>CM053032.1:266325299-267535299 GCA_028564925.1 Lithobates sylvaticus
GCGCCCCATTGTTGGCGTCAGTGGGAAAAATAGTGCCCCATTGTTGGCGTCAGTGGGAAAAATAGTGCCCCATTGTTGGCGTCAGTGGGAAAAATAGTGCCCCATTGTTGGCGTCAGTGGGAAAAATAGTGCCCCATTGTTGGCGTCAGTGGGAAAAATAGTGCCCCATTGTTGGCGTCAGTGGGAAAAATAGTGCCCCATTGTTGGCGTCAGTGGGAAAAATAGTGCCCCATTGTTGGCGTCAGTGGGAAAAATAGTGCCCCATTGTTGGCGTCAGTGGGAGGAATAGTGCCCCATTGTTGGCGTCAGTGGGAGGAATAGTGCCCCATTGTTGGCGTCAGTGGGAGGAATAGTGCCCCATTGTTGGCGTCAGTGGGAGGAATAGTGCCACGTCTGATGTCAGTGGAAGAAATGGTGCCCAAAGGGCCTGATAAAGGCAGGCAAAGGGCCACGATTTGGAGACCCCTGACATACACTCATACTATAGAGGAGAGGTGGGGGAAGAGGGCTTTCAAAGAAGATTTCACAGATAAAATCTTGGCAGATAAAGACTGGCACAGGAGCGAGCTTTGTGCAGGACACACACAGTACATACTGGAGGAAATCATTGACTTGGCTGAGTTCTGCCATCTTACTTTGGGTGGAAGTCCTGCTGGCTGAGCGCCACGCTGCCAGCTGGTGAATGACTGTTCAAGATGATCCTGGAGGCTCGGAACAGGAAGTCATCCAGGAGCTGTTTAATCAGAGAGGGTCCTGTACAATGAGAACACAGTAACATGGACAGACATGATTCAGAAAGGGATTATGTTATATCTGAGGACTACCAGGGTTAACAGACAAGCCAAGAGGGGGGGGTGCACACTCACCGAGCATTTCCTTCTCCGCGCCGCACAGAAACAGCAGCGTCTTTATAAGCCGGAGGTGACCGGCCAGCCACACGTTGTCCGCCTCGCTCGTCTCGCACTCCGATGTGCGGTTCGGCTCAAAATTATCCAACCACATGATCTCATCTTCCAGCATGGTGGCCGGGCTAATGCTTTGCTGCTCCATCTCTGTTGCTGTGGACAATACAGGAAAACATATCAGGGTGGAAACTCCAGACCACTGGTTGGCACTAGAGCTGCACGATTCTGGCTATAATGAGAATCACGATTTTTGTGGCTTAGAATAAAGATCACGATTCTCAAGGCGTAACATCACCTTTCGCATTATAACAAGAAAAATTGGGCTAACTTTACTGTTTCGCTTTTTTTTTTTTTTTTATTCATTGAAGTGTATTTTTTTCCCAAAAAATTGCGTTTGAAAGACCGCTGCGCAAATACAGTGTGACATAAAATATTGAAGCAATTGCCATTTTATTCCCTAGGGGCTCTGCTAAAATTATATATATATATATATATATAATGTTTGGGGGTTCCAAGTAACTTTCTAGCAAAAAATATTGATTGTAACTTCAGAAAGAAGTGTCAGAAAAAGTTAGAAGTCAGACTGCCTGGATTTCTTCTTTACACACAGAAGTTTATCCCTGTGATCTAAGGAGGAAGAGTTAGTTACAATGTTTCATGTTTAAAAACTTGGCAGACTGCCCATGTGAGCAGATAAGTCTCTCCACTTGTTATATGAAAGAATCGGCAAACTCTGCAATAGAGATCGTCAGGGGGTTGAATCGAAATCAGTTTTTTTTTTTTTAAACAATTTTAACAATTGTGCAGCTCTAATTAGCACTTGTGTCAACATTACAGACTGTAAGGAAAAAGGAGTGTGCTAAACACATTATATACTGTATATCTAATATAGAATGTTTGGAACGTCCATTCAAATGCAGTAATTCACTTCTGACTAGGTTTGCACCGATACAAGTGCTCCGATACTTGCATCCTCAGCGTAGCATGGGGTGGGGGGGGGGGTTGGGGGGGATAGCCTCACAGATGATTGGTGCAGGCAGTTAAAGGCACCAATCTCCCTGTATACCTTTTAATAAAGCAGCTGACAGCCGCTTCTCCTCCTCTCCCCTCTGCAGCTGTCAGCTGTCCCCTGTGTCCTCCGCCGGCTCCCTGAGTCTGCCCTGGTCCTCCTCTGTGTTCTTCCGGTCCCCCTCTGTGCTTCCCCCTCCGTGCTCCTCCAGTCCCCCCCCCCTCCGTGCTCCTCCAGTCCCCCCCCCTCCGTGCTCCTCCAGTCCCCCCCCCCTCCGTGCTCCTCCAGTACCCCCCCCTCCTTGCTCCTCCAGTACCCCCCCCCCCCCCTCCTTGCTCCTCCAGTACCCCCCCCCCCCCCTCCTTGCTCCTCCAGTACCCCCCCCCTCCTTGCTCCTCCAGTACCCCCCCCCCCTCCTTGCTCCTCCAGTACCCCCCCCCCTCCTTGCTCCTCCAGTACCCCCCCCCGCCGTGCTCCTCCAGTCCCCCCCCTCCGTGCTCCTCCAGTACCCCCCTCCTTGCTCCTCCAGTACCCCCCTCCTTGCTCCTCCAGTACCCCCCCTCCTTGCTCCTCCAGTACCCCCCCCTCCTTGCTCCTCCAGTCCCCCCCCCCTCCGTGCTCCTCCAGTCCCCCCCCTCCGTGCTCCTCCAGTCCCCCCCATGTCCCGGATCTGTCAGGATGGAGAGTGGAGGAAGGAGCCGGTAAATATGTCATTTACTGGCTACTTCCTTTTCTGAATGCACAGTGATCACTAACTGTCCATTCACATAACTGAGCATCGTAAACTGTTTATGATGCTTCAGTTTATGAATGGAGAGGAGCCTCTGTCTCCTGTTCATTCATCTTCAGTGCAGCTGAGGCTGCAGAGGAAGGGACTGGGGAATCTGTATAAAACAGAAAAGTCAGTGCTACTACCCATACACCACATTGATTTTTTTGAAAATTGAAAGGTGTATATTTCGTTTTCAGCAATACAACAACATTTCAGTATATCAATCCACATGGATACACTAGGAATTTACCATAAGGAAATCTATTCTTTGCATGTCACTTAGACCATCTTGATATACTAGTATTCTTGAAGAGAAGGGACAAAACCATCCATAGACTATATAGATAGCAGAGCTCCCAGGTGCTCCATCCACAGTCGCTGGCTGAGTAGCGTAATGTAGAAAAAATGATCCGCGCTCCGGTTGTTGCTCTTAAAATTTCTTAATTTTTATTGAATATCCACGGTGAACAAATGCAGATTAACCACATGCCGACCGGGCCATAGCCGAAAGACGGCTACAGCGCGGTCAGCTTATCCTGGGTGGACATCCTACGGACGTCCTCACAGAAACTTGCTCCCGCACCCGGCGCATCGCGGATCACGGTAAACGGCCGCCGATAGCGGCCATTTACCACGTGATCGCTCCGTCATTTGACGGTGCGATCACGTGGTAAACGGTCGCTATCACGTGTACACAAACCGGCGTCACGTCATGACGCCGGTTCCTCCCTCCCCTCTCTGTACCGATCGGTACAGTGAGAGGGGAGAAGCGGAAAGGGATAAGATGGGACCAGCGCTGTGGGCTGGATGTGTAGTGCCCACAGCGCTGGTCAGTGACAGTACTCTGCCACCACTGTGCAATGCTCTGCCACCACTGTGCAATGCTCTGCCACCACTGTGCAATACATTTTAATAGAATTTAGGATTTTTTTATTTTTATTACCGAATTTTCTGTATTTTTTGATTTATAGCGCAAAAATGAAAAAACCCAGCGGTGATTAAATACCACCAAAAGAAAGCTCTATTTGTGTGAAAAAAAGGACACAAAATTAATTTGGGTACAGTGTTGCATGACTGAGTCATTGTCATTCAAAGTGTGAGAGCACCGAATGCTGAAAATTGGTCTGGTTAGGAAGGGGGTTTAACTGCCCAGTGGGTAAGTGGTTAAGTCAGTTGGCGCATTTCAACTTATAAGGTTGACTACGAGTTATGACTAAGGCCTTATAGGCTGAAACGCGTCAGCTGAATTAATCTGCGTTTGTTCACTGTGGCTATTCAATAAAAATGAAGACATTATAAGAGCGACAACCGGAGTGCGGACCATTCTTTCTACATTACTGGGGAATCTGTGTCCTCTGTCTCTTTCTCTGTCTCAAAGGGGAGGAGTCAGGGGTCTGTTTAGACCCCTGATATCTCACCAAAGCCCCCCAACAGGACAGATAAAAAAAATAAACAAGTAAAGAAAGAATTGTAATAAATATTTAAAAGGTTAAATTGTAAAAATAAAAAATAAAAATAAAACCACTGACACCGATATACACTGATATATGTTACTTTTTTTAATTACCCGTTTGCTAATTAAAATGACAGCTATGCCTTCAAGCATTATAAAAGATTTCACTTACTCGTCAAGTCATCCAGTAGCTGACATCGCAGATCAAAATATTCTGTACACTGGGCTAACAATCTGAAATACACAATACGGCATATACAGGAGATATAAAAGCAATGTTTATTTACAGGAAAGATAGTAAATTCTATTCTTGGGGTACTAAGCTTACCCAGAAGCGGAGCAGGTGTTAAATTGTTACTACACAAACCACACAAACTAGGAATAGATTTGACAATGTAATTATGCTAAAGCAACCCGCCTATTGTGTTTATTTTTCATACTTATCTGTCCATTGGTGGCTCTGAAATGCAGCTACAGCCTATTGTCAGTGCTGCAACGCAAAACTGCAAACTCAGAGACTCTGCAAGGAATACCCTAATGTACTGGAAACCAGACTCTGCTATTGTTGCCAACACCCATTCTGCCAATCTATCACTTTTGTTCCCGGGATCAGCAGTATGCACAAAAAAAACATATCAAGGTGCTGTACAGTGCCTTGAAAAGTATTCATACCCCTGCGTTCCACATTTTACAACCAAAAACAAATGTATTTTATTGGGATTTTATGTGATAGACCAACACAAAGTGACACATAATTGTAAAGTGGAAGGAAAATTATAAATGGTTTTCAAAATGTTTTACAAATAAATATGTGAAAAGTGTGGGGGGGGGGGGGGTACATTTGTATGGCGCCCCCCGGAGTCAATACTTTGTAGAACCCCCTTTCACTGCAATTACAGCTGCAAGTCTTTTTGGGGATGTCTCTACCAGCTTTGCACATCTAGAGAGGACATTTCTGCCCATTCTTCTTCTTTGCAAAATATCTCAAGCTCTGTCAGATTGGATGGAGAGCGTCTGTGAACAGCAATTTTGAAGTCTTTCCACAGATTCTCAATTGGATTTAGGTCTGGACTGTGATTGGGCCATTCTAACACATAAATACGCTTTGATCTAAACCATTCCATTGTAGCTCTGGCTGTATGTTTCGGGTCGTTGTCCTGCTGGAAGGTGAACCTCCCCCCCAGTCTCAAGTCTTTAGCAGACTCTAACAGGTTTTCTTCTAAGATTGTCCTGTATTTGTGTCCATCCATCTTTCCATTAACTCTGACCAGCTTCCCTGTCCCTGCTGAAGAAAAGCATCCCCACCACATGATGCTGCCACCACCATGTTTCACAGTGGGGATGGTGTGTTCAGGGTGATGTGCAGTGTTAGTTTTCTGCCACACATAGAGTTTTACCTTTAGACCAAAAAGTTAATCTGACCAGATCACCTTCTTCCACATGTTTGCTGTGTCCCCCACATGGCTTCTCACAAACAAGACTTCTTATGACTTTCTTTCACCAATATCTTTCTTCTTGTCACTCTTCCATAAAGGTCAGATTTGTGGAGAACACGACTAATAGTTGTCCTGTGGACAGATTCTCCCACCTGAGCTGTGGATCTCTGCAGCTCCTCCAGAGTTACCATGGGCCTCTTGGCTGCTTCTCTGATGAATGCTCTCCTTGCCCGGCCGGTCAGTTTAGGTGGACGGCCATGTCTTGGTAGGTTTGCAGTTGTGCCATACTCTTTCCATCTTCGGATGATGGATTGAACAGAGCTCCGTGAGATGTTCAAGGCTTGGGATTTTTTTTTTTTATAACCTAATTCTGCTTTAACCACTTTCGGACCGCCCACCGCACATATAATGCGGCAGAGCAGCCCGGCTGCGTGAACCGACGTACCTGTCGGTCTGGACTTTTTTAGTCTTTAAGTTTTACAATTTTTATGTTTTGATCCTCTTCTCCCTGACCATCAACTTGTGGTGTTTCTCTAGTAATTTGGGTTTTGTGCCTGTTACTTGTCTGTAAAGTGTTACTGTGCATGTGATCAGCACAGGGCAATCAGCACTGTCCAGACAGAGGGTCAGGGGTCCTGCAGCCTCATAGGACAGTCAGAGGAGAATGTAAAACTCCTCCTACAAGCTTTAACCAGTGCTCGGCCAGACACTGATAGAAGTCACAAGACTGCTATATACTGCTGATAAAAGATATTTAGCAGTTTATATATTTACTAAAATAAATGCATTTCCATGTTGTGTGTACTGTGGGAGACCAGGTATAGTAAATGTAGGGTCCTGGGCTTAGTAACTGGGCTTTAATGCTGCAGAGATCACCCAAGTCCTACCTCTGGTTGATGCCTCTCATAATGCTGGTCGGTGACCACAGTGGCAGCTGTGCAGACAAGACGACCCCCAGCAGGAAGAGGTTGGGCTTCTGTACATCAGGGTAGGCGGATGTGTCTGTCTGGCTCAGTGTGTACAGTTGGTCGCAGGCAACATGGCGGATCTATAGAAACAGAGGCACGTGAATGAATGAATGCTGCGTGCGCAGAGAAACTGAGCCAAAAAGAAAAATCATCACACTCCTTGCAGCTCACCTCTGCACTGGGGGAGCCCAGGAGAATATCGATTACGAAATCAGCAACAGAAGGCAAATTATAGAAAGATCCTGCAAAGAAATAATCTGATTAAATGCAAGAAACCTTCTTTAAATTCAATTAAATACTTGCAGATTCCTGAGAAAGCTAAAGTGTAATGGGAGGGGGCAATAGGAACAGTCAGGAGGGTAGGAAGGGACCAGCAAGCTTCAATGCTTACATGAAGTTTCAAAAATGTAGGTGTGAGACGGGGTAGGAAGATGCTGGAGTCTGCTGCAGGTATGTGCACCTCTGGGTGCTTGCACTTTATGCCTGCAGCAGTTTTGCCCCCCCCCCCCCCCCAAGGGACAGTCTCCCCCTCTCTTCCTATGCAGAGCACTATAGCCCACAAGGGGAAGCGCAATAAAAGCGCGGATCACCTGACTTGGTTATTCACCTGGAGATCCCCGCAGGTAAAAACAATCTTTTAAGCAGTGTAGGTGGGAATCAATTCCAAGAGCCCCAAACGCTGTAAGGCCAGAGTGCTGAACCCCAATACCGAATATAAACATAAAATATAAAAGGTGTTATCTGACAATCTGTTATATGGGAGCCACCAATACATACCTAGCTGCTGGCTGCGCAGCTGCAGACAGGTCACCAGGAGGGACAAGGCTTCTCCAGCAATAATGGCATCTTTGGTGGAGACTGACTGCTGACGGACGCAGATCCAGGCGTGTAATGACGTGGGCTCGCCTTCACTTCCAGAACTACAATTACTTCCTGCAAAAGAGAACAAGTCGCTGCTGCTGACTTCTATCACAATTATACAGCTACAAAAGAACCAAGCTCAACCGGAGGGCTAAAAAAAAAAAAAAAACGAAGAAAAATTAACAGCCAATACTTGTAAACGTCGCTCATATGCAAGCAATAATCAGCACATCATAGTGTTATAACATGGAAATCTTTCTCATCGTGAAAACAGCGGTCTCACACCTGAGCTGCTCAGTCTGCCCCGGAGTCCAGCAGGGAACAAGCTATTGTTGCTTTCTTTAATTGGTTGGTTGCTGCCGACGAGGTCCAGGCGGCCAGCTGCCGCTGCCCATGACAGCCTCATGAAACAGGCCACAGTACAGGTGAAATCATTGACTTCCATCGTCTGGGAAGACAGGAGGGAAAGACAACAGCAGGAACGTTATTGTATATACAGGAGGATGCTATAAAACAGCTACATGAGTATTTCCCAAACTTTGGTCAATGTTCCTTCTCCCATCTTGACCATGGAGTGTCAGACTATTGCCTGCAAAATTAGGTGACCATGTCATGAAACGGAGAAATCATGTGTACCAAATAAAAGTTTCAATGCAATATGGAATACCTGGTTAAACCAGGGGGGTGTCAAACTCAATTTCATCACAGGCCACATCAGCAGTATGGTTCCCCTCAAAGAGCTGGTTGTATCTGGGGTGCGCTAAGTACAGAGAGCAGGGTTCAGCAGTGGGCAGTGCGCAGAGTTCAGAGTGCAGGAGTGGCCAGTGCGCAGGAGTGGCCAGTGCGCAGGAGTGGCCAGTGCGCAGGAGTGGCCAGTGCGCAGGAGTGGCCAGTGCGCAGGAGTGGCCAGTGCGCAGGAGTGGCCAGTGCGCAGGAGTGGGCAGTGCGCAGGAGTGGCCAGTGCGCAGGAGTGGGCAGTGCGCAGGAGTGGGCAGTGCGCAGGAGTGGGCAGTGCGCAGAGTTCAGTGCGCAGGAGTGGGCAGTGCGCAGGAGTGGGCAGTGCGCAGGAGTGGGCAGTGCGCAGGAGTGGGCAGTGCGCAGGAGTGGGCAGTGCGCAGGAGTGGGCAGTGCGCAGAGTTCAGTGCGCAGAGCACAAAGTGCAAGTCGCACACCTTTCTACCTGAAAACGCTACGCTCAGGTGTGAATGGGGCCTAATGGAAGGGACATTTTCCTCAAACCCCAATAAACCAATCCCAGCAGGAGTTCAGAAAACTGAATTTTTTTTTTTGAAAGGTCCTCTTGGGGGGATGGGAGGGAAGGTTGAGAAAGGCTGCTGATAGAGATGATTTCACTGGCAGGATCAACAGGTATGTATGAGACTTTGTAGGGCAAATAGGAGAAAACTGTAAGGCAGATGCACTTACAATAAAGTGTTGCAACATATTTATTTAATGGGAGGCCATAGTCTAACATGTACAGGAATGTGCATCCAATTACTACAGATTACAAAAAGGTGTACCATCTACAATAAAGCCAAGTGCTACCAGGAGAGAACAATCACCTAGACTAGTAATTCTCAACCCCCGTCCTCAAGTACCCCCAATAGGCCATGTTCTGGGAATTTCTCTTAGATAAAATAGCTCTTCAATATACCAAGCCATTGATTCTGGTTTAAAGCACATGTACAGGGTTGAGAACCACTGACCTAGACCAGGGATCACTAAATGGTGGACCACGGTCCGGATCTGGACCGACTGACAATCGTGTCTGAACTGCGGCAGTGACAATTAAGCCAAGTGTTTTACTGGGTATCCCACCCAGTTGCTGCGATCATCTCACAGTGAGCAGTAGGTGCGGTAGATCTGCACAGAGGGCTCCAACCCCCACCCACTGTGAGGATGATTGCAGCAGTCGGGTGGGTGACCCAGGAGAGAACACCCAGGTAATAAGTCCCTCTGCCCTGGTAGGACTGTGCAGGGGAGGATGTAAATGAAAGGGGGGACTGTGATGTAAGGGGGGAAAAGGGGGGCTATGCCTGCACAGGGCACTGTGATGTGTAAAGGAGCAGTGACATAAAGGGGAACTGACACTGTAGGACTGCTTTAAAGAGGGTCTGTGGACATTGTTGTTAAAGTGGATGTAAAACCCGAAATTTTTTAGTCTGGCACAATAGAGAGTATAGGATTTCAGATCAGCTGTGCCCAGTCTTGCCACAAAGAGTTAATCCAGCTCTGAGCAATCCTCATATCTTTTTTCAGTGAAATAAAATGGACAAACTTTGTCCATTCTTCCCCCCTTGCTGTGAGTGACAGGTGATTTACATATCTCGTGCACTAGCCTAAGACCTGCATTATTTTTTTATTCCCTCCTTTCTTCTGCTGCTCTGCAAGGATTGGCTGTTCCAGACCTCGGAATGATTTGGCATGCTGAAGTCATGTGGGGACTTTTCTGGGTTTTGACGGGATGTTAGTGATCATAGCAGAAGTTCAGTGTAAGAAATACACAGGAGAAAATGCATGTTGATAAAGGGAATGTAGAGGTGGGCGGGGAGTCTACTGACATCACGACTCCACCCACTGAGCCCTGGAAAATAGACCCACCCACAAAATGTGCAGTTTTTCGGGTCTCATAGCAGACAGAGGGGAGACATTTGACAGATGAGTATACATGCAGGAGGCATGTATATCCTTCTAGATAACCAATATTGCAGTAGCTTAGAAAGGACGAGAGTGGGTTTACATCCACTTTAAGGAGGGAGCTGTGATGTTAAGGGGGACTGAGAACAGATATGTAAAGGGGGGACTGTGAAGTAAAGGGGAGGGGGGGGGGCTAAAAGCTTACCAACTGGACCTCTGATCTAGACCATAAAACTACCCCATGCTATTGGGCATCACCTGAATGGCAACCCGAGCAGCGGGAATGATCTCCTCCACCCTGATAGACGATCGGTCAGACACCGACAGCTGCCGATAGGACGACTTCTCTGGAGTACCGCAGAGAGACATCTGACGGCTAGACTGGCGGCTTGCATTCCTGAAAGGCCTCGATGACAACCCCTCAACGCCGTCTTTGGCCAAATCTTCATCTAAAGTAGCTGGCATCGTCTGCCCAACCAGTAAAAATCTGTAGAAATGGAGACTCCTATCAGAATACAATACCACGAACACGACTGAACAATTATCAATTCTTAAAGAAGAACCTGTCAATAAAATAAAACATGCCTCATATAGCTAAAAAAAAAGAAGAAGGTTGTAAATAGTGACCTTTTCTGTTGACCATGTCACCAAACTTCGATCCATTCAATAAAAAAAAAAAAAAAATCCTCCTCCGATGTCTGCACTTCGCCAAGACTGAGCCACCTTAAAGTGTTACTAAACTAGTAAAATCAGTCTGTATATGCAGTAAAGCAGGGATATGCAATTAGCGGACCTCCAGCTGTTGCAGAACTACAAGTCCCATGAGGCATAGCAAGACTGACAGCCACAAGCATGATGGGACTTGTAGTTTTGCAACAGCTGGAGGTCCGCTAATTGCATATCCCTGCAGTAAAGCATGTTTGTAATACTTACTGGGAAAACCTAAGGAGTTAATAAAAGGCTGTTTGATCCTGACTTCTCTGAGCCTCCCCTCCTTCCACTGTCCCCAAAACTTCTCCTGATAGAACAGAGCCTTGGGAGCACTCTTGCACATGCTCAGTTAGCTAGAGATTTTTTTTTCCTTTTTCTTGGGAGGGTGCATATGATCAGCACAGGTCCAATAAGCATTGTCCAGACAGAGGGTCAGGGGCCCTGCAGCCCCATAGGACAGTCAGAGGAGAATAAGAACTCCTCCTACAAGCTTTAACCAGACACTTATAGAAGTCACAAGACTGCTATATAATGCTAATGAGAAAGGGTATTTAGCAGTTTATATTTACTAAAATAATTGCATTTCTGTGTACTGTGCGAGACCAAATATAGTGAATGCAGAGTCCTGGGTTTAGTAACACTTTAAAATAAATAAATAATAAAAAAGGAGGATTTTTCAATAAAATAAAACACGCCTGATAGACATAGCTGATAAAGAAGATTGTAAAAGAAATAAAATAAATCCTCCTCCAATGTCTGCAGGGAAACAGACACTTTTCTAGGACTGGATCACCTTAACTCTTTGCTTCTAGTCCACCTTTACATCATTAAGACCCCTTTTACACCGAGCCGCCTATAGCGTCGGAGGTAAAACGCAGTCGGATTTGCGGAGCATTTCGGCCTCTAGCGGGGTGCTTTTACCCCCCCCCCCCGCTAGCGGCCGAGAAAGGGTTAAAACTGCCCGCAATACGCAGCGGTTTGCCGGCGGTATTACAGCGCTGCCCTATTGATTTGAAGCTGAATTGAAGCTGTTTTAGGGCAGATTGCAGGCGCTATTTCTAACGCTATAGCGCCTGCAAAACACCCTTGGTGTGAAAGGGGTCTAAAGGACACATAAGTGATGGCAGGGTCAACAGGAACCAGCGAGAGTCTAGTGCAGAGATCTTCAAACTATGGCCCTCCAGCTTTTACGGAACTACATGTCCCATGAGGCATAGCAAAACTGATATTCACAGACATGGCTAGGCATGATGGGAATTGTAGTTCCTGAACTGGAGGGCCGTAGTTTGGTGACCTCTGTAGTAGGACAGAGTGGATCAGCAATCCCGGAATGTGTCCTTTTCCCCTGCGAACCTCTAAGGAACAGAGGGGTTCGGCATAGGTCGATATTAGCTGGCTTTAGTTTAATGACAGGGTCACTTTAAATGATGATACACACCTGGCCAGCTGCAGACAAATAGAATAGACACCTTGTCTGGTCTCATAATCCACCTCTGTTGGAATGGAGTCCCTCTGCATGACATTAACCACCAAACTGTCAAAGAGGAAAAAAAAAAAAATCAGATTACTTATGAAAATGGTAGAATCAAAGTGACGCAGTTTTTATACGTTCAAAGAGAGAACTTACAAAATACAGTTTTTATTCTTTTTCTTATTTATCGACTCCCTAAGGCCCCTTTCACATTTATATGACTTGTCCCACGATTTGGGACTGCAAAGTAGCATGACAAGTCGTTCCCCATGATTTCCAATGACAGCCATTCATATTAGTACGACGTCAAAGTAGTCCGTGCACTACTTTGGTCCGATTTTGATGCCACTTACACAGGCATTCCTCGAAATCGCGGCCGCGTATCACGGTAAAAATCGCACGACTTTGAATTCGCACAAGTGTGCAAGGGGCGTTAAGAAGATCACAGTTCATTTTTGTTAGATAAACTGCACTAAAGTCTAATGCCGCGTACACACGATCGGAATTCTCGTCGGAAAAAGCTCTGATGGTTTTCCCAACGGAATTCCGCTCAAACTGTCTTGCCTACACACGGTCACACCAAATTCCAACTGTCAAGAACGCGGTGACGTACAACACTACAACGAGCCGAGTTCAATGCTTTAGAGCATATGTAGAATGGGAGGAGTGACGTGCTGACGTCACCGCGTTCTACGTCCACCAGCACGGGCGTTGTACTGCTGCCGGCCGGCCGCGATTTTAGACCTTTTAAACTTTGCATTTTTTGTTCGAATGTTTACGCCTAGGGCGTTATACAGCAAATAAAATCCGTTGGATTCCACCCACGGTGTGCCCTTTTTCTTTTCCATTCCGGCCATGTTTGGAGATCGATTAACCTTCACAGCCATGCGATCCAGTAACCATTACTACCATTGGTGAGTCATACACCTGCTTGCACCTGAAGTGATTGCGGTATCTATATCCGAGATTTGAACACTGGGATTGGCGGTACCAAGGCATACTAGAGGAAAAGGCCCTGGCTGGGTTGTAGCCACATGCGATTCCCCTTACTTCATCTGGTAAGCCTTTATTTCGCCTGGTGGTGGGATCACTGCAATACAAGTCACCTTCTCTTTGGATGTATGTATGAAAAGTCACTCTTCACATCCGTCGGTGTCACCTTGCTGCCATTCACGATTTGATGTCTAGCTGCATTTGGACATTTTTTTTGGACTGATCACTATCAGTATATGTTTTATACTATGCTTATTTGAAACTAACCTAATTTTTTGATTTGCACAGTTCATGATAGATATGTTATAGTTTCAGCTGTCTTACCGATAGGCTTGTCACTGTCACTGACATTTATTATTATTACCATTGGTTGATACCACTTGTGGGGTATCATCATCGTTTTTTGATTGTCGCCTTAATTCAGCGCAGCCTTTTCTTTCCATTTATACGTTTTTTGTTTATCACATGTGGTTGCTGCTCATTCTCATTAATTAGTTTCTTGGTCCAGCGCAATCTTTTTTACTTTATATGTAGAATTGTTTCCGAGCATGCGTAGGAATTTTTCACGTCAGAATTGCTACAGACGATCGGAATTTCCGATAGAAACCTTTTCCGTCTGGAAAATTGAGAACCTGCTCTTAATTCTTTGCTGTTGGAAATTCGGCCAAGGTCCCATTTTCCGATGAAAAGCTCTCATCGGTCTTTTTCTGGCCGGAATTCCCATCGTTCGTACGCAGCATTACAGATTGGCAAGACCCCTTTCACACTGAGGCAGTTTTCAGGCTAGAAATAAGTGCCTGTAAAGCGCCTGAAAACTGCCCCCCCATGCCGCTCGAGTCACAAAGCCTGAGTGTTTTCACACCCGGGCGGTGCGCTTGCGGGACATTCGGAAAGGTCCTGCAAGCAGCACCATGTTTGGAAACACTGAAAAACAGCGCTCCCAAAACACCCTTGCCCGTTGCAATGAATGGGCAGTGCTTCTGAAGCGTTGCAACATGAACAATTTTAACCCCTTCTTTGGGGTTAAAAGCACCCCCCTTGCGGCCGAAAAGTGCCACTTAAACAGCGCTAAAGCGCCGCTAGAACTAGCGACAATTTAGCGCTAACATGGGCGGCCCCAGTGTGAAAGGGGTCTTAAGGATTCTATAGCATAAGAGACAGGCAATGGTGCATACAGGGAGAAAAAAAAAACCGATGGCTTACCTCAATCCTCCAGCTTTTAAGAAGTTTTCACAGAATGACTTGGCACAGTTTCTCGCCATCTCATCATCTGCAGTTGGCATCAGTTTGGAGCTGAGAACCTGTACAAGAAGCAGAAACCGAATAATCGCACACGTGACAGAAAAATCTTCACCTCAGCAGACATTTTTTTTCTGATACTTTGTGTAAGGAATGTGGTAAGAAAGACTCTTCCACAATGGAGGAGGTGCAGCTGACTTTATTGGCACAATGTTTGGGTTGACTTGGCGGGGCGATTACCTCCAAGTTGTAGAGAACGCGGAAGGTAGACATGCCGGGGGCAGAAGACCGGAAGAGGCTCTCCAGGATGGAGCTGGCACTGAGCTGCTGCTGGTGGTGCTGCTTGGAGGACAGGGAGGGGGACTTTGAAGATTGCGAGTCGGAAAGCAGCGTCTTCTGAGTGGAATAAACACATTGTTCACCGAAAGAATAGAACGCAGAGGGGAAGGAACAACACCAGCAAAAAGCTTGCTTACCTTCCTTCCCAGGGAGTCCAGCTGATCGAGCGCTTCCTGCACAGCAGGATCTGTTGGGATCAAGAGCAGAAGTTTCCGAACCCTCACCGTAATTCTACGGGGCGAAACCAAGCTGTAGATATTATTACATATTATGCAGGTAAACCAATGATAAGCTGAGTGCCAATTCATGGCCGCAGCACAAATAAGGGACAGACGACTATTTCTCAGTACCTGGGCTCTTCTAGGTTGGCCAGCTGGTACAGCATATCAAACACATTACATACTAATGCCATCACCACTCCTGGCAGAGACTTCTCCTGCAGATGAAAGCAGAGGCCGATGAGATGGAAAATTGCATTTAAAATACCAAGAAATTTGGGGGGTACTTGGGGGTTCTCCTCACCTGGTCCATGGCGTAGGAGGAGCTGAAGCTGGCACTGCTGCTACTGGAGCTGGCTGAAGTCTCTGCGGAGCTACTCGATGGAGTTCCGCTGCCCAGAGTCTTTACAGTGAGTGCCTGGTCATCGGAAAATCCCACCTGATGGAGCAGCTTCTGGTCTTTATTGACTGTCAGCTGGAAAAAGAAAAAAGCACTATATTAAAGCAGACCCACACCTTATAGGTCAGGTCATGTTGGCCTGCCTCCTCCCCCTCCCTTAAAAAAAAAAAAAAAATATATATATATATATATATATATATATATATATATATATATATATATATATATATATATATATATAAGAATCAAGACGGGACACGTACTTCAAATTGCGAAATCCTTTACTTCATTATTTCAAAAAAGCACAGCCACTGTACAGTTACGAGCAAGGCTCATCGTCAGGCTATCTCACAAGCCAGAGATAGCCTGACGAAGAGCCTTGCTCGTAACTGTACAGTGGCTGTGCTTTTTTGAAATAATGAAGTAAAGGATTACGCAAATTGAAGTACGTGTCCCGTCTTGATTCTTACATGAATATTGGTGGAGTATTGGAGGTACCACTTTGACGCCTGCTTCTAACACTCTATTGCTGAATATATATATATATATATATATATATATATATATATATATATATATATATATATATATATATAATGTGTGTGTGCATATATTTTTTTAATAATATATTTATTATTATTTATATATTTATATATATATTAAAAAAAAAAAATTATATCTATATATATATATATATAATTAATAATTATAAATACCGTATATACTCGAGTATAAGCCGAGATTTTCAGCCCTTTTTTTAGGGCTGAAAGTCCCCTTCTCGGCTTATACTCGAGTCAGTGCGGTCTGCCTACATGAACAGCTTGTCATGTAGACAGACGGCACTGTTCAAAAGCCGCGCCGCCTCCTCCCGCCCGTCCGTGATAGGCGGACACTAATTTTCCCAGCAGCGCAGTGTTCCGCCTATCACGGATGTTCTCTCATTCTCATCTCATGGACGAGGATGAGAGAATATCCGTGATAGGCGGAACACTGCACATGACCGCTGGGAAAACCGAGTGTTCCTCCTATCACGGACGAGAAGGAGGAGGAGGCGCGGCTTTCAAACCTGCAATGGCGCCTCGCGCCTCAGCGTGTACGCTGAGGCGGAGGAGGGACACCGGACACCCGAGGGACACCGCACACCGGACACCGGGCAGCGGCCCCCGAGGGACACGGGACAGCGGGACACCGGATCGATCGGCACAGGTAGGCTGCACTGGGGACACGGGGGGTTGTATAGGACACAGGGGACATGTAGATGGGCATTTGGTGACACACTTTTCCACTTACAGTAGCTGCTCCATTTCCCCCCCTCGGCTTATACACGGGTCATTAACTTTTCCCATTTTTTTGTGGTAAATCAGGGGCCTCGGCTTATACTCGGGACGGCCTATACTCGAGTATATACGGTAGATTTATTATTAAGAATATATATATATATATATATATATATATATACACATATACACACACAATATATATATATATATATATATATATTTTTTTTTTTTTTATAATAAATATATTTTTATTATTATTAAAAAAAAAAAAAAGAAGATATATATATATATCTTAGCAACAGAATACGCCATTGGTGATATCGGCCCGCCACATGGAAACAAAACCACCAACATCTCAAGTAGGTCTTCTCCAAGCTTAATCATTTTCTCACCAAGCTCTCATTGGCAAAGATCTGCAAGCTTTCTACAGGACAGTTGAGATGTCTGGAGATCTTCCAGCGGATGCTCCCCACCGTCTCATTGCTGTGGGCCTGCAAACAGAAACAAGAGGACATGTGAAATGAGACATCGTGAATGCAATTCAGCCATAACATTTGTGATAGACTATTCAAAAGGCGTCAAAAAGGTTCAGAGAAAATAGGTCCATTCCAGGTTAAGCAGAGCTCAAAGAAAACATATATAAATATAAAATAAATAAAAGTCAATAGGAAATGCATGTGAGAAAAAAGTACTGGAACCAGATTCCTGCGTAGGACTGGGGTGAAGCTTCTTCTGAGTGTGGATGAAGAGGATTTCGGGTTCAGTCTGGAATTGTTCAGGATCAGGACGCCATTCATCTGTCGGGTTGAACGTTACTGAATTCCCACGCTGATGTCCTTTAGTTGCTGAGATTAAAGCTGGATTTATTCACAGGAGGCGTCTGCTGGACTCGGGAGTGCGCTCGCAAGTTAATATCCGGGTGGCTGGAGTGCAGACTGTGGATGCTGTGTACTGCTCTGTTCCGTGATGCAGTACTGTGATCGCTTCCGGGAACAGGGTCAAATGGGCGGCGCTTCGGAGCATGCGTGCTCCTTCATAGCCTGATGAAGGAGCACGCATGCTCCGAAGCGCCGCCCATTTGACCCAGTTCCCGGAAGCGTTCACAGTACTGCATCACGGAATAACAGAGCAGTACACAGCATCCACAGTCTGCGCTCCAGCCACCCGGAAACGCTGGGAACCCACAGCGTCACCGGATCAAGAGACAAAGACACAGGACGCAGTTAACCATCAAGTGACCTTCGCCTTACCCGGGACTAACAACGGATGAGAAGTTAACCCTTGACATGCCTGAAACAACATCTCCTTAGTGAGTGTTCTTAAAGTGGTGTTGCCACCAAAAAAAAAAAAAAAAAATTGGCTTAAAAATCATTAAAAAAAACGTAAATAAAAATAATTGGAAAAAAAAAAAAAATGTTTTACTCACCTCTAAATGCCTGTTGCTAGGGGGTCCCTCTTAGTCTGCCACCTTCAGTGCCCGGCACCTGACGTCACTTCCCCTCGGCGCCGCACAGTCACCTGGGACCTGTCACGTGTCCCAGATGAGTGAGCGTTGAATCACGGCGCACGGCGCCGCTCACGCATGCGCAGGGGGTGCCCACATTAAGAATGCCGGCGCCACGAGCGGAGCGGGGAACGAGGGGGGGCCTCGTTCCCTCGCATCACTGGACCCTGGGAAAGGTAAGTGTCCGATTATTAAAAGGCAGCAGCTGCAGTATTTGTAGCTGCTGACTTTTAATTTTTTTTTTTTTTTTGTGGGCACTCCTCTTTAATTAATTTGTAATAAATTAATTTTAGCATTGCTGCACTTAGAGGGCGCTGTCTCTCTCTTTCTCTTTTTATGTTCCAGAGCTTCTTCTTGCTTGCATGGACTGGCTGCCTTTTATGCTCAGCATTTTTAACTTTTCTAGCATCATTTTTGTTACTAATACCTATTTACATTATCCCCTTCCCCCCCCCCCCCCCCATTTCCCCACCACTTGTCACTCTCCATATACATCCTGTTATTTTTTGAGCTACATCCCTTGTGTGTAACCCCTTTATTGCCTGTCAGTGGAGGGAAGTATGATAGGTTTGTTATTTAAAAAAAAAAAATGTACCTTTAGTGTCACTTTAAGGTGAAAACCCTGAGACTTTACAATCCCTATAAACCGATACAAATAAATGTGCATTTATTGCAGAGATGAACATTTTAAGACAAAGATGTAAACGTACCTCTATGGTGAAAGTATCTTTGGTTGACTCATAATTAAGGTTCAGAGTTAACAGATGTCCATGAAAAGAGGCACCGTGAGGTAGAATTGTTCGTGGAACAGAGTAGAGATCCTGCAGGACAGCAGAGAAATGTCATTTTCTTTTTCCTCACATTTATTTAGTTTCAAAATCTTAAAGAGTTCCAGAGGATGGGAGAGGCTCTGGTGAAGTCTTGGAGGTGAGGGTGGAAGGTAGCGGCGAGGAAGCTAAAGGGCAGAAGGCCTCGGGAAGAGCGGAGAGGATGGATCGGTTGCCATGTTGAGACAAGGTTGGTGATATAGATGGGGGCTGAGGTTCGGATGGCTTTGTACGTTTTTGTTAGTGATTAAAATTTTATTTGTTGTTGGTGACATTTTTTTTGGGTCACTTTTATTCTTATTACAAGGAATGTAAACATCCCTTGTAATAAAAAAAAGCATGACAGGACCTCTAATGTGAGATCTGGGGTCAAAAAGACCTCACCGCTCACATTTACACTTAAATACCTTCAAGACTTCTCGAGAGCCTCTCCCATCCTCTGGAACTCCCTGACCCGGTATATCCGATCAGCCCCCTACCCTGTCCACCTTTAGGAGATCCCTGAATACTCATTTATTCAGGGAAGCCTATCCCACACCAACCCAACAACTGTCCCCGAGCCACCCCCATCAAATCATTCTCTGCCGCTATTACCCTTTGTACCATCACCCTGTCCCTTTTAGAATGTAAGCTCTACGAGCCGGGCCCCCCTGTACCTTTTGTATTGAACTGCTGTACTTTAAATTATGTTTGCCCCCCTCTACATTGTAAAGCGCTGCATAAACTGTTGGCGCTATATATATTGTGAATAATAAATACAATATAAAAAATAAATCTTTTTTTTTTTTTTTTTTAAATGTCCTTTTTAAGACCATTGGGCGGAAGGGACTTTTGACGTTGCTTCCGTCATCCAATGGTCTTAAAAATGACATTTAAAAAAAAAAAAAAAAAAGATTTATTCTTTATATTGTATTTATTATTCACGATTTATATAGCGTCAACAGTTGTAAAGTTTATGCAGCGCTTTACAATGTATAGGGGGCCAACACAATTACAGTACAATACAAAAAGGTACAGGAGGCGAGTGGGGGCCATCTTTCCCTCACTCCGCACCCTGCTACTTACACTGAGGGAATAGGCTGTATTCCAGCCCCACCCCCACATCTGTCCAGAGTCACGCCCCCTGTTACTTTTAACCACTTACGGTCCAGACGCCGTCGTTATACGTCAGTAATTTGACGTAAAATACCGGGGTTATGGCAGAAGATAGCTGCTAAATCCCCAGTATTTTCTTCAACAGCGGACAGTCCTCTTTCAGATAAAAGTGGTCTCTGCACCGGGTTCGCCGCAAGATCACTTTTAAATCGGCATCGGGAGAGGTGCCCCCGTCCCGTTTCAGTTGTCTCCGCTACTTACTGGTGCCGCCGGTAGCGACTGAAACGCAGCGGGACGGGGGCACCTCTCCCGCCGCCGATAAAAGTGATCTTGCAGCGAATCCGCCACAGAGATCACTTTTATCTGAAAGAGGACAGCCCGCTGTTGGAAGAAAATACTGGGGTTTTAGCAGCTATCTGCTGTCATAACCCCGGTATTCTATGTCAAAATACTGATGGCGCCTGGTCCGTAAGTGGTTAAAGGTAACAGGGGGCGTGACTCTGGGATTGACAAGGGTGTGGCTGGAATACAGCCTAGTCCTGGACTACAGTTGTCCAGTCCACCCCCACATCTGTTAATCCAGGGGCCACGTACTGTCACTTTTAAAACCCTTGGCACCAAATGTCCATTAATTGCTGCCTATACAAAGCAAGCCAGCATCCTGCCATTCAGAAACCTTGATCCGCGTGACGTTGGCGGATACCCATCGGCCACACTGGGAGTATATATACTCCCCCCATATGGAACAGATGGGTCCTTGTTGGGCGGTTTTGTCCACTGCCATTAAGCATTAGCTAGGTCACACAGGAGCACTTGTTTCACCAAGGTAATCATTATTTGTGGTATTTTTAATTAGGTTTTTTGACTTTTTTTTCCCCATTATCAGCTTTTTGGGTTGGGTTGTCAGTACATTCCTTAACATTATTGCAATATCATGCTGCATCACCACATTTTTACACATTACATTTTATGTCTACTATAAGATCACCAATTGCTACAATACCTATATTGCTATTAGTACACTAATATGGACTACTATGTGATATTTCAACCCCCCTTATTTACCCCTTTAACACATAATCAGCCATACTTTTCTACACTTTTTTCACCATTACTACTATTTTTTATATTTTTACACTTTAGGCATATGGCTTACCTCACCCTCAGCTATCTCCCTTCCTCTTTGGTTTTCCAATCTTACCCTTAGGATTTACTGCCTCGGCTCCCGGGAGGATGACCACTTCCTCCAGTTGGTCCTGGCCCATTGCACCGCCACATACAACCACAGCTCAATTGTAAGTTGTCTATAGGCTATACTTCTATATCATCGTTGTTATACCAATTCTTGCCTTACCCATCTCCCATGCCCCTCTTTTTCCAATTTCCCTTTTTTAATTGGCCAGTTTTACCAATTTACTGTACGTTACATTCATAGATTATTGCATCTGCTCTTGAAGATATCCATGAAACGCGTCGAGCTCTATAGATGCCTAGAATGCCAATTTTATTCTAAAGTGATATTATGCAACATGTCTATTCATTTGTTGTTTCTATTGGCCTCTACCAAGATATGTATGAACCTGATACAATACATGAGCACAGAATTTGAATCTGGTGGTTTCCCGCTTTCCTGTTATGTTATTAATGTCATGTACTGTTCATGTTACCCATGTTATACTTACTACTATATGATTGTTAGGTTTAATAAACCTCATAATCATGCTACTGGTTCATGTTATGTACATGCCATAACACTATGTGATTGGGTTATCTACCATTATTTATCCACCAGTCACTCTCTGTTCATATGGTTAATTTCCGCCGCATACTTCATACAAAGTCCCAAACTCCCATCCCCCCTTCTCAACATAACAGGGATGGAGGCATCCTACGGCGGATACCCAGGCCTCATAAAAAGTCCCAAACTACCCCCCCCCCCTTTTTCAACATAACAGGGATGGAGGCATTCTACGGCGGATGCCTAGGCCTCATATAAAGTCCCAAACTCCCCCCCCCCCCCCTTTTCAACATAACAGGGATAGAGGCATTCTACGGTGGATGCCCAGGCCTCATATAAAGTCCCAACCCCCCACCCTCCTTTTATATATTGATCCAACATAACCACTCATGGGAATCTCTCACCAAATAATATGCAGGAACAGCCCTAAAGAAAGGGGGAGTCTATTCTCCCGAAATCTGTATGCCTGATGTACATGTTGCTAATTTTTATTAAAGGTCCGTGAAGCATATTTTAGAATTCACATTTCTCTGGACACCGGGCACGCCTTTTTTTCTTTATCCAAGTCTACATGCTGAAACGACCTTAAGGTCGCACAGAAAAGGCAGCAGCCCATCCCCCGAGAAGCCCCATCGCCACCATACATCACTGGGGCACTATCCACCGGAAGACATTTCTTCCTTTTGCCAACACGAATACCCACTGAGGACCAGCGATATATCCAGTCAGTCCAGCGCAGCCTCCAACACAAGCCTGTTTCATATGTGTTGGAAGGCCGCATGGCTCCCTCTAATTTGTCATCTGAGTCCAGCTGACCAAACAAAATCTCAAGGAAAGCATTGTGATAAGTATCTTTGATATTCTTGTATTATATGTTCTGGTGTTATATGCTTTGTAATATTTTTTAGTATTTTCCTGTTAGCGGTTTCCTATTTTCTTGGGAAATAAATAACACTTTGTTTTATTAAGCCGTGTGCTTGGTTTCATAGCCAACCTTGTATTATAGTGATATCAACAGTAACTTGTGATCAGAGTTTTAATAGACTAGCCAACTATAAGAATAGACAAGGTAATACATTGGTGCAATAGATAGAGGGAATCCATAACCACCCTCAAATAATATTTATTGTACCAATTACTTCAATACGTAAGCGGTTTGAACTACAAATAAAGAAAATAATTACCTCAATAGTGATAACATAGCGCTCAGCCAGTAACAAGAGTCTCTCTATAATGACCAGTTTAGTAGACCTGCAAGCAAAAAAGACAGAAATTTTTAAATTCTTGTGTAAATTTCAGTTCTGTATTGCTCGCAGGAGAGAGCTTGCAGAGGTATGGACACACGGAGCAAATAAACCTCCACTGCAGACTTACCTGTAAGGTGACTGCACCGAGGTGGCCACCGATGGCATGGCGGTTGCGGTGAGCATTTTTGTAGCTCTGGTGACGGCGTGGGTCAGGGTGGGGCCTCCAAGTGCCGAACTCGCAGCCTGCCGATCAACAGAAGATATGAACAGGTCAGTAAAATGATAGAAGCTTTCAACTAACCAACCCATCTGCACAAATGCCCCCCTTTCCGACTCGCTGCAGTGCTCCAGTAACTGAGGTGCTTTTAGAGGAAGGTCGCTGTAATCTGCCTTTAATGACATGTTTTTTTTTTTTACCTTATGGACCCTCATACAGAGCTCCTTCAGTAGCATAGGTACACTGAACTGCTTGGGGGAGCTTAAAAATAAGAGACCTATTGCCATTTAACAACCTCAATATCGGGCACTTTTACCCCCTTCCTGCCCAGGCCAATTTTTAAGGCTTTCAAAGTTACATATTAGTCAGGTCCATCTAGTTCAATCAAAAAAATTTAAAATAAATACAATCCCATATGTACAAACCTATACCCACAAGTTGATCAAGAGGAAGGCAAAAAAACACAGCAGAGCATGATACAATCTGCTACAGCAGGGGAAAAAAAATTTTCCTGACCCCCCCCAGAGGCAATCGGATTCTCCCCGGATCAACTTTACCTATAAGGCCCCTTTCACACGGACGGACCGTCTATCCGTTTTTCTTCCATCCGTCAACGGACGACAATGCATTCCTATGGGCAGACGGATGAACATCCGTCACCATCAGTTAACCTCCGCTTCCGTTTTTATCCGTTTTTTTAAACGTACAAGGCTACGTTCAGATCCGTCAAAACGGATATTAACTGACGTTGACGGACATTGTCCGTCAACGTCCGATCCGTTAAGATCCGTTTTGTGTTTATCTGTGAACTCAACCTCTTAAAGGCACAGGCATATAGACATATAAACGGAACAAAACGTATACAAAAACAGATGAAAAAACGGACGTAAACGTGTGCATTTACGGATGTAAGCGGATGTTAACGGAACAAAAAACGGACATCAACGGAACGGATGACGGATGAAAACGGATGAGACAACGGATAAGAACTGATACGTTTTTGACGTGCCTAAACTGACTGCGTCCGTGTGAAAGGGGCCTTAATGTCAATATCCCGGTATATTATGTACATTTAGGAAAGAATCCAGACCTTTTTTAACCACATGCCAACCAGCGCACAACGATATACGTCGGCACAATGGCACGGCTGGGAAAATGGGCGTACAGGTACGTCCCCTTTAAGATGGGACATTGTGGCTTGCTGCGCACTCCATGACCGTGACCATGGGTCCCGCAGACTCGATGTCCGCCAGGTGCCTGCAGATCCTGTCACGGAGCAGAAGTACGGGGAGATGTCTATGTAAACAAGGCATTTCCCCTTTCTGCCTAGTGACATGACAGGGATCTACTGCCCCCCGTCAGCAGGAGCAGTGATTGCTGTCATGTGAGTGGAAGCCCATCTCCCACAAAGTTAGAATCACTCTCTAGGACACATTTAACCCTTTGCTCGCCCCCTAGTGTTAAACCCCTTCCCTGCCAGTGTCATTTACACAGTAATCAGTGCATTTTTATAGCACTGATCGTTGTATTAATGACAATGGTCCCAAAACATTGTCAAAAGTGTCCGATGTGTCCGATGTGTCCGCCATAATGTCGCAGTCACAAAAAAAAAAAAAAAAAAAAAAATCGCAGATCGCGCCATTACTAATGAAAAAAAAATTATTAAAAATGCTGTAAAACTATCCCCTATTTTGTAGACGCTATAACTTTTGCGCAAACCAATCAATATACACCTATTGCGATTTTTTTTTTACCAAGAATATGTAGAAGAATACATATCGGCCTAAACTAAGAAATTTGTTTTTTTTTATATATTTTGGGGGGGGGGGGGGGGGGGGGGGGGGGGGGGGGGGATATTATAGCAAAAAGTAAAAAATATTGTTTTTTTCCCCCAAAATTGTCGCTCTTTTTTTGTTTAAAGCGCAAAAAATAAAAAACTACAGAGGTGATCAAATACCACCAAAAGATATATTTCTATTTGTGGGGGAAAAAAAGGACGTCAATTTTGTTTGGGTGCAACGTCACACGACCGCGCAATTGTCAGTTAAAGCGACAGTGCAGAAACGCAAAAAGTGCTCTGGTCAGGAAGGGGGGGGGGAAATCCTTCCAGGGCTGAAATGGTTAAAGCAACCTACTGAGCTGGCCAAAACCACCTCTGCAGGGAGTCTATTGCACATTTTCACAGCTCTTACTGTGAAGAAACCTTTCCATATTTGGAGATGAAATCTTTTTTCCTCTAGATGTAAAGAGTGCCCCCTTGTCCTCTGTGATGACCTTAAAGCGAATTACTCAACACCAAGTTCACTATATGGATCACTTATATATTTATACATGGTGATCATATCTCCCCTTAATCTCCTCTTCTCAAGAGAGAATAGATTCAGTTCTTCTTTCAGCGCTGTCGCACTTTGTATGACAATTGCTCTGTCATGCAACACTGTACCCATAGGAAATTTGTATCATTTTGAGACAGATAGTGCCTTCTTTTTGTGGTATTTAATCACCACTGGGTTTTTTTTTTTTTGGTAAATAAATAAAAAAAGACCAATTTTTTTTTTAACCACTTCAGCCCCGGACCAATTGGCAGCCAAAGGACCAGGCCCCTTTTTGCAATTCGGCACTGCGTCGCTTTAACTAACAATTGCGCGGTCATGCGACGTGGCTCCAAAACAAAATTGGCGTCCTTTTTTTCCCACAAATAGAGCTTTCTTTTGGTGGTATTTGATCGCCCCTGCTATAATAAATATCCCCCAAAAATATATAAAAAAACATTTTTTTTCCTCAGTTTAGGCCGATACGTATTCTTCTACATATTTTTGGTAAAAAAAAAATCGCAATTAGCGATTATTGATTAGTTTGCGCAAAAGTTATAGCGTTTACAAAATAGGGGATAGTTTTATAGCATTTTTATTAATATTTTTTTTTTTTATTAGTAATGGCGGCGATCAGCGATTTTTATTGTGACTGCGACATTTTGGCGGACACATCGGACATTTTTGACACATTTTTGGGACATTTGTCATTTATACAGAAATCAGTGCTATTTAAATAGCACTGATTCCTATGTAAATGACAGTTGTAGTTAGGGGGTTAACCACAAGGGGGCGGGGAGGAGTCAGTGTGACGTGTTGTGTTGTGTTTACAGTAGGGGGGCGTGGCTGTACGTCTGACGTCATTGATCGGCGTTCCCGATGACAGGGAACCGCCGATCACTGACAGTCAGTGTAGGAAGCGCGGGGAGAGGTTTGTTTACATAGACCTCTCCCCGTTCTTCCGCTCCGTAACCCGATCGCGGGATACCAGCGGCGATCGGGTCCGCTGGTCCCGCGGCCGTGGTCACGGAGCTCCCGACCGGGTCGCGCGCGCCCCCCGGGCAGGCAAATTAAAGGGGACGTACAGGTACGTCCTTTTGCCTGCCCGTGCCATTCTGTTGACGTATATCTACAGGAGGCGGTCAGGAAGCGGTTAAAAAAAAGAAGAAAAAAAAATAAAAAAAAAATAAGAAATAAAAAAGGAAAAAATAAAGGAAAAAAAAAAAATAAAAAAAATAAATAAAAAATAAGAAATAAAAAAAGGAAAAAATAAAGGAAAAAAAAAAAATAAATATAAAAAAAATAAAGAAACAAAAGAAAAAATTAAGTTTTTCGTAGTGTGTTATCAAATTTTGCAAATAAATGTTTCTTCTGCACCGACGAGGCTTGCACCGAGGGGCTCTGACGCGGCTTGCATTGATGGGCAATGATGGGGCTTGCACTGAGGGGCACTAAAGGGGCTGCACTGATAATCAGTGCAAATGCTGTACTCGCTGTGCTCTGATAGATCGGCTCTGCTTTCCCCACAAGTCTCGGTCTGAGGAAAGGAGAGCCGATAACCGGCAAGTCTTTTTACTGGACTGGACACAGCTGATCACATGGTAAAGGGCCACTGCGATTGCCTCTTTACCCTTCGCTCTATCCAAGTGACACAGCAATCAAAGACACTTCCCCATAATCCTACATTCTTACCTCTAATCGAGTGTAGCAATCTGCAATAAATTTCTTGTGCAAAGAAACTGAATCCTGCATGGGGAAAAAAAAAAAAAAAAAACAGAAAAAAAATAAAAATAAAAAAACAGCTTTTATTAACATTACAAATACCAAACTTGATACGCAAACTTCGTTGTGCCAATTCAAATCCTTGTTAGAAAACAAAAAAGGGAAGAAACTTGATTGGTTGTAAGAGACGAGACATCTTTATACGCCGGCACTTACTTTCTTCAGCCGGGGGTTCAGATTGATGTAGCTATAGTTGATTATCAGCTGTATTGCTTCGTTGGCAATCTCTTCATCCGGAGATTCCACTGCAACTTTCCATATGAAATCCATTCCAATTAACTCCAACTTCTCCACGTGCTTCCGGAGGAGGAGAGAAAAGGAGTCGTTGATTTAAAAACTTATGTGAAGTCACTCAATCCAAAGCAACAAAAAAAGAAAACCTGATGCTAAAAGGCACAGTTGAAACCCCCTAGGGGTCTATTTTAGACAGAGCAAAAGATTCAGTATAAAAAAGTATAAATGTTATTGAATGTAACAATAATGTGCATATAGATCAATACATACAAATATCTGATACCCAGTTGTAGGAAGAAAATTTCAAGGGGTATGAATACTTTTTCAAGGCACTGTAACTTGTTTATTATTGAAAAAAAAAAAAAGTAAGGGTTCTAATAACTTTATTCCTGCGTTTCATCCTTCAGCCGACAGAAAAAGGAATATAAAGTGAGCAATTGACTAATTTAACCAATAAACAGGAACTATTTGGCAGACAATACTCACCAGCTGGGTACCTTGCCTCTTCAACCGATGATCGCAAAGATTTACATTTTCAAAAAAGGTTTTAAAGAGGCTGAAACCTGAAAGTGACGTACAAAAATAAATAAATAAATCAGCATCCAAATCATTGCTTAGATATCCTTTATGTCCCATCAGTTAACATTGATCTTGCAGTTGAAGTGAATACCTGGGCAAGATCACAAAACACAAATTTAAGCGGAGCTCCACCTTAAAGTGGAACTTCTGCTCATCAGAACCCCCCCCCCCCCCTCCCTCCGGTGCCACAATTGGCACCTTTCAGGGGGGAGGGGGGTACCGATACCTGTATAATACAGGTATCTGCACCCACTTCCGGCATAGATAGCGACAGAATCTGCGGGTATTTACGCCACTTCCTGTCACCCCCCCCCCCCCCGCTGTCTGCTGAGAAACACACGGATCCCAGAGACAGCAGGGACCGTGCTTATTGCGCAGCGCGACTCGTGCATGCGCAGTAGGGAACCGGGAAGTGAAGCCGCAAGGCTTCACTTCCTGATTCCCATACCGAAGATGGCGGCGGCAGGACCCAAGAGAAGATCGCCTATTCGGCTTTCAGGTGCCGACATCGCGGGCGCGATGGACAGGTAAGTGTCCTTATTTTAAAAGCCAGCAGCTGCAGTATTTGTAGCTGCTGACTTTTAAAAAAATTAAATAAAAAATTCCGCCGGACTTCCTCTTTAAGATTCATCTCCACAATACACGCACATTTATCTGTGCTCTTCCTCTTTACCAAGGCTGCAAGTACAGAACAATTCCTGTTGAATTTGCCAGAAATCCAGTAAACTCCCAACTTCCTATAGTGAGCTGACAAATGCTGAAATCCCAAGCAGTGTAGTCAGCCCTGCCTGGATTGTACAAGCTGGATTACAGAGCACCCCCCCCCCCCCCCTCGTCTGCATAAGAGGTGTTTCTGTAGACCGCCAAAGCACAACTGGCAAAGGTTGTACAACACCGCTTGGTATTTTAGCACTGCAGACTTGTAAGCCAACTGCAGTAATTCAGGTGCCCGGTGGATTTCTGGCATATAAAACAGCAATATGTAGACATGTGCACTGACAAAAAATTAGTTCATTTTCGTTTTCGTGTCATTAGTTTTTTTGCTTTTTTCGGAAATTCGGAAAATCGAAAATTCAGGAATTTGGAAATTTCCACATTTCTATTTTTGTATTTCCAAATTTCGTATTTTTGTATTTCCGAATTTCCAGATTTCCGAATTTTCGGACTTTCGGAATTCCGAATTTTCGGACTTTCGGAATTCCGAATTTTCGGACTTTCGGAATTCCGAATTTTCGGACTTTCGGAATTCCGAATTTTCGGACTTTCGGAATTCCGAATTTTCGGACTTTCGGAATTCCGAATTTTCGGACTTTCGGAATTCCGAATTTTCGGACTTTCGGAATTCCGAATTTTCGGACTTTCGGAATTCCGAATTTTCGGAATTCCGAATTTTCGGACTTTCGGAATTCGGGAATTCAAAGATTTGAAAATCCCAAAATTTGAAAATCTGAAAGAAAATCTGTTTAATTAATAACTATTAAATTAACGAGTACGAATTTATCCGAAGTTACGAATTATCCGAAGTTACAAATGCCACATCTAAACAAATGGAACGGAACAAATTAATAATAAACAATAAAAAGGTTTTATTATTATTGTTAATTATTATTATTAGATCGTTACGTTCCATTTGGTTAGATGCGGCATTCGTTATTTCAGATAATTGGTAACTTCGGATAAATTCGTACTCGTTACGTTCACTAACAGACAAATTTGAAAGGGAATTCCAATACCTATAATTTAATAGTTGGTTATTAAGTTTTTAACAGATTTTCCTTTATTTTTTTCAGATTTTCGATTTTTCTAATTTTTGAATTTCCAAATTCCAAAAATCGGAAATTCAAAAATCGGAAATTCCAAAATCAGCTGCCGATCTCATACCGTTCACAGCGATCTCACCATACCCTTCACAGCAATCTCACCATACCCTTCACAGCAATCTCACCATACCCTTCACAGCAATCTCACCATACCCTTCACAGCAATCTCACCATACCCTTCACAGCAATCTCACCATACCCTTCACAGCAATCTCACCATACCCTTCACAGCAATCTCACCATACCCTTCACAGCAATCTCACCATACCCTTCACAGCAATCTCACCATACCCTTCACAGCAATCTCACCATACCCTTCACAGCAATCTCACCATACCCTTCACAGCAATCTCACCATACCCTTCACAGCAATCTCACCATACCCTTCACAGCAATCTCACCATACCCTTCACAGCAATCTCACCATACCCTTCACAGCGATCCCATACCCTTCACAGCGATCCCATACCCTTCACAGCGATCCCATACCCTTCACAGCGATCCCATACCCTTCACAGCGATCCCATACCCTTCACAGCGATCTCATACCCTTCACAGAGATCTCATACCCTTCACAGAGATCTCATACCCTTCACAGAGATCTCATACCCTTCACAGAGATCTCATACCCTTCACAGAGATCTCATACCCTTCACAGAGATCCCATACCCTTCACAGAGATCCCATACCCTTCACAGCGATCCCATACCCTTCACAGCGATCTCATACCCTTCACAGCGATCTCATACCGTTCATAGTGATCTCATAGGACTCCAGCTTGAGGATTTTCTCCTTGAACAGTTGCTGTTGGACGTCGCTCTCCAGGTCATGCTGCCCCTTCGTGAACCACTCGAAACACATCTGCCAAGAAAGGAAACCATTCGGTCACTCAGGTCTGTGCGTGTTGGAAATTTATGGGTCAGTTTATCTAAATTAGATGGCGTCTAAGTAGAAACTTCCCAGTTTACAGCAAGGTGGCTTATAAGAGATTTTTATTTTTTTTAGTACCATACTTATCAAGGTGGATGCTGCATCTGTCCCATTCCGTTCTCACAGCTCCCCCCCATTTTACTTACCTGAGCCCTGGAACTTGACACACAGGGACACACTGTCTCTCTGCACGGGGGTTCTCGGCTCTTGATTGGATAGATTGATAGCAGCGCAGCCATTGGCTCCCACTGCTGTCAATCAAATCCAATGACAGGCACTGGGGGGCGGGGCCGAGTCCTGCATTCGGCCTTTATGGACAGGAATCCTGGACTCGGGAGCACGCCCACAAGGTAAGCCCCTGGGAGATTGCTTCTCCTAGGAGGTTATCTGATGTGGGGAGGAGCCGAGAGAGCCGCCGAGGGACCCCAGAAGATGAGGTTCGGGGCCACGCTGTGCAAAACGAGCTGCACAGTGGAGGCAAGTATGACATGTTTATTTTTTTTATTATTATTTTTTTTTTGAATGAACCCTTACAAATCACTTTAAAGTCAAAATGCGGTCCTGATATTTTACCGCTCTCAGGCCTTACTTCACGATCGAGCTCGCACACATCATGGCCGGTGACGAGGCACTCCCAGATCTCTTTGGCGCGGCTCCAGCCGAGGTACAGGGTGGCTTCTTGCAGGAAAAATGCCAGGAATTTCAGGTGTGCTTCCAAATACTGAAATAGTAGAATATTAAAGTTATTTTTCACTGTTGACTCAAGAAGATGCTGCACATTACCAGAAAGAAAATGTATAAAATTACAAATTTTAAGTCTTCACTGCTGCAATGCTAATGCATCCTTAAATAAGCGGTGGAACCCAATGAACAGTCATAGAACAGTCTGCAAGCAATAGGTATCCTGCAGCTCTAAAAAGGTCAAGTCCACCTCTTATGCCCCGTACACACGAGCGGAATTTCTGTCAGAAAAATCTTGGATGTTTTTTCCGACATAATTCCGCTCAAGCTTGGCTTGCATACACACGGTCACACAAAAGTTCTCTGAACTTTCGAGCGTCAAGAAAACGGTGACGTACAACACTACGACGAGCCGAGAAAATAAAGTTCAATGCTTCCGAGCATGCGTCAAATTGTTTGAGCATGCATAGGAATTTTGCACGTCGGAATTGCTACAGACGATCGGAATTTCCGATCGGAACCTTTTCCGACCGAAAAATTGAGAACCTGCTCTCAATCTTTTGCTGGCTGGAATTCAGCCAGCAAAAGTCTGATGGAGCATACACACGGTCGGAATTTTCGACCAAAAAGCTATCATCGGACTATTTCTGGCAGAATTTCCGATCGTGTGTACGGGGCATTAGAGCACGTTTTATGCAACACCCATATTAAGGGTTGCATACAGCATCTGAAAACATAAACTGTCTCCTACCTGAATAACAGAGCGCTTCTAGGGAGCTCGTCTATGCAGCCTTAGGTTTTCATTTGAATTTAGTGCGATTGTGCCATCTGCCACCGTGCAAAAAAACACTGCAGAACACACCAGGGATCCCTGCTCCTCCTCCTCTTCCTGCTGCTCCTCCTCCTCCTCCTCCTCCTCCTCTTCCTGCTCCTCCTCCTCCTCCTCCTCTTCCTGCTCCTCCTCCTCCTCCTCCTCTTCTTCCTCCTCCTCCTCCTCCTCCTCCTCCTCTTCCTCTTCCTGCTCCTCCTCCTCTTCCTCTTCCTGCTCCTCCTCCTCTTCCTGCTGCTCCTCCTCCTCCTCTTCCTGCTGCTGCACCACCTCCTCCTCCTCCTCCTGCTGCTCCTCCTCCTCCTCCTCCTGCTGCTGCTCCACCTCCTCCTCCTCCTGCTGCTGCTCCACCTCCTCCTCCTCCTGCTGCTGCTCTCCTCCTCCTCCTGCTGCTGCTCCACCTCCTCCTCCTCCTCCTCCTCCTGCTGCTGCTCCACCTCCTCCTCCTCCTCCTGCTGCTGCTCCTCCTCCTCTTCCTCTTCCTGCTCCTCCTCCTCTTCCTCTTCCTGCTCCTCCTCCTCTTCCTGCTGCTCCTCCTCCTCCTCTTCCTGCTGCTGCACCACCTCCTCCTCCTCCTCCTGCTGCTCCACCTCCTCCTCCTCCTGCTGCTGCTCCACCTCCTCCTCCTGCTGCTGCTCCACCTCCTCCTCCTCCTGCTGCTGCTCCACCTCCTCCTCCTCCTGCTGCTGCTCCACCTCCTCCTCCTCCTCCTCCTGCTGCTGCTCCACCTCCTCTTCCTCCTCCTGCTGCTGCTCCACCTCCTCTTCCTCCTCCTGCTGCTGCTCCACCTCCTCTTCCTCCTGCTGCTCCTCCCCACCCTGCATTTCAAGTATCACTTCCTCTAAGCAGGTCTGTACCTCCAAACAGCCCTGAGGCTGGGGGCATGCTTTGAAAGAGCCCGTGCACTGTACCCACAATACACTGATCATGGTGCAATGCTCTGCAGGTTTCACTGCATTAATGTTGCTGCATTACATTTTGCAAAATGTGGGCGTAGTCTTTCAAATTAGAGATGCACTGAAATTTCGGCCGCTGAAACATATCGAGCAAAAAATGGTGTTATCTGCATTTTGCCGTTAAAAGAAAAAGGCACCGAAAGCGCACATGATTTTGCTGCGATTTTATCACGCTTATGGTTTGCTTTTCATAGGTCATGTGACATCAAAAACAAAAAACGGGTGCGTTAATGATTGCGCTCTTGCTGCGTTTTCAATGCATTTCAACAGGGGAGGTGCAAAATACAGCAATCAGGATTTTTACCACCACAATGGAAGCGCAACGGACCAGTGTGAGGACATACATAGAATTTAAAAGGGGTACATATTTCTTGAGCTTTTCTTGCGCTAATTGCAGACGATAAATTCATACGCATTTTAAGTGGTTGTAAACCCTTACAACACACTTTTTGCTACAGGTAAGCCTATAATAAGGTTACCTGTAGCTACAATGGATATCTCCTGAACGGTTTAGGAGATATCCCCTGTATTTGCATGTGCCGACGTCATCCGCACATGTGCACTGAAGCAATGGCATGTACGTGCCATTGCTTCAGTTAGACTGTGCCATTACCAGCAGCTCCCATGCGCATTGCGCGGGAGTGACGTTGTCGCTGCTCCGGCCAATCACAGTGCTAGAGCGCAATACCCGTAAGTAACCCGCGGGATGTCGGCCGCCGGAGTGGTGAACGAGGACCGCTGCGGGGGCTTCGATCTCAGGTAAGTAATTCATAATCAGCTAGTATGCTATGCATACTAGCTCATTATGCCTTGGTCTTGCAGGTTTTTTTTTTTTTTAGGATTTACAACCACTTTAACAACTGCAGTCGGTAATTTAAAAAGAGAAAAAAAAAAAAAAGAAAAAAAAAGAAGAGCGTCTATCCTTTAACCACTTACCCACTGGGCACTTAAACCCCCTTCCTAACCAGACCAATTTTCAGCTTTCGGTGCCCTCACACTTTGAATGACAATTACTCAGTCATGCAACACTGTACCCAAATTAATTTTGTGTCCTTTTTTTCACACAAATAGAGCTTTCTTTTGGTGGTATTTAATCACTGCTGGGTTTTTTATTTTTTGCGCTATAAATCAAAAAATACTGAAAATTAGGTAAGAAAAATGAAATAAAAAAATTCTTTGTTTCTATTAAAATTTATTGGCAGAGTATTGGCGAGTATTGCACAGTGCTGGCAGAGGATTGCACAGTGCTGGCAGAGGATTGCACAGTGGTGGCAGAGGATTGCACAGTGGTGGCAGAGGATTGCACAGTGCTGGCAGAGTTTTGCACAGTGGTGGCAGAGTTTTGCACAGTGGTGGCAGAGTATTGCACAGTGCTGGCAGAGTAGCTGTCACTGAGCAGCGCTGTAAGCACTACACATCCAGCCCACAGCACTGGTCCCATCTCTCCCCCTCTCCGCTTTTCCCCTCTCACTGTACTGATCAGTAGAGAGAGGGGAGGGAGGAACCAGCGCCATGACATGTGATCGCTCCGTCATTTGACAGAGCAATCACGTGGTAAGCGCCTGCTATCAGCGTCCGTTTACCGTGATGCGCCGGGTCCTCGGGACCCGGCGGTCACAGATGTTCCCGAGTGCGCGCCCCAAAGGGGCACGTGGGAGCAAGTTTCTGGGAGGACGTCCGTAGGATAAGAATAAGCCGACCGCGCTGTAGCCGTCTTTCGGCTATGGCCCGGTCGGCATGTGGTTAAAGTGCAAACTAAACTGTTGGTACATGTATCAGATTTCTATATCAAGACTGTCAATGTCAGATACCTCCCGGTAAGTGTATCTGCCGTCAACCAAAGAGGATCCGGCCAGCCCTCCAGGACCAACAGCATTAACGGCCAAGCGATGGCACGCCACTAGGCTAGCTGTCACCAGCTTGACGATCTCAAAGTTCTTCTTCAGATCCTGGATGATACTCTAAAAAGAAATAGAAGGTTAGTTGCGGGTCTACAACCCAGAAAATACAGTTTCTCCATAGGAGCTTCCTTTTCAAAATCTCTGCAAGGACAGAATTTTGCGAGGCCTTTCAGGAAAGAAAAATTTTTTATGGCCAATAAACCAGAAAGCATTTGCATCCCAGAAGCCCCCCAAGTCTCCTACCTTGTCTTGCTTTTGGTAGGTCTGCTTGTTAAATGAGCGGGTTATCTCGTGGAGCTGGCGTAAGGCTGGCACCACCCACACCACTTGCGGGTTGTTATGCTGAGATGACTTGGGAGAAAATGAAAAAGGTGGGACGGTAAAGAAAAAGCTTTTTTTATTTCTTTTATAAGACACAAGAGATACAGAAATTAGATCCAAATAATGCATGGCTTTAAATCAGGATACAACAAGCAAAAAACATGGAGAAGCTTTTGCGTTAGCGGCATTCTTAACCACTTGCCGACCGTGCATTTCTGGCACTTTTTGTTTACAGGTAAAAACCTGTATTTTTTCCTAGAAAATTACTTCGAACCCCTTAAAAATTATATATATATACACACACACACATCTCTAGTTCTCTCCCTCTCTCTATCTCTCTCTAGTTCTCTCCCTCTCTCTATCTCTCTCTAGTTCTCTCCCTCTCTCTATCTCTCTCTAGTTCTCTCCCTCTCTCTAGTTCTCTCTCTAGTTCTCTCCCTCTCTCTAGTTCTCTCTCTAGTTCTCTCCCTCTCTCTAGTTCTCTCTCTAGTTCTCTCCCTCTCTCTAGTTCTCTCTCTAGTTCTCTCCCTCTCTCTAGTTCTCTCTCTAGTTCTCTCCCTCTCTCTAGTTCTCTCTCTAGTTCTCTCCCTCTCTCTAGTTCTCTCCCTCTCTCTAGTTCTCTCCCTCTCTCTAGTTCTCTCTCTAGTTCTCTCCCTCTCTCTAGTTCTCTCTCTAGTTCTCTCTCTCTCTAGTTCTCTCTCCTCTCTCTCCTATCTCTCTCTATTCTCTCCCTCTCTCTCCTCTCTCTATTCTCTCTCTCTCTCTAGTTCTCTCCCTCTCTCTAGTTCTCTCCCTCTCTCTAGTTCTCTCCCTCTCTCTAGTTCTCTCCCTCTCTCTAGTTCTCTCCCTCTCTCTATCTCTCTCTCCTCTCTCTCTAGTTCTCTCCCTCTCTCTATCTCTCTCTAGTTCTCTCCCTCTCTCTATCTCTCTCTAGTTCTCTCTCCTCTCTCTATCTCTCTCTAGTTTTCTCTCTCTCCCGTTCTCTCTCTCTCTCTCCCCCGTTTCTCTCTCTCTCTCTCCCGTTCTCTCTCTCTCTCTCCCGTTCTCTCTCTCTCTCTCCCGTTCTCTCTCTCTCTCTCCCGTTCTCTCTCTCTCTCTCCCGTTCTCTCTCTCTCTCTCCCGTTCTCTCTCTCTCTCTCTCCCGTTCTCTCTCTCTCTCTCTCCCAGTTCTCTCTCTCTCTCTCTCCATTTCTCTATCTCTCTCTCTCCATTTCTCTATCTCTCTATCTCTCTATTTCTCTCTCTATCTCTCTATTTCTCTCTCTATCTCTCTATTTCTCTCTCTATCTCTCTATTTCTCTCTCTATTTCTCTCTCTCTCTCTATTTCTCTCTCTATCTCTATCTCTCTCTATTTCTCTATCTCTCTCTATTTCTCTATCTCTCTCTATTTCTCTATCTCTCTCTCTCTATCTCTCTCTATCTCTCTCTCTATCTCTCTATTTCTCTATCTCTCTATTTCTCTATCTCTCTATTTCTCTTCTCTCTATCTCTCTCTTTCTCTCTCTCTCTATCTCTCTATTTCTCTATTTCTCTATCTCTATCTCTCTATTTCTCTATCTCTCTCCATTTCTCTATCTTTCTTTTTTTTTTTTTTTGACACCCACCCTAGACACAAGGGTCTCAAACTGGCGGCCCTCCAGCTGTTGCAGAACTAAAAGTCCCATGAGGCGTAGCAAGACTGACAGCCACAAGCATGACACCCAGAGGCAGAGGCATGATGGGACTTGTAGTTTTGGAACAGCTGGAGGTCCGCTAATTGAATATCCCTGGAATAGGGCATTCACAGCATATCCCAGAAAAAAATAAATAAATGTAAATCACTTTCCTACAACAGCATACATTTTTGCTGATGTTGTCTGACAGCAATAATCATAAAATGAACAGGTTGCATATTGTCGTGTTACAAGTATTTGATGTCTGTGGTAATGGCAATATCAACAAGATGCTACCAAGAACATACAGTTGTGGAGAGCACATTAAAAAGTGACACGGATTATAAAAGTATACAGTAAATGTTACCTTTTTGATGTCCTCGATGCATTTTATAATGTAGCTCCTCTTGACAGTCTCTTTTACTGCATAGGCATCGCTCAGGATTGTCAGGTGCTCCTCTAAGGCTTGTTGGATTAAGTTGGATGGCAGAGTTGGTAAGTGAGCGAGATCCCAGAGGACCTCCAACACCTGCAGAGTAAGAGATGTAATTACTGTGGGTTATAAAAGGCCGTGGGGGGGTCCCAGGCCGGCACTCCAGGCCTCACCTTTCCTGTTGTCGCCTCATTGCGTGCCTCTCGTCCGATGCGCCCTATAAGGCTCAAGAGCTTCTGACGAACCCGATCGGATTCCGTTTCCCAGCTCTGCGAAAAAAAAAAAAAAAGTGTCAGTCTGCAAATATCAGGAACTTAAAAACTAAACTTTAACTGCTAGCCGACCAGCTGACGTCATTTTACTGCAGCAGGTCAACACTTTCCCGCGAGGCGTCATAGAGAGATCGTGTGTTCCTATTAGCTAGGAATCACAATCTGTCACTTCCACTGGGAGGAAGCGTATAAGCGAGAGTCTGGCTTTTGGGTGGAACTCCGCTTTAACCACTTCAGCCCCGGACCAATTGGCAGCCAAAGGACCAGGCCCCTTTTTGCAATTCGGCACTGCGTCGCTTTAACTGACAATTGCGCGGTCGTGCGACGTGGCTCCCAAACAAAATTGGCGTCCTTTTTTTTCCACAAATAGAGCTTTCTTTTGGTGGTATTTGATCGCCCCTGCGGTTTTTATTTTTTGCGCTATAAACAAAAATAGAGCGACAATTTTGAAAACAATGCAATATTTTTTGCTTTTTGCTATAATAAATATCCCCCAAAAATATATAAAAAAACTTTTTTTTTCCTCAGTTTAGGCCGACACGTATTCTTCTACATATTTTTTGGTAAAAAAAAAAAAAAAAATCGCAATTAGCAATTATTGATTGGTTTGCGCAAAAGTTATAGCGTTTACAAAATAGGGGATAGTTTTATAGCATTTTATTAATATTTTTTTTTTTTTTTTACTAATAATGGCGGCGATCAGCGATTTTTAGTGTGACTGCGACATTATGGCGGACACATCGGACATTTTTGACACATTTTTGGGACCATTGTAATTTATACAGCAATCAATGCTATTTAAATGCATTGATTCCTGTATAAATGACAGTTGTAGTGAAAGAGTTAACCACTAGGGGGAGGGGTTATGGGCTGTGACGTGTGTGTTTTTTTTTACATTAGGGGGCGGGGCTGACGTCATTGATCGGCTTTCCCGATGACAGGGAACAGCCAATCAATGACAGGCAGAGTAGGAAGCGCGGGGAGAGGTTTGTTTACACAGACCTCTCCCCGTTCTTCAGCTCCGTAACCCGATCGCGGGACACCAGCGGCGATCGGGTCCGCTGGTCCCGCAGCCGGGGTCACGGAGCTCCCGACCGGGTCACGAGCGTGCCATTCTGCTGATGTATATATGCAGTGGGCGGTCGGGAAGCGGTTAATCTAGGATTACCTGTAGGCCAAAGTGTTTTTTAAGGGTTTACAACCACTGTAAAGAAGAAGTAAAGTCTAACTAAAAATAAAAAATAAAATAGACCCTGCAAGGCAAAGGCATAATGAGCTAGTATGAATAGCGAACTAGCTCAATATGAATAACTTACCTGAGATGGAAGCCCCCAAAGCGACCCTCGTTGTCCTCCTCCGACGCCATGATACCCGGAGTGACTTACGGGTATCGCAGCTCCGGCTCTGTGACTGGCCGGAGCCGCCACTAGCGGCATGATCGCCATTGGCAGCGGCATGCTCAGTGTGCCTGCGCTGTAGACAGCAGTGCCTGTCTTTTTGCAAATATCTCCTAAACCGTGTAGGTTTAGGAGATCTTTCTTGGACCTACAGGTAAGCCTTAATATCTAGGCTTACATGTAAGTCAAAGTGGTCTGTAAGGGTTTACAACCACTTTAAGTAAATGCAGCACATAAGCTTCACTACCGGGTTCCCTTACCAAGAAACTGGTAAACTCGTGCTGTGTCCAATCGCAGCATGGGTAGGCAAGCGTGCAACGCCCCCCAAACCCGGTAGAAAGCCATCAACGTACAGGTAGATTGCCACGCCTGCAAATGCGCCCTCTTGCACTATATATACGGTGGGCGATCGGAAGGCAGTTAAAAACAGACCAACAAGTCTGCTGCTGCATTATACAAACATCCCAAATGTGTCTAAAACAGGCGCCAGCTCTTCTCCAGTAATAAGACGAGCCGCCGACATCCCAACACCGACTTCTGTTACCTTTTGAATCAGCACAAAGAGGTGGTTGAGCTGATCCGGGTTGAACTTCACAGCTGCAGCTGCGATTATAGTATGAATGTTTTCTATCACAGTGGATGATTGGCCGGACTGGGGAGAGAAAAGACGTCATAGATAAGAAATATGAACACATAAGTAAACAATATTCAATAAAATTTAATAAATAGCGCTATTTTTATGTTTATAGTGACATACCGTATTTATCGGCGTATAACACACACCTTAAAATCGGGGGAAAGTCGTGGGTGCGTGTTATACGCCGATACCCCCCCAAAAAAGTGACAAAAATGGCAAGCGCCCCCGAAAAGTAGCGAGCGCTGCCGAAAAAGCCTGAATTGCGGCCAAAAAAAACCGAAGCGGCGCCGGAAAAGACCGAGCCGACTGTTCGGTTACGCTCGTAGTCCCGCCTCCCTGCACTCGCTCCGGAAACAGCAGGGAGGCGGGACCGCGAGCAGAGCCGAAGAGTCGGTCTTTTCCGGCACAGCTTCCGTTTTTTTCGGCCGCGATTCGGTCTTTTTCGGCGGCGCACGCGACAGAGCGTCTCGGCGGCGGGAAATTTAAACCTGGGCAAGGCTGCAATGACACTGGGCAAGGCTGCAAATTACGCTTAAATATAATTTTTTTTTTTCCCTAAACTTCCCTCCTAAAACTTTTTCCTTAAAATGCCCTCCTAAACTTGGGGTGCGTGTTATACGCCGGTAAATATGGTACATACACAAAGAGGGAACGTTTTCTGTTATCCAAGTATAGGGAATACAATTCAAGTGTTTAAAGTTCACTAAAAACATAGAAAATCAGTGCAAGAAAAACAAGTCAGGCAACCATTACATTTTTATTTATTTTTTAAGCAAATGGCGAGATGGTTGTAGGGCTGGGAAAAAAATTAATCGATTTGAATCTTGAATCGAGTTGAGAGGTCAAATCGATTCAAATTTTCAGCAAATCGGAGGAGGAGCTGCGGGCAGGGGTTTTTAGGAGAGGCCGCGGGCTTCGGCCTAGTCCGCAAGGCCGGATGCCGCGGCCTCGCCTAAAAACCCTTGCCCGCAGCTCCTCAGGACCCGCGCAGTGGCCGTCAAAAAAAAAAAACTTAAAAAAAAAAAATTTAAAAATTAAAGCGGTGTTTCACCTAAAAAATTTTTTTTTTAAAAGTCAGCAGCTAAAAAAAAAAGTAGCTGCTGACTTTTAATAAGTACACTTACCCTCCCAGGGCGCCCACGATGTCGGTCGTGAAGGCCGAGATGTCCCTCTGCGATCCGGATCCAGCGCTGCCATCCTCAGTAAGGGAAACGGCTTCCTGTTTCCTACTGCGCATGCGCGAGTCGAATTTGTGAATGGGGAACGCATTGTGTTGTGGGACACAGTTCCCATAACGCACCGCGCCCCATTCACTAGAAGACGGCGCTCAGAGCAGAGGAGAGAACATCACCATGGAGCAGGAAGAGGCAGATTAGGACGATCTGCCTAGCAACAGCCATTTCTGGTAAGTAAAAAAATTTTTTTTTTTTTTCATTTTAAATTTGTACTAACATTTTTATCTAGTTTTGTTTTTCAGGGTGGCCCACCACTAAGTTATTTTTTTTTTAAAACAATGATTTGTTTTTTGGAGAAAAATCGCCCAGCTCTAGATGGTTGCCATTGTTTTTCTTCTTTTTTTGTAGCAAATGAAGAAAAACAAGGAAGGCAACCATCACACCATTTGCTACCAAAATAAAAAAAATGGAAATAAACTTCCAATAGAACTACAACTGACTATAGAACTCTGTAGAGTAGAGGCGGTCCCCTAGTTACAAACGACTCCTACTTATAAACGGAAGGAGACAGGAAGTGAGAGGAAATCCACCCCTAGGAAGGGAAATTCTCTCCTGGAAGAGTTAAAGCGGAGCTCCACCCTAAAGTGGAACTTCCGCTTATTGGATTCCTTCCCCCCTCCGGTGCCACAATTGGCACCTTTCAGGGGGAAGGGGGGTGCAGATACCTGTATAATACCCTATCCGAGGATGCCCCGTTGTGTCTTGGGAAACAGTTCCCAGGACACAGTGGGGACCAATAGAGAAGCGCAGCGAGACTCTCGCATGCTCAGTAGGGAACCGGGCAGTGAAGACGTTGCGTCTTCACTTCCTGATTCCCTGACCGAGGATGGCGGCGGGGCAGCGAGAGACGAGCGCTCGCTCGTCACATTCTGCCGACATCGCTGGACCCTGGGACAGGTAAGTGTCCATTTATTAAAAGTCAGCAGCTGCAGTATTTGTAGCTGCTGACTTTAAAAAAAAAAAAAAAAAAATCGGGTGGACATCCTCTTTAATATAGGAAAAAGGTGTCTCCAATCTACTGAAGCTTTATCACCAATCCTTGTTTCAACAACCCAAAATTTTCAAAATCCAGTTGTCATTGGGACAGAAAATGAACTGAAATCTTCTGATCAGGGGCACAGATGCAAAACAAATGTTACAGGGTTGATGATAACCCTTCCCCATGTTATCCATAAAAATAGTTTTTTTGGCTGGAGCTACACTTAAAGAAATTACCTTTTCTGACTTACAGATTCAACTTAAAGCGGAGTTCCGAGCTTTTTATGTTCATTAAAAGACAGCAGCTACAAAAAGTGTAGTCGCTGACTTTTAATAAACAGACACTTACCTGTTCCACGGTCCAGCCATGCGGCTGAATGGAGCGTCGCTCCTCTCCCCCTCCTCTCCACCGGCGCCTCCATTGCCACTCTGGGCACTCGGCCGTGACAGCTTTCGGCTTCACAGCCGGGCACTCATGGCGCATGCACGAGTCGCGCTGCGCTCCCGGAGTGGACAGGCGATCTCCTGGGACCTGTCAAGTGTCCCAGGCGATCGCCTAGAGGGAGGGGACGCCTAAGGGCGAAAGGAGGAGTCGCCTTGGCGGTCCCTGGGTGGAAGGAGGAAGTGGGACAGGAAGTCCCCCTCCTATTGAAGCCCCCTCTCCCCTCCCCCAAAAAAATGACATGCCGGGATGCGGCATGTAAGGGGGCGAGGAGTGCTTAAAGCAGAAGTTCCATTTTTGGGTGGAACTCCGCTTTAAGAACAAACCTACAGCCCCTGTCTTGTTTGTAACCCAACGCCTGTATAGCTACATGAATAATATTGCTATAACAGTGCAATTCAATGCAAAATATACAATGTACAGTGCCTTGAAAAAGTATTCATACCCCGCGTCACTCACCTGTATCTTCCAGATTTTGGAAAGTTCGTCCAAGGACAATTTGCTTCCAAGCAGTTCAATGATTCCCTTTATCCGGTCACAGTACTGTGCCTGGTCAATATTTCCTGAAAAAGGAAATCACACATCAGCTCACAAATAAATTTTTTTTTTATTAACCACTTCAGCCCCGGAACAATTGGCAGCCAAAGGACCAGTCCCCTTTTTGCGATTCGGCACTGCGTCGCTTTAACTGACAATTGCGCGGTCGTGCGACGTGGCTCCCAAACAAAATTGGAGTCATTTTTTTCCCACAAATAGAGCTTTCTTTTGGTGGTATTTGATCGCCCCTGCGGTTTTTATTTTTTGCGCTATAAACAAAAATATAGCGACAATTTTGAAAACAATGCAATATTTTTTGCTTTTTGCTATAATAAATATCCCCAAAAAATATATAAAAAAACATTTTTTTTCCTCAGTTTAGATACGTATTCTTCTACATATTTTTGGTAAAAAAAATCGCAATTAACGATTATTGATTGGTTTGCGCAAAAGTTATAGCGTTTACAAAATAGGGGATAGTTTTATAGCATTTTTATTAATATTAATTTTTTTACTAGTAATGGCGGCGATCAGCGATTTTTATTGTGACTGCGACATTATGGCGGACACGTCGGACATTTTTGACACATTTTTGACACCATTGTCATTTATACAGCAATCAATGCTATTTAAATGCACTGATTCCTGTATAAATGACAGTTGTAGTGAAAGAGTTAACCACTAGGGGGAGGGGAGGGGTTATGGGCTGTGACGCGTGTTGTGTTATTTACATTAGGGGGCGGGGCTGACGTCTGACGTCATTGATCGGCTTTCCCGATGACCGGGAACAGCCAATCAATGACAGGCAGAGTAGGAAGCGCGGGGAGAGGTTTGTTTACACAGACCTCTCTCTCCGTTCTTCAGCTCTGTGACCCGATCGCGAAAACATCCCTTGTAATAGAAATAAGCATGACAGGACCTCTTTAGTGCGATATCCTAAAGACCTCAGTTCTCCCATTTACACTTTAAAAAAAAAAAAAATAGGAAAAAAGCAATTTTTCCATAAAAAAAAAAATGGCCCTTTAAAGCCGTTAGGCGGAAGTGAGGTCAGATGTCGCTCCGGTCCTCCAGGGGCATAGAGGTGAGTGGGGGCCATCTTGCCATCCCTCCACAGGATCATATTATTTTCTTCACTACCGGCGGCTCCGGTAAGTGGGGAAAACGTCCGAGAACCTCTCCGGCTGCCCATAAAAGTGATCCTGTGGCGAATCTCCCGCCAGGACCACTTTTACGATCGCCCGATGTTTAAAAAAAATACCTGGATTATGGCAGCCAGCTGCTGCCATAACCACAGTATATAACGTCAAAGTAATGAAGTATATATACACAATGGACGGTCCAGAAGTGGTTAAATTTTGGCCCTAGTGATGTAATCACTGGGTCTCTGTGCTTCTCCAAGCAATGCAGGCAGATCATGGCATGGGGGAGGGGCCAGCAGAGTGCTGTACTGAGCTCCCTGAAAACATCCCAGCACCCGGCCTCAGTACTCCTCTCAACAGCCCTCAGCCCTGATACAAGCAGTGGGTGGGCTCTTGGGAGAAGTTATGTAAATATCAAAAGAGGGACAGGCCGGGGGAATGAAAAGAAAGGGACAGGCCGGGGGAATGAAAAGAAAGGGACAGGCCGGGGGAATGAAAAGAAAGGGACAGGCCGGGGGAATGAAAAGAAAGGGACAGGCCGGGGGAATGAAAAGAAAGGGACAGGCCGGGGGAATGAAAAGAAAGGGACAGGCCGGGGGAATGAAAAGAAAGGGACAGGCCGGGGGAATGAAAAGAACGGGACAGGCCGGGGGAATGAAAAGAAAGGGACAGGCCGGGGGAATGAAAAGAAAGGGACAGGCCGGGGGAATGAAAAGAAAGGGACAGGCCGGGGGAATGAAAAGAAAGGGACAGGCCGGGGGAATGAAAAGGGACAGGGTCGGGGAATGAAAAGGGACAGGGTCGGGGAATGAAAAGGGACAGGGTCGGGGAATGAAAAGGGACAGGGTCGGGGAATGAAAAGGGACAGGTCGGGGAATAAAAGGGACAGGCCGGGAATGAAAAGGGACAGGCCGGGAATGAAAAGGGACAGGCCGGGAATGAAAAAGGGACAGGCGGGAATGAAAAGGGACAGGCCGGGGAATGAAAGGGACAGGCCGGGGCCAGACCGGGACAACAGGACATTAGCAGAAGGTGCCCAAAGGGTGTCACTCAAGAGCTGAAATTCACTATGCCATCGCCCCCCCCCCCCCCCATGGTGGTGGGTGAAACGCCGGGCTCGGTTGCAAGTACCACCTTTGTGACCCTGGTAGTTTCGCCACTGACTAGTTTTAATAACAAAATGATTTGAGGGAAACACAAACCTTCCAGTGCTATCGATAGGACAGAGTTCTCCACCAGCCAATCCAGGAGCCGGTCGGTATCTATGGCGTTCTTCACAGATTTTGATAAAGTGCTGTCTTCTATTAATTTGGTTACCTTGGGGGGAGGGGGAACAAACAGAGCTTCAGTAAGGTGCACAGTGCAGGGGGGGACCGCAGCGGTCAGTCTCACTTACCTCTTTAAGAGAATTCATTTTTGCGCTAAAGTGGGGAGATTTCAGCATTCGTAGTAAGATGTCCAGCCGAAGATCGTCCACCACATTCACCAGGTCCGGCTGGAAACGCATGCACAGCAGCTTAATGGCAGACAGGAGCTCGGGGATACTCACTAACCTCTGCAGGAGGAAAGAAGAAGAAGAAGAAGACCGGGTCAGGATTTATGAAGGTTTGGTTGGAGGAAGAACATCGGTCTTACAGAAAAGCCACAAATATCCTTTATATGGAATGCAGGAGAAGCTAAAGAACGGACCGGAAGATGTCCGACCAGGAGATACTCTACTTACCTGAACCCGGTCTTTCCAGCGACGGGGGACGAGCACACCAGCTCCAGCCGGAGTCTCTGGTCCTGACTGGATAGATTAATATCAGCGCAGCCATTGGCTTCCGCTGCTATCAATCAAATCCAATGATGCTGGAGCAAGGGAGGCGGGGCCGAGTCCTGCGGTCTGTGTCAATAGACGCAGCAGCAGCAGGAGGAGGAGGAGGACACAAGAGCGCGCCCACACAAGTGTCCCAAGGGACAGAGGTCTTCCAATGGGGCACTCGAGAAGAGGAGGAGCCAGGAACGCCGCTGAGGGACCCCAGAAGAGGAGGATTGGGGCCACTCTGTGCAAAACCAACTGCAAAGAGGAGGTAAGTATGACTTTTTTTTTGTTGATTTTTTTTTTTTTTTCCTTTAATTTACTCTAATCAGCCTCATTAACTCCTTATTCTCCTTCTCCATTTCATTATTTTCCTGCAGATTTTTTTTTATTTACTTCTATTTTATAAACTTTTAAAACTTTTTTTTGTTTGCTTTGTTTAATATTTTTACACCTTTATACATATATTTACACGTTTTACGTTGAAATTATTTTACAAAAAATTAAATGTATTTCATTTGTAAAATAACTTTTCAATGCTTTGTACAAGGGCTGTGGAAATTAAAGATGAATTCCTTGATTAATCTTAAATTTTTTTGATCGGTACTCACCTCTCCGCCGGCTTCCGGGTCTTCATGGAGTTCCGTCGGAGATCTGGTGACGTCACAGACATCAACGTCACCGGACTCCTCCCCCCTTCCCCAAGTACCTCCGTCTGCTAACGAAGGGAAGGGGGGGGAGGAGTCCGGTGACATCTAAGTTCTGATTGAAGGTAACGCGCACGGGGGAGGAGCTACGCATGACGTCACCCGCTGCTGCCCTACGGAACTAACACGATTGTCGGCTTTACATGCTGTGTTTTTATCATCTTTATGTGAGTAGTTTGTGTTTGAACACAAAAATGAAATCTTATACTTAAGCGGTGAGCACTTAGATCTTTTCTTTCTACCCATGACCCGGCGTCCTTGCCGAGATCTAAGGAGACGTGAGAGAAGTTTATGCTCAGTGTTAACCCTTTTGATACCCGCTTGCATGACCACCTGTTTGCACAGGGGTCCATGCCATAAGGTGAGAGTGATTAGTTAGACTGGAGGTGGAGGGATTGTCACGCTACTGTGGGAAAAAAAATGACTTACGTCAGTGCTACAGTTTGAATTTAAAACGTATTTGTGTGAACTGTGAAGTTAAGTCATGGATTGTGGAAAGTAACTAGTGTCGGGTGATTGTATATAGTGTATACCACATTTACCACTGACTAATGCAGAGCTGCAATGCAAGGAGATCAGCTAAAAGTAGTTGGATCTGTATGTGCGTTATAATTAAAATTAGTTGATTAATCGATTTAAAAAAAAAAATCGATTAATCGAACACGAAAATTTAAATCAGTAACAGCCCTACTTTGTACCATTGCTGACAGCTAAAGTGTAAACAAAAAACTTGCAGTAGTTAACGATAATTGGCATGGGCAAAAAAAAAAAAAAAAAGACCCTAATATAACATATTGGTCATTTTTTTATTATTTCTTTACAAATTACATTATTTTTCAGTAAATTTGATTGAAGTAAAGAGTATTTATGTCTTATTTTATTGCCATCTTGTTTGATAACCTAATGTTCAGGGGTTGTAAATCTTTAAAATAAAAATGTTCTTCAGAATCGTGAGAGAATCATGATCTTTTATTTTTTTTCCTTAGAATAAAGATCGGGAGTCTCATTTTATTCAGAATCGTGCAGCTCTATCACACACAATACTGAATTTCATCAGTAGGTGGCACAGTAGGCAACATAAAGTGTTGGTCTTTAGGCCCCTTTCACACTTGTGCGACTTTGCCGCGATTTCAAGGAATTCCTGTGTAAGTGGCATCAAAATCGGACCAAAGTAGTGCAGGGACTATGAAGTGGTACTAATATGAATGGCTGTCATTGGAAATCATGGGGAACGACTTGTCATGCTACTTTGCAGTCCCAAATCGTGGGACAAGTCGTATAAGTGTGAAAGGGGCCTGAAGCTGAAGTTCCACCCATTTAAAAGTGTAGCTGACAACTTTTAATAAATCAGAGCACTCACCTGTCCCAGGGTCCAGCGATGCGGGCGCACAAAGCCCCGCTCCTCTCCCCTTCCTCTCTGCGGAGCCGGCATTGTAACCGTGGGCACACAAAGCCCCGCTCCTCTCCCCCTCCTCTCCGCAGAGCCGGCATTGTAACTGTGGGCGCACAAAGCCCCGCTCCTCTCCCCCTCCTCTCCGCGGAGCCGGCATTGTAACTGTGGGCACACAAAGCCCCGCTCCTCTCCCCCTCCTCTCCGGGGAGCCGGCATTGTAACTGTGGGCGCACAAAGCCCCGCTCCTCTCCCCTTCCTCTCCGCGGAGCCGGCATTGTAACTGTGGGCGCACAAAGTCCCGCTCCTCTCCCCTTCCGCTCCGCGGAGCCGGCATTGTAACTGTGGGCACACAAAGCCCCGCTCCTCTCCGCGGAGCCGGCGTTGTAACTGTGGGCGCCAGGCTGTGGCTTCACAGCCGGGCACGAACTGCGCATGCGTGAGCCGCGCTGCGAATGGCCCGGGCAATCTTCCCGGACCTGTGACGTGTCCCAGAAGATTACAAGGAGTGGATTCTTCCTTCCGGCGCCAGGGAGGAAGTGGGAGCTGGGTGCCTGTAAAAACACGGCTCCTCCCCCAAAAAAATGTGGCATGTCAGGGGGTCACCTGCACTTAATGCAGAAGTTCCATCTTTGGGTGGAACTCCGCTTTTAAGGTGGTCGTACATGCTTCAATTTTTTTTTATCCAGTCAAAATGTATTTATTACAGCGCCATCAATTTACAAAAGCGCTTTACAAATATTATACATTCACATCAGTCCCTGCTCTCAAGGAGCTTACAATCCAAGGTCCCTAACTCACATTCATATACTAGGGGCCAATTTAGATAGGAGCCAATTAACCTCACAGCATGTCTTTGGAGTGTGGGAGGAAACCGGAGTACCCGGAGGAAACCCACCCAGACACACGTACATGCAGACTCCAGGCAGGTAGTGCCGCGGTTGGGAGTCGGCCGTGAACCCAGTGCTGCTAGGTGGAAGCGCTTTCCACTTAGCTACTGTGCTGCAATCAAATCGGCACAGTGGTGTAGTGGTTAGCACTCTCACCTAGCAGTAAGAAGGGTCGCTGGTTCTAATCCCAACCACGACACTACCTGGCTGGAGTTTGCATGTTCTCCCTGTGCCTGCGTGGGTTTCCTCCGGGTACTCCGGTTTCCTCCCACAATCCAAAGACATGCAGGTAAGTTAATTGGCTTCTGTCCTAAAAAAAAAAAAAAAAATTGGCCCTAGTATATGAATGGGGACCTTGGATTGTGGGCTCCTTGGGGGTAGGGACCGATGTGGGTGTGCAGTGTACAGGGATAGGGACAGTTGTAGACACTCGCTCAGGTTGAACTGGATGGACTGGTGTCTTTATTCAACCTTACTAACTATGAAACTATGAAATCCACAATCACTCGAACAGCCATTATTTTCCCTTTGATCGATTTAGACTCAATTTCGATCGATCAGATTCAAATCATACTTAGCCGATTTGCCAGAGGGGAATATTACTGATCATTTTGCATCAATCGGCAAAACTGAGATTTTATTTGGATTGATCAGATTCTGAGGTTTCATGGTGGAAGCAGAGATCATAAACGGACGATACTAATATCTGATCTAGTGATTGAAATCCACTTCCGAGCGTGGGGCATATTGATCGAATGGGTTGTTGACTAAAAAGATGGATTGGAAGTGAATCTGACCATTTATTGAAGCATTTATAGCCACTATTAGGCCAGGGAAACCCCGAGAACTGTGGAGGCGGACACGGGGTTTGAACTCATAAGAAAAGGGAGAGTCTATGATAAGCATACCTTGTCCTTCAGATCCTTCTCTTCCACATTCTGTACGTACTTTATCATCTTATGAATCACATGATCCAGCATTGGCTGATGGCAGGAAGTAAGAAGCAAGATTTCAAAATCAGAAATGATTATTTAAGAAAAATAAAGAAAAGCAAGTATTCTGAATACAAATATATATTAATATTTTTTTATACATCACACACACAAATTTGTTAAATACATAGTTACATTTAAAAAAGACAAGTCCAGTTCAATCAAAAAAAAAAATGAATAAATCACAACTCCATATAAAGAACTTTATGTCCACAATTGATCCAGGGGAAAGCAAAAAAAAAAAAACCCTATGAAGCATGGGATCATTTGCACCAGAGGGGAAAACAATTCCTTCCTGATCCCCCTCAGAAGTAGAACTGCACCGAAATATCGTCCGAAAACTGTTTGACATTCGGCCGAAAGAAGAAAATGTGCCGATAATGGCACCGAAAAGGGGGCGGGGTCCTGGGTGTCGCACATTGCAGGGGGGGGGGGGGGTGTCATTAGTCCTCCTCCTCCTCTCCTCTCTTTTCACGCAGAGCGGCGATCTCCCTCTGTGTCATGGAGCTGAATTGTCCGGACAGCAGCAGTAACAATGCCCCACCTCCTGTGATAGACGGCACCACTGATCCAATGCCGGGACATTGAATCAGTGTGATGTGCCACAGGAGGCGGGACATTGTTACTGCGGCCGCCCAGCCTGGGAAATTCAAATCCAGCTCCGTGACACAGCGGGAGATCGCCACTCTGATCAGGGCACTGGTGAGGCGGCATTGATCTCTTGTATCATGTCTGCAGTCTCTGATCATCTCCTGCATCATGTCTGCTAGAGGTGCACCAAATGAAAATGTTGCTAATACTATTAGCAGACATGATATTGCAGTCATAATACAAGAGAGAGGTTCTCCCTCGAAACACGTTAGCCACCCCGCAATACCGTCTGGTCTTCCGGCATCTCCGGTTCCAACTACAGACTAAAGCCCCATACACACGGTCGGATTTTCGCATGGATTCTGTCCGATCGGACAATGTTGTCGAAAAATCCGACCGTGTGTAGGCACCATCGGACAGTGTACGTCGGATTGTCCGACGGACAAAGTCCTATCTCCTGCTGGATAGATTTTTCGACAACAAAGTCCGATCACACCAAATCCGATCGTGTGTATCGAATTCCGACGGACAAAGTGCCACACATGCTCAGATCACATTACAAGACCAAAGCTATTGGCTACTAGCCTCTACGTAGTCCCGTCGTAGGCAACAAACGTCACCACGTTCAGAATGATCGGATTTTCCGACAACTTTGTCCGACCGTGTGTACGCAACACCAACATCGGACAAAGTGCGACGGACAGGATCCGACCGACCTGGTCCTCGGATAATCCGCGCGTGTGTATGGGGCTTTAGGAGAAACCGTTCGCTATTGCCGTTGCCTCGATATGCTTGTATACCACGTTTTTATGCGAGTATAATCATTGCCGGTTTTACTTATATTAAAATTATTTTTGGTAACGCACCTGATCAGTGCACCGTCCCTTTTTTTCTTAAAAACGAATACAGGTGCACCATTCAGCCCTGCTGCTGGCAGCCTGTTAAATTTTAAGAGTCTGACAGCTGCTGCAGCTGGATGCTGCACTCTGTGGTACTTGAGATTAGTGCAGCATGCACCCAGGGGGCAAATACCTGGACTGCCTTAATGATACATACCACTAGATGCACCACCCAGACCTGTCCAGCCGCAGCATCGGTCAGCTACTTAGGATTTGACAGGCCGCCGGCAGGGGGGCTGGATGGTGCACCTGAACCCTTCAGCCGCAGCTAAACCCCAAAGTCTGCACTGGGGCTGAACATCCAGTGTGCAGGAGGCCTAAAATCTCAACTATTCGACATGCAAGAAAAAAATAAAAAAAATGGTCGACCCTCCATGCAGTGGCCATATAATTATCAGGGAGTGGAAGTTTCATGGTTGTATTTGAGGTAAAATCGGTACAGTCGACCAGCAGGGGTACTTGTAATTCCTGATAAGCAGAAAACCAATACACAGAGGGTCTAAAAAAAAAAAAAAAATTATTTAAACAAAAAGTCATCCTAGATTTGTTACCTGTACAGTAGAGGAATTGAGGTATTCTGCACACACTCCCAGGGGCTGAACCAGAGCCGACACGGCCTGAGAAAATAAAAAATGATGTGTTATAACCTCAGGAATTCAACCTGGAATATTTTAATATACAGGCGCATCTCAAAAAATTAGAAGATCATCAACAAGTTAATTTATTTCAGTAATTAAATTAAATTTCTTTGAATTTTGATGATTATGGCTTACAGCCAGAGACAACCCAAAATTCAGTATCTCTGAAAATTAGATTATTACATATGACCAATAATAAAATAAAATAAAAATGTAATACAGAAATGTTGGCTTAGTGTAAAGACTGTCCATGTAAAGTATAGTATGTACTTGGTATGTCAACTACAGTATGTCAATACTTGGTCGGGGCTCCTTCTGCATGAATTACAGCATCAATGCGGCGTGGAATGGAGGGGGGATCAGCCTGTGGCACTGCTGAGGTGTAATGGAAGTCCAGGTTGCTTTGAAAGCGGTCTTTAGCTCTTCTGCATTGTTGGGTCTGGTGTCTCTCATCTTTCTCTTGACAATCCCCCACACATTCTCTATGGCAGGGGTAGGCAACCTCGGCCCTCCAGCTGTGGTGAAACTACAAATATTTTTTTGGTATACTAATCCTCTTGGGGCGGTCTTTGGTCTGATCACCAACTCCTGGGGTCCTCCCCTCCTCCAGCTTCGATCCACTATGATGCAGAGAACAGCACCTCATATATTGACTAAGGATGAGCTCAGGCGTGTTCGCACACTCCACGTGCAGAGCCCGCCAGGAGGTCGGCACGGTGCTGCGCTAATCACAGGCACTGAGACATTTCCCCGATGTGCGGCTGCAGAGATTATTTATCCTTATTTATTATCCTTAGTCAATATATGAGGTGGTGTTCTCTGCATCATAAATTAGCGTTCCTGGGCTAATTTAATGCAGATAAGGCATTGCGTTTAATTACCACCTTAACCACTACAATACCGGGGGGCACTTAGACACCTTCTTGCCCAGACCAATTTTCAGCTTTCAGCGCTGTCGCACTTTGAAAGACAATTGCGCAGTCAGGCAACACTGTACCCAAACAGAATTTTTATCATTTTGTTCCCACAAATGGAGCTTTCTTTTGGTGGTAAGTTTTTCTTTGTTTCTGTTCATTTTTTTTGTAAATAGGTACGTTTTCTTCCTCAATGACGTGCACTGTTATGGCTCCACTGACGGGCACTGATATGGCTGCACTGACGGGCACCGCTGAGTTATCACCAATGAGGTGGTAATGATGAGGTGGCACTGATGGCCATTGATGATGGGCACCAATAGGCGACACTGATGGGCACTGATAGGTGGCACTGGTATGCAGCACTGATGGGCACTCGTAGGCAGCACTGATAGGTGGCATGGATGGGCACTGCTGGACACTGATGGGTGGCACTGATGGGCATCATTAGTACATGATGGTGCCAGTGCCCATTTGTGGGTACTGACTGGCACAGATTGGGAATCATTTGCACATGTGTATGGCCAGGGATAACATACATGGCCATCCACATGTTGCCCACTTCCCTGGTGGTCCTAGTGGAGTCCCTGGTGGTCTAGTGTGGGCATCCAAGGGGGGGGGGGCTGCGCTGATAAACAATCAGCGCAGACCCCCAAGGGGCGTGCGGCGGCATGTTATCCTGAAAGACGTCATATGACATCCAGTCTGAATAACGAAATCACCGCCCGGCGGTCATTCTGCTATAGGCCGGGCGGGAAGTGGTTAATCAGCCACAGAACCTGTGTAATTAATGTGTGTTCGGGTTTAAAGGGATGAGGTGACAACCCTAGATCTGTAGGAGGAGAATGGAGGGTCCGATTTGGGTCTGCCTAAAAAAACCGACAGGCGGACCCAATCGGGCCGCTAGTGGAAAAAGGGATACAAATGTTGCAATTAGAACTGCAAGTGTTAAGATACAACAAATCAAATGTTGTGTATTGCTTTATCTAGACAAAACAATCGTCTTACCCCAAGTTCTATAGTGTCGGCGTTCAGCTTGGACTGAATTGCAGAGAGTCCACCCAGCTCTCCAAACTAGAGAAACGAGACAACATTTATTGACATTCAATTCCAAAAGACCAATAAAAATGTTGGATTCTGAGCATGCCTGAAAAAGACTCACCCGGTTCACCAGATCCACCAACCAACCATGGGGCTCCTGAGAGACACAAGAGAAGAAATCAGCATCCGTTATACAAGACATAACAAGTATGGAAGGAGATGGACGCCTCTCACCTTCTGCATGGTGCTGGCTGGTGATAAGGCAAATGTATTTCCTTCACCGAACACATCCGCCCAGTTCTTCTGGCACATCTTCATCCGATTCTTGAAATGGTATTCGTTATCTGGATTAAAAGCCTGGAGCAAGTCATGGAGAAATGAGACTTCAAGTTAGCATTAAAGCACAGCCAACCCTAAAAGACCATGTTACACCCATAGACTGTAATAAGAAGCATGGTCGTATATAGCATGCCCTCACCCCGAAGCCAAATCGCGGTGTGCATCATAATTCGGCAACCATTTAAAAAATGTTTTATTTTGCATGGCTCTGCCTGCACAGTCATGTCATCTAATATTTACTAACATTACTAGGAGTCCCATCTGCCACCAATGCAGAGAGCTCCGGCACAGCAGCAGGACGGTGACGGCACCACAATTGTAGTCCAACTGAACTTCCTGCAGCCCCATAGAAGGAGGTCCGTATGGGCAGGAGCCTGTGCCCTGCACCCACAACAATGGTGCAATGGTCTGCAGTAGAGCTGCCACGACGCGTCGACGTGCGTGAAAAGCGTTGACGAGTCACACGTTGAGAGTTGCAGGGAAATACACCCCCACTGGGCTTCCAGCGCAGTGCTTTTCTCCCACACACATCACCGCTGACTGTCCCCTATCCTCCTCCAGTCCCCATCCATCCTTCTCCATGCAGCTCTGTGTCCCCCTCACTCCTCCGTGCATCTGCCCCCCTCTCTCCTCCGTGCATCTGCCCCCCTCTCTCCTCCGTGCATCTGCCCCCCTCTCTCCTCCGTGCATCTGCCCCCCTCTCTCCTCCGTGTCCCCCTCCGTGCTGCTCCGTGTCCCCCTCTCCGCCGTGCATCTGTCCCCCTCTCTCCGCCGTGCATCTGTCCCCCTCTCTCCGCCGTGCATCTGTCCCCCTCTCTCCGCCGTGCATCTGTCCCCCTCTCTCCGCCGTGCATCTGTCCCCCTCTCTCCGCCGTGCATCTGTCCCCCTCTCTCCGCCGTGCATCTGTCCCCCTCTCTCCGCCGTGCATCTGTCCCCCTCTCTCCGCCGTGTCCCCCTCCATGCTGCTCCGTGTCGCCCTCTCTCCTCCGTGCATCTGTCCCCCTCTCTCCGCCGTGTCCCCCTCCATGCTGCTCCGTGTCGCCCTCTCTCCTCCGTGCATCTGTCCCCCCTCTCTCCTCCGTGTCCCCCTCCATGCTGCTCCATGTTCCCCTCTTCTCCGTGGGTGTTCCCCTCCATGCTGCTGTCCCCCTCCGTGCATCTGTCCCCCTCGCTGATCCCCCTCCGTGCTGCCGTCCCCCTCGGTATCTCAGGATGGAGAGCGGAGGTAGGAGCAGGTAAACCCGGCTCCTTCGTTTTCTGAATGGACAGAGTCAGTGACTGACTCTGTCCATTCACATTAATGAATGAAGAGAAGCCGCTGTCTTCTCTCCATTCATTATCAGTGCAGCAGAGGCTACAGAGAAAGGGAGTGGGGAATCCGTGTCCCTTTCCCTGTCTCAAATGGGAGATGTCAGAGGTCTGTTAAGACCTGATAAAAAAAAAAAAAAAAAGTGCAATAAATAATAAAATAATAATAAAAAAATAAAAAAAAACACACTGACACTGTCCTCACACCCCTCCCCCTTAAAAAAAGAAAGCATTGTAAAAAATAAAAATAAAATTATAAACTTCTGAACAGAAAAGCAAAACAGAAAAAAAAAAAAAAAGGTAAGATAAAAGAATATAACTACATATACATAATATATGTATAAATATGTATGTATTTATATTCTTTTATCTTACCTTTTTTTTTTTTTTTTTATGTACTTATTTTTTGTAAAGTTATTCAAAGGATTAATTGGCTAATCAAAAAAAAAGAACACTAGATTAAGTAAAAAAAAAAAATAAATAAATCGCTAGTCGATGACTAATTGAAAAAATAAATCGCTAGATTAGTCGACAGACAAAATAATGGTTAGTTGCAGCTCTAGTCTGCAGGCTTCTATGCCAAAGGTTAGTAAATGATCACTGAGCACAAGATCAATCTTGATAAATTGACTACTTTCTGAAAAAGGTGGACTGTGCCTTTAAGACATTTTGATGAAATTAACATCCATATGTCATTAAAGATTAAAGTGAGAGGTTTTTTTTTTTTTTTTTTTATGGTAATATGTTCTATGCATTAAAGGGGTTGCAAAAAGGCTCATGTTTTTTTCACCTTAATGCATCCAACCCCCTGTCGGAAGAGCCGCCTATAGGCTCTCCTCTACTTATGCCCTGTCAGCCTGAGTAGAGGAATGCCAATAACCGGCACCTTCTATTTACACTGATCAACTGTGATTGGACAAAGCTGATCACTTGGTAAAGAGCCTACGTCACAGGCTCTGTACCTTGATCGGAGATGCGGTGTCCGGGCAACACACTGCACACCACCGATCACCGTGCTGCCTGCCCCCGGGGGGGGGGGGGGGGGCGCACACAATGGATTGTTCTGAAAGACATCAGGACAATGGAGCCCCCGGCTGCATTCACACCTGAGCGTTTTGTAGCTTGAAGCTCAAAGGCGCTGGAGAGAGAAAAAAAAATAAAAATCAATGACTATGGCAGGGATATGCAATTAGTGGACCTTCAGCTGTTGCAGAACTACAAGTCCCATGAGGCATAGCAAGACTGACAGCCACAAGCATGACACCCAGAGGCATGATGGGACTTGTAGTTTTGCAACAGCTGGAGGTCCGCTAATTGCATATTTCTGTTCTATGGAGATGGTTTACATCTCCACTCCATGTCGCCTGAAGCTCAAACAAGTTCTGGAGCTTTTTTTGTCGCTCAAAATCGATCAGATTTAGGCGTTTTTGGCGCATTTCTATTCTCAGAGAAATGAATGGAAACGCGTCATTCATGTGTTTTTTGTGCGATTAACTGTTCAAATAATAAAAAAATAAAAAAATGGCAATAATATGAATTCATGAATGTAAAATAAATACACAAATAACTAAAAAATCATCATAAGTAAAATAAAATATGTAATAATACATTAACTCTAACCAAAATATTAAATTTATTATTAGTATTAATAATAATAATGTAACAGCCAAACTCGAAAAAAAAATACATTAATACATTTTGTGTTAGGGTGTTTAGTTATTTATTTTATTTTTTAAGGGGTAAGGGTTAAAAGTTAAAAGGTTATTTATTTATTGTTACTTAGTATTCATTTATAGATATTTTATATTTATTTATGATTTTTGTGTGTTTCACATTTATTTATTATTATTATTCGGAATAATAATTAAAATAATAAATAACCCTAACCCCAACTCATAATCCTAAAACTCCTAATCCTAACCTAAACTGAACTCTAACCCCTTACCCCAATGAAAAAAAAAAAAAACATTATAATAAATGAATAATAATAATAATAATAATAATAATAATAATAATAAAAATAAATAAAAGCTAAAAAAAGCTGAAATACCTAGCAAATGATGCAACAGATAATAGTTTTCTCTATTGGCTAATAAAAAAATGCCAAAGCCCAAAAACGTTGCATACAAGAGTGCAAATCACGCAAAAACGTGTGAAAAAAAAAAAAAACGCTGGAAAAGCTCTCAGAGACGTTACGCTCAGGTGTGAATGCAGCGGAAGGTGTTAACAAAATACAATAGCAAAGGTTTCCTTATTAATAAACGATCGGTTTGAACTGCCCAGGTTTGGGACGGGGTACTTTACAAAGATGGTGGGGCATTTGCATAAAGACTGGTCATGGAAAAATGGCGTCTCCCCCCCCTAAGGTCCCTTTGGCGTGTTAACTACATACATTTCTCATGGAACTCCATTCTCCACAAGTGAGAAGTCTCATTGATCACGTTAATGCATTATAGAGGGGAATAGAGCACTCCGTCCTTCCTGTGAATTGCCCAGAGCTCTTAATAAATGACTAAACGGGTAAATTGCCAGAACTGTTAATGGAAGCAATAAGGAAAGCCGGAACCAGAAAGTGCGCACACATTACCATCGTCAGCACGCCCATCAGACCGCAGGGAATCGGCTCCTGCTTGATTCTTTCTGCCACCAGCTCAATCAGCAACATCAGCATGTTGTAGATGCCCTCGTGGATCTCCGTGCCCCATTTGTGGACAGCGGTGGAAGTCAGCAACTGGAAGAGAAACAAAAGTGACATTATTATAGTGCATTATCAGAGATTACATTTGTCTTAGAGAGAGAGAGAGAGAGAGAGAGAGAGAGAGATTCCCCGTTGACAGATTAAAGAAAAAAAATCCCGGCAAATAAAAAAAGGAAAAACTACGTGGGCCCTCCCCCAATCCATACCAGACCCTTATCTGAGCACGCAACCTGGCAGGAAAGGCGGGGGGAACAAACGAGCACCCCCCCATTTACTTCTGAACTATGCCCTCAACATAGGGGGGGGGGGTGGGTGCTGTGGAGAACAAGCACCTTGTCTCCATGTTGATAGGGACAAGGGCCTCTTCCCGACAACCCTGGGCAGTGGTTGTGGGGGTCTGTGGGAAGGGGGCTTATCAGAATCCCCAGATCTGAACGCTATAAACACAATTTTATATGAAATCAATGTTTAATTTAGGTTTGCTGGTATTAAAAAAAAAAAAATATATATATATATATATATATATATATTCATAAATACAGACACTCAAAGTACATGATGGATGATAGTGAATGAGTACGGGGTACATTATACCCCTACTCATTCACCAAAAAAAACTGTCAAAAATAAATAAAAACACTAGACAAGTTTTTGCTTTATATATATATATATATATATATATATATATATATATATATATATATATATATATATATATATATATATATATATATATATAGATAATATTTTATTTTTTTGGATAATAATTAATAATAATACAAATGTTACTCACTCTGTCTCTCTCTCTCTCTCTATACAGTGCCCTGAAAAAGTATTCATACCCCTTGCAATTTTACACATTTTGTCACGTTACAACCAAAAAACGTAAATGTATTTTATTGGGATTTTATTGAAAACCATTTATCATTTTCCTTCCACTTCACAATTATGTGCCACTTTGTGTTGGTCTATCACATAAAATCCCAATAAAATACATTTATGTATTTGGTTGTCACGTGACAAAATGTGGATAATGTCAAGGGGTATGAATAATTTTTCAAGGCACTGTTTACATGTAATATGTGTAGTATTCTAGTACACCAAGAATATGCAATTAGCGGACCTCCAGCTGTTGCAGGACTAGAATTCCCATGAGGCATTGCAAGACTCTGACAGCCACAAGTATGACACCCAGAGACAGAGGCCTGATGGGACTTGAAGTTTTGCAACAGCTGGAAGTCCGCTAATTGCATATCCCCGCCCTAGAGAATAAAATGGCGGTTGTTGCAACACTTTATGTCACACCGTATTTGCGCAGTGGTCTTACAAGCACAATTTTTTGGGGGGAAAAAAATACACTTTTTTGAATAAAAATAAATAACAGTAAAGCCCAATTGTTTTCTATATTGTGAAAGACAATGTTACGCCGAGTAAATTGATACCCAACACGTCACGCTTCAAAACCGCGCCCGCTCGTGGAATGGCAACAAGCTTTGACCCTTAAAAATCTCCATAGGCGACACTGAAAAATGTATACAGGTTACCAGTTTTGAGTTACAGAGGACATCTTTGATAGCTCATGTCCTCAGCACACACTCGGCACAGAAAGCTCTGCCACCAATAGATACAAATGTGTGGCGTTAAATTCCACCCTCTTTGCAGCCACACATATGCATTCTGTGACCAGCAAGCGTTTAAAGAAGACCTGAACGCAAAAAAGTGAAGATTTTCTATGGTATATAGGGAACACCTAAAAACATGTCTACCTTTTGTGTTGAATTCCTCCTAAAAAACAAAACAAAAGAAACAGCAGCACTTCCTGGTATGTGAGCGTGCCTTGGTACCCTTGTTCTGTATTCTCATAGCATGTACAGGTATATCTGCAGTGTTATCTAAAGTCATCTGCTGCCGCTGCTAGTCTCGTCAGATTTGGAGCGAGATTTGATGATTGCACCACTGTACTGCTCACCATTCTCCTTTCTGGAGAGAAAGCTACACCTGAGGACTTGAAGTGGAAGTATCTCCCTGCTCCATTCCTTCTCTGAAGCTGTGCTTCATCCACTTCTATCGTTACCCCACCAGTTATCAGGTCACCAGTCATCAGAGGGGTGCAACGACATAATCGGCGACCCATCGCAGTTTGCTACGGAAGTGACGTTCCGTCGCCGCCATCTTGCTACACCCCACACTTGTCCACAGTAAGGATACACTAAGAAGGGAGAAAGTGGACATGTTATACCCACCAGAGTTTTGCATTTTAGACATATTTATAACAGTAAAGTGAGTTTCTATAGTGAAATACAGGACTTAGAACTCCGTCTGACTGCTTACATGTTGAATTTTAAAAGCAGCAAACTTCTGTCAGATTAGCAAACCTGTGAGATGAGCGGGGATGCCGCTGCTTTTAAAATTCAAGATCTAAGTGGTCAGACGGAGTCCTGTATTTCACTATATAAACTCACTTTACTGTTACAAATACGTGTAAAATACAAAACTCTGGTGGGTGTAACAACATGTCCGCTTTCCCCCTTCTCAGTGTATCCTTACTGTGGACGAGTGTGGGGTGTAGCAAGATGGTGGCGACAGAACGTCACTTCCGCAGCAAACTGCGATGGATCACGGAATATGTTGTTACACCCCTCTGATAACTGGTGGGGGTAACGATGTAAGCGGATGAAGCACAGCTTCAGAGAAGGAATGGAACAGGGAGATACTTCCACTTCAAGTCCTTAGGTGTAGCTTTCTCTCCGCTGTCCCCCTTCTCAGTGTATCCTTACTGTGGACGAGTGTGGGGTGTAGCAAGATGGCGGCGACGGAACGTCACTTCTGTAGCAAACTTGCGATGCGTTGCCGAATATGTTGTTACAGGGGGCAGATCTGACATGAGGAAGCAAAGCCCTGCTCCCCTACCAAGATGGCCACCTCCACAGAGAGACATGGCAAGTTAGTAGAAGGTAAAAGATCTGCAGCAGAGAGACCGCTGGCAATACTAAGGACTAGTCCTTTGCCCTCTGCTTGCCATGTTTGTTGCAAAAATTCAATCGTACGGGTCTTCTTTAATTAGATAACATTCAAAGGATCTCATTCTGTATGTGTCCCAGCGAACAAGTCACAGATCCACGTCTATCTGTATGCTGTACATCTGCCAACACGTGCGATTCTCAGAGAGATAATAATCTGCTCTTCTCATATCCTTTCTAATTACAACTTACAGAAGTTAGTAAGTGAATAAGGACTATTGGGTCTGATTCTGAGTGAATTACTCAGACCAGGTGACTGTAATAATAAAGACACGTTACCCAACAGACTATTGAAAAAGTCAGGCGGCAAAGATAAATACTGGGTACCGCTCTATATTATCTTACTGTACAGATACAATGCAGCATTGTATGCGTGTCTTGTAGAGACGTGGATTCTCCAATATACCGTGTGCTATAAACTCACCGGTACACCTGTTTAATTGCTTCATAACACAAACTACTAATCAGCCAATCACATGGCAGGAACTCAATGCATTTAGGGATCTAGGCGTTGTGAGGACGAGTTGCTGAAGTTCAACCCGAGCATCATAATGGAGGAAGAAAGGGGATTTAAGTGATTTTGAAAACGTGGCATGGTTGTTGGTGGCAGACGGTCTGAGTATTTCTGGGATTTTCACACACAACCATCTCTAGGGTTTACAGAGAATGGTGGGGGAAGAAAAAAAGAAAATATCCAGTGAGCGGCAGTTGTGTGGAGGAAAATGCCTTGATGCCAGAGGAGAATGGGCAGACTGGTTCCAGATGATCGAAAGGCAACAGTAACTCAAATAACCTCTCATTACACCCAATGTATGGAGAATACCATCTCTGAACGCACAACACATCCAACCTTGAAGCAGATGGGCTACAGAAGAAGACCACACCAGGTGTCACTCCTGTCAGCTAAGAACAGGAAACTGAGGCTACAATTGGCACAGGATCACCAACATAGGACAATAGAAGATTGGAGAAAATGTTGCCTGGACTGATGAGTCTCGATTTCTGCAGCGACATTCAGATGGTGGGGTCAGAATTTGGGCAAGGATCCATCCTGCCTTGTATCACCGGTTCAGGCTGGGGGTGTAATGGTGTGGGGGATGGGGTATCACCGGTTCAGGCTGGTGGTGGTGGTGTAATGGTGGTGGGGTATCACCGGTTCAGGCTGGTGGGGGGGTGTAATGGTGTGGGGGATATTTTCTTGGCACACTTTGGGCCCCTTAGTACCAATTGAGCATCGTTTAAAGCCACGACCTACCTGAGTATTGTTGCTGACCATGCCCATCCCTTTATGACTACAGTGTCCCCATCTTCTGATGGCTTCTTCCAGCAGGATAATGCACCATGTCACAAAGCTCCAATCATCTCACTACTGGACAATGAGGTCACTGTCCTCCAATGGTCTCCACACTCACCAGATCTCATCCAATAGAGACACTCACCACATCTCATCCAATAGAGACACTCACCACATCTCATCCAATAGAGACACTCACCACATCTCATCCAATAGAGACACTCACCACATCCCATCCAATAGAGACACTCACCACATCCCATCCAATAGAGACACTCACCACATCTCATCCAATAGAGACACTCACCCCATCTCATCCAATAGAGACACTCACCCCATCTCATCCAATAGAGACACTCACCACATCTCATCCAATAGAGACACTCACCACATCTCATCCAATAGACACTCACCACATCTCATCCACTAGAGACACTCATCACATCTCACCCAATAGAGACACTCACCACATCTCACCCAATAGAGACACTCACCACATCTCATCCAATAGAGACACTCACCACATCTCACCCAATAGAGACACTCACCACATCTCACCCAATAGAGAGACACTCACCACATCTCATCCAATAGAGACACTCACCACATCTCATCCAATAGAGACACTCACCACATCTCATCCAATAGAGACACTCACCACATCTCATCCAATAGAGACACTCACCACATCTCATCCAATAGAGCACCTTTGGGATGTGGTGGAACGGGGTGATTGACATCATGGATGTGCAGCCGACAAATCTGCAGCAACTGCGTGATGCCATCATGTCACTATGGAGCAAAACCTCTGAGGAACGTTTCCAACACCTTGTTGTATCTCCGCCACCAAGAATGAAGGCAAAAGGGGGGTCCAACCCGGTACTAGCAAGGTGTACCTAATAAAGCAGGGCGGGGAGTCCTCATTCTTAGTTTTAGGGATGTCTGGACTTCTAAGTGTAAAGGATATTCTGGAAATGATTCACAATCCATCAGACCTTTGCTAGTTTTTGTCTGTCCATCCTCCAGATACATGGAATGGTTTGACAATAGGACATGGATACGGTCCCAGCCCTTTTTGTTTTGTTTGATATACAGAGATGGAGTATCTTTTGATTGTTGCGACCTTCTAATTGGATTATGGGTGACCATTGAGGGCTTTTTGACACTTGCTGTATACCCTTTATTTTATGAGTTTATTTTATACACCGCACTTTAAGGTTATTACCCGATTAATTGAAACAAGCGAGCTAATCGATTATGAAAATAATCATTGTTAATTGCAGCCCTAATTGAAATGCGTCGAGTCTACATGTGGAATGTAGAAGATCGAAATCATTTAAACACTAAACTCAATATCTTGTTTGTTTTGTGTTTAGGCTTTTAATGAATGTTATAATTTAAAAAATCTTATTTTTTTTATGTTCCTCTAAAAGACTTTGGCTACTAGCACTTGCATACGTCTCTGTTCTATTCCATGTTAAAGGCGTGATCGCAACCACACCACCACCAAACACTCCCCCTTATCGTGTCACACATCCCACAAGGACACAAAACCACACCCCTGACACCAAACCACACCCCTATCATGTCAAACAATCAACACCACCAAACTACGTCCTTATGTCAAACAACCAACAAGAAAACCAAACCACGTCGGTGTCCTGTGAAACAACCAAAAAAGGACACCAAACCACACCACTATCATGTCAAACCACCATCAACAATACTACACCCCTATCATGTTAACCACTTCCCATTCGTAGGACGGCCTTGACTACCCCGGGGTATATCTGAATGATGGGTGTAGCTACAGACATCATTCAGATATTGCCGTTTTCAGCCGGCGATTCCCTGCACCATAAGAACGATCATAGGGGCTGTCCCCGTGAGCTCGTGCGCAGAAGTGAACGCATACGTAAGCCCTGCCCACATATGAAAACTGTGTTCAAACAACACATGTGAGGTATTGCCGCGAACGTTAGAGCGAGAGCAATAATTCTAGCCCTAGACCTCCTCTATAACTCAAAACATGTAACCAGTAAAAAATTTTAAAGCGTCGCCTATGGGGATTTTTAAATACCAAAGTTTGGCGCCATTCCACGAGCACGTGCAATTTTGAAGCGTGACATGTTGGGTATCTATTTACTCGGCGTATCTTCATCTTTCACATTATGCAAAAAAAATTGGGCTAACTTTACTGTTTTGTTTTTTTTTTTAAGCATGAAATTGTTTTTTTTCTGAAAAAAAAGTGTTCGAAAAATTGCTGCGCAAATACCGTGCGAGATAAATAGTTGCAACGACCGTCATTGTATTCTCTAGGGTCTTTGCTAAAAAAAAAAAAAACATTTTTATATATATATATATATATATATATATATATATATATATATATATATATATATATATATATATATATATATATATAATGTTTGGGGGTTCTATGTAATTTGAGCAAAAAAATTATGAATTTTACATGTAGGAGAGAAATGTCAGAATAGGCCTGGATGCGAAGTGGTTAAACAACCAAGAACACCAAACTAAACCCCTACTGATACAAAATGCCAGCCATATATGTCACATGTCCCAACATATTATTAAAAGCAAACCACGCCCCTAGCACGCCAACAGCCTACTAGGACAGCAAACCACACACGCTACTGACACCAAGCCCCACCATTATGCCAAGCAACCAAAAAACACCAAACCACAATCACTATCTTGTCAAACAATACACCAGGATACCAAATAACCTATATTGTACCTAACAAACCACAAGATCAAACATCACTCCTTACTGACACCAAACAACCACCCCTACCATGTCAAATAACCCAAAAGGGACAACAACCCTTTGACACCAAAACCACACTCCTATTAGGTCACACAACAAGGACACCAGACCATCAAAAATCACTGATGCCAAACCATCACCCCCTACCATGTCTACCAACCCACAGGGACACCAAACCACAAATATTGCACAGCTTCCCAACACCAAACCACACCCCTATCATGTCAAGCAAGGTCAACAAACCACACAGTTTGCTGACACCAAGTCACACCCCTATTACGTCAAACCACCAACGACACCAAACCACATCTTCATTCCAAAAAACCTACAAGGTCATCTAAATCACACCCTTACATATACCAAACCACTCCCCTACCATACATATCAAACAACCCACAAGGATACCAAATCCCTGCCTTATGTCAAATAACCTACAAGGTCATCAAGCTACACCCCTTGACAAAAAATACCACCCCCCCCTCCCACCATATCAAACCACATGCCTATCATGTTGAGCAAAAACAAGCCACACTCCTGTTACGTCAAGAAGCTCAATCAATAGGACACCAACACGGTAATCACCATCACATCAAACAACCTATAAAGATCCCAAACCACATTCTATCAAACAAGGACATCAAACCTTACCACAGCCTTTACCGACACCAAACCACACCGCTACCATGTCAGACAACCCACAAGGACACCAAACCACGTCCTTGTGTCAACCTACAAGGTTAATAAACTACACCCCTTATAGACACCATTCACACCCGTACCATGTCAAACAACCTACAAGGACACCAAGCTACACTCCTATCATGTAAAGCAAAAACAAGCAGTACCGTAGTTTGTCGCCATTCCACGAGTGCGTGCAATTATAAAGTGTGACATGTTTGTTATCTATTTACTCGGCGAAACATCATCTTTCACATTATACAAAACAAATTGGGCTAACTTTACATTTTTTTTTTTTTTAAACTCATTAAAGTATCTTTTTCCCAAAAAGTTACGCTTAAAACACCGCTGCACAAATACCGCGTGACATAAAATATTGCAACAATCGCCATTTTATTCTCTAGATTCTCTGCTAAATACACACATACGTGTGTGTGTGTATATAATAAAAAAAAAAAAAATATATATATATATATATATATATATATATATATATATATATATATATATATATATATATATATATATATATATATATATATATATTATATATATATATACACACACACACACACACACACACACACACACACACATATATAAAATAGTAATTTTCTAGCAAAAAAATACGGATTTTAAACTTGTAAACACCAAAATGTCAGAAATAGGCTTGGTCATGAAAGGGTTAAATATAAGAAAGAAAATATATCATTTTTTTCCAAATTTCCACTCTTTTTGCTTATATCGCAAAAAAAAAAAAAAAATAAATAAAAAACAGAGTCGTGAATAAATACCACCAAAAGAAAGCTCTATTTGCGCAAACAAAATGTTTAAAAATTTAATTTGGGTACAGTGTAGCATGACCGCGCAATTGTCATTGAAAGTGCGAGAGCGCTAAAAGCTGAAAATTGGTCTGGGAAGGGAAGGGGGCGAAAGTGCCCGGTATTGAAGTGGTTAAAGTAGCGCAGTCCCGAATGGCAAAAACTGGCCTGGTCATGAAAGGAGTAAAATCTTCCGGAGCTGAAGTGGATAATATCCAACAACCCACAAGAAAACCAAACCACAGCCAACAAGGACACCAGACCACATTCTTATGTCAAACAACCCACAAAGATAAAAAAAAAACAAAAAAAAAACACACCAACACCAAATGAAATCGCTTTTATGTCAAAACCACAAAGAAACCCCTCCATCTCCCCAGTGATGACAGACAACAAAACCTCCCTGAATTATGATAACCACAATGACACCATGTGTCCCCTCCTGCCTCTATCCCCAACCACGTCAACCATAATGGCCCCATATTACACCCCTAAGTCACCCCAAACAACCACAAAGACAATTTACCTTTTTAAAAGCTTCTGGCATACATCGGTCCACAAACCTTTTACAGTTTTCATCAGAATCTGAAAGACCTGAAAGAAGAAAAGGGAAATTTAGGAAGTGGATACATTCTGTTTTCGCAAAGTTTATATTAAAAATATAACTTTTGGCAACATACATACTTGGAATCACAGCCTAGTGGTGTCATCTGCCTGGCAGTGCTAAGCTGCCTGGTCGAAAAACAAACCTATTTCCGAAGACGTCCATTTGTTATGACAAAACACGCTGGGCGGGGCTTCAGAAGATATCACTTCCGGCTGTGGAGCGCTTCCAGGTTTACATGCAGTTATACCATATGCATATGTAAGTGCATTCATTTAAATTTATTAAGCACGGATGCATTTATTGATGTACCATATTGTTAATTTGTTCAAGCACAAACTGGGAGATACACAGAGACTAACTTTATTAACCACCGAGCCTCTTTTTGAGATTTGTTGTTTACAAGTTAAAATTATTTTTTGCTAGAAAATAATTTAGAACCCCCAAACATTAAATATATATTTTTTTCTAACACCCTAGAGCACAGGTGGCAAACACAAGGCCAGGCCTCGTCGCGGCGGGGGGACTGGAGGAGGACACAGAGGGGAGGGGGGGACTGGAGGAGGACACAGAGGGGAGGGGGGGGACTGGAGGAGGACACAGAGGGGAGGGGGGGGACTGGAGGCGGACACAGAGGGGAGGGGGGGACTGGAGGCGGACACAGAGGGGAGGGGGGGACTGGAGGCGGACACAGAGGGGAGGGGGGGGACTGGAGGCGGACACAGAGGGCAGGGGGGGACTGGAGGCGGACACAGAGGGGGGGGGGGACTGGAGGAGGACACAGAGGGCAGGGGGGGACTGGAGGCGGACACAGAGGGGGGGGGGGACTGAAGGAGGACACAGAGGGGGACACAGGGGGGGGGGGGGACTGGAGGCGGACACAGAGGGGGACTGAAGGAGGACACAGAGGGGGACTGAAGGAGGACACAGAGGGGGACTGAAGGAGGACACAGAGGGGGACTGAAGGAGGACACAGAGGGGGACTGAAGGAGGACACAGAGGGGGACTGAAGGAGGACACAGAGGGGGACTGAAGGAGGACACAGAGGGGGACTGAAGGAGGACACAGAGGGGGACTGAAGGAGGACACAGGGGGGGACTGAAGGAGGACACAGAGGGGGACTGGAGGAGGACACAGAGGGGGACTGGAGGAGGACACAGAGGGGGACTGGAGGAGGACACAGAGGGGGACTGGAGGAGGACACAGAGGGGGGGACTGGAGGAGGACACAGAGGGGGACTGGAGGAGGACACAGAGGGGGACTGGAGGAGGACACAGAGGGGGACTGGAGGAGGACACAGAGGGGGACTGGAGGAGGACACAGAGGGGGACTGGAGGAGGACACAGAGGGGGGACTGGAGGAGGACACAGAGGGGGACTGGAGGAGGACACAGAGGGGGACTGGAGGAGGACACAGAGGGGGACTGGAGGAGGACACAGAGGGGGACTGGAGGAGGACACAGAGGGGGACTGGAGGAGGACACAGAGGGGGGGACTGGAGGAGGACACAGAGGGGGACTGGAGGAGGACACAGAGGGGGACTGGAGGAGGACACAGAGGGGGGACTGGAGGAGGACACAGAGGGGGACTGGAGGAGGACACAGAGGGGGACTGGAGGAGGACACAGAGGGGGACTGGAGGAGGACACAGAGGGGGACTGGAGGAGGACACAGAGGGGGACTGGAGGAGGACACAGAGGGGGACTGGAGGAGGACACAGAGGGGGACTGGAGGAGGACACAGAGGGGGACTGGAGGAGGACACAGAGGGGGACTGGAGGAGGACACAGAGGGGGACTGGAGGAGGACACAGAGGGGGACTGGAGGAGGACACAGAGGGGGACTGGAGGAGGACACAGAGGGGGACTGGAGGAGGACACAGAGGGGGACTGGAGGAGGACACAGAGGGGGGACTGGAGGAGGACACAGAGGGGGACTGGAGGAGGACACGGAGGGGGACTGGAGGAGGACACGGAGGGGGACTGAAAGAGGACACAGAGGGGGACTGAAAGAGGAAACAGAGGGGGACTGAAAGAGGAAACAGAGGGGGACTGGAGGAGGATATGGGGGACAGTCAGGGGTGATCAGGTCCTGCAGTGGGGGAGTTACAAGCATCGATCTCCCTGTATTCGTTTCAAAGCAGCAAATGCCCGGTATCGGCGCCAATACTTGTATCGGTGCAACCCTAGTCAGAAGTTCGGCCCCTCTCCTCTCTCCCCGCCGCAAGGCCATACAGAAAGTGCAGCACAGTAGGGAATCGGCTGTGACGACATAATGCTTCACTGCTGGTTTCCCTTACAGGCTATGGTGGCGACAGCACCCAAGAGCTGATGGAAACATTGACTGGGGTGCCGACTTCGCTGGATTCCTGGGGGGGGCTGGGGCACCTCTTTAAGAGAAAACCACCCGGCAGAGATTACACCACACATATCGCAACACCTATAAAAGAATTATGAGCCGGGTAAGAAGGAAGAGAAATATAATGGCGGAGTGCAGAGACACCAACCCTGTGTGCCGTGGAATTATAGTGATCATCAAACGGCTCTTCCATAATATCGCTGAAATCAGACGCATTATTCCGATGTGGCATACGAGCCGAGTGGCTCCAGAGCACAATGAGCTGTTTATTATCACTCACCGACGCTGCAATAAACAAATATGATTTTTTTTTTCATTTATATTTAAAGCTCATCTCCAGACACACAAAAAAAGTTTTTTTAATGTGGTTGTAAAGCTCAGACCTGAAATATGAACAAAGCACATTCCTCTATAGTGTGTACTGGTCACAACCTAGAGCACCAAGTGGAGTTTCTGTCTGCTGCCTCCTTCCTCTCCTATCAGCATAAATCACTTCCGACAAGTTTTCCTGACGCCAAGAAAAAAGTTGACCGATCTAGGGAGCTCCAGCACACAGCCAGTGATTGATGGCCTTGGCTCTGTTCCTGAATGCTGTGTGAAGGGGGAGGGTGTCTCTTCCCTCCAAACCGCTCTCAGAGCTTTCCTCACTGACATCTGCAGAGTGTAATTTCAGCTCTCCAACACCTGCTTTCTGAAAGCTCAGACAAGCTGGATAACGTTTGCACTTTAACCACTTTCAGCCCCGGACCAATTTGCAGCCAAAGGACCAGGCCCCTTTTTGCAACAATTGCGCGGTCGTGCGACGTGGCTTCCAAACAAAAATTTACGTCCTTTTTTCCCCCCCCACAAATACAGCTTTCTTTTGGTGGTATTTGATCGCCCCTGCAGTTTTTATTTTTTGCGCTATAAACAAAAAAGAGCGACAATTTTGAAAAAAACGCATTATTTTTTATTTTTGCTATAATAAATATCCCCCAAAAATATATAAAAAAAAAATTTTTTTTTCCTCAGTTTAGGACGATACGTATTCTTCTAAATATTTTAGGTAAAAAAAAAAAATCGCAATAAGCGATTATTGATCGGTTTGTGCAGAAGTTATAGCGTTTACAAGATAGGGGATAGTTTTATAGCATTTTTAGTAATAATTTTTTTTTTTTATTGGTAATGAATGGTGATTTTTATTGCGACTGCGACATTATGGCGGACACATCGGACATTTTTGGGACCATTGGCATTTATACAGCAATCAGTGCTATTTAAATGCACTGATTCCTGTGTAAATGACAATGGCAGTGAAGGGGTTAACCACTAGGTGGCAGTGTAGGGGTTAAGTGTGCCTGGAGGTGTTTCTTACTGTGGGGGGGGCGTGGCTGTCAGCTAGTGAATGCTGATCTCTGCTCCAATCACAGGGAGCAGAGATCGGCGTCACTAGTTGCTAGGCTGTTTATTTCCGCATCTCCCCGTTCAGCCTTCCCGTGAGACGATCGCGGGTGTCCCCGCGGCAATCGAGTCCGCGGGACCCGCGACCGGCCTCACGGGGGTCGTCGTCCCTCTATGCCCTTCACTAATCACGAGAGGCGGCGGCTGATTACCGAGAAAGTTGGAACAAAAAAAATTCCCCCATGCATAATTAACGCCTTCCTTCCCAGCACACTTTATAAATCTTCTCTGATCAATTATGAAATGATCTTACTTGGGTAAATGGGAGAGGAGGAGGGGGGGTCACATCCTGCCCCATAGGGAGGGTATGGGCTTTGATGGATCATGTAACCAGTTAGCAAAACACTGCAAGTTTATTCATGTCCATATGTGAGGGAAGGACGCTCAGGACCCCCCCCCCCCCCCTTCCACACCTCAGCATTTTATAGCTCCAAGATGATGGAGGAGGGAAAAAAATAAATAAAAAATCAATTGTTCTCTATGGAAACAGTTCACTCATCTCCACTACAAGTCGCCTGAAGCTCAGAAAAGTTCTGGAGCTTTTGTTGAAGCTCGAATCGGGCAGATTGGTGCGTTTTTTGAAGCAGTTTTCTGTAATATAGAAATGCATGGGAACGCTTGATTTGGCGTTTTTTTCTGCTCAAAATGCAAAAATTTAATTTAAAAAAATGATTGAAAATAAAAAATGTATAAATAATAAAAAAGTAAAAAAAACCCTGACCCTAAAATTAACCCCAATATTGATCCTAATGCAAACCCGAATATTGACCCCCTAACTCAATTAACCCCCAACCCTAATATTGACCCCAACATTAACCCCTAATCCTATCTAGAACTCTAATATTAACCTCTAATCCCAATTATCCACTAATCCTAACCCCAATATTGACCCCCCAATCCTAGCCCCTAATAACCCCAAATCCTACCCCAACATTAACCCCCCCCCCCGCCAATATCCCCTAAACCAGGGGTGTCCAACCGCTGGCCCACAGCTCCCTTTGATGTGACCTGCCACCTCCGGCTCTGGGATGGCGGGTCGGCATGCCCAGATTGTGGGTTCCCTGACCCGTCATCCCCGATCATCACTGTGAGGAACAAGGGCGGCACTAGAGGAAGCAGAGCCGATCCTTCCTGTATAGTGCCAGCTCCTGTCACAGGCGGAGTGATACCAAATGTACCCTGCCTGGGACAGGAGCGACACAGGAAGCATCGGCTCTGCCCATACTGCAACCGCATGCTTCCTCCAGCGCCTTCTGTCACACCCACAATCTGGGACAGCAGCCGCAAAGGATACCCACCAACCTTGCCAGCAGTAACCCCCAACAATGCCAGCAGTAACCCCCAACAGTGCCAGTGGTACAAACCAACAGTGCCAGTGGTACAAACCAACAGTGCCAGTGGTACAAACCAACAGTGCCAGTGGTACAAACCAACAGTGCCAGTGGTACAAACCAACAGTGCCAGTGGTACCCACCAGGGATACCCACCAACAGTACCACACACCAGGAATACCCACCAGCCGTTCCAGCAGTATCCATCAAGGGTAACCCCCAACAGTGCCAGCGGTAACCCCCAACAGTGCCAGCGGTAACCCCCAACAGTGCCAGCGGTAACCCCCAACAGTGCCAGCGGTAACCCCCAACAGTGCCAGCGGTAACCCCCAACAGTGCCAGCGGTAACCCCCAACAGTGCCAGCGGTAACCCCCAACAGTGCCAGCGGTACCCACCAGGGATACCCACCAACAGTATCATACACCAGGGATACCCACCAGCCGTTCCAGCAGTATCCATCAAGGATACCCACCAACAGTAACCCCCAACAGTGCCAGCGGTACCCACCAGCAGTACCATCCACCAGGAATACCCACCAGCCGTTCCAGCAATATCCATCAAGGATACCCACCAGACGTTCAAGCAGTATCCATCAAGGATAACCACCAACAGTGCCAGCGGTACCCACCAGGGATACCAACCAACAGTACCATACACCAGGGATACCCACCAGCCGTTCCAGCAGTATCCATCAAGGATACCCACCAACAGTAACCCCCAACAGTGCCAGCGGTACCCACCAGGGATACCAACCAACAGTACCATACACCAGGGATACCCACCAGCCGTTCCAGCAGTATCCATCAAGGATACCCACCAACAGTAACCCCCAACAGTGCCAGCGGTACCCACCAGGGATACCAACCAACAGTACCATACACCAGGGATACCCACCAGCCGTTCCAGCAGTATCTATCAAGGATAGCCACCAACAGTAACCCCCAACAGTGCCAGCGGTACCCACCAGGGATACCAACCAACAGTACCATACACCAGGGATACCCACCAGCCGTTCAAGCAGTATCCATCAGGGATACCCACCAACAGTGCCAGCAGTACCCACCGTTTAGGATTTTATTTCAATTTCACACTCAGTGATAACGGTCACCAGGACACACAGAGAGGGGGGATTCTCCCTAACAGGGGCACAGACAGCAGTACAAACCCGACAGGGGTTCTAATCCCTCTCCACAACTAAAAATAAGGTTTTGCCTTTAGTTACACTTTTTTTGGCTAGGAAATGAAAAATGGACAACTTACCGAGTTTTGCCAGGTAGGTGGAGGCTATTAAACACTTGCCCAGGGACTCCTCCCTCTTATAAGGGATGGACCAATGGTCGGTGAGAACCCGGCTCTCCAGTTCATACAGGTTGGTGGTGGGAAACTCAACACTTTCTCCAGAACAGTTCCCATTCTCATCATTCTTCTGAAATTAGAGAGAGAAAAAAAATACATTTAAAAAAAATCCTCACTGTACGATGGGAGTTGTAGTTGTCTAGGATAAGAAAAGGAATTACAAAGCAAAACAATATATAATATTTTCCCTCTCATTCCCCCATTATTAGAAGGGTTGTGAGCAATAAGATTTTACAGCTTTAGTTTATTCCAACTACATTTGTCTTTCCATTGGTAGCCCCCCACATCCAACCCCACTAACAACCCCCCACCCCCCCCCCACCATCTACATGCAAAATTATTATTATTTTTTTAAATAAAACTTATCTTATTTACATATTCAGTACTTGATGTCATGGCTGGGTATCTGTGCTCCTCTATGCAGCGCAGGCAAATTAAGGCTAGTGGGAGGGGCCAGCAGGGTGCTGTATACAAATATGGACATCTAAAAAAGTGAACCCCCCCCCCCCCCCCCCCCTGAGAATACAGCTCTATTATTAACACAGCATTAAATGCATGCAAGCAATGTAAATACCCAAATGTGACCTGGTATCAGCATATTGCATTCCCTGTACAGCAGAGCTAAGTGTAAGGGACAAAGAAGCTGCACAAGGAGCCAATCATGAGCCGACAAAAAAAAATATGCAGATAGAGGGAAGAGAACAGAGTAATGGAGAGATTAGCTCATCCCTGTGCTGCTTCTACTTTCACTGTCCAGTCATAGGTTGGGGGCTCGTCCGGGATAACCTAGTCTCGGAGGAAGTGGATTGAATGGCGCTGACCATCAGACTGAGAACATCTAGTGACAGATAAAAGTACTGCAGGGGACATCTCTGGTGAGTATTACAGCAATGTGTGTAAATATATAAATGTACACCTGGTAGAAGCTGCTAGCACAAGTTGCAGGCAAACAAATTGTAATACAATATTACAGCAAAAGCTGTTTTTTTATTTAATCTCAATGGTCTATTCATTTGTTTTTTTTTTGGTTCCTAATTATTTCATGGCTGTATGTGCAACTGGCTGCACTTACCAATTTAAATCTTACTGTGAAAAATTACTTTAATTTTCCAGGGCAGATAAATACCTGATCAGTTATTATATACCCTCTGGCTTAGTTAACCAAACTGCCCCCACACAGATATACTGCTGGAGGGTGGTCGCACTGCGCTGGATCACATACCCACATCATAAACTATCAGTAAATGGTGTATTCCATGCTGTTCATACCCAGTCACTAGGAGATTACTTTTCTGTATTCTGCAAAAAAAACCTGGTTGATCCTGCTGCTCTCTATCTCCCCCTTCTGTCCATGCCCCTTATCCCTAGGGATTTTGCAGCAGCTGTGGTGGCCACTCTGCACATGCTCAGTTATCAGTAAATTTCTATGCTGAGCATTTCCTCCCCATCACATCTGAGCAGCCCATGTGACTATAGAGTAACGATTGACCATCGGCGGCCGATATTCATAATTTTTTTGAAATATCGGCACAAACGTACCCAATATTGCTTCAAGGAGTTTTACCAGGGTGAAGCTGCAAGCATCACCCCAGTACCGGACGGTCGGCTTTATTGTAATTGTATTGTATTGCTTTATTGTAATAACTGATGCGGCTCAGCAGCCACTTGGTCGTTCTTACAAGCAGTGGGAGGGGACATCCCACCCCTCCCGCCGCTCGCCCGGGCTCTCCCATCCCACCGGGAGCCCCAAACAACCAACCGGCACGTCCGTCGGCTGGCTGAAGACCCAAACAAAGCCGATGCTTCGTTCGGGTCTCGGATCTAGTAACCCAGAAGCGATGTCATGACATCACTTCCCGGATTACAGTAAAACCTTGGACTGCAAGCATAATTTGTTCCAGAAACATGCTTGTAATCCAAAGCACTTGTATATCAAAGCAAAATTTCCCCATAAGAGAAAATGTCCATCCACAAATGGAAGCCTCCACAAGGGGATTAGAAGCAAAATCCAGCAGGAGCTCCAGAGTATAAAAGAGAAGAGAGGCGCCTCTAAGTGTAGCAATATGTTGCTAAATGTTGTACCTTCATTATATGTAACCACTTAGAGGCTCCTCTCTTCTCATTTATACTCAGTTGTGACATGACACTACTTGTATATCAAGACATCGCTTGTATATCAAGTCAAAATTTATTAAAAAAAATGTTGCTTGTCTTGCAAAATGCTCTCAAAACCAAGTTACTCTCAAACCAAGGTTTTACTGTACTGGCATCTTAAACGCGCCAGTTTAGAAAAATAGGAAGTATTCAAAAACGCTGATCTTTACGTATTTGAATACTTTCAAGTGCAGAAGAGGGGTTTGGGGTCTTAAAGACTCCCCGATCCCTCCATTCTTTATGGAGGGATCGGGGAGTCTATACCTGTCACTGTAACCTGTCACTACCCATTACTGTCACCAGGGATGTTTACATTCCTTGTGACAGCAATAACAGTAGAGCTCCACGATTCTGGCTAAAATGGAGATTCACAATTTTTTTTTTTTTTTTGCCTAGAATAAAGATCATGATTCTCGCAGTGTAACATCTTCTTACACATGATACAAAAAAAAATATTTGGCTAACTTTACTGTTTCGGTTTTTTTTTTAAATTAGTGTATTTTTTTTTTTTTTTTAAATTGCGTTTCAAAAAACCGCTACGCAAATACAGTGCGACATAAAATATTGCAACAACCACCATTTTATTCTCTACGATCTCTGCTAAAAAACTTCATGATTTTTACTTGTAAATCAACAAATTTCAGAAAAGGTTCGGTCTTTAAATGGTTAAACTTCCCTCATCTAGTCTTTCCTCTGATAAAAGAACAAAAAGATACTTTGTTTACTTATTTGTGTTGTGATTAGACTTGGCAGGCTGCCTTTTTTTTTTTTTCAGCTGTGAGATTGTTAGGAAGATCGTGACGCGCTGTTTTGAAGATCAGGAAGGGAAAAAGATCGCGATTTCCATCCTCAACTATTAATCGTGACGCTCTAAATAGCGGTAATAAAAAAAAAAAAAAAATGTACAGAATACACAAATCGGCCCGAGAGGTGGCCGAAATATCGATATTGTATTGGCACCAAAAGAACAATAATCGGTCGATCCCTACTATAGAGTGACACAAGTGGGCGTATACACAGTGGTAAATGACAGCCCACTCTCCCTCCTCCTCCATGTCCACTAACCAGCTAAACACAATGGGGGGGGGGGTATTATATGTAGATTAATGGAGTCTTCACCTCCCTGTTATTATACAGGATTTATATAGCGCCAAACAGTTTACGCAGCGCTTTACAATATAAAAGGGAGACAATACAGTTATAATACAATAAAATACAAGAGGATTAAGAGGGCCCTTCTCAGAAGAGCTTACAGTTATTCTAGGACAAAAGGCTGGAGGGGAGGGACACAGCCTGTGATTGGCATAAATCTGCCAACACCAGGTTATTCCCCAAAAAATAATATAAATATATATATATTTGTATGTCAATTTATAACAGTTTATGGATATTTATTATTTATTTTTACTCTGTATTCCAAAAGGCAGTAATTTGTGACCAGCAGCAGACGACTAGAAGCTCCTCCTGCTCAGGTTTCCCTGCAGACAGGCTGGGAGAGAGCCGGGTCATGTGACAGCTGGATATAGATAAAGAAATAAAAATAATTACAGTTCCCTCATCCACATACAGAAATGTAAATTAACTAGCTGAGATCCGCGCTATAGCCAAATGACGGCTACAGCGCGGATCTGTTGTGCCGGGAGCACGTCATATGACGTCCTCCCCTTCTGTGCACTCCAGGGAGCGCGCGCGCGCGCGCTCTCGCCGTGTCACTGGGCACCCGATGCGCGTGCCCAGCGGCCGCGATGTCCGCTGGGCACCCGCGATTGCCCGGTAACACAGCGGGACCGTGGATCTGTGTGTGTAAACACACAGATCAACGGTCCTGTCAGAGGAGAGGAGCCGATTGTGTGTTCTCTGTACAGAGAAACACCGATCAGTCTCCTCCCCTTGTGAGTCCCCTCCCCCCACAGTAAGAAACACTCCCAGGGAACATAATTAACCCCTCCCCGCCCCCTAGAGGTTAACCCCTTCACTGCCAGTGTCATTTATACAGCAATCAATGCATTTAAATAGCACTGATTGCTGTATAAATGACAATGGTGCCAAAAATGTGTCAAAAATGTCCGATGTGTCCGCCATAATGTCGCAGTCACAATAAAAATCGCTGATCACCGCCATTACTAGTAAAAAAAAAAATATAAAAAATGCTATAAAACTATCCCCTATTTTGTAAACGCTATAACTTTTGCGCAAACTAATCAATATAAAAATATGTAGAAGAATACGTATCGGCCTAAACTGAGGAAAAAAAAAATGTTTTTTTATATATTTTTTTTGGGGATATTTAGTATAGCAAAAAGTAAAAAATGTTTTTTTTTTAAATTTGTCCCTCTTCTTTTGTTTATTGCGCAAAAAATAAAAAACACAGAGGTGATCAAATACCACCAAAAGAAAGCTCTATTTGTGGGGAAAAAATGATAACAATTTCATTTGGGTACAGTGTTGTATGACCGCGCAATTGTCATTCCAAGTGCGTCAGCGCCAAAAGCTGAAAATTGGTCTGGTCACGAGGGGGGTTTAAGTGCAAGGTAATCAGGTGGTTAAACAGTGTGTGTTTAGTATCACTTTAAACCAGAACCAAGTCATTTTTTTCCTCTTTCCTCATCTATTAATCGCTTCCCGACCGCCCACTGCATATATACGTCAGCAGAATGGCACGGGCAGGCAAAATCACGTACCTGTACGTGATCCTTTAAATGCCTGCCCGTGGGTTGCGTGCGCGCCGCCAGCGGCGCACTCGCGACCCGGTCGGGAGCGCCGTGACCCCGGCCGCGGCACCAGTGGACCCGATCGCCTCTGGTGTCCCGCGATCGGGTCACAGAGCTGAAGAACGGGGAGAGGTCAGTGTAAACAAACCTCTCCCCATGCTTCCTACTCTGCCTGTCATTGATTGGCTGTTCCCGGTCATCGGGAAAGCCGATCAATGATGTCAGACGTCAGCCACGCCCCCCTACTGTAAAAAACACAACACACGTCACAGACCATAACCCCTCCCCTCCCCCTAGTGGTTAACCCCTTCACTACAACTGTCATTTATACAGCAATCAATGCATTTAAATAGCACTGATTTCTGTATAAATGAGAATGGTCCCAAAAATGTGTCAAAAATTTCCGATGTGTCCGCCATAATGTCACAATAAAAAAATAGCTGATCGCCGCCATTACTAGTAAAAAAAAAAATTTTATTAATAAAAATGCTATAAAAAACTATCCCCTATTTTGTAAACGCTATAACTTTTGCGCAAACCAATCAATAATTGCTAATTGAATACGTATCGGCCTAAACTGAGGAAAAAAAATGTTTTTTTATATATTTTTTGGGGATATTTATTATAGCAAAAAGCAAAAAATATTGCATTGTTTTCAAAATTGTCGCTCTATTTTTGTTTATAGCGCAAAAAAATAAAAACCGCAGGGGCAATCAAATACCACCAAAAGAAAGCTCTATTTGTGGGAAACAAAGGACGCCGATTTTGTTTGGGAGCCACGTCGCACGACCGCGCAATTGTCAGTTAAAGCGACGCAGTGCCGAATCGCAAAAAGGGGCCTGGTCCTTTGGCTGCCAATTGGTCCGGGGCTGAAGTGGTTAAATCTTCTGCCCTTGTTGTTTTAACTTTGGATAGTAAAACTTTTTTTTACGGCCCACTTCCTGTTTCCTGTCTGGTCATTAGCCTAGGCTTATGACATCATGCACAGCTCTCTCTCTCACTCATCTCCCCTCCCAGGAAGGGAGGGGTGAGTCATAAGAGGGCCAATGAGAGCTGCAGAGCTGAAAGTGTGCCTGTGTGTGAAATCCAGTAAGTGAAACGGCAGCTGGCTTCAGCTGCCCACAGTTAAAATGGCTGCAGCCAGACTCAGTGGAGGGAGATTTCTGCAACATATTTGGCAAGTACAGAATGACAGTATATATAAAATAATATGCAAAGTGGTTGGAGGGAAGCTTCAGAATGGCAAAGATGTTTTTATTACAAATTATGTGAGCAGACGGCAGTTCCTCTTTAAGTAGTGGATGTGTTCGGGTTTATTTTAGGACAACTTCTGCACACTGACAAAATGACGACGGGCTTCTACACGGGGGGTGGGGGGGGGGGTTTTATTAGAATGTCTCCTATTAGGTGTTGTAGGTTTTGTAAAACAGGAAGGACGGTTACGGCGCCCGCTTCGTGCGAGTACATGTCCCGATTTGGCATGCCGGGCAGGCTGGCAGGCTTCATTTTGGACCCGTGACAGATCTCATGTGTCAGTGAGGCTCCCGGCAGCAGAGAGGAGTCACTGTGACAACGCTTCCCAGAATAAATCCGCTTAAAGTGACACTTCCACTATAAAGGGAGCGACCCGGGGGAGGGGGGGGGGGGGGGCATTCATGGGATTCCAGATGTATGTCCCACCCCAATATGATCCCTACTTTACTTAGTACAATGCCGGAGAACGCCAATTGATGCAATGTACATTTTGAATGAACACTCTATATTGTCAAAAGTATTGGGACACCTGCCTTTACATGCACTTTAATGACATCCCAGTCTTAGTCCGTAGGGTTCAACATTGAGTTGGCCCACCCTTTGCAGCTATAACAGCTTCAACTCTTCTGGGAAGGCCGTCCACAAGGTTTAGGAGGGTGTCTATGGGAATGTTTGACCATTCTTCCAGAAGTGCGTTTGTGAGGTCAGACACTGATGTTGTATGAGAAGACCTGGCTCCGCTCTCTGCTCCAATTCATCCCAAAGGTGTTCTGTCGGGTTGAGGTCAGGACTCTGTGCAGGCCAGACAAGTTCCTCCACCCCAAACTCATCCATGTCTTTATGGACCTTGCTTTGTGCACTGGACCAAATTATTTGGTGGAGGGGGGGGGGGGGGCATTATGGTGTGGGGGTTGTTTTTCACGTTGGGCTTGGCTTCTTCTTCATGAAGGGAACTCTTAGGCCCCTTTCACACTAAAGCGTTTTTCAGGCGCTACAGCGCTAAAAATATCACCTGTATATCGCCTGAAAAAAGCGGGTGCCTTCACACTGGAGCGGTGCGCTAGCAGGACGGTAAAAAAATAAATTCCTGCTAGCAGCATCTTTGGAGCGGCGAAGGAGCAATGTGTATTCACCGCCCCTACCCATTAAAATCAATGGGGCAGCGCGGGTATACCGCCGGCAAAGCGCTGCTGCAGCGGCGCTTTGCGGGGCGGGTTTAACCCTTTTTCGGCCGCTAGCGGGAGTTAAAACTGCCCCGCTAGCGGCCAAATACCACTGCTAAAATGATGGTAAAGCAGCACTAAATATAGCGCTGCTTTACCGCCAATGCCCGCAACGCCCCAGTGTGAAAGGGGCCTTAAAGTGGTGTTGCCACCCAAAAAAAAAATTGCTTAAAAATCATGAAAGAAATTAATTGGAAAAAAAATTTTTTTTTACTCACCTCTAAATGCCTGTTACTAGGGGGTCCCTCGTAGTCTGCCACCTTCAGTCCCCGGGCACTGACATCACTTCCCCTCGGCGCCGCACAGTCATCTGGGACCTGTCACGTGTCCCAGATGACTGAGCGTCGTACCACGGCGCCGCATGCGCAGTGGGTGCCCGGCTGTGAAGCCACAGCCGGGTGCCCACAGTAAGAATGCCGGCGCCGCGAGCGGAGCGGGGAACGAATGAATGAATGAATGAATGAATAACTTGTATAGCGCTACAATGCGAACTGGCCCTCGTTCCCCCGCATCGCTGGACCCCGGGACAGGTAAGTGTCTGATTATTAAAAGTCAGCAGCTGCAGTATTTGTAGCTGCTTACTTTTTTTTTTAAAAAATTTTTTTAGGGGGCACCCCACTTTGAGGTGTCAGTAATTAAAACTTTATAAAATGCATACAATTTATATTTTATATATACCATCTGCAGCCAGCTGGTGGCAGGAGTGGCACTTTTCTGGAAGCTGTTGAACATCTACATTGTAAATAGCCCAGGGAGAGAAGAAGATTACAAATTCCGCGATTCTTTGTTAAACATAAAAAAAAAAAAAAAAAAAGTCAAAAACACATCGAAAACCGTTACATTTTCTCCTTAAAGCGAACATTAATTTTTTTTTAAAAGTCAGCAGCTAAAAAAAAAAAAGTAGCTGCAGACTTTTAAAATTTTTTTTTTTTTTTTTTTTTTTAGGTGAAACACCGCTTTAAGGAGAAAATGTAACAGTTTTCGATGTGTTTTTGAGTGTATACTTACCCTCTCAGGGCGCCCGCGATGTCGGTCGCGGAGGCCGAGATGTCCCTCGGCGATCCGGTTCCAGCGCCGCCATCCTCAGTAAGGGAAACTGGTAGCGAGCGCTGCCCGTTTCCTACTGCACATGCGCGAGTCGGCGCGCAGCCTACTGCACATGCGTGAGTCGAATTTGTGAATGGGGAACGCGATGTGTTGTGGGACACAGTTCCCATAACACACCGCGCCCCATTCACTAGAAGACGGCGCTCGGAGCAGAGGAGAGAACATCACCGCGGAGCAGGAAGAGGCAGATTAGGACGATCTGCCTAGCAACAGCCATTTCTGGTAAGTTAAAAAAAATATAAAAAAAAATTTTTTTTTTCATTTTAAATTTTTATTAACATTTTTGTAAAGTTTTTTTTTTTTTCAGGGTGGCCCTCCACTTTAAGTGATTATAAACCCGAATCGCCCGGAATGCCACTGGTTGTAATTTGTTCCCCCGTCGGTATCAGACAGATAAAAGATGTATTATTCATATCAGTGTGAAGGTTCACAGAAGACATCCGGCTCCTCTGCCATGTTCCCGGAGCCGCTGGAAGGTCGCACGCATTATCCCTCCTCTAATTTACACAGATATTCTATTGATGGATTCAGGGACTCGCCTTGGTTAAGCGCGGCTCCAGCTGGGAGGGACAGTGTGAGAAATCATACAAAAAAAAAGAAAAAAAAAAACGCACACACAGTGTTCGCGTCTTTCAGTCCTTGCAATAAAGCGGCTGTGTGTTTCTGCTTTTCCGAGAGACAGAGAGCGAGCATCTCATCCAGGAAGTCCGGTGACCCGCCTGCATGCTAATGTGCAATTCGGAGAAAGACGTGCCAATAATGAGAAGAGGAAGAGAACCTGAAAGTGAAAATTCAACACCGAGCGAATCTTACATAGTCAGCGAGGCTGAAAAAAGACACAAGTCCATCCAGTTCAACCATAAAAAAGAAATAATAAATAAAAAAAAATATCGTACAATCCAATATACCCAATTCTATACCCACAGTTGATCCAGAGGAAGGAAAAAGAAAAAAGAAAAAAAGAAAACATTAACCCCTTCATGGCCAGAGATAACCGGGCGTATGGGGGGGGGGGGGGGAATGTAGCAGCGTCAGTGAGCTTGGTAAAAATTCTAGGACTAATTTTCCATACCAATTAAAGCGATAGTAACGGTTCATTTATTTTAAATACCGTATATACTCGAGTATAAGCCGAGGCACCTAATTTTACCACAAACAACTGGGAAAACCCCAAATTTGGCATGCAAACCCTGTGGAACTAGCACTACAACATATCCGATGGGGTTCCTAGCACCAATAGATATCACCAATGGGTATGTTGTAGTGCTAGTTCCACTGAGTTTGAATACCAAATTTGGGGTTCCTGGCACCAAGTGGCCCCGAGATACAGGGCCCCAAATTCGGGTCAGAAAACGTCAAGCACTTTTCTGCAGCAGAGAATTAAATTTTCCGAACCGACTTAGGGCCCCGTATCTCGGGCCATTTGATATGTAGTGTTTGTTCCACTGGGTTTACATACCAAATTTGGGGTGCCTATCACCAAGTGGCCCTGAGATACGGGGCCACAAAGTCGGTTTTGAAAATGTCATTCTCTGCTGCAGAAAGGTGCTCGACTCCAGAATAAGCCGAGGGGGGGCATTTTCAGCACACAAAAAAAATATGCTGAACCCCCCCCCCCCCCCTCACTGGATTTGATTGACAGCAGCGGGAGCCAATAGCTCCCGTTGCTATCAATCTATCCAATCAGGACCCACACAGGGCATAAGGGCAATGATCATCAGTGCCGCCTCCTCAGCGGCCAGCAGTGAAGGTGAAAAAATACTTTAGAAAATTTCATAACAGAAACTTTTTTTCCCATCAACATTTTTGGTCTTTTTTAATTTGTTTAGCAAAAAATAAACCCCGTAGTAAATAAATACCAAAAGAAAGCTCTGAAAAAAAAAATTATAAATGCTTCAGATGTGTAGAATGTTGTATGACCGCGTGATTGTCATTCAAAAGAGTGACAGTGTTGAAAAGCTGAAAATTGGCCTGGGGAGGAAGGGGTTATAAGTGCCCGGTAGGCAAGAGGTTAAAGTGCGACATGTTGGGTATCTATTTCCTCGGTGTAACATCATCTTTTATGTTTTACCAAAAAAATGGGTATTCTATTGTGTTAATTAAAATCCATTAAAAAAGGTTTCCCAAAAAATGTGCACTCCAAAAACAAAAAAATGCAAAACCCACCATTTTATCCTCTCTGGGTCTCTGCTAAAAAAATAAATAAATTAAAAAAAAAAAAAAAGATTTTATATTATAATATATATATATTTTTTTTTTATTATTATTATTATTATTATTATTTTGGAGGTTTTGAGTAATTTTCTAGTAAAAAATAAAATAAAAAAAACGGATTTTTACTTGTAAACAAAAAGTCAGAAAAAGGCCTGGTCTTGAAGTTGTTAAATTGGCAGCTCAACCACGTCCCTGCCCATCACACCCAGGAAAGGCAAACTGCAAAGAAGCAGATAAAAAGTGACCACACATGACGTGCCAGCTTCAAAATAAAGAACAAGTGACCCGAACAGGAAGTCTACAATAATAGAAAGTGGAAAGTGTTAGCTGCACAGCTGTCTGAGTTTAATCCTTTGAAATTACAGACTCGGGCATTGGGCACACTGGTGCTGGAATCCCTCATTTCTATACTTGTTTTAGGTCACCGATCCAGAAAGCATAGGAACCATAAGGGGGCAGCACAGTGGCCAAGTGGTTAGCACTTCTCTGTGGCAGCACTGGGGTTGTCAGATCAAATCCCAACCACAACACTACCTGCCTGGAGCTTCCATGTTCTCCCTTTGTCTGGGTGGGTTTCCTCTGGGTACTCCGGTTTCCTCCAACACTCCAAAAGACATACTGGGTGGTTAATTGGCTCCTATCTAAATTGGCCCTAGTATGTATGAATGTGAGTTAGGGACCTTGGATTGTAAGCTCCTTGAGAGCAGGAACTGATGCCATTGTACAATATTTATACACACAGAGAGAGCGGGTAAAATAAGTATTGCACACGTCACTAGACATGTGCAATTCGTTTCGTTTTTTTTCGTTATTTTCGTTCGTTCGTTTTTGTACGAATGAATGAATCGTTCGAATCGTACGAATCCGAATAACGAATCGTTCGAATCCGAATAACGAATAATTCGAATTGAACGAATCCGAAAAACAACGAAAATCAGAAAAAAACTAAATTAGAAACAACGAATGTACTAATGAAGAAAATCCGAAAAACGAAAGAAAAAATTCGTACATTCGTAACTTTTTTTTTTGTTGAATTGATAATTTTCCGTGTCTCTTACAATGGTGCTGCTAAACGTGCTTCGAATGGATTGAACAAAATAATTCGTACATTCGTAACTTTTTTTTTCGATTCGTAACTTTTTTTTTCGCTTCGTAACTTTATTTTTTTTTTTTCGATTTGTAATTTTCTGTGTCTCTATTGAACCCCAAAAAAATCGTACATTCGTAGCTTTTTTTTCGATTTGTAAATTATTAAAATGTAATAGCATACACATTACATAAAATATGAATTATGCTCCGATTACGAATCTACGAATAAATACGAATGCATCCGAAAATTAAACTAACGAAAAAACGAATCAACGAAAAAATAACTCTTACGAATGCACGAATCGTTACGAATACGAACACCGACGACTTACGAATGTACGAATCGTTACGAATCAACGGAGAAAAAAAAAATAATATTTTTTTGTTGTGCACATGTCTACACGTCACCATTTTTCTAGGTAAATATATTGGTAAAGGTGCTATTGACATGGAATTTCCACCACATGTCGGTAACAACCCCTGCAATCCATAAATACAAAGACACCAAAACAAATAAAGTTCAGAAATGAAGTTCTGTGTAATAAAATGGAACGACACAAGGAAAAAGTATTGAAGACATAGAGAAAGAGGGGAGGTGCAAAAAATAGGATTTTCTTGGAGTACATCATGGGACACAGAGTTAGGCCAATATTCATTACCTACTGGGTTATACTCCATCTCCAGGTGAATGGACACTGGTAGACCAAAAGGTCTTTAGACAGGAAGTGATCCCCTATATAACCCCTCCCAAACAGGAGGTACTTCAGTCTTGTAGCAAGCACCGAATCCTCAAAAAAGAGGGGAGGGGCCTCTGAGTCCCATGATGTACTGAAAGAAATGTATTTTACAGGTAAGTATGACAAAAAAAAAAATCCTATTTTCTTTTTCATACATCATGGGATACAGTTAGGCTAATATTCATTACCTGATGGGACGTCCCAGAGCAATAGCCTTGAGGGGAGGGAGACACCCTGCCAAACAGTAGCCATCAGCCCACGGTACACTGCGGCTGAAAGCCAAATCCTCGGCTGCACGAACATCCACTTGATAACATTTTGTGAATGTATGCACTGAAGACCAGGTAGCAGCTTTACAAATCTGAGCCACAGATACCCGATAGCGAAAAGCCCAGGAGGTTCCTACACCCCTGGTAGAATGAGCTCTCACCCTAAATGGAGAAGCTTTACGTTTCAGACCATAGGCCTGAATGACCAATTGATGGACCCAATTGGCAATGGAAGCTTTGGAAGCTGCCTGCCCCTTTTTTGGGTCCTTTTGGTAAAAAAAAAAAAAAACAGTCTGATACTCGGATCTCCGCAGATCTAGACAAATAAACCTTGACTGCCCGGACAACAGCCAAAGAATGCAGTCGTCTCTCTTCCGCCGAACGAGGCTGAGAGAAAAAAGGCAAAATAACGTCCCGATTTAAATGAAAGGCTGACACCACTTTTGGCAAAATGGATGGAACAGGTCGTAACACGACCCTGTCATGGTGAAGTATCAAGTATGGTTCCCGGCAAGAAAGGGCCACCAGCTCCGACACCCTTCTACCTGAGGTGATGGCCCATCAGGAAGGCAAGCTTGCATGACAGCAAGTCTAATGGAATTGCCTTGATAGGCTCAAATGGCTGTTTCTGTAACACAGACAGCACCAAGTTCAAGTCCCAAGGACACATAGGTGACCGAAAGGGCGGGAAGCAAGCGAGTTGCCCTTGCATAAAGGTTTGGACCAGTGGATGGGAGGCTAAAGGCCTTTGGAAGAATATCGATAGGGCAAAAACATGACCTCTGATTAGCCACAAAAAGGGAGTACCTCGGTGTAGTATTAAAACATCTCAGAAGGGAGACCCTTTAACCGGTTCCCAACCGGCGCACGACGATATACGTCGGCAGAATGGCACGGACAGGCAGGAGGGCGTATATATAAGTCCCTCCTGAATGCCGTCCGTGCCATCGGGAGCGGCACGCTCCCGCGCCGGTCGGGACCCCGGTGAGGCCGGTCACGGGTCCCGCGGACTCGAACGCTGCGGGGACACCCGCGATCGTCTCACGGGAAGGCAGAACGGGGAGATGCGGAAATAGACAGCATCTCCCCGTTCTGCCTAGCAACTAGTGACGCCGATCTCTGCTCCCTGTGATTGGAGCAGAGATCAGCATTCACTAGCTGACAGCCACGCCCCCCCACAGTAAGAAACACACCCCTAGGCATACTTAACCCCTACACTGCCCCCTTGTGGTTAACCCTTTCACTGCCAGTGTCATTTATACAGGAATCAATGCATTTAAATAGCATTGATTGCTGTATAAATGACAATGGTCCCAAAAATGTGTCAAAAATGTCCGATGTGTCCGCCATAAATGTCGCAGTCACAATAAAAAAAATCGCTGATCGCCGCCATTACTAGTAAAAAAAAAAAAAAAAAATTATTAATAAAAAATGCTATAAAACTATCCCCTATCTTGTAAACGCTATAACTTCTGCGCAAACCAATCAATCGCTTATTGCGATTTTTTTTTACCAAAAATATGTAGAAGAATACGTATCGGCCTAAACTGAGGAAAAATTTTTTTTTTTTTTATATATTTTTGGGGGATATTATAGCAAAAAATAAAAAATGCGTTTTTTTTCAAAATTGTCGCTCTTTTTTGTTTATAGCGCAAAAAATAAAAACCGCAGGGGCGATCAAATACCACCAATAGAAAGCTCTATTTGTGGGAAAAAAAAAGGACGCCAATTTTGTTTTGGAGCCACGTCGCACGACCGCGCAATTGTCAGTTAGGCCCCTTTCACACTGGGGCGGTTTTCAGGCGGTACGGCGCTAAAAATAGCGCCTGTATACCGCCTGAAAAAACCGGCCCCATTCACTCCAGTGTGAAAGCCGGCGGGCTTTCACACTGGAGCGGTGCGCTAGCAGGACCGCAACAAAAGTCCTGCTAGCAGCATCTTTGGAGCGGTGAAGGAGCGGTGTATTCACCGCTCCTATACCGCTCCTTCCCATTGGAATCAATGGGAAACCGCGGGGATACCGCCCGCAAACCGCCGCTGCAGCGGCGCTTTGCGGAGGTTTTTAACCCTTTTGCGGCCGCTAGCGGGGGTTAAAACCACCCCGCTAGCGGCCGCATACCGCGGGTAAAACGAAGGTAAAGCAGCGCTAAATATAGCGCTGCTTTACCGTCGCCGCCCCGCACCGCCCCAGTGTGAAGCCAGCCTTAAAGCGACGCAGTGCCGAATCGCAAAAAGGGGCCTGGTCCTTTGGCTGCAAATTGGTCCGGGGCTGAAAGTGGTTAATAGAGCTCACCAAGCCCCTATGCAACCGTCCTGCTAAGCACCTTTAGCCTGCCAAACAACACCTGGTGACTCACGTGACCCGGGTAATGAGAAATGAACAAATGCCTGGTTCAGAGCCTGCTCTGTGTCCCACGGCTGCCTTCTGGAAGTCCCGAATGCTTGGCATATACAGCTTAAATAAACTGACTGTACGCCAAAACGTTCTGTGCACTGCGTGCGCCCAGATAAAGGCTACGGCGTCTGTGCGGCGCAGCCGCTTGCGCCATGGCCGCCAAACAAACTGTTGAGCCTAGCGGTGCTCTTGCGAACGTGCGCGTGCCATGGCAAACCAAGGCAAAATGGGGCACCATCGTGCGCCATCATACAGGTAAAAAAAACAGCCAGACACAAGCAGAAAAAAAAAGGTACACTTTACAAACACCAACAGCTAGCCCCGAAACTCCCCCATATGGTCACCTCTAGCTAGCTTGACTGTTACAATCACTGAGACACCCCACAATAATTAAAAGGAGTTTCACTTTCCCATCCAGGCGCAGGGCAGCTTAAAAACTAAGAGCCCAATCATCACAGCCGGTTCCTGTCACTTGAGGACCTTCAAGGACTGGGTACCCTTTTCATGTTTAGGGTTCACTCCCTTGGGCCTGTACAGCACCCTTAACCACCTGATTACTTTGCACTTAAACCCCCCTCGTGACCAGACCAATTTTCAGCTTTCGGCGCTGACGCACTTGGAATGACAATTGCGCGGTCATACAACACTGTACCCAAATGAAATTTTTACCATTTTTCCCCACAAATAGAGCTTTCTTTTGGTGGTATTTAATCACAGCTGGGGTTTTTATTTTTGCTAAATAAAAAAAGATGGAAAATTAAAAAATATATAAAATCATGTTTAATAGTTTGTTATAAAATTTAGCAAACAGGTAATTTTTCGGCTTCATTGATATGCGCTGATGAGGCGGCACTGGTGGGCACTGATAGGCGGCACTGGTAGGGGACACTGATGAGCACTGGTAGGGGACACTGATGAGCACTGGTAGGGGACACTGATGAGCAGCACTGGCACTGGGGGCACTGACAGATGGCACTGGCAGATGGCACTTTTATTAGCAAATGTGGGCACCCTGGGCATATTGCAGTGCGAGGGACTGATGTCCCTCTTACTGCCGCCGGTGATCGGCTTTTTTTTTTCTCCTCGCGCTGTCAGCGCGAGCAGGAAAAAAAAGCCGATTACCGGCTCGGTTAATATCACATGATCAGCTGTCATTGGCTGACAGCTGATCACGTGGTAAGGGGTCGGGATCGACCCCTTACTCGGATCTGTGATCCAGCGAGCCTCACAGACTCGCCGATCACAGAGCGTGCCGCGCGCGCGCCCTTCAGGGGGCGCGCAGGCAGCTCGTTGCCAGGACGACGTCAATAGAAGTAGTCCCGGCATATCAGATCCGCGCTGTAGCCGTCATTTGGCTATAGCGCGGGTCTATAGGGGTTAAGGAATGCCTTAGCGCTGTAGTGTCCAGGATTCCACTTCGCAGGGTCCAGCGCCAAGAGGCCGCATTACAGGCAATACCTCGCAGGATCTTGAGCCTTCTTTGCAAGGCTTGGGTACCATTTATCCAAGCATATAGAGCCTGTGTCAAATGGATGCGATTGGTCAATCCCTTGATTCATTTAACCGTTTGTGGGACTAGAGACCTGGAGCTCAGAGAGCTCAAACAACCGTGCCATCCACCTTGCAGACACTGGTAAAAAAAAAAAAAACTGAAGTACTTCCTGTATGGGAGGGGTTATATAGGGGATCACTTCCTGTATAAAGACCTTTGGTCTACCAGTGTCCATTCACCTTGAGATGAAGTATAACTATGGTTGCCATCTGTCCGGGATTCACCCAGAAAGTCCGGGTCTGAATCCTGTGTCCAGGTTTCAGACCAGGCTGTGGCACCCCAAGTAACCAAGATAGTCGCACACAAATCTGTTGCCATCAAGGAGCCGCGTGCGGCTGTCTAGGGGAAGGTTCGACATCACTGAGGGGGGGGGGGATTATGTCAGCAAGAGCAATTTGGCCACACCCACTGTTCAATGCGGCACGCTATGCGCACCACATTACTACTCTCCTTGGGGCACCCAAAGGATGTCCCAGGCCGCTAAAATGTTCGGGTTCGGCTTGAAGAAAAGGTGGCAACCCTAAGTATAACCCAGTAGGTAATGAATATTAGCCTAATTCTGTGTCCCATGATGTATGAAAAATAAAATCATGGAGAGCCAAGATACCACCTGAAATGTATCAGTAATTAGAAAGCAATCCTGCCCCTTGTCGGTGCAAATATCAGCTGGTTCAGTCTCAACTGATGGCCTATATAAAGGTGTTTCATTACAAAGGGGTCACACAGGAAACATCTCATGATGGGTAAAAACAAAGAGCTCTCTCAAGACCTTTGCAGCCTTATTGCTGCAAAAAACATACTGATGGCATTGGTTACAGAAGGGTTTCTAAACTTCTGAATGTTCCAGTGAGCACTGTTGGGGCCATAATCCGGAAGTGGAAAGAACATAATTTTACCATAAACCGGCCACGACCAGGAGCTCCTCGCAAGATTTCTGACAGAGGAGTGAAAAGAATTATCAGAAGAGTTGTCCAAGAGCCAAGGACCGCTTGTTTGTCCTCCACCCCAAACTCGCTCATCCATGTCTTCATGGACCTTGCTTTGTGCACTGGTGTGCAGTCATGTTGGAACAGGAAGGGGCCGTCCCCAAACTGGTCCCACAAAGTTGGGAGCATGAAATTGTCCAAAATGTCTTGGTATGCTGACGCCTTAAAACTTCCCTAAGGGGCCAAGCCCAACCCCTGAAAAAAAAAAAACCCACACCATAATCCCCTCTCCACCAAATGATTTGGACCAGTGCACAAAGCAAGGTCCATAAAGACATGGATGAGCAAGTTTGGGGTGGAGGAACTTGACTGACCTGTACATAGTCCTGACTTCAACCTGATAGAACACCTTTGGGATGAATTAGAGCGGAGACTGCAAGCCAGGCCTTCTTGTCCAACATCAGTGCCTGACCTCACAAATGCGCTTCAGGAAGAATGGTCAAACATTCTTATAGACCAGTGTTTCTCAACTCCAGTCCTCAAGGCGCCCCAACAGATCATGTTTTCAGGATTTCCCTCAGATGAAACAGCTGTGAAGATCCGCTGCTCAGTGGGGAATCGCACAGCTGATCCCCGCTGAGCCGGCTGATGACAGGGCGGTCCCTGCACACTGCAGGGACCGCCCTGTCAGATCTCCGCTCTCCTCTATGGGGGACCGTCTGTCCGTGTTCATCCGATCCGCTCTGCAGACGGATGAAAAAATAGGGTTTTCCTCCGTCTGCAGAATCGGACAATAGCGGAGGCAGACGATATCGGGTGTCAGTGGATGCTCATCCGCTGACACCCGCTATCCCATAGGGGTGCATGTATGTCCGTTTTTCATCTAAAAACGGATGGATGAAAAACGGACCGCATGTGTGAAAGGGGCCTAAGGCAGGGAAACTGATCAAATCACCTGTGCAGAATAATGGAAAGCCTGAAAACATGACCTGTTGGGGGCGCCTTGAGGACTGGAGTTGAGAAACACTCCCATAGACACACTCCTAAACCTTGTGGACGGCCTTCCCAGAAGAGTTGAAGCTGTTATAGCTGCAAAGGGTGGGCCAACTCAGTATTGAACCCTACGGACTAAGACGCCATTAAAGTTCACGTGTGTGTAAAGGTAGGTGTCCCAATACTTTTGGTAACAGTGTATATTTACCTAAAAAAAAATAAAAAAATATTGACGTGTTCAATACTTATTTTACCCGCTGTGTAAGTTGTCAGTGCTATACAACTACCTATAATAAATAAAACATAAGCATCCTTCAAACACTTCCAGGAGGACAGAAAAGACACCTCACTTATGTATCTCATGACAGGTGCTCTTTAACAGTCTTTGCTAGGACCCCCAGGTTCTGGAATTGTTTTGGAGTTCTGACTTCACTTGCTCTTCCGTGCCGCTGACTTAAAAAAAGTACTGAAACCAGAGACGACCCGACTTAAAAAAAAAAAAAAAAAAAAAAAAAAAAAAGGAGGTCAGTGCTGCCAACCGCGGTGTTATTCTTAGTGCCGGTTTCCTGAAGGTCGATAAGATTTTACATCAACACACCCGATACAACTAATAATAGCCGGGGAGAGGATCGGGTACACCATCACAACAAACCAACACGCAGAACTTTAACCGCTTCCCGAACGCCGCATGTAAATATACGTCGGCAGAATGGCACGGCTAGGCAAAAGCACGCATATATACGTCCCCTTTAATTGCCCAGCCGTGGGGGCTGAACGGATGGGGGCTGAACGGATGGGGGCTGAACGGATGAGGGCAGAACGGATGAGGGCAGAACGGATGAGGGCAGAACGGATGAGGGCAGAACGGATGAGGGCAGAACGGATGAGGGCAGAACGGATGAGGGCAGAACGGATGAGGGCAGAACGGATGAGGGCAGAACGGATGGGGCAGTGCCCTGATTATCAGTGTTGGGTCACACCACATGCAGTCCAGTGCGTTTTTCTTCTGCATCAAAAACTCATTGGAAATTCGGTTATATGGTTTCCAAAGGCATAGTTCACACCAGTGCAGTCAGTTCCTGGACTTTCCAGTTCCAGGGATAACAAAAAAATTAATTAAAAATGTAAATAAAAAAAAGTAGAACATGCTGCATTTTTTCCTGCACTGGACTATATTGGAATGCAGTAAAAAGCATCAAAAACGCTCCGAAACACTAAAAATGTGCATGCAGAAACGCAGTCCAGTCCAGTCCCGTCACAAGATAACCATAATTTGTTTGCATGCGATTGGAAACAGCTGATCACATGGTAAAGGGCTACTGTGATTGTCCCCCTACCTCCATCTGATCAGCTGTGTCCAAACAGTGATCACCGAGCGCACCGGAAAGCGTGCAAAGGGGGGGGGGGCAGGGTTCTGGGAGGACGACAATAGACGCCCCTCCCAGAACTGGGCGACCACACTGTAGCCGTCTTTCAGCTATACCGCCGTCGGCAAGTGGGAGGCGGATGTTGACGGCTGACAAAAGCCCAGGCGCCAGGATGCAATTTCTAGTCGACCTGGGATTTGTCGAGCCCTGTTCTGACGTCACTACAGAATACAGAAGTCACGCAGGGGTCAGGAGGAGGAACCACAAGACGTAGTGGGACATAAGATAGACAGAGGCTGCAGCACAGGAACAGTGTAAAATGACAAAAGATAGACAGAGGCTGCAGCACAGGAAGAGATGGGAGGTAGGAGACGAGGGCCACCAGAGAGGTTGGTATAATCCCTCTTTTATTGCGGCAAATCTTTTACCTGACCGGGTCTCTTTAATGTGCGGACAACCATTCTACACAATTGATCAGCACATTGATCCCCGCACAGCTCAGTGCATTAGAAAACAATAAAAAGAACCTGCTTGTTTATGTCAAAATGTCATACAGAGCCCCCCCCCCCCCCCCAAAAATGCTTCAGAAAAACAGGAGCCGCCAACAAAGGAATAATTAGCTTCTGCGTGAGAGAAGTGATGTCGCGGTGTTAATTACCAGTGTGTGAGGAGAGGAGATTAGGGAATTATTTCATTACACAAAAGAGGTGGGATGCAACGCAGCAAGACAGAACAGATCCCTGAAAAAGAACATTTTGTCAAACTCGGTATGAGCCCCGCTCGGAAAATCTGACAGACGGAACACTCCCGGCCGCTTCAATTATTAGCAGATTCGAGGCGCAGAGCTGCTCACCATACAATCCGCGTTCCGATTATTCATCTCCGCGATACTTTGCTTCTTCCTTGTATTGTTGCCACATGAATATCTTGTTACCTTCCGACTAGTTTTAGGAATTTTTTAATTAGATTTGTTTAATAGAACAACAACAGGTACACCTAACCTACTATTCTTTGGTAAAAAAAAAAATCTTCAAGCTAAAAAAATAAAATTATAGGATGGAACGATGAAGTTGTAGAACCCTTTTCAAGTTTTTAATTCGGTGTTCCCACTTGGGAGATTCACCTTTGTGTGTCCTAAAGGCCATTGTTACCGAGACAAAGTATTAGGAAAACCAAAATTTTCCAAAAGGAAACCTGTACCAGGTCCAGGAGTGGTTCTCGCTGTTCCCCCTCTCCCAGTAGTGACTCATCAGCTCAGCTCCCCTATCCAGAAGCAACTCAGCAACCTAGCTCAGTGTCCCCAAAGTGCATCCTTCCATCAGTGTGCTCAAAGTCCGCCCTTCCATCAGTGTGCCCATCAAAGTCCACCCTTCCATCAGTGTGCCCATCAAAGTCCACCCTTCCATCAGTGTGCCCATCAAAGTCCACCCTTCCATCAGTGTGCCCATCAAAGTCCACCCTTCCATCAGTGTGCCCATCAAAGTCCACCCTTCCATCAGTGTGCCCATCAAAGTCCACCCTTCCATCAGTGTGCCCATCAAAGTCCACCCTTCCATCAGTGTGCCCATCAAAGTCCACCCTTCCATCAGTGTGCCCATCAAAGTCCACCCTTCCATCAGTGTCCCCATCAGTCACCCCTTCCAGCAGAGTCCTCATCAAAATACGTCCTTCCATCAGAGTCCTCATCAAAGTCTGTCCTTCCACCAGTGTCCCCATCAAAGTCCGCCCTTCCACCAGTGTCCCCATCAGTCACCCCTTCCACCAGAGTCCTCATCAGTCACCCCTTCCATCAGTGTCCCTATCAAAGTTCGCCCTTCCATCAGTGTCCCTATCAAAGTTCGCCCTTCCATCAGTGTCCCTAGCAAAGTTCGCCCTTCCATCAGTGTCCCTAGCAAAGTTCGCCCTTCCATCAGTGTCCCTAGCAAAGTTCGCCCTTCCATCAGTGTCCCTATCAAAGTTCGCCTTTCCATCAGTGTCCCTATCAAAGTCCACATCATGGACCATCCTCCTATGAAAGCTGGGTCAAGTAGGTCATTGGTTGCTAGGATTCCAGCCATCCTAGCAACCAATGACACAGTGCAGCTGTGCTGGGTGTTGGTGCAGCTGCTCTGGAAACTGTGGGTTGCAGGGGCAGAAGAAGCAACTAAATCAGAATCCGGAGTCTGAGAATCGCTAAAGGCCAAACAAAAATCTCCTAGCAGGCTGGATGTGGCCTGTAGTTAGGAGATCTTTGGTTTGAGCTACTGAGCTCTATAAATAGGCTTGTTGACAAAAGAAGAAGGTCATCAGGAAAGCACAGGAAGCTCCACCTGATGACTAGATAAGGGATACAGAAAAATAATGAGCGCTATTTCATGACTTGACCCTTAAAAGGTTTTGTATTTGTTTAATCCTGAACATAATAAAAAAGCACTAGACGTTCCCTTCAATAAGCCGCGTGCAGCCGACAGATGCGAGATGTCTGCAGCATATCAGAAGAAATGAAAACACCGAACGTTTTCCATAAAAACATCAACAGCCAGGCTGTGCTTGTCAGAGCGGCGGCACAACTACGGGGGAAACGAACGCGCTCTCTGAGCGGCGGCGGTGAAATTACCCCGGAGTGCGTTTGTGTTGATCTGTCATTATACTAACAGGTGTTCTACCTCCACGAAGAACAATTCCCCGACTCGCTGCACGATCGCACTTCTGTCAATCATCGCGGCTCAGACCCTTCTTCGTAAATAAAGTAAAAGTGGTTCGGGGGGAAATAAATCGGCAAACAAAAGGAGTCAGCGTGCAAAATAAAAAGGGGGATTTTGTTAAAGCGATAAACCCAAAGCAAAGATTTATTATAGTGCAGCTCACCAGTTCTTAGATGTGATGGCTGCATTCATTTTATTTTTTTAGACTCTTTCTTCTGTTTTAACCTGGAAATCTGACCAGTTAGGCCTCTTTCACACCGGGGCGTTTTTCATGCGGTGCAGCGCTAAAAATAGCGCCTGTTCACCGCATGAAAAAATCCTGCCCCTTTAACTCCAGTGTGAAAGCCGGCGGGCTTTCACACTGGAGCGGTGCGCTAGCAGGATGACAAAAAAGTCCTGCTAGCAGCATCTTTGGAGCGGGATAGGAGCGGTGTGTTCACAGCTCCTATACCGCTCCTTCCCATTGAATAGAATGGGACACCGCGGTGAAACCGCGGGAATACCGCCGCAAAGCGCCGCTACGGCGGCGCTCTGCGGGGGGGTGTTTAACCCCTTTCGGCCGCTCGCGGGGGTTAAAACCGCACCGCGAGCGGCCGAAAACCGCGGTGAAAACTACGGTAAAGCAGCGCTAAATATAGCGCTGCTTTACCGTCACCGCCCCAGTGTGAAAGGGGCCTAAGTCTGGTTTTCAAAAGAACAAGCTCTCCGCAGAATGTATCAGTTACAGAAGTTGTCTCCAAACTGCAGCCTGTGGGCCAGATGTGGCCCTTTGCCTTCATACGGCCCTTGGGGCACTTTTTCTTCCACTAATACGAGGCACTATTCCTCCCACTGACACCAATGATGGGGCACCGTTACTCCACCTAAAACCAATGATGGGGCACTATTCCTCCTGCTGACACCCGAGATGAGGAACCAATCCTCCCACTGGACACCGAAGGGGCAATATTCCTCCCACAGACACCAATGATGGGGTGCTTTTCCTCCTGCTGACACCAATGACGGGGCACTATTACTCCCACTGACACCAATGATGGGGTGCTTTTCCTCCTGCTGACACCAATGATGGGGAACCAATCCTCCCACTGACACCCATGGGGCACTATTACTCCCACTGACACCAATGATGGGGCACTATTCCTCCCACTGACACCAATGATGGGGTGCTTTTCCTCCTGCTGACACCATGATGGGGCACTATTACTCCCACTGACACAAATGATGGGGCACTATTCCTCCCACAGACACTAATGACGGGGCACTATTCCTCCCACTGACACCAATGACGGGGTGCTTTTCCTCCTGCTGACACCAATGATGGGGAACCAATCCTCCCACTGACACCGATGGGGCACTATTCCTCCCACTAACACCGACGGGGCGCTATTACTCCCACTGACATCAATGATGGGACACTATTACTCCCACAGCCACCAATGATGGGGCACTAGCCCCCCCACTGACACCAATGATGTAATTTTTTTTTTATTCGTGATATTCGTAATTTATGTTTTTATACGTGTATTGATGTTTTCAGCATTCGCAGCCGGTATTCATTTGTGGTTTTGGACGTTCTACAGGTGTAAAGATTTTTCCATTGAATGTCGTTTACTCCTAACTAGGGGGTCAGAATGTGAAATACCCTGGTTTCAGTGGGAGTAAACAACGCCATAAGCTTGGTTATCATTGGGAGTAAAAAAAAATTACATCATTGGTGTCAGTAGGAGGAATAGTGTCCCATCATTGGTGTCAGTGGGAGGAATAGTGTCCCATCATTGGTGTCAGTGGGGGAATAGTGTCCCATCATTGGTATAAGTGGGAAGAATAGTGCCCCATCATTGGTGTCAGTGGGGGAATAGTGTCCCATCATTGGTATCAGTGGGAGGAATAGTGCCCCATCATTGGTGTCAGTGGGAGGAATAGTGTCCCATCATTGGTATAAGTGGGAAGAATAGTGTCCCATCATTGGTGTCAGTGGGAGGAATAGTGCCCCATTCATTGGCAACAGTGGGAGGAATAGTGTCCCATCATTGGTATCAGTGGGAGGAATAGTGCCTAGGAATAGGTTTTCAGCATTCGCAGCAGGTTTTACTACTGAACCATTTATAAATGTTGGAAACAACAGCTGTAGACACACGACAGTAGCTCCATCCTGAAGGATCGGGCTTTGTCCCATGAAACGCATAGACGATATCCATGATGGAATATTATATCTGGGGTAGAGCTGCACGGTTCTGGCTAAAATTCGATTTTTTTGCTTAGAAGATAGATCACGATTCTCGCGGCGTAACATCATCTTTCACATTAAAACAAACAAACAAAAAAAAAGGGCTAACTTTACTGTTTAGTTTTTTCTTTTTTGTATTCATTGAAGTGTATTTTTTCCCCAAAAAAATTGCATTTGAAGGACCGCTGCGCAAATACAGTGTAACAAAAAATATTGCAGCAATTGCAATTTTATTCCCTAGGGTCTCTGCTAAAATTTATATATATATATATATATAGTTTGGGGGTTCCACATAATTTGAGCAAAAAAAAAATATTGATTTTAACTTAACCACTTCGCATCCAGGCCAATTCTGACATTTCTCTCCTACATGTAAAATTCATAATTTCTTTGCTCGAAAATTACATAGAACCCCCAAACATTATATATGTTTTTTTTAGCAAAGACCCTAGAGAATACAATGACGCTCGTTGCAACTTTTTATCTCGCACGGTATTTGCGCAGCAATTTTTCGAACACGTTTTTTTCAGAAAAAAAAAACAATTTCATGCTTAAAAAAACAAACAAAAAACAGTAAAGTTAGCCCAATTTTTTTTGCATAATGTGAAAGATGAAGATACGCCGAGTAAATAGATACCCAACATGTCACGCTTCAAAATTGCACGCGCTCGTGGAATGGCGCCAAACTTTAGTATTTAAAAATCCCCATAGGCGGCGCTTTAACATTTTTTACTGGTTATGTTTTGAGTTACAGAGTAGATCTAGGGCTAGAATTATTGCTCTCGCTCTAACGTTCGCGGCGATACATCACATGTGTGGTTTGAACACCGTTTTCATATGTGGGCGGGGCTTGTGTATGCGTTCACTTCTGTGTACGAGCTCACGGGGACAGGGGCGCTTTAAAAAAAAAATGTTTTTATTATTGTTAATTTGACTATTATTTTTTGAGTTTGACAGTTTAAAAAAATAAAAAATAAAAATTGATTACTTTTATTCCTATTACAAGGAATGTAAACATCCCTTGTAATAGGAATATTACATGATCGGACCTATTAACAGTGAGATATGAGGTTATTACGACCCCACATCTCACCTCTAGGCTGGGAAGGCTAAAATTTAAAAAAAAAAAAAAAAAAAAAAAATAACGCTAACACCTTCCCAGCGGAGGCGGCGCCGTTATTTGAATGCAGAGGCCGGGCGTGACGTCATAACATCGCGCCCGGCCTCCAAACGATCATAGAGACTCCGGCGACCATCTGGTCCGCCGGAAATCTCTATGGTCATCATCCGGGGGCCGGCGGATCCCGAGTCCGACTCACCGATGGAAGCGGTGAGTCGGTAGAAGCCATATGACGGCCTCCGGATGGGAAGTGGTTAAGAAACAAGAGTCAGAAAAAGATTTAGACTTTAAAGCGGTTCGGCACCCAATTCATTTAGTAAATCTCTTTGCCTTCCAAATCAGGCAAAGAGTACTAAATGAAATGTTTTTTTTTTTTTTTTTTTCTTTACTTACCTTGTAATTGAAGACTTCCGGTCTTCTCTCTCTGCGGCGGCGGGCGGGGTCTCTGCGTCGATCGTCGTCACGGCGCACTGTCTCCTGGGATCTGGTGTCATTGATCCCAGGAGTCAGTGCGGGCATCTTCCGAAATCTCGCGAGATTTCGGCCACATCTTCCGAAATCTCCCGAGATTTCGGCCACATCTGCCGAAATCTCGTGAGATGTCGGCAGATGTGCCGTTACTGCGCACGCGCGAGTAACGGCGGTGCATGCTGGGCCATCTAAAGTTCCTGTGGGTGTTTCACATGCCCACAGGCAAGATGGCCCCCAGCACTAAAGAAGAAGACGAGGAACTTCATCGACGAAAACCGGCGGCGATCGAGATGGAAGATGGAACAGGTGAGTCCCCTAATAAAAGTAAGCATACTTTATATTACGTCCTAAAAAAATATTTTTTTTTACAGAGTGCAGAACCGCTTTAAGTGGTTGAACTTCCTGCATTTACACACAGAAGTTTGATCTAAGAAGGAACTTGGTTACGATGTTTCATGTTGTTACAAACTTGGAAGACTGCCCAGATTTTTTCTTTACACACAGAAGTTTATCCCTTTGATCTAAGAAGGAAGCATTAGTTACAAAGTTTCCTGTTAAAAGAAAATATCTAGGCAGTCTGCCAAGTTTTTAACAGCTGATAAGTCTCTCCACTTGTTATATGAAAGAATCGGCAAACTCTGCATTGGAGATCTTCAGGGGGGTTGAATCGAGATCACGATTTTTTTTTTACTGATTAATTGTGCAGCTCTAATCCGGGGCAATATTTTTTGTCACTTGATGTATTAAATGCTATACTAGGATTGTACGCCATTTTCACTTGTTTTTGATTTTCCAGCCCTATGGGGCCATTTTATTCTCCTCCCGTCCGCCGTATAGTAAAATGATGGCGGGGGGGAGATCCCCTCTTGTTCTGGGACTACGTCATATGACGTTGCCCCAGTGTCACTGCTCTTGCGCACCCCCAATTTTGGTAAAGAGTTGATGACGAGGCTCTTTACCCATGTGATCGGCTGTGTCCAATCACAGCCAGTTACATGTAAAAACATGAAAGTGCCATTTATTGGCTCTCTTCACCTCACACCGACAGTGTGTGAGGCAAGGAGAGCTGGCCAGGGGCATCTCCTTTTGCAGGGGAGACCTGTACAGGTAATCAGTGCCCACCAGTACCAAGTGAAGCCAGTCAGCACCAAGTGAAGCCAGTCAGCACCAAGTGAAGCCAGTCAGCACCAAGTGAAGCCAGTCAGCACCAAGTGAAGCCAGTCAGCACCAAGTGAAGCCAGTCAGCACCAAGTGAAGCCAGTCAGCACCAAGTGAAGCCAGTCAGCACCAAGTGAAGCCAGTCAGCACCAAGTGAAGCCAGTCAGCACCAAGTGAAGCCAGTCAGCACCAAGTGAAGCCAGTCAGCACCAAGTGAAGCCAGTCAGCACCAAGTGAAGCCAGTCAGCACCAAGTGAAGCCAGTCAGCACCAAGTGAAGCCAGTCAGCACCAAGTGAAGCCAGTCAGCACCAAGTGAAGCCAGTCAGCACCAAGTGAAGCCAGTCAGCACCAAGTGAAGCCAGTCAGCACCAAGTGAAGCCAGTCAGCACCAAGTGAAGCCAGTCAGCACCAAGTGAAGCCAGTCAGCACCAAGTGAAGCCAGTCAGCACCAAGTGAAGCCAGTCAGCACCAAGTGAAGCCAGTCAGCACCAAGTGAAGCCAGTCAGCACCAAGTGAAGCCAGTCAGCACCAAGTGAAGCCAGTCAGCACCAAGTGAAGCCAGTCAGCACCAAGTGAAGCCAGTCAGCACCAAGTGAAGCCAGTCAGCACCAAGTGAAGCCAGTCAGCACCAAGTGAAGCCAGTCAGCACCAAGTGAAGCCAGTCAGCACCAAGTGAAGCCAGTCAGCACCAAGTGAAGCCAGTCAGCACCAAGTGAAGCCAGTCAGCACCAAGTGAAGCCAGTCAGCACCAAGTGAAGCCAGTCAGCACCAAGTGAAGCCAGTCAGCACCAAGTGAAGCCAGTCAGCACCAAGTGAAGCCAGTCAGCACCAAGTGAAGCCAGTCAGCACCAAGTGAAGCCAGTCAGCACCAAGTGAAGCCAGTCAGCACCAAGTGAAGCCAGTCAGCACCAAGTGAAGCCAGTCAGCACCAAGTGAAGCCAGTCAGCACCAAGTGAAGCCAGTCAGCACCAAGTGAAGCCAGTCAGCACCAAGTGAAGCCAGTCAGCACCAAGTGAAGCCAGTCAGCACCAAGTGAAGCCAGTCAGCACCAAGTGAAGCCAGTCAGCACCAAGTGAAGCCAGTCAGCACCAAGTGAAGCCAGTCAGCACCAAGTGAAGCCAGTCAGTGCCACCCTATTCGTGCAGGAGATAAATTATTAATTTACATTTTCTGATAGAAACTAAGAAAAACTTTTATTTTCAACATTCTCAGCCTTCTATGTTTTTTTTTTAGCAAAATACCACCAAAATATTTGCGTGAAAAAAAAATATTAAAAAAAAATAAATAAAAATGTCACTTGGGTGCAGTGTCGTATGACCGTGCAATTGTCGTCACTGCAAAGAGACAGGAGCTCGGATGTATACCCTGTTTCCCTGAAAATAAGACCTAGCGTGATTGTCGGTGATGGCTGCAATATAAGCCCTACCCCCCAAAATAAGCCCTAGTTAAAGTCCTTGTAGGTCTTATTTTCAGGGTTTGGCTTATTTTTGGGAAAACAGGGTAGGGCTTATTTTGGGGGTAGGGATTATATTGCAGCCATCACCGACAATCACGCTAGGTCTTATTTTCGGGGAAACAGGGTAGGATATGAGAAGGGAGATGTGAAAGGGTTTAAAAAACAGCTGCAGCAGCCACTGATCTGGAACCAATAATTCAGTAAATCATTGGTTCGTGCTCTCCCCTTTTTGTTCATTGCAAGAGGAAGAGGAGGGCTCAAAAATGTAAACACTGCACTGTTTATATCAAGTGATCCCTGCGACTACTCGTCACAGCTATCACATGGTACAGAGCTGCTCAGATTGGCTCTGTACACGGTGTGTGAAAGACGCGGTTCATGGAAAGCTCTGTTCGCAGACATGCTTGCTGTCCGAGGGGCATCTGGACGTTTATAAAACAGAATTCTAGAAGTAGACACCCTGACGTTTTTTTCGGCTTCTCCATCTCTCTAACCCAAGAGTGGGTCTTCCAGCAGTAATAATCATTTAAATAACACTTTAAAAAAAAAAAAAAAAATATGGTGAACAACAGAGTTAGACACGCCACAGATCATACAATGCTCTTTTCCTTCCACCACTGACTGTGCTGATGAGGGAATCCCTCCCGCAGCGATATCGTGTTCTGCTGGGGAGCCTTTCCTGCCGGCAGAACACAAAACGATAAATGTTGCCGGCTACAGCAGGTGGCACTAGGTGTTTGGGGAAAAAAATCAGACAGGTTGGACACAAAAGACTGCACAAGTTGTCGACTTTTTGTACAACTGGGGTGACCATAAGTGGATCAATACTTGGCCGGTCCCTGCAGAACGGGACTAATTTCTATCCATCTATGCATGGGTGGCTTAAGGGGGGGGGGGGGGGGGGGGAGGTTGTACTAAGGAATCTGATGTAAAAAGGAGGGACTAGGGGGATGGGGGAGGGGAATTTGCTGTAAAGGGGGGGGGGGGGTATAGAGGATGGACTGAGGACTCTGATGTGAAAAGGGGGGGGGGGGGGGGGGTTAGGATTTTGACTAGAGGGAGGGCTGCGATGACTTAGGTCTCTGATACAAGGGGTGGGGGTTGGGGTGCTGAGGATTCTGATATTACAGGGGACCCCCATTTTTCACTGGGGGTGACATGAGATTTTGAATACTTTCAAAGGGTGCCGGGACTGAAAAAAGTTGAGAAACGCTTATGTACTGTAAGAGGAGAGCGCTTGTATAAGGAGAACTGTCACAGCTGCAATGTCCGTTTTGAGCTTTAGTCACATAACTGCTGTTTCACAACAAAAGACAAAGAAAAAACAAAAAAAACAAACACACAGCTAATACACACTATATCGTCAAAAATTGTGGGACACCTGCCTTTACACGCACAAGAACTTTAATGGCGTCTTAGCCCCCGTACACACGGTCGGAAATTCCGACCACAAAATCCGTCTAATTTTTTCCAATGGATTTTGTCCGACACTGGTGTTGCATACACACGGTCGGACAAAGTTGTCGGAAAATACGATCATTCTGAACGCGGTGACGTTCGTTGTGTACGACGGGACTACGTAGAGGCTAGTAGCTAATAGCTTTTAGACATGTGCAATTCGTTTAGTTTTTTTTTCGTCTTTCGTTAAAATTCGTTATCGCACGAATGAACGAACGATTCGCTAAAAATTTTAATGAATATTAGAATCGAACGAATCCGAAAAACAACGGAAACTTGAAATAACCAAATTAGAAACAACGAAACTACGAAAGAAGAAAATCCGAAAAACAGGAACAACCAAAATCAAAATGAATGAAAAAGAATTCGTACATTCGTAACTTTTTTTTTTTTTGTTGAATTGGTAATTTTCCGTGTCTCTTACAATGGCGCTGCTTAACGTGCTTCGAATGGATTGAACGAAAAAATTCGTACATTCGTAACTTTTTTTTTTCGATTTGTAATTTTCCGTGTCTCTTACAATGTAATAATAGCATACACATTACATAAAATTATGAATTATGCTCCGATTACGAATCTACGAAAAAAATGTTACAACAGTACGAATAAATCAATCTAACGAAAGTACGAATGCGTCCGAATTTTGAATAAACGAAAATTAAACTAACGGAAAAAAGAATCAACGAAAAAATAACTCTTACGAAAATACGAATCGTTACGAATACGAACACCGACGACTTACGAATTTACGAATCGTTACGAATCAACGGAAACGAAAGAAACGAAACGAAAATAAAACAAATTTTTCTATTGTGCACATGTCTAATAGCTTTGGTCTCGTAATTTGATCTGAGCGTGCGTGGCACTTTGTCTGTCGGAATTCTCTACACACGATCGGAAAAAGTCCGATCGGATATTGTTGTCGGAAAATTTGAGAGCAGGATCTCAAATTTTTTTCCGACGGAAAAAGTCAGAAGGAGCCCACACACGGGCGGATTTTCTGACAACATGGTCCGATCGGACATTTTCCGTCGGAATTTCCGACCGTGTGCACGGGGGCTAAGTCCGTTGGGTTCAATATTGAGTTGGCCCACCCTTTGCAGCTATAACAGCTTCAACTCTTCTGGGAAGGCCGTCCACAAGGTTTAGCAGTGTGTCTATGGGAATGTTTCGCCTTGAGGCGATTCAGTTCGCATTGTAGCGCTATACAAATTATTCATTCATTCCTTCTTCCAGAAGAGCATTTGTGAGGTCAGGCACTGACTGTTGGATGAGAAGAATGGCACTTCTGGAAGAATGGTCAAACATTCCCATAGACACCCTCCTAAACCTTGTGGACGGCCTTCCCAGAAGGAGTTGAAGCTGCAAAGGGTGGGCCAACTCAATATTGAACCCCACGGACTAATGCCCCGTACACACGGTCGGATTTTCCCGACGGAAAATGTCCTATCGGACAATATTGTCGGAAATTCCGACCGTGTGTAGGCTCCATCGGACTTTTTCCGTCGGATTTTCCGACGGACAAAGTTTTATCTCCTGCTCTCAAATTTTCCGACAACAAAGTCCGATCGGACTTTTTCCGATCGTGTGTAGCGAATTCCGACGGACAAAATGCCACGCATGCTCAGATCACATTACAAGACCAAAGCTATTGGCTACTAGCCTCTACGTAGTCCCGTCGTACGCAACGAACGTCACCACGTTCAGGATGATCGGATTTTCCGACAACTGTGTATGCAACACCAGTGTCGGACAAAATCCGTCGGAAAAAATCCGACGGATTTTGTGGTCGGAATTTCCGACCGTGTGTACGGGGACTTAGACTGGGATGTCATTAAAGCGGTTCTGCACACATTTCATTTAGTAAATCTCTTTGCCTTCCAAATCAGGCAAAGAGTACTAAATGAAATGTGTTTTTTTTTTTTTTTTTTTTTTTCACTTACCTTGATAATCGCCGACTTCCTGTCCTCTGTGTCTGCGGCGGTGGGCGGGGTCTGTGCGGGGATCCTCGTCACGCCGCACTGTCTCCTGGGATCTGGTGTCATTGATCCCAGGAGTCAGTGCGGGCATCTTCCGACATCTCGCGAGACGCCGGCCACATCTTCCGACATCTCGCGAGACGCCGGCCACATCTTCCGACATCTCGCGAGACGCCGGCCACATCTTCCGACATCTCGCGAGACGCCGGCCACATCTTCCGACATCTCGCGAGACGCCGGCCACATCTTCCGACATCTCGCGAGACGCCGGCCACATCTTCCGACATCTCGCGAGACGCCGGCCACATCTTCCGACATCTCGCGAGACGCCGGCCACATCTTCCGACATCTCGCGAGACGTCGGCCACATCTTCCGACATCTCGCGAGACGCCGGCCACATCTTCCGACATCTCGCGAGACGCCGGCCACATCTTCCGACATCTCGCGAGACGTCGGCCACATCTTCCGACATCTCGCGAGACGTCGGCCACATCTTCCGAAATCTCGCGAGATGTCGGCAGATGTGCCGACATCTTGCGAGATTTCGGAGAACGTGAGCTGCACTTCGCTGTTACTTCGCACGCGCGAGATCGGCGCAGTAACGGCGATGCATGCTGGGCCATCTGAAGTGCCTGTGGGGTTTCACATGCCCACAGGCAAGATGGCCCCCAGCAGGAAGGATGATTCAAATTTTTTTTTACAGGACGAAAACCGGCAGCAATGACTCGGAGAACAGGAACACGTGAGTACATACAAAACATGTTGCAATCCATAGCATCGCTAAAAAAAAAAAAAAAAAATAGACAGTGCAGAACCGCTTTAAAATTCATGTGTGTGTCAAGGCAGGTGTCCCAATACTTCTGACAAAATAGTGTACATGGAGGACATTTGCTTTTCCCGGCCCTGAAAACAATCTTTCCATATTTTCTTGCAGTATTGTGTATTATTTTGTCATTGTAGGATTTTCTTCTTTTTTTTTTTATTGCAGAAAGTGGTTGCGATCTGTTGGAAAGGTCTTCCATATGGACCTCCATACAAGTTTGGTAGACGTGGTCTTCTGCACAAGTCCCATCCCCGTGACCAGAAACACTGAAGTATTATCAACAAACGAGTCCACGAGCCACGTATCTGAGCGGCGTCTTTGGCAGCCACCCATCGTACAACTGTTGTTTGCAAGCATGAAGGTCGTCCCAGAGTCCTTCATATCCTGAAGGACCAGATTCAGCGCATTTCATTGTGCGAGTTCTTTCAGAGGAGCGCAGGAAACGTTTTACTGCAATACAATGAATACTGTATATACATTCAGCTTCCTTTATTACTGAACCTTGAAGGATCACAATGCAAAACCTCCATTGGAATTCCTTCTATTCATTGTGAAGGTTGCTGACAAAAAAAAGTCCAAGGCTCGGGGTCGAGCTGCTCACATGGAAGCAATGGAAGCAACGCCGCGCCGGTTCTTACTCATCAATAAGCCGCCAAGCCTGGAACAGGCATGTCTACACATGTAGGATATATCATAGGATTACATCCAGTGTAAAGTCTACTGGATACCAGATATACAGTATATACTCCACTATGGGGGATAATTCCAGGAATTTCTTTAACCACTTCAGCCCCGGACCAATTGGCAGCCAAAAGGACCAGGCCCCTTTTTGCGATTCGGCACTGCGTCGCTTTAACTGACAATTGCCCGGTCGTGCGACGTGGCTCCAAAACAAAATTGGCGTCTTTTTTCCCCACAAATAGAGCTTTCTTTTGGTGGTATTTGATCGCCCCTACGGTTTTTATTTTTTGCGCTATAAACAAAAATAGAGCGACAATTTTGAAAACAATGCAATATTTTTTGCTTTTTGCTATAATAAATATCCCCAAAAAATATATAAAAAAAAACATTTTTTTTCCTCAGTTTAGGCCGATACGTATTCTTCTACATATTTTTGGTAAAAAAAAACGCAATTAGCGATTATTGATTGGTTTGCGCAAAAGTTATAGCGTTTACAAAATAGGGGATAGTTTTATAGCATTTTTATTAATATTTTTTACTAGTAATGGCGGCGATCAGCGATTTTTATTGTGACTGCGACATTATGGCGGACACATCGGACACTTTTGACACATTTTTGGGACCATTGTCATTTATTCAGCAATCAGTGCTATTTAAATGCATTGATTCCTGTATAAATGACAGTTGTAGTGAAAGAGTTAACCACTAGGGGGAGGGGAGGGGTTATGGGCTGTGACGTGTGTTTTTTTACATCAGGGGCGGGGCTGACGTCTGACGTCATTGATTGGCTGTTCCCGGTCATCGGGAAAGCCGATCAGTGACAGGCAGAGTAGGAAGCGCGGGGAGAGGTTTGTTTACACAGACCTCTCCCCGTTCTTCAGCTCCGTGACCCGATCGCGGGACACCAGCGGCGATCGGGTCCGCTGGTCGCGCGGCCACGGAGCTCCCGACCGGCACGCGACCCACGGCCAGGCAATTAAAGGGCAACGTACCTGTACGTGCTTTTGCCTAGCCGTGCCATTCTGCCGACGTATATGTGCAGGAGGCGGTCGGGCGGTAGGGTGTCCACCATTCCTCCGATAGCTACACTTGTTCCCCTGTAGAAAAAAAAATAAAAAATGGAAGAGGTGCCCCAGGGATTGTATGGGCAAGTAGTAGTACTTGGTTTTATCCCTTGCCCATACAATCCCTGGGGCACCTCTTCCATTTTTTTCTCCATATACACTCGAGTATAAGCCGACCCGAATATAAGCCGAGGCACCTAATTTTACCACAAACAACTGGGAAAACGTATTGACTCGAGTATAAGCCTAGGGTGAGAAATGCGCAGCTACTGTAAGTGGAAAAGACGGTCAACAATGCCCATTTGCAGCCTCACTGTGCCCATTTGCAGCCATAGGTCCCCCGAACCTCAAACTTGGTAGTTAAGGGTTCCTAAATGCCCCCTAGCTGCAGCCAAAATTTGGGGTCTCTGTGTAAAAATAAATAAAACCAAGAAAAATAAATAAGACATTTTTTTTTTTTTTAAAGCGCCCCGTACTGACGAGCTCGCGTGCAGAAGCGAACGCATACGTGAGTAGCGCCCGTATATGAAAACGGTGGTCAAACCACACATGTGAGGTATCGCCGCGATCGGTAGAGCGAGAGCAATAATTATAGCCACCTGTAACGCAAAACATGCAACCTGTAGAATTTTTTAAACGTCGCCTATGGAGATTTTTGAGGGTAAAAGTTTGATGCCATTCCACGAGCGGGCGCAGTTTTGAACCGTGACATGTTAGGTATCAATTTACTCGGCGTAACATTATCTTTCACAATATATAAAAAAAAAAATTGGACCAACTTTACTGTCTTATTTTTTATTCAAAAAAGTGAATTTTTTCCAAAAAAAAGTGTGCTTGTAAGACCGCTGCGCAAATACGGTGTGAAAAAAAAGTATTGCAACGGCTGCCATTTTATTCTCTAGGGTGTTCGAAAAAAAAAAAAAATATATAATGTTTGGGGGGTTTTAAGTTTTTTTTTCTAGCAAAAAAACCTGTTTTAAACATGTAAACACCTAAAATCCAAAACGAGGCTGGTCTAATGCGGCGTACACACGGTCGGAATTTCTGATGGAAACAGTCCGATGGGAGCTTTTCAACGGATTTTCCGACCGTGTGTACGCCCATCGGTCTTTCTGTCGGAATTTCCGACGGAATTTGGATTGAGGACCTGTTCTCAATTTTTCCGACAAAAAACCTATCGGATTTTCCGATCGTGTGTATGCAATTCCGACACGCAAAATTCCGACGCATGCTCGGAAACAATTTGACGCATGCTCGGAAGCATTAAACTTCCCTTTTATAGTGCTGTTGAACGTGTTTTATGCCGCTGTGTTACTGACTGTCGGAATTTGGTGTGACCGCATGCAGGCAAGACAGTTTGAGCGGAATTCCGTCGGAAAAACCATCAGAGCTTTTCCCGACGAGAATTCCGACCGTGTGTACGCGGCATTAAAGTGGTTAAGGATAATCACAACAAGTCCTTGGCACAGAGAATTAGACAGTTATCAGCACAACAGGAAGTGAGAGGAAATCTTCCAAAAAAGGAAAAACCTGTTGCCATGACAATGGAGGAGAAATTTCCTCTCTGCAGAGATTTCCTTTTACTTGCTGTTGGTTCTCTGGGACAGGAAGTCTCAGCAATGGGGACACATCTATTAAAAAAAAAAAAAAACACTATTCTAATTCATCAAAAGGACAAAAATAGAATGTTTTGTCTGGAGTTGCACAAATAAAGCCTTTTATCTGCATGTCGTAAAAGCTCACACAATGACGAACGTTACAAAAGAAGCTGATGTAGTAAAAACACAACACAAAGGTGAAAGAGAAAGCGACATTCCGCGCAGTCAGCGTGTGTATTGTCCACAATGGGGGTGATGGAGGGAGTGGGAAGTCAGAGGAAATGATTCTTTTTTCCAAGCCCCAAAAAATCCCCTTCATGAATAAAAAGACCAAATTCTCCCACCCCGTTCTCTTGTAGTGATCCCTAAAGCTCCGTTCACATCAGAAGGTGACACTGAGCATGTGCACTTTAGGGCAGCCCATTCAATTCAAAATCGGTTGCCCTATGTGTGAGAATCATGCAAAAAAAAAAAAAAAAAAAAAAAAGGTACTACAGGGGGTCCCCGACTTACGAACGCCCGACCTACGAACAACCCCTACTTACGAATGGGGCGCTGCGGGGACCCTCCGCTGTTTTTCGGCGTCTTCCGGCCGTTCTGCGCATGCGCGCCCATATGGAGCCTCGGAAAATGCCGGAAATGTCCGTAATTTGCCGCGCATGCGCAGAACGGCATTAGACGGAACATCGGAAATGTCCGGAAATGTCTGTATTTGTCAGTCTGCGCGTGCGCGGCCGACTTACGAACATTTCCGACTTCCGTATAGGCGGGCAGTCCCTAACGAGTTCGTAACTCGGGGACCCCCTGTATTAGGGATCGATATTGAGTTGGCTCCACCCTTTGCAGCTATAACAGCTTCAACTCTTCTGGGAAGGCCGTCCACAAGGTTTAGGAGGGTGTCTATGGGAATGTTTGACCATTCTTACAGAAGTGCATTTGTCAGGTACTGCTGTTGGACAAGAAGTCTTGGCTCGCAGTCTACCACTCTAACTCATCCCAAAGGTGTTCCATCGGGTTGAGGTCAGGACTCTGTGCAGACCAGTGATGTAAGTAACTGAGTTAAAATAAACGCAGTTACTTTAGAGGGTAACGAGTAATCTAACTGATTACTTTTCCCCTCATGGTAACTCAGTTCCCATTACTTGGGCGGCGTTACCCCAATTACATCTACCGCCACTAGATGGCAGTAGTGCAATTCCGGTGTCCTGCCGAAAAAGTTCCCCCGCCGGATAAGGACCCCCTGAGGTGAGCAGGCGCAGCGCTTGCGCAGTACGAAGGACTACGGAGCTTCCGAAAATTGCCGAACCTAAACAGCTCTGAGTGAACTGTACACCGCGCAGGCGCAGTGTACATGTAATTGTACGAGGCGATGCCGCACGCTCCTGATGCTCGTGCTACTCTGCAAGGGGCGTCTATCGTGTAAGTAAGGGGCGGGTCTAGTATTACTGTAACCAAGGGGCGCATTTATTATTATTATTGTTATATATCGAGCTCTGCCCATTAATTTAACATTCGCCCTCTTCTGTAGCCATCCGCCCCTTACACAATATAATAATAATAGACCCGCCCCTTACACGATATAATAATAATAGACCCGCCCCTTACACGATATAATAATAATAGACCCGCCCCTTACACGATATAATAATAATAGACCCGCCCCTTGCTTACACGCTATAACAGATCTGACCCTTGGTTAGAGTAATAATAGACCCGCCCCTTAGTTACACGTATAGAATATTAAAAAAAAAAGTCAGTTACTTTGCTGAGTAACTAATTACTTTTCCAATGTAGTAACTGAGTTACTAACGCAATTACTTTTTGGGAGAAGTAATTCGTAACTTAACTAATTACTTTTTTAAAGTAAGATGACCAACACTGGTGCTGACCAGTCAAGTTCCTCCACCTCAAACTCGCTCATCCATGTCTTTATGGGCCTTGCTTTGTGCACTGGTCCAAATCATGTGGGGGAGGGGGGATTATGGTGTGGGGTTGTTTTTCAGGGGTTGGGTTTGGCCCCTTAGTTCCAGTGAAGGGAACTCTTAAGGTGTCAGCATACCAAGATATTTTGGACAATTTCATGCTCCCAACTTTGTGGGAACAGTTTGGGCATGTCCCCTTCCTGTTCCAACATGACTGCACACCAGTGCACAAAGCAAGGTCCATAAAGACATGGATGAGCGAGTTTGGGGTGGAGAAAGTTGACTGGCCTGCACAGAGTCCTGGCCTCAACCCAATAGAACACCTTTAGGATGAATTAGAGCGGAGCCAGGCCTTCTCGTTCCATCATCGGTGCCTGACCTCACAAATGCGCTTCTGGAAGAATGGTCAAACATTCCCATAGACACCCTCCTAAACCTCGTGGACGGCCTTCCCGGGAGATGTTGAAGCTGTTATAGCTGCAAAGGGCGAGCCAACTCAATATTGAACCCTACGGACTAATGCTGGCCGTACACTACACGAAAAATCGGCCGAAATTTAGACCCTACATTCCTTTTTCGGCCAGTCAATGGGCACAAAAATCGATAATCGTTTGGACGTTTTTGAGCCGAAAAAACAAAGGACAAGTTTGGAAATTTTCTGCCGAACGAACGATAAATTGAAAATTGTGTTTCCCGTCCGAACTGTCTGCACTAGGTATAAGTAAAAAAAATAATAAATAAAAATAAAAAAAACGAACAAAAAATTTATTTATGTCCACTGAACGATTTATCAGTCATTACATGATGGCACCATCGTATGCGCTCACAGCCGAACGTTCGTTTTTCGAAAATGGGTTCGGACGATTTTTCGAATAGTGTATGGCCAGCATTAGACTGGGATGCCATTAACCACTTAAGGACCGCCTCCTGCACATTTACGTCGGCAGAATGGCACGGCTGGGCACATCAACGTACAGGTACGTTACTCTTCAAGAGCCCAGCCGTGGCTTGCACTCACGCCACCGGCGGCGTGCTCGTGACCCGGTCCTGAGCTCCGTGACCGCGGGACCAGCGGACCCGATCGCCACTGGTGTCCCGCGATCGGGTCACAGAGCTGAAGAACGGGGAGAGGTCTGTGTAAATAAACCTCTCCCCGTGCTTCCTAGTGAGACTGTCACTGATCGTCTTTCCCGATGACAGGGAACAATCAGTGACGTCACACGCCAAGCTTGTATATATTTTTGGGGGATATTTATTATAGCAAAAAGTAAAAAATATTGAATTTTTTTCAAAATTGTCGCTCTATTTTTGTTTATAGCGCAAAATACCACCAAAAGAAAGCTCTATTTGTGGGGAAAAAAAAGAACGCCAATTTTGTTTGGGAGCCACGTCGCACGATCGCGCAATTGTCAGTTAAAGCGACGCAGTGCCGAATCGCAAAAAGCAGCCTGGTCCTTTGGCTGCAAATTGGTCCGGGGCTGAAGTGGTTAAAAGTTCCTGTGCGTGTAAAGGCAGCAATCAGTAGATCACCCCCCAGTTCTCAGTATAGAAGGTACGCTGCTGCCAACCCTGCAGACCAGGTGCTGAGATAAAAGCACGTGCAATATAGGGAGCCGCTTTCAGTCTGAGCAGACCAGGCCGGCCATAGACAGGCAGTTGTCTCCCTGAGGATGACAGGAAATGACGTCTCCCCATCCTGTGAAGCTCCGGGACCACATGACGCTCTCGTGCGACGCTCTCGCACAGTTAACCCTTTCATTTCCTCCTCTAAAAAAAGTCCCGAACAAAAACTGTTGAGATTATTTACATGATGTGGGTAAAAAAAAAAAAAAAAACCCTGCTGGATGTAAACAGAGGACAGAGGACTCAGGTCTGAGGTGTCACCTGACTGCGACTTTAGGAAGGCAAGGCGGCCATGTCTCATTCCATACATTAAGTAAAGGGGCGGTACTTATTTTGCCCAGAATTGGGCTTTAATTACTATCCCCCCCCCCCCCGGGATAGGCTGACATCAGAGCTGTATACAGTACAATACACCCTCCATCCCCGAGCCTAAAGCTGTGCGCAACGCAATGTGGTCGTTGAATCTGAATTTTAATACTTGTTTAGTCCCAACTGTTCACCAGAAGCTGATCATTAGACCCGCTTCTGTTGAATGGTCCTGCTGAAAAAAAAAAAAACCAGCATTCGATCAGCTGCTGCAGCCAATGCCTGCGGGGCTGATCAGTGTAGTCTGACAGGAGTGGGGAATACAATGTCGCTGTGGAGGAGATCTCTGCATCCACATATGCTTGTTAGAGCTGCACGATTAATCGTTAAGAATCGGAATCGCAATCTTTGTCCCTTCCTGATCTTCAAAACAGCATGTTACGATTCTAAGGCCCCCATGTACACGGGACGCTGTTAAACGTACGTTCACGGGCAGTTGGACGCTTTTTTCAACTGCCCCTGAACTCATCCAATGTTATCCTATGTGACCATGTTTTTAGGCAGTTGCGTTTAACTGCGTTTCTTTGAAAGCCAAAAAATGGGTTCAGACGCCGAAGTTTCCGTCTGAACCCATTTTTCTTCTTTTCCAAGAAACGCAGTTAAACACATCTGCCTAAAAACGTCAATAAACGAGACTGTGTAGATGGTCACATAGGATAACATTGGATGAGTTCAGGGGCAGTTGAAAAAAGCGTCCAACTGCCTCTGAACGCACGTTTAGCAACGTCCCGTGTACATGGGGGCCTTACAAGTGCAGAGAGTTCTCACAGCTGGAAAAAAATAAAAAAAAATCCAGGCAGCCTGCCAAGTTTAATCACAACACCATGAATAAGTAGAAACAAAGTATCTTTTCATTCTTTTATCAAAGGAAATGACTCCTAAAGGAAGCAAGTTGAACCATTTAAAGATCAAACCTTTTCCGATATTTGTTGCTTACAAGTAAAAATCATTAATTTTCTGCTAGAAAATTTCTTGGAACACCCAAATATGAATATATATATATATATATATATATATATATATATATATATATATATATATATATATATATATATATATATATATATATATATATATATATATATATAATTTTTTTTTATTTTTTTTTAGCAAAGACACTAGAGAATAAAATGGTGGGTGTTGCAATATTTTATGTCACACCGTATTTGCACAGAGGTTTTTCAAATGCATTAAAAAAAAAAAAAAAAATACACTTTAATGAATTAAAAAAATACAGTAATGTTAGCACAATTTTTGTGTGTATAATGTGAAATATGATGTTACGCTGTGAGAATCGTGATCTTTATTCTAAGCAAAAAAAAATTAAAAATTGTGATTCTCATTTTAGCCGGAATCGTGCAGCTGGGCGATAGGCCTCACTCTGCTGGTCACACAAAAGGAAATATTCTGGGAGCCGGCGATAGTCATAAAAGTCTTAGTGCAGTCACAATGTGACCGTCTTTCTAGAGATGCGCGATTAATCGTTATAAAAATCCCGATCTCGATTCAACCCCCCCCTCATGATCTTAATACAGCATTTCCACAATTCATTCATGTAAACAGTGCCGAGCCGTTCTCTGTTCATTTACAGCTGTCCAAAAAAAAAAAAAAAAGCTGGAACATTTTTTTTTTATCAACATTGTCAGCTGGGAGAGAACTATAAACAAAGTATCTTTTGGTTCTTTTAGATCCAAGGGATGAACTTTGGTCTGTAAATTTTATATATATATATATATATATATATATATATATATATATATATATATATATATATATATATATATATATATATACACATACATACATACATACACACACACATACATACACACACATACATACACACACATACATATATATGTGCGTATGTGTATTTTTTTTTTTTCAGCAGAGACCCTAGAGAATAAAATGGCGATTATTGCAATGTTTTATGTCACACTGTATTTGCGCAGCGGTCTTTTAAACACAATTTTTTTGTGAAAAAATTCACTTCAATGAATAAAAAAAATAAAATAAAAACTAGACAGTAAAAGTTAGCCCAATTTTTTATTTTTGTATAATGTGAAATATGATGTTACGCTGCGAGAATTGTGATCTTTATTCTAAGCAAAAAAATTGTGATTCTCATTTTAGCCGGAATCGTGCAGCTCTACGCTCTTCACAACATTTTAGGCTATAGTGCAGTGGTGGTCCACTTTGTTGATATGGTGGGCCTCATGTGGGCCCCCCAACATCAAATGGCCACACATAAAATTACATTAATATTTAGTGTCAGGAACAAATACACCGTGGATAAAGACACGAGACAAGAGATGGTCAGCGGCTGCAGCCACGAGACAAGAGATGGTCAGAGGCTGCAGCCACGAGACAAGAGATGGTCAGCGGCTGCAGCCACGAGACAAGAGATGGTCAGCGGCTGCAGCCACGAGACAAGAGATGGTCAGCGGCTGCAGCCACGAGACAAGAGATGGTCAGCGGCTGCAGCCACGAGACAAGAGATGGTCAGAGGCTGCAGCCACGATACAAGAGATGGTCAGAGGCTGCAGCCACGATACAAGAGATGGTCAGAGGCTGCAGCCACGATACAAGAGATGGTCAGAGGCTGCAGCCACTATGCAAGAGATGGTCAGAGACTGCAGACACTATGCAAGAGATGGTCAGAGGCTGCAGCCACGATACAAGAGATGGTCAGAGGCTGCAGCCACTATGCAAGAGATGGTCAGAGACAGCAGACATTATACAGGAGATGGTCAAAGACTGGAGACAGACATATTACATGAGGCTGAAAGAAATCACCACTATAACAGGGCAATAGGGAAACATAGGATTTGTGTCTGCAGCGGCTTTCAGTGCCACACAAAATGGGCCAATGGGACACATGCGGTCTCCTGGGCCACAGGTTGGGCCCCAGGGATATAGCGTGTTCCACGTTCAATAGAACAAATTTAAAAAGAAACATTAAGAAAGACTAATTAGGATGCAGATTCTGCGATGAGCTGAACATTGCCAAACCCAGCTGCCAGCAATCCTCCACAATGTGACACATTACAGCAATATTGCAATATTATTTCAACACGCCGGCCTCCATTCTGCAAGATCCCCGACAATCCTCCAAGGACAGAGACCCGGCAACCATCCTGCCTCGTCCTGACAACACACCGAGGCCAATTCTATACAAAGGACACAAACACACAGACACGGCCAATGACAGCGCACGTCACTATCGGGGGCTCAGGAGATGGATGGGAAATGATAAATGGATATATCTGAAAGGGTTAAGCCATTCTTCTATCCAGCTGGTGTCAGGCCTCGTTCACTACAGTGTACACCCATGGGGGGCGGGGGGGGGGATCGTGTTTACCCCCCACGGGGGATGTACAGGTGTTCATGCACCCCCTGTGCAGGCAGTCCCATTCATGGTTACTGGGACCCAGCCGCTGCCACACAATGTAATCACTTCAGCTCCGGAAAGATTTACCCCTCTTCATGACCAGGCCAATTTTTTCGATACTGCGTTACTGTAACTGGCAATTGCGCGGTCGTGCGACGCTGTACCCAAATAAAATGTTTGTCCTTTTTTCCCCCACAAATAGAGATTTTTTTTGGTGGTATTTTATCATCTCTAGATAATAGGGGTAACCAGTGCGCTCAACCAAAAACTATTAAATCAAATAAGGAGAAAAATGGAAAAGGAAAGCAGCCAACATATAAGTGATCTCACACTTGTAAAGGTAAAATTGAATGAAGAGGGTATGTGGCGCTAACCCTTATGTAAATCAATAAATAATCTAAAAATAATCTAAAATGACCAGTTTGCAAAGCTCAGAGTATCCGAAAGATGAGTGACCTTTCACATAAATAGATATATAAAAACATAAAATAATGAACTAAATAGATAAAATTCCTTAATAGCAATACACATAAAATATTGAATAAATATAAGACGTGTGTAAAAAATGAAAAAATATTCAATAAAAGTGATGGTGCTAAAATAACCGTGCTGAAAATAAATATATGTGCTGGGGTAAAAATGATGATGGGGTTGGGTTAAAAATAGTGAACATGAAATCTTCTAGCAATAAAAGGTGCACAGTGCAACGTGCAAAATATGTGAATAAAGAACCAATAGAGAACCGATAAATTGGTTCTGAAAGTGCAAGGGAATTGCAAGGAAATTGCAAGGGAAATTAATGATTGAATGTGCAGAAATATCCAAAATAATGACAAAGTGACCATACAGATGAAAAGAGTGTGTCACTGTAGGTATGGTATAATCAGATGATACCAAAACAATAATATCGCTGAAAAAAAATTATTAAAAAATAAAAGTAAAATTTGGTGCACTACAAGTCCCAGCTTGTAAAGAAAAAAAATGGCGGAAAATAAACGATAAAGTCCACAATCTGGAACAATGAAGAGCATAATGCTCTGGAATAAGTGAAGGTGAGTAGAAATATTCAGGAATCTTTGTGTTGATCACAGTGATGATCCGTGCAGGCAGTGCTCCGTGCTGACTTCAGGGGTGCACCCTACTAGTTCCCCCGGCCTCTCACCTCTATTTGCGGCCCCTACAGGCCTAGTGGAGCAGATAGCCTCTAAAGTGGCAAGCCTGGTCACTTTCCGGGTCCTCTTTCTTATGGGCTCCTATGGGCTCCTATGGGCTCCTACTCCGATCCAAAAAGGCACTCCAGGGGTAAGGGGTCACTGACGGGTTAGACCAGCATGTAGGGGTTAAAGGTACAAAGAAGCGCTCCAATGTGTAGTAAAAAACAGGTTTATTGAAACAAAAATAATATCCACTCACATTTAAAGTTTTCTTGCATCAGCATAGATGAACTTCCGGTCGCGGCCGCAAACCGGAAGTAGAGCGATAGGCACCTGACTTCCTTCCTCCCTCACTAGTATCGTCACTAGCACACGTGACTTTGTCAAAGTCACGTGTGCTAGTGACGATACTTTAAATGTGAGTGACGAAACTTTAAATGTGAGTGGATATTATTTTTGTTTCAATAAACCTGTTTTTTACTACACATTGGAGCGCTTCTTTGTACCTTTAACCCCTACATGCTGGTCTAACCCGTCAGTGACCCCTTACCCCTGGAGTGCCTTTTTGGATCGGAGTAGGAGCCCATAGGAGCCCATAGGAGCCCATAAGAAAGAGGACCCGGAAAGTGACCAGGCTTGCCACTTTAGAGGCTATCTGCTCCACTAGGCCTGTAGGGGCCGCAAATAGAGGTGAGAGGCCGGGGGAACTAGTAGGGTGCACCCCTGAAGTCAGCACAGAGCACTGCCTGCACGGATCATCACTGTGATCAACACAAAGATTCCTGAATATTTCTACTCACCTTCACTTATTCCAGAGCATTATGCTCTTCATTGTTCCAGATTGTGGACTTTATCGTTTATTTTCCGCCATTTTTTTCTTTACAAGCTGGGACTTGTAGTGCACCAAATTTTACTTTTATTTTTTAATAATTTTTTTCAGCGATATTATTGTTTTGGTATCATCTGATTATACCATACCTACAGTGACACACTCTTTTCATCTGTATGGTCACTTTGTCATTATTTTGGATATTTCTGCACATTCAATCATTAATTTCCCTTGCAATTTCCTTGCAATTCCCTTGCACTTTCAGAACCAATTTATCGGTTCTCTATTGGTTCTTTATTCACATATTTTGCACGTTGCACTGTGCACCTTTTATTGCTAGAAGATTTCATGTTCACTATTTTTAACCCAACCCCATCATCATTTTTACCCCAGCACATATATTTATTTTCAGCACGGTTATTTTAGCACCATCACTTTTATTGAATATTTTTTCATTTTTTACACACATCTTATATTTATTCAATATTTTATGTGTATTGCTATTAAGGAATTTTATCTATTTAGTTCATTATTTTATGTTTTTATATATCTATGTGAAAGGTCACTCATCTTTCGGATACTCTGAGCTTTGCAAACTGGTCATTTTAGATTATTTTTAGATTATTTATTGATTTACATAAGGGTTAGCGCCACACACCCTCTTCATTCAATTTAATCATCTCTGCAGTTTTTATTTTTTTGCGCTATAAAACAAAAACACGACGACAATTAAAAAAAAAAAAAAAAAATATTTTATTTTTACATTTTGCTATAAAACATATCCAAAAAAAATGTAAAAAAATATCAAATTTCTGCGATATTGCAGGAGACAAATCGGACACCAACTGATCTAAATATAATCGATAATGAAATCATCATTGATTAGTTGGTCCGCACCTTCCTCCCTCCTGTGTATAAGGCGGCGACGCCGATGTATTCTCATGAGAATACGGCGCTCATGTGACCAGACAAGTCCGCCTCTCCTCCTCGCTGACGTCAGCGCCCCCCCTGATATTCTCAGCCCCGCCCGCTGCTACCTCAAGGGAATAGACAGAGGCGAGAAGCAGCCGTGAGCCGAGCTGCACCTGTGTGAAGTGATAAGGTAGCGGCTAATGGATATACAATACTCAATCAGTACAGTGCATTCATTTTTGTGATGACAAGTGCCCCATGATCCTAAGTATTTCTGGGGGGGGGGGGGGATAGTGCCCCATGATTGATGTTCTGGGGGGGGGGGGTAGTGCCCCAACATTGGTGTTCTGGGGGGGGGTAGTGCCCCATCATTGGTGTTCTGGGGGGGGGGGGGGTAGTGCCCCATCATTGGTGTCCTGGGGGGGGGGGAATAGGGCCCCCCACCATTGGTATTCTGGGGGGGGTGGAATAGTGCCCCACCATTGGTATTCTGGGGGGGGTGGAATAGTGCCCCACCATTGGTATTCTGGGGGGGTTAGTGCCCCACCATTGGTATTCTGGGGGGGGGGGGGGAATAGTGCCCCACCATTGGTATTCTGGGGGGGGGGGATAGTGCCCCATTGGTATTCTGGGGGGGGGGGAACAGTGCCCCACCATTGGTATTCTAGGGGGGGGGATAATGCCCCATCATTTTTGTTCCTGGGGGGATGAGAATAGTGCCCCATCATTGGTGTTCCTGGGGTGGGGGGGTATTGCCCCATCATTGGAGTTTCTGGGGGGGGGAATAGTGCCCCATCATTGGTGTTCCTGGGGGGGGGGGGATAGTGCCCCATCATTGGTGTTCCTGGGGGGGGGGAATAGTTCCCCATCATTGGCATTCCTGGGGGGGGAGGGGTTAGAATAGTGCCCCATCATTGGTGTTCCTAGGGGGTGGGGGGGTTGGACTATAAATCCGCCATGATAGGATACCTGTATATGACCTGTGTATACCAGTGTAACACTCAGTTTTTTTCATTATTATTTTAAACAAACGAAAAAAAATGTTACATTAAATATAAAAAAAGTAATCGAAAAAATAATCGCCCAACTAACCACTATGAACATAATCGTTAGTTGCATCCCTAGATAAGCAAAACCAATTTTTACACTCCGCCCCCCCCTAAAAATAACATGTGGCATATTTAAGGGGGGGGGGTGCTTAAAGTGGAACTTCCCCTTTTGGGTGGAGCTTCGCTTTTATCAGCATTTCCATGATTTGTGTTAAAAGTGCAGAGAAGTTCCCGTCTCACAGCGGTCAATATATAAAAAAAAAAAAAAAGCAGCAGCAGAAATGTTTATCAACAAACTTGCTCAGAGGAAACAGAAAGATTGGAAAAGAAACAAACATTGTATCCTCTTATCTGTCCTGTTTAATCATCTACAGATCAAAGGGATGAACTTTGGTCTGCAAAGGATGTCCGTTTAAAGCAACCTTGTGTCAAGAAAATAATAATAAAAATAATTGTATCTATATATGTGTTTTTATTAAACGGTTCCTCTGTTTAACCCCTCATTAACCCTTCATTTACTCTAATCAGCCTTATTAAACCTCCGATTGTGACTTTTACCCATCGGTAAGCCTAGACTAAGGCTGATCTATAGGTAGTGGAAAGATCTCCTAAACATGCGCCCTTTAGGAGATATTTGCTGTACACTACGCCGGTGTCATTGGCGCATGCGCTGTGAATAAAACGCCCTTCCATGCCAGTCCTTTACTCGCAAGTGCTGTGACTGACGGCTCACACGCAGGAGTGACATCACTCGGCTCCGGCCAGTCACAGAGCCGGAGTCCGCGGCCCTGGAATGAAGAGGGGCGAAGACAGGGGACGGCACAGGCTTCGTTTGCAGGTAAGTGCCACATAACGGGCCAGTATGGAATGCACACTAGCCCATTATGCTTTTTCGTTGCAGGGGAACAAAGAGGAAGTAAAACCCATCAGGGTTTAATTCCTCTATTAAAGCAGTTGTATACCCCCTTTTTTTTTTTTTTTTATATATTTTTACCTACAGGTAAGCCTATAATAAGGCCTATAATAAGGCTCACCTGTAGGTAAAATTAAAATCACCTAAACCTGTACGGTTTAGGTGATATTCAGTTTGCATGCAGCCACTGACGTCAGCAGCACATGTGTTGCGAAGGTCCAGCAGGCGCTGCCGGACCTCGCCGGAAAGAAGTCTCACGCGAGTGACATCGCGGCTCCGGCCACTCACAGTGCTGGAGCAACGAACCTGGAAGACACGCCAAGGGGGGAAACGTCAGCGCCCTCGGGAGGTGACCGAGATCAGCTGACTCGTTCTAAAAAAGGTAAGTATTTCATAATGAGCTTGTTCAGGCTCATTATGCCTTTTGTCTTACAGGTTTAAAAAAAATATATTATATATATTATATATATATATATATATATATATATATATATATATATATATATATATATATATATATATATATATATATATATATATATATATATATATATATATATATATGTAGTGTTCTTTTATGCATTATATATATGTATTGTATATATGTATTACACACCCAGTATAAGATTGACCAGGCCAGATATCAGTTGACATTGTTATCTGTTAGCCTAATTACACACATCAAAGGGGAAGTGGCCAAACAAGAATTACTCCACATATCAAAGGGGGAACAGATAATGATTCTGGGCTATGTTGATTTGCAAGAATATAGATTGGGGATTCTACACCTCAGAAGGGTGTCCAGGTGGCATCTCTTAATCTAATCAGTAGTCACACATATCAAAGGGGACATGTTAATGTTAATATGCAAGAATGCAGATTAGGGCAGTTGAAGACTACAGCTGTTCACAGCTTGGGGTGATCTGCTGTCACTCTGAAAGACGGGAGCAGATAAAAGCATTTAATGGAAACGGCCAATCAAATTGCTCAGCCATTCAGTGTGCGGGGGATATAAGATGGCGTCTAATCTGTCAGAAGAGTGTGTTCTTATGAAGGCACCAAAAGTCACATGGTTTCGTGGGGCTCTAGAAAATATTTACTAGCACTGTCATGATTGTACTCTGTTGGATTTTGTCATCTATAACGAGACTGTTCTGTTTTGGAAGCCAATAAAATCTCTCTGGAGAATTGGGTTTGCTGCGGAGGAGTACTTTTTAATAACTACATACCATCTACGAAGGACATATTAGATCACTATACATACACATATATATATACACATATATATATATATATATACATATACATATATACATACATATATACATATATACATATATACATATATATATATATATATATATATAATCTGTTACTGATTACATTTTTCGTGTTCGATTTTTTAATTTTATTTTTTAAATCAATTATAACGCACATACAGATCCAACTACTTTTAGCTGATCTCCTTGCATTGCAACTCTGCATTAGTCAGTGGTAAATGTGGTATACACTATATACAATCACCCGACACTAGTTAGTTTCCACAATCCATGACAACTTCACAGTTCACACAAATACGTTTTAAATACAAACTGTAGCAAATGACGCAAGTAATTTTTTTCCCCACAGTAGCGTGACAATCCCTCCACCTCCGGTCTAACTATCACTCTCACCTTATGGCATGGACCCCTGTGCAAACAGGTGGTGATGCAAGCAGGTATCAAAAGGGTTAACATGGACCATAAACTTCTCTCACGTCTCCTCAGATCTCAGCAAGGACGCAGGTCATGGGTAGAAAGAAAAGATCTAAGTGCTCACCGCTTAAGTATAAGATTTCATTTTGTGTTCAAACACAAACAACTCACATAAAAGATGATAAAAACACAACATGTAAAGCCGACAATCGCGTTAGTTCCGTAGGGCAGCAGCGGGTGACGTCATGCGTAGCTCCTCCCCCATACGCGTTACGTTCAAACAGAACTTCGACATCACCGGACTCCTCCCCCCTTCCCTGCGTTAGCAGACGGAGGCACCTGGGGAAGGAGGGGAGGAGTCCCGTGACGTCACCGGATCTCCAAAAGGAACTCCCTGAAGCCGGAGAAGAGGCGAGTACTGAACAAAAGAATTTTGATCGATCAAAAAAAATTTAAGATTAAATCGAGGAATTAATCTTTAATTTCCACAGCCCTTTATATAATATATATATATATATATATATATATATATATATATATATATATATATATAAAAAAGATATATAGATAAGATAGATATATAAGATAGATAGATAAGATAGATAAGATAAGATAGATAGATTAGATAGATAGATTAGATAGATAGGATAGGATAGATAGATAGGATAGATAGATAGGATAGATAGATAGGATAGATAGATAGGATAGATAGATAGGATAGATAGATAGGATAGATAGATAGGATAGATAGATAGGATAGATAGATAGATAGGATAGATAGATAGATAGGATAGATAGATAGATAGATAGGATAGATAGATAGGATAGATAGATAGGATAGATAGATAGGATAGATAGATAGATTAGATAGATAGATATATTTTATTAGGATTGATGAATCATGAATACTTTTCCAAGGCCCTGTATCTGTATCAGTCTAAACGGAGCATTTCTTCTACCTAAACTCTAATGAGGTCCCTTTCCATCTATCTAAATGAGGTTACTGTATAACCCCGAGGGACGCTTTCCACTTCCATCACATTCTGCAGATGTGCCGAGCGATTCTCGCCGCCTTCACTTCACGGCAAGAGACAAGCAACAAATGGCAGACGGATCTCTATGAGAACACGGATGGTGCATATGAGAGAAGGCTGAACGAGGAAACATCGACCGGTCCGACAACAACCCGGCTTGTGTTTAGGGGGATAAAACACCATCATGATTAATTCATCAACGGGGAAAAAATACAAAAAAATAAATAAACACACCGGCTCGCCCGCAGCACAAATCTACCGCAAAGCCGAAAAGGCCGCAGGAAGCGTTTCATAATAGATGAGCTCCGTGTACGGGGGGCCTGATAAGTGTTCTTAGTGAGGAGCCCCGTCATGACACTTGATAAATGAAGTCGTCTGATCTACAATCCTCATTAGATTCTCCCCGCTCTGCGGTATCTGTTCTTCATTCCCCTCCCCCGAGTGAAAATCAATTCAATGCTCTCTACCCACCTCTCTATTCTGATTTCACTACACACTGAGAGCTTCCTACTATGTGCAACAGGAAAAGGAACTAAAACCAAACAATAAACTTCGTAGAAAACCGGAGTATACTGGGAGAACGTGAAAGTTGAGCAGTCCAGCCTTGCGGTTTGTTGTTTTTTTTTTTTTTTTTTTTTCCTTCGTTCATTTATTTTTTTGCAGAGTGCAGCGTTTGTCTCTAGAACCCGTGTAATGTACGACTTTTCATTTTCCAGAAAAAACAATATATTGCCCCCACAATTAACCAGTTTCCACCCGCGCCAATTCTGACATTTCTCTGCTACATGTAAAAAAAAAAAAAAAAAAATATCACCATCCGGTCTTTCTGCCAGCTCTGTGGTAACCTGTCTCTGCCGCCGGATTGGAAGTCACAGGAGAGCCCAGAGGGGTGCTGATGGACAGTGGCTGTAAAAGCAATCTAGCAGCTATTTAGGTGCTAGGATGGCTTTTACAATTGAAGGAATCGTCGGCTGAATAGAAAGATACAGTAGTTGTGCTCATAAGTTTACGTACCCTGGCAGAATTTATGATTTCTTGGCCATTTTTCAGAGAATATGAATGATAACACAAAAACTTTTCTCTTTTTCACTCATGGGTAGTGTTTGGCTGATGCCATTTATTATCAATCAACTGTTTTTACTCTTTTTAAATCATAATGGCAACAAAAACTACCCAAATGACCCTGATCAAAAGTTTACATACCCCCACTTCTCAATACAGGTGGTCCCCGAGTTACGAACTCGTTAGGGACTGCCCGCCTGTACGGAAGTCGGAAAGGTTCGTAAGTCGGCCGCGCATGCGCAGACCGACAAATACGGACATTTCCGATGTTCTGTGTAATGCCGTTCTGCGCATGCGTGGCAAATTACGGACATTTCCGAAGTTTGCCGGCATTTTCCAGGGCTCCGTATGGCCGCGCATGCGCAGAACAGCCGGAAGACGGCGAAAAATGGCGGAGGGTCCCCGCAGCGCCCCGTCCATAAGTAGGGGTTGTTCGTAGGTCGGGCATTCGTAAGTCGGGGACCCCCTGTACCGTGTATTTCCCCTTTTAACATCAATGACAGCTTGAAGTCTTTTGTGGTATTTGTGGATGAGGCCCTTTATCTTCTCAGATGGTAAAGCTGCCCATTCCTCTTGGCACAAATCCTCCAGTTCCTGTAAATTCTTGGGCTGTCTCGCATGAACGGCACGTTTGAGATCTCCCCAGAGGGGCTCAATGATATTGAGATCAGGAGACTGAGATGGCCACTCCAGAACCTTCCCTTTATTCTGCTGTAGCCAATGACAGGCCGACTTGGCCTTGTGTTTTTGGATCATTGTCATGTTGGAATGTCCAAGTACCTCCCATGCGCAGCTTCCTGGCTGATGAATACAAATGTTCCTCCAGTATTTTTTGATAACATTCTGCATTCATCTTGCCATCAATTTTGACCAAATTTCCTGTCTTTGTAGCTCACACATCCCCAAAACATCAGCGACCCACCTCCGTGTTTCACAGTAGGGATGGTGGACCTTTCATCATAGGCCTCCTCTCCAAATGTAGAGTTTATGGTTGTGGGCAAAAAGCTCAATTTTGGTCTCATCACTCCAAATGACTTTGCGGCAGAAGGTTTGAGGCTTGTCTCTGTGCTGTTTGGCGTATTGTAATCGGGATACTTTGTGGCATTTGCGTAGTAATGTCTTTCTTCTGGCGACTCGACCATGCAGCCCATCTTTCTTCAAGTGTCTCCTTATTGTGCATCTTGAAACAGCCACACCACATGTTTTCAGAGAGTCCTGTATTTCACCTGAAGTTATTTGTGGGGTTTTCTTTAAATCCCGAACAATTTTCCTGGCAGTTGTGGCTGAAATTTTAGTTGGTCCACCTGACCGTGGTTTGGTTTCACCAGAACCCCCTCATTTTCCACTTCTTTATTAGAGTTTGAACACTGCTGATTGGCATTCTCAATTCCTTGGATATCTTTATATCCCTTTCCTGTTTTATACAGTTCAACTACCTTTTCCTGCAGATCCTTTGACAATTCTTTTACTTTTCCCCATGACTCAGAATCCAGAAACGTCAGGGCAGCACTGGATGGAAGATGCAAGGGTCTGTCAGGAGTTCAGAAACTCATTGACCTTTTATACACACACACTAATTACAAGGAAACATCACAGGTGAGGATGGTTACCTTTAATAGCCATTTAAACCCATTTGTGTCAACTTGTGTGCATGTTATCAGGCCAAAATCACCAGGGTGTGTAAACTTTTGAACAGGGTCATTTGGGCAGTTTCTGTTGTCATTATGATTTAAAAAGAGTAAACACAGTTTATTGATAATAAATGGCTTCAGCCAAACACTAACCATGAGTGAAAGAAAAGTTTTTGTGTTCTCATTCATATTCTCTGAAAAATGGCCAAGAAATCCTAAATTCTGCCAGGGTATGTAAACTTATGAGCACAACTGTATGTGGATGATGCCTGTAGCTGCAACCATCATCCAGATATCTTCACTTCAAGTCCAGGACATCAGATCACGTCCTACGAACAGGAAGTGGTTAAAAGTGCATCACATTGGCAAGAGTAGCCAGTGCTGATCCCTCCTTCCTGCTGCCAGCGCTGACCCCCTCCTTCCTGCTGCCAGCGCTGACCCCCTCCTTCCTGCCGCCAGCGCTGACCCCCTCCTTCCTGCCGCCAGCGCTGACCCCCTCCTTCCTGCCGCCAGCGCTGACCCCCTCCTTCCTGCCGCCAGCGCTGACCCCCTCCTTCCTGCCGCCAGCGCTGACCCCCTCCTTCCTGCCGCCAGCGCTGACCCCCTCCTTCCTGCCGCCAGCGCTGACCCCCTCCTTCCTGCCGCCAGCGCTGACCCCCTCCTTCCTGCCGCCAGCGGCCACCAGATACAGGAGGAATGAATTCTACACTTTACATGCGGCATTCTGCAAATTCCCTTCATAAATAAACCCATGTGTTGCACCGCCCATATGTATCAGGCTTTTTAAAGAACCCAAATGTGAATGACACTTGTATGACAGCGACGGGCATGCTTGCCTTTAAATAGCTTACAACCCGTGCATTCCACTACACTACAGTCCTGCAAACTCAGCACCTTCCACAGACAGAACTGCTGTCCCTCATTCACCACTTCATCCCCATTACAAAACAGTTAGCTCTAGTTTGCACTTGTTAGGGATGCACAGAAATTCTCAGCGCCCCGAAAAATTGCGTTTTCGGCACTTTGCTGAAAGAGCAATCACGCTGATGATGGCGCTGAAAATGGGGCGGGGCCCCGTCCCTGGTGCCGCCCATTACGGGTGGGGGGGGGGGGTGTCCCGGCATGGCACGCCGCAGTCCAGTTCTCTCTTCTCCTCTCCCTCCTCGACACGATCTCCGTGTGTCACGGAGCTCAACTACACAGACCGCGGTAACAATGTTCCGCCTCCTGTGACAGACGGCACACTGATTCAATGGTGGGACATTGAATCAGTGTGACGTGATTACAGTACGCGGGACATCCTTACTGCGACCTGTGACACAGAGATCGCCGATCCGTTTCGGGAACTGGCGTGGCTGCATGACGGGCACTGGCGAGGCTGCATCTTATAGGCACACGTGGGATGCATAATGGGCACTGGTGAGGCTGCATTGATCTCCTGATGCCCCCAGTCGCTGACCATCTCCTGTACCATGTCCCCCCCAGTCGCTGACCATCTCCTGTACCATGTCCCCCCAGTCGCTGACCATCTCCTGTACCATGTCCCCCCCAGTCGCTGACCATCTCCTGTACCATGTCCCCCCCAGTCGCTGACCATCTCCTGTACCATGTCCCCCCAGTCGCTCACCATCTCCTGTACCATGTCCCCCAGTCGCTCACCATCTCCTGTATCATGTCCCCCAGTCGCTCACCATCTCCTGTACCATGTCCCCCAGTCGCTCACCATCTCCTGTACCATGTCCCCCAGTCGCTCACCATCTCCTGTACCATGTCCCCCAGTCGCTCACCATCTCCTGTACCATGTCCCCCAGTCGCTCACCATCTCCTGTACCATGTCCCCCAGTCGCTCACCATCTCCTGTACCATGTCCCCCAGTCGCTCACCATCTCCTGTACCATGTCCCCCAGTCGCTCACCATCTCCTGTACCATGTCCCCCAGTCGCTCACCATCTCCTGTACCATGTCCCCCAGTCGCTCACCATCTCCTGTACCATGTCCCCCAGTCGCTCACCATCTCCTGTACCATGTCCCCAGTCGCTCACCATCTCCTGTACCATGTCCCCAGTCTCTGACCATCTCCTGTACCATGTCCCCAGTCGCTCACCATCTCCTGTACCATGTCCCCCAGTCGCTCACCATCTCCTGTACCATGTCCCCCAGTCGCTCACCATCTCCTGTACCATGTCCCCCAGTCGCTCACCATCTCCTGTACCATGTCCCCAGTATCTGACCATCTCCTGTACCATGTCCCCCAGTCTCTGACCATCTCCTGTACCATGTCCCCCAGTCTCTGACCATCTCCTGTACCATGTCCCCAGTCTCTGACCATCTCCTGTACCATGTCCCCAGTCTCTGACCATCTCCTGTACCATGTCCCCAGTCTCTGACCATCTCCTGTACCATGTCCCCAGTCTCTGACCATCTCCTGTACCATGTCCCCAGTCTCTGACCATCTCCTGTACCATGTCCCCAGTCTCTGACCATCTCCTGTACCATGTCCCCAGTCTCTGACCATCTCCTGTACCATGTCCCCAGTCTCTGACCATCTCCTGTACCATGTCCCCAGTCTCTGACCATCTCCTGTACCATGTCCCCAGTCTCTGACCATCTCCTGTACCATGTCCCCAGTCTCTGACCATCTCCTGTATCATATCTGCTAGAGGTGCACTGCATGGAAATTTTGCTAATACTATTAGCAATGTGTTATATAAAAATGTATACATTTTATTTAAAATATATCAACATATTTTTTTAAAACAGTCATTTTCGGTATCGATTTTGCCACTAAAAAACCCATTCGGTGCACCCCTAGCACTTGTAGTAGGGGGGGGTTGGTGCAGTTAAAAAAAAAAAAAAAAAAGGCAGTTGAGCTTCGTTTCTACCCCCATCTTAACCTGCAAAGTTAAACATGGGGGAGTGGAGGTGGGAAGGTATGCCGGTACATTACTGAACTTTTGCTGGTTATACCGGTATGATGGCATCATCCTGGTACTGTTTTTTTTTAGAGCCGACGGTTGGCTCTCTTGCAAAGCAATTCTAGTGGCCAACTAGCAGCTGGACTGCTTTTACAAGCAGCGGGAGAGTACGCTCCCCGCCCCCCCTCCCGCAGCTTGCTCGAGCGCTCACCGGGATCATCTTTGATCTACTCTCTGCTATGGTAACCCGCAAATCAATGACATCACTTCTGGTTTAACCAGATGTCAAACGACACCATTTTTGAAAAATATAAAAGCATTCATAAACAGGTTTTGGTGTTTTAAATGCTTTTAATGGTAGAGGAGGGATTTGGGGTCTTCTAAGACCCCAAATCCCTCCATAAAGACTACCTGTCACTAAGGACGTTTACATTCCTTGTGACAGCAATAAAAGCTACCTAAAAAAAAAAAAAAAAATGTAACAATATTGTAAAAATAAATAAATGGCGAACACCTTGGTCCCGCTCGTATGCGAACAACGATCGTCCCACACGTGAGGTATCGCTGTGAACTAGGGGTGCAACGGATCAAAAAACTCACGGATCGGATAATTTTTCGGATCAGCAATAATTGAATTTGCCAAAAACCTGTGAAAGTTCCACCACCATATAGTCCCCACTGTAATATCCATGTCATCTCACCCACTGTAATATTGTCTGAGTATGGCCGAGTACTGGCAGGGTACAGCAGAGTACTGGCAGGGTACAGCAGAGTACTGGCAGGGTACAGCAGAGTACTGGCAGGGTACAGCAGAGTACTGGCAGGGTACAGCAGAGTACTGGCAGGGTACAGCAGAGTACTGGCAGGGTACTGCCAGGGTACTGGCAGGGTACTGGCAGGGTACTGGCAGGGTACTGCCAGGGTACTGGCAGGGTACTGCCAGGGTACTGGCAGGGTACTGGCAGGGTACTGGCAGGGTACTGGCAGGGTACTGCCAGGGTACAGCAGAGTACTGCCAGGGTACAGCAGAGTACTGCAGGGTGCCGCAGAGTACTGCCAGGGTGCCGCAGAGTACTGCCAGGGTATCGCAGAGTACTGGCAGGGTTTGCAGAGTTTGTTTACAAGTGATCGCTCTGTCATTTGACGGAGCGATCACATTGTAAACGGCCGCCGGGTGTACCAAGATGGCCGCCGCTCCAGAGCTAGGCCGAAGCCTAAGGCCGAGGAGCGCTCCGCGGACCGCGGGGTGCGCCGATCCGAACGGGGCGACCCGTTCGGATCACGGATCTGCGACGATCCGTTGCACCCCTAATGTGAACGTCAAATCATGGGCAGTAATTTTAGCACCAGACCTCCTCTGTAAATCTAAAGTAGTAACCTGTAATGGCTTTTAAAGAGTCGTCTATGGATAGAAACATTTACATGGTTTGTCAATGTATAAAAGCACAACATGTTTGGTATCTATTTACTCAGCGTAACAGCTTTCATATTTTACGGAAAAATTGGGTTCTACAGTGTTTTTTTTGCATTAAATTTACAAAAAATAAAATAAAAAAATAAAATAAAGTACATTTAGCAAAAAAAAAAATTGCATTTGAAAAGCTGCTGCGCAAATGCAGTGTGACATAAAAACTTGCAATACTCACCATTTTATTCTCTAGGGCCTCTGCTTAAAAATAAAAGTTTAGGGACCCCAAGTTTCCTGGCAAAAAAAAATACTAGAGGTGCACCGAGTGGAAATTTTGGTGCAGAAACCGAAAATGCAGGATACACTTGGCCAAAAAAACGATTTGGGAAAATCATTGGGATTTGGAGCGGTCACATGGGGAGCTCGGCATGGCAGGTCTGAGTTGTCTTTTCTCGATACATCTGACATTCTTGTGCACATCGATCTCACTCTGCACATCGATCGCACTGTGTACATCGATCGCACTGTGTACATCGATCGCACTCCGCACATAATCTCATAGTCTTTAGTAACGTTAATGTGAAGACTCGCCAGAATCACGTTAAGATCATTGACGCAAATCCCTTTAAACTAAGCCCGGCTCGGATTCGCCTGTAAGCTGATTGGACGGAGACGCATTGGCACCATCGCAGACCGCTGCTCATACAGACAGCAAAAAAATAAAATGGAATGATTAGGATGTTGTCAATCAAGCTGCTAACAAATTTACTAAAGGATAGAAAGTGACACCGTGGCAGGGGTCTCTAAACTGCGGCCCGGGAACCAGATGTGGCCCTTTGCTGGCTTTTATCTGGCCCTCGGGACACTATTTCGTTCACTTACACCAACGATGGGGCGCTATTCCTCCCACTGACACCAACGATGGGGCAATATTCCTCCCACTGACACCAACGATGGGGAACTATTCCTCCCACTGACACCAACGATGGGGCACTATTCCTCCCACTGACACCAACGATGGGGAACTATTCCTCCCACTGACACCAACGATGGGGCACTATTCCTCCCACTGACACCAACGATGGGGCACTATTCCTCCCACTGACACCAACGATGGGGCACTATTCCTCCCACTGACACCAACGATGGGGCACTATTCCTCCCACTGACACCAACGATGGGGCACTATTCCTCCCACTGACACCAACGATGGGGCACTATTCCTCCCACTGACACCAACGATGGGGCACTATTCCTCCCACTGACACCAACGATGGGGCACTATTCCTCCCACTGACACCAACGATGGGGCACTATTCCTCCCACTGACACCAACGATGGGGCACTATTCCTCCCACTGACACCAACGATGGGGCACTATTCCTCCCACTGACACCAACGATGGGGCTCTATTCCTCCCACTGACACCAACGATGGGGCACTATTCCTCCCACTGACACCAATGATGGGGCACTATTCCTCCCACTGACACCAACGATGAGGCACTATTCCTCCCACTGACACCAATGATGGGGCACTATTCCTCCCACTAATGATGGGGCACCATTCCTCCCGCTGACACCAATGATGGGGCACCATTCCTCCCACTGACACCAATGATGGGGCACTAGTCTAGTATAAAAAAAAAAAAAAAAAAATCCATTATATATCCCATAATTTGGTTTGTGTAAAAATGATAGCGTCTACAATCACTTTGCACTTTTTTTTTTTTTACCAAAGACATCCAGAATACATTTTTGGCAAAATGTATGAAGAAATTAGAGTTTTTTTTTTATTTTATTTTTTATAATGGATGTTTTTTTTTTAATTTATAAAAAAAAATGTATGTGTATATATATATATATATATATATATATATATATATATATATATATATATATATATATATATATATATATATATATATATATATATATATAATTCGTTTTTTTTTTTTTTTTTTTAATTTAGAAAAAAAAAAAATAGATAGATAGATAATCTCTATCTATCTATTTTTTTTTTTCTAAATTAAAAAAAAAAAAAAAAAAAAAACAACTCTAATTTCTTTGGGAGATTATATATATATATATATATATATATATATATATATATATATATATATATATATATATATATATATATATATATATATATATATATATATATATATATATATATATATATATTATATTTTATTTTTTTCTCTGTCTTTTTTTGTTTATACTGCAAAAAATAAAAAAAAACAGGAGGTGATCAGATACCACCAAATTATATAAATGTAATTTGGGTACCGTGTTGCATGACTGCACAATTGCCAGTTAAAGTAGCGCAGTGCTGAATAGCACTGGTCATGAAGAAGGTAAAACCTCCTGGAACTTGAAGGTAAAGCCCAGATTTTATACCATTTCTCCGGGGTTTAGGAGATCAGCTGATTTACATATCTGCAGAGATTAAAGTGTTAATTCTCTCATATCTGCAGATCCAATTGGCTCGCCGTTTGGAAACTAGAGAAAAGGGATTTCTTCAGACCGGAGCTGTTCAGGATTGTGAAGAATTCCAAACACCACGGAGGGGAGAATCTGATTTGTAGGAATACCTGGGATGAGGAGTGACCCAGGAGAGTCCCACCGAATGACCGCCGTCCAGCACAGCGCATTCTTCTGTCCACTCCCAGCACTACAATGTATACCCACCGGATACCAACCTCCTCTCTACTGCCAGGAGACTTATGCCGCGTACACACGAGCGGATTTTCCGGTCAGAAAAATCTTGGATGTTTTTTTACAATGGAATTCTGCTCAAGCTTGTCTTGCATACACACGGTTACACAAAAGTTCGCTGAACTTTCGACCGTCAAGAACGCGGTGACGTACAACACTACAACGAGCCGAGAAAATGAAGTTCAGCGCTTCCGAGCATGCGTCAAATTGTTTCCGAGCATGCGTAGGAACTTTGCGTGTCGGAATTGATACAGACGATCGGAAATTTCCGATCTGAACTTTTTCCGTCCGAAAAATTTAGAACCTGCTCTCAATCTTTTGGTGGCTGTAACTTCGCTAGCAAAAGGGAGCGCACACACGGGCGCATTTTCCGACCAAAAGCGCTCACCTGACTTTTGCTGGCGGAATTTCCGATCGTGTGTACGCGGCATTAGGCTGCATTCACACCTGAGCGTTTTCAACAAGCCCAACAAGCAAAACCCTGTTCATTTCAATTGCTGTTCACATCTGCGTGTTTTGTCACCTGAAGCAAAACGCCTGACAAAACGCCCCAAGTTAAAAAAAAAAAAAAAAGGAACATGAGCTTCTTTGGGGCAGATGACAGGCGTTTTTCTGCCTTTTACATTGGTGACCTGAACAAAATCACAGCCAAAAAACGCGGCAAACAACGTGCGACTTTGAAACGCTCAGGTGTGAAGGCAGCCTTAGGTTGGGTTCACACATATGAGAGTTCAATGCGGCGGGTTTCCCCGCATCCAGTTTGCATGACAGGAGAATGGATCCATAGTTAGCGAGGCCGAAAAAAGACACAAGTCCATCCAGTTCAACCATAATAAAAAAAAAAAAGAAGAAAATAGAAAATCCGGTTCACACTTTTCCGGGCCGGCCGCGGTCCGCATTCAAATAAATGGTCCTTGGTACGGACGCACCCATACCATTTGTTTTTTTTTACGAGTACCGATACTTTTTTTTTAGTACTCCCCGATACCAATTACCGATACCGACCGCAACTGGTTTGTTTTCACTTCAGCTGTCAGCAATGGTACAAAGCATTAAAAAGTTATTTACAAATGAAATAAATAGATTATTTTTTTTTTATTTTGTGCTTTTTCAATGTGAAATGTATGATAATATATATGTGTGTAAAAATATTTACTAACAAAGCAAAAAAAAAGTTTTAATTGTTTATCATTTATGAAATAGAAAAAAAAAACAAAAAAAAAAAAAACAGCAGAACCATAATTAACCGCTTCCCGACAGGCGCACGACGATATACGTCGACAGAATGGCAGACAGGCATAAGGGCATACATGTACGTCCCCTTTAAGATGCTGCCGTGCCATCGGGCGCGCACCGGGCCTGGACCCCCATGAGGCCGGTCTGATCGCCGCCATTACTAATAAAAAAATAATAATTAATAAAAATGCTATAAAACTATCCCCTATCTTGTAAACGCTATAACTTCTGCGCAAACGAATAATTGCTTATTGCGATTTTTTTTACCAAAAACATGTGGAAGAATATGCATCGGCCTAAACTGAGGAAAAAAAAAAAGTTTTTTTATATATTTTTGGGGAGATATTTATTATAGCAAAAAAGAATGCGTTTTTTTCAAAATTGTCGCACTTTTTGTTTTATAGCGCAAAAAATAAAAACCGCAGGGGTGATCAAATACCACCAAAAGAAAGCTCTATTTGTGGGGGAAAAAAGAATTTTGTTTGGGAGCCACGTCACACGACCGCGCAATTGTCAGTTAAAGCGACGCAGTGCCGAATCGCAAAAAGGGGCCTGGTCCTTTGGCTGCCAATTGGTCCGGGGCTGAAAGTGGTTAAAATGGAGGAGAATAGGGAGTTAATTAAGGCTGATTAGAGTAAATTGCAGGTTAATAAGGGGTTAAACAGAGGAACATTTGTTCATCCCTTTGATCTGCAGATGAAGAAACAGAAAGAAACAATGTTTCTTTTTATTTTAAGCTGAGCAATGTTGTTAAAGTGGATGTAAACCCAATGTCATCCTTTATAAACTACTGCCATAGGGGTTATCTATAAGGATATACACGCCTCCTGCCTGTATCTTTACCTGTCAAATGTCTCCCCTCTGTCTGTTACGAGACCCGGAAAACTGCAGATTTTGTGGGTGGGTCTGTTGTCTGGAGCTCAGTGGGTGGAGTCGTGATGTCAGTAGACTCCCCGCCCACCTCTACACTTCCCTTGTTATTATTTTCTCCTGTGTATTTCTTACACTGAACTTCTGCTATGATCTCTAACATCCAGTGAAAAGACAGGAAAGTAACCACATGACTTCAGCATGCCCAATTATGCTGAGGTGTGGAACATCCAATCCTGGCAGAGCAGCAGAAGAAAGGAGGGAGGGAATTAAAAAAAAAAATGCATGTCTCTTAGGCTAGTGCACGAGATATGTAAATCACCTGCCACTCACAGCAAGGGGGAGGATTTGACAACGTTTTTCTCGGTTTGTCAAGATTTATCTCACTGAACAATAAAACCCCTTTCACACCGAGGGCGTTTTGCAGGCGCTTTAGTGTTAGAAATAGGGCAAAAGGAAAGAAGGAAGGAAGGAAGGCAGGCAAAGGGCAAAGAAGGAAGGAAGGAAGGAAGGCAGGCAGGCAAAGGGCAAAGAAGGAAGGAAGGCAGGCAGGCAAAGGGCAAAGAAGGAAGGAAGGCAGGCAGGCAAAGGGCAAAGAAGGAAGGAAGGAAGGAAGGCAAAGGGCAAAGAAGGAAGGAAGGAAGGAAGGCAAAGGGCAAAGAAGGAGGGAAGGAAGGAAGGCAAAGGGCAAAGAAGGAAGGAAGGAAGGAAGGCAAAGGGCAAAGGAAGGAAGGAAGGAAGGAAGGCAAAGGGCAAAGGAAGGAAGGAAGGAAGGAAGGCAAAGGGCAAAGGAGGAAGGAAGGAAGGAAGGCAAAGGGCAAAGAAGGAAGGAAGGAAGGAAGGAAGAGAGGCAAAAAGGAAAGAAGGAAGGAAGAGAGGCAAAAAGGAAAGAAGGAAGGAAGAGAGGCAAAAAGGAAAGAAGGAAGGAAGAGAGGCAAAAAGGAAAGAAGGAAGGAAGAGAGGCAAAAAGGAAAGAAGGAAGGAAGAGAGGCAAAAAGGAAAGAAGGAAGGAAGAGAGGCAAAAAGGAAAGAAGGAAGGAAGAGAGGCAAAAAGGAAAGAAGGAAGGAAGAGAGGCAAAAAGGAAAGAAGGAAGGAAGAGAGGCAAAAAGGAAAGAAGGAAGGAAGAGAGGCAAAAAGGAAAGAAGGAAGGAAGAGAGGCAAAAAGGAAAGAAGGAAGGAAGAGAGGCAAAAAGGAAAGAAGGAAGGAAGAGAGGCAAAAAGGAAAGAAGGAAGGAAGAGAGGCAAAAAGGAAAGAAGGAAGGAAGAGAGGCAAAAAGGAAAGAAGGAAGGAAGAGAGGCAAAAAGGAAAGAAGGAAGGAAGAGAGGCAAAAAGGAAAGAAGGAAGGAAGAGAGGCAAAAAGGAAAGAAGGAAGGAAGAGAGGCAAAAAGGAAAGAAGGAAGGAAGAGAGGCAAAAAGGAAAGAAGGAAGGAAGAGAGGCAAAAGGGAAAGAAGGAAGGAAGAGAGGCAAAAGGGAAAGAAGGAAGGAAGAGAGGCAAAAAGGAAAGAAGGAAGGAAGAGAGGCAAAAAGGAAAGAAGGAAGGAAGAGAGGCAAAAGGGAAAGAAGGAAGGAAGAGAGGCAAAAGGGAAAGAAGGAAGGAAGAGAGGCAAAAGGGAAAGAAGGAAGGAAGAGAGGCAAAAAGGAAAGAAGGAAGGAAGAGAGGCAAAAGGGAAAGAAGGAAGGAAGAGAGGCAAAAGGGAAAGAAGGAAGGAAGAGAGGCAAAAAGGAAAGAAGGAAGGAAGAGAGGCAAAAGGGAAAGAAGGAAGGAAGAGAGGCAAAAGGGAAAGAAGGAAGGAAGAGAGGCAAAAGGGAAAGAAGGAAGGAAGAGAGGCAAAAGGGAAAGAAGGAAGGAAGAGAGGCAAAAGGGAAAGAAGGAAGGAAGAGAGGCAAAAGGGAAAGAAGGAAGGAAGAGAGGCAAAAGGGAAAGAAGGAAGGAAGAGAGGCAAAAAGGAAAGAAGGAAGGAAGGAAGGAAGAAAGGCAAAAAGGAAAGAAGGGTGATTATTTTAACTGCTTGTTGAACAAATAACTTCGATATACGGCAGCAAGGCGCAGGACCGGGTACCACCTAGTACGTGAACCTGCACTTCCAGGTCTGTGGCACACGCAGGCGCACCGATGGCGTCCGCTGTGATTATGTACAGTGGGCGCTGATCTGCGGGTACAGCAAATTCAATGTCTCTGCCGATACCCGCTGACCATTAGGCAAAGAGCCAGAATGGCGGTCCGTCTATGTAAACAAGGCAGATGGCTGTTCTGTCAGTAGGGAAGGCACAGATCCGTGTTCTTGCAAAGCAGAAACACAGATCTCTGCCTTCCCCTAGTAAAAGCACCTCCCCCCACAGTACACAAACACTGGCTAGAAACACATTTAATCTTTTGATCGCCGATGTCAGTGCATATTTCTAGCACTGATCACTTTATTAGGATCACTGGTCCCCCATGAAGCGTCAAAAATTTCAGTAAGTGTCCAAATGTCCGCCGCAATATCGCAGTCCCGCTATAAAGTCGCAGATCGCCGCCATTACTAGATAAATAAAAATTCCATAATTATATCCCACAGTTTGTAGACACGATAACTTTTGCGCAAACCAATCAGTATACGCTTATTGGGATTTTTTTACCCAAAATATGTAGCAGAATACATATCGGCCTAAACTGATGAAGACATTTGATTATTATTTTTTTTAATTTATTGGATATGTTTTTTTTTTTTTAATTAGCGGTCTTTGTTTATGACGCAAAAAATAAAGACAGCAGAGCTGATCAAATACCAAAAGAAAGCTCTATTTGTGGGGGAAAAAAAATAAAAATTTTACTTGGGTACAGCGCCGCACGACCGCGCAATTGTCAGTTAAACAAAGTGCCATTTTACAAAAATGAGTTTGCCGACATCAGTGCTGGTTATAGTATATTATTGCCGGTATAGTTTATTGTTTTTTTAACTTTTGAAAGTTTGCATGTGGCCCCCCCATGGGATATGAAAACTTTGTCATGTGGCCCCCCCCATGGGATATGAAAACTTTGTCATGTGGCCCCCCCCATGGGATATGAAAACTTTGTCATGTGGCCCCCCATGGGATATGAAAACTTTGTCATGTGGCCCCCCATGGGATATGAAAACTTTGTCATGTGGCCCCCCATGGGATATGAAAACTTTGTCATGTGGCCCCCCATGGGATATGAAAACTTTGTCATGTGGCCCCCCCATGGGATATGAAAACTTTGTCATGTGGCCCCCCCATGGGATATGAAAACTTGTCATGTGGCCCTCTGGCAGTTTGAGACCCCCTGCCTTATGGTGTGAATCGGCCCGTAGACTTCAATGATGCCGCACACCGAGGAGTACAGAAACAACACACGTCTGTGCCCAGTGATACCAACGTGGCACCGACGAGCCGCAAAGTACCACCGACATGGCAATACCGAACCTGAGGGGGAATCACCGGATCTCATTGTAACAACCAAGACAGACAGACAGCTGCAGGAATGTGGATGTCGGCTGTCAGTGGAATCCACAATGTAACTTTCCTTTCACTTTCTCCCGGTTGTTACAATTCGATACTTTTATTACACATGATTTGGTATTAGCAGCACCATACACAGGTCTGACCCCAGAGTCTGCACACCCAGCACCACGGCTCGCCCCACCACCCACATTCCCCCAGTCACCCATACTACATGTGCTGTGCCACCAACCATCACCCCCCCACCACATCCCAACTCTACTTCAGTGTGCCCAAACACCAGGGATCACCCCAACCCCAGAGCACCCCCCTCCCCCTCATGTCAAGCCTCGACCCCAGAGCACCCCCCCACCTCATGTCAAACCTTGACCCCAGAGCACCCCCCCCCCCTCATGTCAAGCCTCGACCCCAGAGCACCCCCCCCCCTCATGTCAAGCCTCGACCCCAGAGCACCCCCCCCCTCATGTCAAGCCTCGACCCCAGAGCACCCCCCCCCCCTCATGTCAAGCCTCGACCCCAGAGCACCCCCCCCCCCCTCATGTCAAGCCTCGACCCCAGAGCACCCCCCCCCCTCATGTCAAGCCTCGACCCCAGAGCACCCCCCCCCCTCATGTCAAGCCTCGACCCCAGAGCACCCCCCCTCCTCATGTCAATCCTCGACCCCAGAGCACCCCCCCTCCTCATGTCAATCCTCGACCCCAGAGCACCCCCCCTCCTCATGTCAAGCCTCGACCCCAGAGCACCCCCCCTCCTCATGTCAAGCCTCGACCACAGAGCACCCCCCCCTCATGTCAAGCCTCGACCACAGAGCACCCCCCCCCTCATGTCAAGCCTCGACCACAGAGCACCCCCCCCCCTCATGTCAAGCCTCGACCCCAGAGCACCCACTTGCCTCAGCTCACCCCAGCACTAATGTTCTCCCCCGGGCACCCACCTCCCAAAACCAAGCACACATAAACCACAACTCAACCCCTCACCAACACGCCACGGCTCGCCCCATCTCCAACGCACCTTGACCCCAGGGCACCTACAGGCCTCAGATCTCCTCAGTCTCAAAACGCCAGATCTCCCCCGAACCGCTTCACACACATCTTATCCCAGAGAACCTACACATCGCCCCTCATCAACACACCCACATATCACACTTTGCTCTGCATACAACCGGCACACCAGGCACCAACCTCAGCGCGCCCACGCGGCACACCTCGCTCCAACCCATTACAGCTTGCTCTGCACCCATTTGTCACCTTATCCTAGAGAACCTGTACACCGCGGCCCGCCCTTAACCTAAATGCACCTGGACGCCGCGATCCTCAATGCGCCGGCACACCACGACTCGCCCCAACCCACCCGCCACACCTTGACCCCCAGGGCACCCATGCATCTCTCCTCGCCCTGAGCCCAACGCACCCGCACACCACACCTCTTTCCAACCTCAGCGTACCTCACTCTGCACCCAGCGTGCCCACGTGGCACACCTCGCTCCTGTCACAATTTGCTCTGCACCCAACCTCGGCGCGCCCATACGGCACACCAACCTCAGCACCAAGCTTGGAGCGCCCACGCGCCACACCAGGGCACCAACCTCGACGCGCCTACACAGCACACCAGGGCACCAACCTCAGCGCACCGGGGGGGGTCAACCTCTGCGCGCCCATACGGCACACCAACCTCGGCGTGCCCACTGGCCACACCAGGGCACCAACCTCGATGCGGCACACCAGGGCACCAACCTCGGCGCGCCCCCACGCGGCATGCCAGGGCACCAACCTCGCCGCGGCACACCAACCCATCACAGCATGCTCTGCACCCATTTGTCACCTTATCCCAGAGAACCCGCGCGCCACGGCCCGCCCTGACCTTAATGCACCCGGACACCACTGCTCGCCCCAACCCACCCGCCACACCTTGACCCCAGGGCACCCACACATCTCTCCTCGCCCCGACCCCAACACACCCGCACACCACGCCTCTTTCCAGCCTCAGCACACCCACATATCACACAACGCTCTGCACCCAGCGCGCCCCAACCTTGGCACACCTTACCCTGTGTACCCCCCAGTCTCCTGGGTAATGCTGTCACAGACTGTCCCCCTCTAATACACCTCCAGCCCCTCCCCCCTGCAGGAAGGTACCCCACAGTGATGTCACACACACAGACCCCTCCCTCTTTCCCCGGCGGGCTCCTCCTCACCTCGGGCTCCACCACCTCATGGTAGGCGGGCGGTGGCTCGTAGCTCCTCCCCCCGCCGTACTCCAGCCCGGGCCGCTCGTTGGTCAGCAGCGCCACCGCCTCGTTGATGTCGTTGTTGGCGAGGCGCAGCGCCGTGCGGATGGCTGCCGGCTCCGAGAAGCCCATACACAGCAGGGTGGTCATGTGCTGCTCCTCCTCACTCTCCATCCCGGGCGATCCTCCTCCGCGGCCACTCACACCGCCCGCCTCACCCGAACCGCTCTGCGCGCCGCCATCACTCCGGCCAGCCTGCCCTGGCGACACGCCCACCGCCGCCGCCGCTCTAACGTGACAGCTCACGTGACCGGCCGCCATGTTGCGCTTGGCGGGCAGCTGACAGCCGAGAGTGGGAAGGGCGGCCATGATGTGGTTGGCGGAGCCCGAGCACGTCATGGCGTAACTGGAGGTGGGGCTGCGTGACAAGGAGAGCTGCCATACTGTGATTGGCCGCTGTTCCCTCAGATTAGGCGACCCGTCGGAATGTTTAACGGAAGTGAGGGTTCTGTCGCCGCCATCTTGCTACACCCCGCACTCCTCCACAGTAACAATACACCAAGAAGCGTCAAGCGGACATCTTGTTACACCCGCCGGAATCTTGCATTTTACACTTATTTTTACAAGTAAATTGAGTTTATATAGTGAAGTACAGTGCTTAGAACTCTGTGAAAATGTTTATATGTTGAATTTTAAAAGCAGCGAACTTCTGTACCATTAGCAAACCTGTGAGATCAGCAGGCTCGCCACTGCTTTTAAAATTCAACATCTAAACAGTCAGACGGAGTTTTAAGTACCTTACTAGCCACACAAGAGCAGAAGGGCCTGCTATGGACTGGAAGGGGGTCCCACGCTGTTTTTTTCAATGATTTTTTTATCTATATTGCTGGGATCTGGCAATACATTATGCCCGTGAGCAATTTTAAATGACATTTTTTCCCTTTAGAAATGTCATTTTGCTCTGGTACTTTTCTAAACATGGGGAAAATGCGCTACTTTACAGGCAGACTAAGGGGACCCCGCAGGCACGATATTTAAAGTGATTGTATACCCTCCATTACAACTTGCACCTACAGGCAAGCCTAGAATAAGGCTTACCTGTAGGTACAAGAAATATCTCCTAAACCTACACGGTTTAGAAGATATTTGCCAAAAAGTTTTACAACGTTGTCATTCACAGGGTTAAAGAGGAAGTAAACTCTCTTGACAAAAACTAAAAAAAAAAAAACCTGCAAGACAAAGGCATAATTAGCTAGTATGCATAGCATACTAGCTAATTATGCATCACTTACCTGAGATCGAAGCCTCTGCATCGGTCCTCTTCTTCCCCTCCGACCGCCGACATCTTCTCCCGGAGTGACTTCTTGGTATCGCGGTTCCGGCACTGTGATTTGCCGGAGCCGCGATGACGTCACGCGCATGCGCACGAGAGCGGCCTATAACAACTGAAGCATCGGCATATAGCGCCGTTGCTTCAGTTGTCGCTAGTGCGCATGTGCCGCATGACGTCGGCACATGCGAATACAGGTATATCTCCTAAACCGTGCAGGTTTAGGAGATATCCCTGTTAGCTACAGGTAAGCCTTAATATAGGCTTACCTGTAAGCTAAAGTTGTAAAAGAGGGTTTACTTCCTCTTTAATCCCCATTCACAAATCCGGCTTGCCGGATTTGAAGTCTCCCGCGCGCATGCGTGGAGCGACGTCTTCGCTGCTCTGGCCAATCACAGCGCTGCAGCGGCGCTGTGATTGGCCGGAGCGGCGATACCCAGAAGTAACCTTCCGGGTATCTGTGGAGAGATGGCTGAGGCTAGAGGGGGAGACGAGGACGGCGTCGGGGGCCCCGATCTAAGGTAAGTGATGCATAATGAGCTAGTATGCTAGTCATACTAGCTCATTATGGCTTTTTCTTGCAGGTGTTTTTTTTTTTTTTTTAAACGGGTTTACTACCACTTTAAAGGAATATTTAATTTTTATTGTTTCACTTTAAGCATTATTAAATTCACTGCTCTTGAGAAAACGTCCCCTGGGGGCCGGACCCGGGTCCCCAACACTTTTTATGTCAATAACTTGCATATAAGCTTTTAAAATTAGCACTTTTGATTTTTCACGTTCGTGTCCCATAGACTTTAACGGTGATCGCACCAATTTTTTGTCTGTTCGCAAACTCTGCTGTGAACTGAACCGGGGGGGGGGGGGGGAGTGTTTTCGGCTCATCCCTATTGGCAACTATGCACTTTATTGTCTGCAATAGAAGCAGTCAAATCGGTGCAACTCCGACTCTGTTGCCCGCTCTGAGTTGCACTGATTTTAAAAGTACTTCCTGCGCTACTTTTTGCAAGTTCAGGTGCAATTGCATAGACATCTGTGCATGAAGTCGCACAGATGTCTTCCAAGTCGTACTGATCACACTAAATCTGACTTTGAACTCGTGTGACTTTGAATTCAAAGTCAGATCCAGTGTGGCTGAAGCCTCAATCCGGTTCTGGAGCTGTGGAGTCTTCTTTGTAGAATAAACACATACAGGGGGTCCCCGGGTTACGAACCCATTAGGGACTGTCCTCCTGTTTGTAATTCTGAAATGTTCGTAAGTCGGCCGTGCATGCGCAGAACGACAATTCCGGACATTTTCGATGTTCCCGTCACATGCCGTTCTGCGCAAGCGTGGCAAATTATGGACATTTCCGATGTTTTCCGTAATTTTCCGAGGCTCCGTCTGGCCGCGCATGCGCAGAACGACCGATATCCGCGCAGAGGGTCCCCGCAGCGCCCGGTTTGTAAATAAGAGATGTTTGTAGGTCGGGCGTTCGTAAGTCGTGGACCCCCTGTATATGTCACTTCAGAGCGGGCTGAGGAATGTCCTGACTTCTACATCGGGATGATCTCTCTATTTTTATTTTTCGTATGTTGTATTGTATAAATCATGCGATTTGCAGTAGAGGAACGTCATTTTCAGTTTGCGGCTCTACCCTTCGGGCTTGCTACAGCTCCCCGGGTGTTCACAAAGGTCCTAGCACCAGTACTGGGTCTTTTAAGGGCCCAAGGCATCTTGGTGCTTGGGTATCTGGATGACCTCCTGCTCTGAGATCACTCACTACAGGCTCTAGAAAAGAGCATAACATGCACAGTGCGGTACTTGAAAAGCTTAGGCATAAATACCAAAAAGTCAACCTTGAGACCGACTCAAAGTCTAAAGTATTAAGGTCTGATCCTAGATACGGTCAAAGCGAGAGTATTCTTGACACCTGCAAGGATTTGTGCCCTGAAGGATCAGGTGCGTCAGATAAGGGGCACCAGACAACCCTCCATTCGGCTCTGTATGAGTCTTCTAGGGAGGATGGTATCCTCCTTCGAGGCGGTGCCCTATGCCCAGTTCCATTCTAGGCCTCTACAACAAGACTTCTTGTTGGCTTGGAACAGGATAGGAAAAGCCCTGGATTATCCAATGTTCTTATCTCCTCGGGCATGCTTGTGGTTGCAGGATCAGAACCTGTGAAAGGGAAGATCCTTCCTCCCGGTAACTTGGAGAGTATTGACTACAGATGCCAGTCTCTCAGTCTGGGGAGCAGCTCAGGGGAAATGGTCAAGGACAGAACAGATCCTGCCCATAAACGTCCTGGAATTACGGGGTTAATACCTTCTCTAGTTGTTCTGTTATCACCGAGAGTGAAAAAGAAAGAAAATCCCACATTTTGGGTTGTCATCAGAACAGGAACAGAGGGGAAATCTTCCAAAGGGGACACTAGTTCTGGTGACAACCCAGGGGTTCCCATAATCTGCCAGTATATCCTCTCAGTTCCTGTTTGGCTATGGGAAGGAAGTGAGGGGAAATCTCCCCAATGGGACACAGCTGAAAAAAAAAAAAACGTGACAAATGAAAAAAAAAAAAAGTCTTGCCTTGTCTACTTTAAAGTATAACTGAAGGCAAAACTTTTTTTTTCTTAGTTTTGAATGGAGTGGAGAGGGATTAGAACCCCTGTCTGTTTTTATTGCTGTCTGTGTCCCACATTAAGGCGATTGACTCACTCTATTTGTCCAGTTTACCACGATCATTGAAAGTGAAAGTAGAGAAGCCCAAATTTTGGGTTGTCCCCAGAAAAGTAATAGGGGGGAAATCTTCCGATGGGGACACCTGGGGGTTCCCCAGGGAATTCCCTTAATTTGCAGGGATTTCCTTTCACTTCCTGTTTCGGCTATGGGATAGGAAGTGAAGGCAAATATCCCCAACAGGAACACAGATGGCAAAATAAAAAACCTGCCAGGGGTTCTAACCCTCCCTTATTCTATCCAAAAAAAGTTTTGCGTTTTAGTTCTAAACCACTTGAAGACCAGGATTTTTCAGGCATTTTTTTGTTTACAAGTGTAATACAGTATTTTTTGCTAGTAATTTACTTAGAACCCTCAAATATTTTATATCTATATATATATATATATATATATCTATATATATATATATATATATATATCTATATATATATATATATATATATATATATATATATATATATATATATATATATATATATATATATATATATATATATATATTATTTTTTTTTCCAATAACAGTTTTATTTATAAATTTGCATGCAACCTTCGCATACATCATAATCTGTTACACTATCTTTCCGATCATGCAGTGTCTTACATAAAGGCGACAGTGATCTCTCATATTATTATATTTTTTTCTTTTAGCAGAGACCCTAGAGAATAAAATAGCAGGTTGGTGCAATTTTTTTATGCCACCCAGTTTTTGCTCAGCAATTTTTCAAACACAATTTTTTGGGGAAAAAATACATTTTAATGAATTAAAAAAAAAAAAAAACACACAATATATAGCCCAATAAATATGTAAATTATGAAAGATGATGTTACGCCGAATAACTGGATACCTGACATGTCACTTTTTAAAATGGCGTACGCTAGTTGAATGGTGGCAAGTTATGGTTAATTAAAAATCTCCATAGGCGACAATTTAAATGCCTTCATAGGTCACCTGTTTAGGCTACTTTCATACTGGAGGCGTTTTTTAAGGTGCTTTAGCGCTAAAAATAGCGTCTGTAAAGTGCCTGAAAACTGCCTCTTCTGCGGCCCCAGTGTGAGAACCCGAGTGCTTCTACACCGGGGCGGAGCGCTTGCAGGACGGGGAGCGGTGTATTTAGCACTCCTAAACTTCCCCCTGCCATTGAAATCAATGGCCAGCGCTGCCGAAGCGCCTGCAAAGCATTCAGCAGCGGCACTTTGCGGGCGCTTTTAACCCCAAAGACGCACTGGAACACACATGTCCTTAATTAGGCCCCTTTCACACTGGGGCGCTTTGCAGGCGCTACAGCGCTAAAAATATCGCCTGCAAAGCGCCCTGAAAGAGCCGCTGCTGTGTCCCCAGTGTGACTGGAGCGGTGCGCTTGCAGGACGGTCAAAAAAGTCCTGCAAGCCGCATCTTTGGAGCGCTGTAGGAGCGGTGTACTTACCGCTCCTAAAGCGCCCCTTCCCATTGAAAACAATGGGGGCAGCGCTGCAAACCCGCCTGCAAAGCGCCGCTGCGGTGGCGCTTTGCAGGCGGTTTTAACGCTTTTTCGGCCCCTAGCGGGGGTTAAAACCACCCCGCTAGCACCCGAATAGCGCCACTAAAACAACGCTCCAGTGTGAAAGTAGCCTTAAGGTTAAGAGCCAGTTCACACCATAGAAACGCAGTCCGGATGCTTTTCTGCATGCGCGTTTTTGATGCAGTCCAGTGCATTTTTCCCCCCTCTTTTTTTCTTAACCCTCAATCAAGAACATGTGCATTCCGGTGCATTTAGGTGCGTTCCAGTACAGTCCAGTGCAGGAAAAATGCAGCGTGTTCTACTTTTTCTTCTGGAACTGCAAACCACTGGTGTGAACTATGCCATTGGAAACCATATAACCTACTTTCCAATGCGTTTTTTGATGCAGAAAAAAAACACACACTGGACTGCATGTGGTGTGAATTGGCCCTTAGAAAAAAGAGGGGGTGGGGATACACTGGACTGCATAAAAAAACGCACCAATAAACGCACATGCAGAAAAGCATCTGGAACGCATCCGGACTGCATTTCTATGGTGGGAACTGGCCCTTGGGGTAATAAAAGGTTTATTATGAATATGGGCTGGTTCACACCACAGAAACGCACTCCAGATCCGTTCCGGATGCGTTTTTGCATGCGTGTTTTTGATGCGTTCCAGTGCGTTTTTGGTGCGGTTCCGGATGTATTCCAGGTGCTTTTTTTGCCCCACTATGCTAGGGTCCAGTGCGTTTTTGATGCGTTTTTGATACGTTTCAGTGCGTTTATGATGCGTTTTACTGCATTCCGGAAACAGTCCAGTGCAGGAAAAATGCAGCGTGTTATACTTTTTTTTTTCTGGAACTGGAAAGCCCTGCAACTGACCGCACTGGTGTGAACTAGGCCATTGGAAACAATATAACCTACTTTCCAATGCATTTTTGATGCAGAAAAAAAAACTGGCCCTCTATCTTATTTTAAAAAATGTAACTGTGTAATGTTTCTTTCTATGATCTACATCTGAATGAAATAGTAAATATAAAACACATCGATTCATTGTATTTTCTCTTTAATATTACAGTCTATTAGAGCTGCACGATTAATCGTTAAAAAATTGCGATCTCGATTCACCCCCCCTGACGATCTCTCCTGCTGAGAGTAGGCGATTCTTTCATATAAAAAAAAAAAAAGTGAAGTCGCCCCAAGTCGCGCAACAAAATCAATCAATGTAAGGGAATGAGAGCCGTCCCTGTCTGCACGCTACTGAAGTCGCTCTGACTTCAGAAAAGGTTCCTGTACTACTTAAATCCAACTTCTAGGCGACTTGTACCCATTGATTTCAATGGAAGTCGCCTCCAAGTCGGATCTCCTGTCTTAAAGTGGAGGGCTACCCTGAAAAAAAAAACTTGATAAAAATGTTAATAAAAATTTTAAAATGAAAAAAAAAATATATATTTTTTTTTTACTTACCAGAAATGGCTGTTGCTAGGCAGATCGTCCTAATCTGCCTCTTCCTGTTCCGCGGAGCTGTTCTGTCTTCTGTTCTTCACAAAGCACCGCGCGATGACTCGTGCATGCGCAGTAGGCCGCGCGACGACTCGCGCATGCAGCGGCACTTCACTGCCCGTAGGAAACGGGCAGTGAAGCTGTAGTCTTCGCTGCCCGTTTCCATTACTGAGGATGGCGGCGCTGGGACCGGAGCGCCGAGGGACATCTCGGCCTCCACGACCGACATCGCGGGCGCCCTGGGAGTGTAAGTGTACTTATTAAAAGTCAGCAGCTACTTTTTTTTTTTAGCTGCTGACTTTTAAAAAACATTTTTTTTAGCTGAAACACCCCTTTAACTGAAGCAACTTTCCAACTTGAAACATTGTAACTAACACTTAATTCTTAGGTCAAAGGGATAGAACTTCTTGTGTAAACAAATAATCTGGGCAGTCTGCCAAGCTTTCAACAAAGTGTAAATGCAGGAAGTTTAACCACTTAAAGTCTAAATCTTTTTCTGACACTTCTTTCCAAAGTTAAAATCAATATGTTTTGCTAGAAAATACATACATACACATATATATATATATATATATATATATATATATATATATATATATATATACACATACATACATTTTAGCAGAGACCCTAGTGAATAAAATGGCAATTGCTGCAATATTTTATGTCAAACTGTATTTGCCCAGCGGTCTTTCAAATGCAATTTTTTGGGAAAAAATACACTTCAATAAATAAAATAAAAACAAAACAGTATAGTTAGCACATTTTTTTTTGTTTTAATCTGAAAGATGATGTTGCGCCGCGAGAATCGTGAGAGAATCGTGATCTATCTTCTAAGCAAAAAAAATCGTGATTCTCATTTTAGCCAGAATTGTGCAGCTCTACAGTCTGTCATTTTGCACAAGATCCTGCATTTTGAGAGCTGGTCCTGCTGTGTAATACAAAGCAATTGCTGGCTGTCATTTTGACAGCCGGTAATTGCCAGTAATAATCACAGGAGGAGCTGCAGAAAAGAAATAGGAGCTGGACATAATAGATTCAGCCTAACAACTTTATTGATTCTTTATAAGCTCGATCTCTTATGTTTGAAATCCTCAAGTAATTAAAGTCATATACACGTTGATTGGCAGCATTCCATCACGGTTGTAGGTTGTATTCCTGTCTCAGCCCAACGCCAGTAGGAAAATGTTGCGTACACAAGGCGCATTACACCAGAAGATTCCCGGGAGGGATCTTTGCTGTTCTCAGTGTCGCTGACATCTCTCCATCCGATTTTCAATCACGGTGTGACCGGGCCGGTCTCCATTTCACAGGCCGTAATTCAAGCGTACGCCCTGGCCATGTTTATTTTTCCACGGTTAATGCTCAGGGCGGCGTGATTGATGGCGGGCGCTTTCCTGGCATGTGTCAGAGGGTGACATCGGCTGATAATTCCGTCCAGAAAAAGCCTTTTTGGAAAGATGTGAAAATATGTGGCGTTTGGGGCGATCCCTTCCAGCGCAGAGATCCGAATGTGTGATAAAAAGGAAGATTTATTTTCATAGTAGCCAATATTTCACTACATTCCATCTTGGCAAAGGGACTACAGAGCCCAGCATGCCATGGAGTCTACTGTAAAGAGAAAAGGGAAATTGACAGTTTCAACCTTGACAATATTGCAACAATTATTACGTCTGTGCAATACGTTAGGGCTGATAAGGATTAGACGTGCCGTTCCTTTCGTTACACATTAAAATTCGGACGAATTTTCATTTTTTGTAAATTCAGATGTATCTGAATTTCCTGAATTAGAATAATACCGAATTTAATAACAAATCAGAAATAACGGAAAAAAGAAATTTGGACGAAATTGGAATTCGGATAGTTTTCTAATCGTTTTCGAATAGTTTTCCAATTCGAATTCGAAAACGTTTCGAATTGAAATAGTTTTCAATAGACATGTGCACAACAAAAAAATTTGTTTATTTTCGTTTCGTTTTTTTTCGTTTCCGTTGATTCGTAACGATTCGTAAATTCGTAAGTCGTCGGTGTTCGTATTCGTATTGATTCGTACATTCGTAAGAGTTATTTTTTCGTTGATTCGTTTTTCCGTTAGTTTAATTTTCGTTTATTCGAAATTCGGACGCATTCGTATTTATTCGTACATTCGTAACATTAGTAGATTGGTAATCGGAGCATAATTCATAATTTTATGTAATGTGTATGCTATTACTACATTTTAAGAGACACGGAAAATTACGAATTCGAAAAAAAAGTTACGAATGTACAAATTTTTTCGTTCAATCTATTCGAAGCACGTTAAGCAGCACCATTGTAAGAGACACGGAAAAATAACCAATTCAACAAAAAAAAAAGTTACGAATGTACGAATTTTTTCGTTCATTTTCATTTTCGTTGTTCCTGTTTTCGTTTTTCGGATTTTCTTCATTCGTACATTCGTTGTTTCTAATTTGTTTTTTCGGATTTTCGTTATTTTCGGATTCGTTCGATTCGAACGATTCGTTATTCGTTAAAAAAATTTGCGAATCGTTTGTTTATTCGTACGAAAACGAACGAACGAAAATAACGAAAAAAAAAAACGAAAAACGAAAAAAACGAAACTAATTGCACATGTCTAGTTTTCAAATTCGAATAGTTTTCCAATTTCCAAAGAGAAAAAATTAGAATAGAAAATAAAGGAATAGAATAGAAAATAAAATAAAAATAAATTCTATTCTATTCCTTTATTTTCTATTCTATTTTATTCTCTTTGGAAATTTGAAAATGATTCGAATTCGAAAACTATTCAAAATTGATTTGAATTAAAAGAAAAATTGAAAAAAAATGTAATCGATACGAAAACGAATAAACCAAATGAATTCCGAAAACAAATTAAACAAATTAAACTAATTTAACTCTACAAACTTATGTAGCGAAGTAGCGAATTTAAACCAAATCCCAAATAACGGAAACAAAAATTTGGATGAAATTCGGATAGTTTTCTAATCGTTTTCGAATAGTTTTCAAATTTGAATTCGAAAATGCTTCAAATTTAAATAGTTTTCAAATTCGAATTTGAAAATGTTTCGAATTGAAATAGTTTTAAAAATTCGAATAGTTTTCCAATTTCCAAAGAGAATAAATTAGTATAGAAAATAAAGGAATAGAATAAAAAAAAAAAAAAAATTCTATTCTATTCCTTTATTTTCTATTTTATTCTCTTTGGAAATTTTGAAAATGATTCGAATTCGAAAACTATTCAAAATTGATTCGAATTCAACAAAAAATTGAATCGATACGAAAACGAATAAACCAAATGAATTCCGAAAACAAATTAAACAAATTTAACTCTACAAACCTATTTAGCGAATTTAAAACAAATCCCAAATAACGGAAACAAAAATTTGGACGAAATTGGAATTCGTATAGTTTTCTAATCGTTTCAAATTCGAAAATGTTTCGAATTGAAATAGTTTTCAAATTCGAATTCGAAAATGTTTCGAATTGAAATAGTTTTCAAATTCGAATTCAAAAATGTTTCGAATTGAAATAGTGTTCAAATTCGAATAGTTTTCCAATTTCCAAAGAGAATAAATTAGTATAGAAAATAAAGGAATAGAATAGAAAATAAAATAAAAATGAATTTGATTCTATTCCTTTATTTTCTATTCTATTTTATTCTCTTTGGAAATTGGAAAATGATTCGAATTAAAAAACTATTCGAAATTGATTAGAATTCCAAAAAAATTTGAATCGATACGAAAACGAATAAACCAAACGAATTCTGAAAACAAATTAAACAAATCAAACTAATTTAACTCTACAAACTTATGTAGCGAAGTAGCGAATTTAAAACAAATCCGAAATAACGGAAAAAAATTTGGACGGAATTCGAATTCGGATAGTTTTCTAATCATTTTCGAACAGTTTTCAAATTCGAATAGTTTTCTAATTTCCAATGAGAATAAATTAGAATGGAAAATAAAGCAATAGAATAGAAAAAAAAAAATCTATTCTATTCCTTTATTTTCTATTCTATTTTATTCTCTTTGGAAATTGGAAATTGATTCGAATTTGAAAACTATTCGAAAATGATTCGATATCGAAAAAGTTTTGAATCGATACAAAAACGAATAAACCAAACGAAATCCGAAAACGAATTAAATGAATGAAACTAATTTAACTTTACAAACTTATGTATATAACGTATCGAAACAAAACAAAGCAAATTATTTCGTTCTGCACATGTCTATAAGGATGCAAAATTAAAGCCGAACTCCGGCCATGAGAAAAGCCCCTCCACCCGCTTCTGGGCATTCTGTCATTTTTCTTTATATTATAAAAATTTCTAATACACTGTATATCTATCTTAAAGTGTAAGTCCACTTTCCAGGGATATTTTAGAAAATCTCCTTGTCTCTGTGACCTCCCCTCCATGTGCCCCCTGTCTCTGTGACCTCCCCTCCATGTGCCCCCTGTCTCTGTGACCTCCCCTCCGTGTGCCCCCCTGTCTCTGTGACCTCCCCTCCGTGTGCCCCCCTGTCTCTGTGACCTCCCCTCCATGTGCCCCCTGTCTCTGTGACCTCCCCTCCATGTGCCCCCTGTCTCTGTGACCTCCCCTCCGTGTGCCCCCCTGTCTCTGTGACCCCCCTCCTTGTGCCCCCCTGTCTCTGTGACCTCCCCTCCATGTGCCCCCTGTCTCTGTGACCCCCCTCCGTGTGCCCCCTGTCTCTGTGACCCCCTCCTCCGTGTGCCCCCCTGTCTCTGAGCCCCCCGTGTGTCCCCTTTCTCTGGGACCCCCCCTCTGTGTGCCCCCCTGTCTCTGGGACCCCCCTCTGTGTGCCCCCATGTCTCTGTGCCCCCACCTCCCAATGATAGGGCACTATTCCTCCCACTGACACTAATGATGGGGCACTATTCCTCCCACTGACACCAATGATGGGGCAATATTCTTCCCACTGACACCAATGATGGGGCACTATTCCTCCCACTGACACCAATGACGGGGCGCTATTCCTCCCACTGACATCAATGATGTGGCACTATTTCTACCACTGACAGCAATGATGGGGCACTATTCCTCCCACTGACACCAACGATGGGGCACTATTCCTCCCACTAATACCAATGATGGGGCACTATTCCTCCCACTGACACCAATGATGGGGCACTATTCCTTCCACTGACATCAATGATGAGGCACTATTCCTCCCACTGACACCAATGATGGGGCACTATTCCTCCCACTGACACCAATGATGGGGCACTATTCCTCTCACTGACACCAATGATGGGGCACTCATTCTCCCACTGACACCAATGATAGGGCACTATTCCTCCCACTGACACCAATGATGGGGCACTATTCCTCCTACTGACACCAATGATGGGGCACTATTCCTCCCACTGATACCAATGATGGGTCACTATTCCTCCCACTGATACCAATGATGGGGCACTCATCCTCCCACTGACACCAATGATGGGGCACTATTCCTCCCACTGACACCAATGATGGGGCACTATTCTTCTCACTGACACCAATGATGGGGCACTCATCCTCCCACTGACACCAATGATGGGGCACTATTCCTCCCACTGACACCAATGATGGGGCACTCATCCTCCCACTGACACCAATGATGGGGCACCATTCCTCCCACTGACACCAATGGCGGGGCACTATTCCTCCCACTGACACCAATGACGGGGCACTATTCCTCCCACTGACACCAATGATGGGTCACTATTCCTCCCACTGGCACCAATGATGGGGCACTATTCCTCCCACTGACACCAATGACGGGGCACTATTCCTCCCACTGACACCAATGATGGGTCACTATTCCTCCCACTGGCACCAATGATGGGGCACTATTCCTCCCACTGACACCAATGACGGGGCACTATTCCTCCCACTGACACCAATGATGGGACACTATTCCTCCCACTGACACCAATGATGGGGCACTATTCCTCCCACTGACACCAATGATGGGGCATTATTCCTCCTACTACTGATGCAGAGACATTTTCCACCCCCCCCCCAATGGCCACATCCACCTCCCCCCTAAAGTCTATATCCTTTGAATAAACTGTCTCTTTGTTTTGAAGGTGTGGAGCCCCCTGCCTTAGATGATCTCACACTGCAGACATGCAGCTATGACGGAACATCTTCCTTATGATGAAGTTGGTAGTGGGGGGGAGGGGGGTTGGTATTATTTATAATACATACTGTATGTACATCATATATATTTTTTGATGTGATTTTATTCATTTTATTAGTAAATTTCTAAATAGGTAAGGGGGGTTCAAAGTGCGCGGCCTCCTTCACACCCGGCTGGATAGTTGCAGCGACACCGCCTGTACAAAGCAATGAAAAGCTGATAGCGATCGCTGAAGTCTGCGGGTGTAGTCGCACGCGCAATTAGGGACAGACGATCGCCCCTTAGACCCAAACAGCTTTGTACAGGCTGAGCGGCCGCAATTATCTGCATCTACCTGTAAATCCAACCACAGGAATAGGCTGGATTTTTGCTGCATCTGGTGCTACTTTCCCGTGTGAATGAGGCTTAAGGGTCACGGGACAAGAATTATCCTATTCAGGGCCACCTTTAAGGCAGGGCAATGGGGGGCAGCTGCCCTGGGCCCCGTCATTGTTTTGGGGCCCAAAGCAGCTGCCTCATACTTGCCAACTATCCCAGTTTAAATTCCCTTGAAGTTTTAGTCCTGTGCTGTGTCCCGATAGCTCAGTGTGAAGTTCTGTTACTAATGCTGCCCAGCTCTGCCCTATTGCCATGTACAGATGACTCACCTGCAGACCCTGTGTTTACATGTAAATGACCCGAATTGCGGCAGCATTAATATGCTAATAGCGTTGGACCATCTACATTGATATGTAAATAGAGGCGGCATTGATATGTATATCACGCCTCCCTGAGTACAGACTAGCAACCAATCAGTGAACAGTACTAAAGTGCAGCGACCTCTAGCAACCAATCAGTGAGCAGTATCGATGTACAGTAATCTCTAGCAACCAATTAACAAGCAGAAGTCATGTGCTGTAACCTCTAGTAACTAAATCAGTGATCCATAATGTGCGGTGTGACCTCTAGCAGCCAGTCAGTGAGCGGTAATGATAGGTTGTAACCTCTAGCAACCAATCGCAATCGCTGCCTGATCTGATTTAGTAAATACATTTTGAGTCTAGCTGCTATTGTATGTCTCAGAGCAGGTGGAGCACAAAATTGCATGGGGGGGGGGGGGGGGGGGGCAAAAAAATGTCTGCCCAGGGTCCAATCAATAGTAATAGATGGCCCTGATCCTATTGCCGGAGGCCTCTGACCTATGTTAGATGCGGGGGAACGAAGCCCCCCACTTGTTCCCCGCTCTGCTCGCGGCGCCAGCATTCTTACTGTGGGCACCCGGCTGTGGCTTCACAGCCAGGCACCCACTGGGCATGCGCGAGCGGCGCCGCGTGCCGTGATACGCCGCGCAGTCATCTGGGACCTGTCACGTGTCCCAGGTGACTGACTGCGGCGAGGGGAAGTGACGTCAGTGCCCGGGCACTGAAGGAGGCAGACTACGAGGGACCCCCTAGCAACAGGCATTTAGAGGTGAGTAAATGTTTTTTTTTTTCCAATTATTTGTTTTTAATTTTTTTTATGAATTTTAAGCTATTTAGTTTCTTTTGGTGGAAACACCACTTTAACCACTTCATTACCCGCCTATAGTCATATGACGCCCACAAGGTGGATCTCCCATCCTGGGTGGGCGTCATATGACGTCCCACCATTCCCGGCCGACTAGGGGGCGCGCGCGCGCCGCCGGCGGCGACGCTCGGGTCCCAGTGCGCGTGCCCGGCACCCGCGATGGCCGCCGGGCACCCGCAATTGCCCGTGAAAACAGCGGGACCGTGCGGGACCGTGGAGCTGTGTGTGTAAACACACAGCTCCACGTCCTGTCAGTGGAGAGGAGACCGATGGTGTGTTCCCAGTACTGAGGAACACCGATCGGTCTCCTCCCCTTGTGAGTCCCCTCCCCCCACAGTTAGAATCACTCCCAGGGAACATATTAACCCCTGCAGCGCCCCCTAGTGTTAACCCCTTCCCTGCCAATCACATTTACACAGTAATCAATGCAATTTTATAGCAACGATCGCTGTGTAAATGTGAATGGTGCCAAAAATGTGTCAAAAGTGTCCGAAGTGTCCGCCGCTATGTCGCAGTCACGAAAAAAAAAAATCGCAGATCGCCGCCATTACTAGTAAAAAAAAAAAAAAAATGCAATAAATCTATCCCCTATTTTGTAGACGCTATAACTTTTGCACAAACCGATCTATATACGCTTATTGTGATTTTTTTTACCAAAAATATGTAGAAGAATACGTATCGGCCTAAACTGAGTAAAAAAATTGTTTTTAAAAAAAAAAAATGGGATATTTATTATAGCAAAAAGTAAAAAATATTGTGTTTTTTATTGACGCTCTTCTTTTGTTTATAGCGCAAAAAATTAAAACCGCAGAGGTGATCGAATACCACCAAAAGAAAGCTCTATTTGTGGGGAAAAAAGGACGTCAATTTTGTTTGGGTGTAACGGCGCACGACCGCGCAATTGTTAGTTAAAGCGACGCAATGCCGAATCGCAAAAAACTGCTCTGGTAAGGAAGGGGGTAAAATCGCCCGGTGCTGAAGTGGTTAAATACACATCACGGGAGCTTTCCCTGCATATTTGTATCTGAACACCAGGTGGCAGTGTTGCACTGCGTACCATTTTTTTTTGTTTTTTGCTACTTTTTGGCCACTTTGTTTCACATCTGTGAATCTTTTGTTCATATTTTACAAGAAGCAGCCCAGATAGAGCTCAAAAACTATTAAAAAGGCATTAAATGTAACAGCCTCCCTTAGACAAACGCAATCACGTCTTCCAAACACACTCCAGCTGTTTCCCTTCCTCCGGGGCAATTTATTCTTTATAATCCGAGCAGTAAGGAGTTATGAATCACCCGTAAATTTATGAAATAGAAATCAAGGGCAGCTAGTAAAATCAATCAGTGAGCTCCTATTGCTATACGCTGCCTGGGAAACATTGTGAATGAACTAGAATGAAAAGGGCCCTTTAGCTGGCTTCAGTATGACTTTTATCGCAAACTAGATTCAGCAGGCCTTTCACAGTGCTGCTGAGAGTACTACAGAATCCTGTGCTGCACAACGACCTTTGCTAAGATCTGCATTAGCTGGGGCTGGAGCCAGGACAAGGGGTGGGCAGAAGGGGTGGCTGGCCTGGGTGCAATGGTTTATTGCAGGGAAGTGGGCACCCTGACCGTAAGGGAGGGGGGGGGGGTCGGTTTGGCATCCTTGCCCTGGGCCCGGGATGGCCTTGTCCCACCACTGATTGGAGCTTTGGAATATACTAGCTGCATTTTCACAAGTTTACCTGCCAATCAGATGAAGAGGACCTCGGCAAGCAAAGGAATTCAGTACCTGGGGACACATGAGGAAGCTAGCAGAGGAATTAAAGCTGAACTCCAGGCAGACACAAATTATCATTAACCACTTGCCGACTGCGGGACACGCCGATATACGTCGGCACAATGGCAGCGGTGGGCAAATGGGCGTACCTGTACGTCCCCTTTAACCGGTTCCCGACCGGCGCACGACGATATACGTCGGCAGAATGGCACAGACAGGCAGGAGGGCGTATATATAAGTCCCTCCTTAATGCCGTCCGTGCCATCGGGAGCGCGCCGGGAGCGGCGCTCTCCCGTGCCGGTCGGGACCCCCGTGAGGCCAGTCGTGGGACACCCGCGATCGTCTCACGGGAAGGCTGAACGGGGAGATGCCGAAATAAACAGCATCTCCCGTTCTGCCTAGCAACTAGTGACGCCGATCTCTGCTCCCTGTGATTGGAGCAGAGATCAGCATTCACTAGCTGACAGTCACGCCCCCCACAGTAAGAAACACACCCCTAGGCATACTTAACCCCTACACTGCCCCCTTGTGGTTAACCCCTTCACTGCTAGTGTCATTTATACAGGAATCAATGCATTTAAATAGCACTGATTGCTGTATAAATGACAATGGTCCCAAAAATGTGTCAAAAATTTCTGATGTGTCCGCCATAATGTCGCAGTCACAATAAAAATCGCTGATCGCCGCCATTACTACTAAAAAAAAATTATTAATAAAAATGCTATAAAACTATCCCCTATCTTGTAAACGCTATAACTTCTGCGCAAACTAATCAATAATCGCTAATTGCGATTTTTTTTTTTACCAAAAATATGTAGAAGAATACGTATCGGCCTAAACTGAGGGAATTTTTTATTTTTTTTAATATATTTTTGGGTGATATTTATTATAGCAAAAAGTAAAAGATATTGCGTTTTTTTTTCAAAATTGTCGCTCTTTTTTAGCAGAGGTGATCAAAAGAAAGCTCTATTTGTGGGAAAAAAAGTGCCTCAATTTTGTTTGGGAGCCACGTCACACGACCGCGCAACTGTCAGTTAAAGCGATGCAGTAGCCGAATCGCAAAAAGCGCTCTGGTCAGGAAGGGGGGGGAATCTTCCGGGGCTGAACTGGTTAATACATCATTTCATGCAATGTAAATAACTGAGTTTGACCTGGTGTCAGCCTATGGCAATCCCTGCACTGCAGAGCTGGGGTGTGAGAGGAAGAAGCAGCACAAAGAGCCAACCAGTTTATATAGTAACAAGGAGCATGCTGATAGGAGGAGAGAGCAGAGTGACAGAGAGATGAGCTCATCACCGTGCTGCTTCTCCTTTCATTTTCAAGGGTGGGGGTGGGTCTAGGACGACCTGGGCTCAGAAGAAGTGGGTTGAATGATGTTGGACATTAGACTGAGGACATCTAGTGGTGGAAAATAATTACTGCGGGGGGGGGGGGGGGGGGGCGGGACTTAAAAAAATAATATTGCAATGAAAGCTACATTTTATTTGATCTTTTAGTGGGCTAATCGACCTGAACCTCTGGCTGTGCACTCATGCCCCCCCCCCCCCTTCCTGGCCGGCCAGGCTGCATTAGAAGACCTTATCTCTGTGCAGATGCCTCCTGTAATAAAGACTCACTGCTGCTCTCTCTCCATGTGCAGGGGGACTGGTCTTGTCTCCGCCCCCTTCTGTAATTTCCTGCAGGCAGCCTGTAGTGGATGGGGCCTGCTTTGCCCCTCCCACAGCTCTGCTCTCTGCACAGGCTATTCTGCTAGTTTTACAAGGTAATATCTGTGTTTGCATAGGCATTTGGGGCACACAAAGACGATTTATATCCTTTGAGGCTATTGAGAAATATGTTTAACCACTTGCCGGCCGCGCTAGAGCCGAATGACCTGGTGCTCTCTGCGATCGCTGGATATGTGCAATTCGTTTCATTCCGAATTCGTTTTTCAACTAAATCCGACAAATTCGTTAATTCGGAAATATTCAAATTAACGAAAAACCTGTTTGACATATTCTCCAGAAAACGAAAATTTGGAAATTCGAAAATTTGCAAATTCGAAAATTCAAAATCAGTGCCCATCAGTCCTGCCTATCAGTGTGGATTTTCGAAGTTCGGACTTTTGAATTTCGATCATAACCAATGACCCGAAAAAAAAAAAAAGAAAAAGAAAGAAAACAAACACATTTTTGGGCAGTGCACATGTCTAGCGATCGCCGTTTCCTTCGGACTCAACTGAACACAGATTTGGGAAAAGGGCCAATCACAGCAGCCCTTTACTACGTGATCAGTTGGGTCCAATCACAGCTGATCACAGTGTAAACATACTTGCCGGTTATCGCCATTCCTTTCCTCGCGCTGTTAGGCCCCTTTCACACTGGGGCGGTTTTCAGGCGGTACATCGCTAAAAAATAGCGCCTGTACACCGCCTGAAATAACCGGCCCCATTCACTCCAGTGTGAAAGCCGGCGGGCTTTCACACTGGAGCGGTGCGCTAGCAGGATGGTAAAAAAAAGTCCTGCTAGCAGCATCTTTGGAGCAGTATAGGAGCGGTGTGTTCACCGCTCCTATACCGCTCCTACCCATTGATTTCAATGGGACACTGCGGTAATACAGCGGAAAACCGCAAACCCGCTAAGGCGGCGCTTTGCGGGGGATTTTAACCCCTTTTCAGCCACTTCTGATGATCAGTGCAGCCCCTAGAATGCCCATCAGTGCTCTCAATCAGTGCTCATCAGTATTGCCAATCAGTGCCCATCAGTGTCGCCTATCAGTGCCCATCAGTCCTGCCTATTAGTGCCACCTATTAGTGCCCTTCAGTGCTGCCTATCAGTGCCAATTTTGGCTCTCAATCAGTGCCCATCAGTGTTGCCAATCAGTGCCCTTCAGTGCTGCCTATCAGTGCCGCCTATCAGTGCCCATCAGTCCTGCCTGACAGTGCCACCTATCAGTGCCCATCAGTGCCACATATCAGTGCAGCCTCATCAGTGCCCACCAGTGCCTCCTAATAAGTGCCGCCTTATCAGTGCCCATCAGTGCCCTACAGTGCTGCCTATCAGTGCCCATCAGTCCTGCCTGACAGTGCCACCTATCAGTACCCATCAGTGCCGCCAATCAGTGCCACATATCAGTGCAGCCTCATCAGTGCCCACTAGTGCCTCCTCATAAGTGCCCCCTTATCAGTGCAGCCTATCAATGCCCATCAGTGCCCACCAGTGCCTCCTCATAAGTTCCCCCTTATCAGTGCAGCCTCATCAGTGCCCATCAGTGAAGGAGAAAAATTACCTGTTTGCAAAATGTTATCAGTGACAATCTGGGCTCTCAATCAGTGCCCATCAGTGTTGCCAATCAGTGCCTTTCAGTGCTGCCTATCAGTGCCACCTATCAGTGCCCTTCAGTGCTGCCTATCAGTGCCCATCAGTGCCACATATCAGTGCAGCCTCATCAGTGCCCACCAGTGCCTCCTATTAAGTGCCGCCTTATCAGTGCCCATCAGTGCCCTTCAGTGCTGCCTATCAGTGCCCATCAGTCCTGCCTGACAGTGCCACCTATCAGTACCCATCAGGGCCGCCTATCAGTGCCACATATCAGTGCAGCCTCATCAGTGCCTCCTCATAAGTGCCCCCTTATCAGTGCAGCCTATCAGTGCCCACCAGTGCCTCCTCATAAGTGCCCCCTTATCAGTGCAGCCTCATCAGTGCCCATCAGTGAAGGAGAAAAATTACCTGTTTGGAAAATGTTATAACAAACGATAACAATTTTATTTTTTTTTCAATATTTTCGGTCTTTTTTCATTTGTTTAGCAAAAAATGTAAATATAAATACCGCCAAAAGAAAACTCTATTTATTTGAAAAAAATGAAAAAAAAATTTCAAATGAGTACAGTGTCGCATGACCGCGCAATTGTCATTCAAAGTGGGACAGTGCTGAAACCTGAAAATTGGCCTGGGAAAGAAGGGGGTAAAAGTGCCCGGTATTGAAGTGGTTAAATGAAAGTTTATGTGCCGGGAGTTCAGCCTTTTTACGAAACTTTGATCCTCTATGAAGCCTTAGTATCATATAATGATCATCGCAGGGGAGCGCAGAGCAAACACAACGGTTGGCGTCAGATCCCCCGCATTAAATGGCGTCACGCCCGTCTCTTCCGGTCAGACCGAAGTGCCTCTCTGACCTCTGACCTCCAGCTGTTGGGCTCATTCCCTCTGATAACCGTTTATCTGGCTGAGCCTTGAAAAAATAACGTTGACTGGACGCAGCAGCAGAAATTCTCCTCTCCGACTATCTGAGGCTGTCGCCTCCTCGCAGCCCGGGCAGGAAGTGGTTCCCGCGCGCACATTGGGTAGCGATAGGGCACGGCGGTCCACACAATGCTGGCGCTCACATAAAAGGCATCTCTGCTCCACCGGTCGCATGAAATCAGCTATGATTTTTGGCTCGGGAAGGGCTGAGGACGAATGGGGCTTTATCTCTCGCTATTTCCTAAAGATATTTAGCAGGGCCAGGCGCAGATAACGGGATCGGCCCACGCCAACGCGGCCTGATTAGTCACGGAGTGAAAGTCAGCAGCTCACCTCGGGGAAAAACAGACTATGGCAGATGTCATCCTGACCTTGTCACCCCACCGAGTGCAGGAAAAATAAAAGAGATGTTTCACAGAATGATGCGATTTTCTTTATGGGCGATGAACGTCTTCTACATCGTCACACTGTGAAGTTGACTGCTCAACACAAATGGTCAGTGCTGACTTACCTGCCGATAGGTTCGGCAGCGGCGCTTTGCGGAGGTTTGTAACCCTTTTTCGGCCGCTAGCGGGGGTTAAAACCACCCCGCTAGCGGCCGCATACCGCGGGTAAAAACGATGGTAAAGCAGCGCTAAATATAGCGCTGCTTTACCGTCGCCACCCCACACCGCCCCAGTGTGAAGCCGGCCTTAAAGTCGTTGCGACTTCCAGTCGCACATATATGAACGGTACTCATTGGGAAACATGGGGTGCGGCTTGTCATGCAACATTGGGGTCCGAAGTCGCATGACAAGTCGCACAAGTATAAATGGGGCCATATTTTGTCGATTAAGCTCATCTCTCTCTCTCCCTCTCGAAAGGCAGCAATAAAAATTTGACAAGGGTCCCAACCATTCCCCATTCTATCCAATGCCCAAAAAGTTTTGGCTTTCTATACAGTTTAGCCCTATGGGTACTGTAATCAGTGGCGGTGCGTCCATAGAGGGCGCAGGAGCGCCGCCCCCCCTCTCCTGCACCGCTCTATCACCAATAGATAGATTCATGCATTGCATGAATCTATCTATTGTCACCGATGCCGCCCCCTATTCAGGTGTCCGGCCCCCTGTCGGGCGCCGGGCATCTGAATTACAGCGGGGGGGGTGTATTTGGAAGCGCACTATTAGAGATGTAAAGCTCTAATAGGCGTCCTGATTAGAGCGGTGGGCTCTAATAGGCTTCCATAAGTGTAAACAGAGGGCGCAATGCTGTGCGTTCGCTGTTTACACAGTGTTGTGTTAGAAAAGCGAATACATCGCTTCCCTAACACTGACCCGCCTCTCAGCCAATCAGGTTGCCGGGTCTGTGTTACCTGTCACCCGATTGGCTGAAGTCACAGGCGCTGTGATTGGACGCCTAGGCGTCCAATCATTGCAGAAGACAGGAGGAGCGCGGGAGAAGATATCGGGTCGCAATGAGGACACTGCTCGCCGCCTGCCGCCGTCACCCGCTGCACACTAAGACAAGGTAAGTGCTGGGTGGCAGGCGGGGGGCACAGTGGCAGCAGTTGGGGCACAGTGGCAGCAGTTGGGGCACATTGGCAGCATTTAATTGGCACAGTGGCAGCACTTGGGGCACAGTGGCAGCATTTGGGGCACAGTGGCAGCGTTAGATGGGCACAGTGGCAGCATTTGGGGCACAGTGGCAGCATTTAATGGGCACAGTGGCAGCACTTGGGGCACAGTGGCAGCACTTGGGGCACAGTGGCAGCATTTGGGGCACAGTGGCAGCGTTAGATGGGCACAGTGGCAGCATTTGGGGCACAGTGGCAGCATTTAATGGGCACAGTGGCAGCATTTAATGGGCACAGTGGCAGCACTTGGGGCACAGTGGCAGCACTTGGGGCACAGTGGCAGCACTTGGGGCACAGTGGCAGCGTTTGGGGCACAGTGGCAGCATTTAATGGGCAAAGTGGCAGCATTTGGGGCACAGTGGCAGCGTTTGGGGCACAGTGGCAGCGTTTGATGGCACAATGAGACTGCAATTGATGGGGTTTTTTTCAGAATTTTTCAGTTTGTTTGCGCCCCTCCAAAAATTTTGAGCACCAGCCGCCACTGACTGTAATGGTAAAAAAAAAAAAAAAAAACACCACCCAAAGTGCACCAGTGCAGCCTGTGGTTTGCTGCCCCCTGTCTGCAAGTCCCTGTATTGTTCTCCCATCCAGCTCCTGTTCTGCTGGTTTATCAGTGTGCGGGGGAATGTCCAGGCGGGGAATGCAGCCACTGAGGTTATCTCTGCCTTGGCACACAGCGCTGAACAAACACAAAGCCCTCCATAAAATGAAAGGCAATCTGCGCACACTGCTGAACATTTATTTTCTTAGTAGGTGAATGCGAGCGCCTTCATGTAGTCCTCTTCTCTACTGAAATGGCTTTCCCTGATTTCCCTGCACACTGTGAGCTTCTCACAAAGAAACCACAGCAAGTCAGACAGGGCCCACCCCATTTCCTGGCTGGAGGACATCCAGCATCATCTAGCATTTTCCTCCATACCCTGGCCATTCCCGGTACACCCCTTTCATTCATTGGATTTCAGCTCCTTCAATCATGGAGGCTCAGCCCCACACGTGGGCGTTATCTATGTACTGTAAATGGAGCTTGCCTATAGGAACGCCCACTTCTGCATACTGACACACCTTGCTGCCCCCCCCCCCCCCCACTAGCCTTGATTTACCTGCATTGCATAGAGAGCACAGAGATGTATATTTAATGTCCCACACGTGGGATAATAATGTAGATAACATATTTTGTTTATTTATGGGCGGCACAGTGGTGTAGTGGTTAGCACTCTCACCTAGCAGTAAGAAAGGTCACTGGTTCGAATCCCAACCACGACACTTCCTGCCTGGAGTTTGCATGTTCTCCCTGTGCCTGCGTGGGTTTCCTCCGGGTACTCCGGTTTCCTCCCACAATGCAAAGACATGCAGGTAGGTTAATTGGCTTCTGTCCAAAAAATTGTCCCTAGTATATGAATGGGGACCTTGGATTGTGGGCTCCTTGAGGGTAGGGACCGATGTGAGTGTGCAATGTGCGGGGATAGGGACAATTGTAGACACTCACTCAGGTTGAACTGGATGGACTGGTGTCTTTATTCAACCTTACTAACTATGAAACTATATGGTTAATTATTGTTGTTTCTTCTCTTTTGTAGAAGTATTTTTATGATTACTTACAGTGCCTTAAAAAAGTATTCATACCCCTTGAAATTTTCCACATTTTGTCATGTTACAACCAAAAACGTAAATGTATTTTATTGGGATTTTACTTGATAGACCAACACAAAGTGGCACATAATTGTGTAGTGGAAGAAAAATGAAAAATGTCAAATAAATATGTGAAAAGTGTGTAGGGGGGGGGCATTTGTATTCAGCCCCCTTTACTCTGATACCCCTAACTAAAATCTAGTGCAGGGGTCTCCAAAGTACGGCCCGCGGGCCACATCCGGCCCGCTGGGACGTTTTTCCCGGCCCGCAGGTTGAGTCGCCGATCCGTGATCCGAACGGGCCACCCCGTTCGGATCGGCACACCCCGCGATCCGCGGAGCGCTCCGCGGCCTCGGCCTTAGGAAAGGCCGCGGCTTCGGCCTAGCTCCGGAGCGGCGGCGGCCATCTTTGTACACCCGGCGGCCTTAGGAAAGGCCGCGGCTTCGGCCTAGCTCCGGAGCGGCGGCCATCTTGGTACACCCGGCCACTGTTTACAATGTGATCGCTCCGTCAAATTTGACGGAGCGATCACTTGTAAACATACCCTGCATTACCCAGCCAATATACTGCATTAACCCTGCATATACTCTGCATTAACCCTGCATATACTCTGCATTAACCCTGCATATACTCTGCATTACCCAGCCAATACTCTGCGATACTCTGCATTACCCAGCCAATACTCTGCGATACTCTGCATTACCCAGCCAATACTCTGCGATACTCTGCATTACCCAGCCAATACTCTGCGATACTCTGCATTACCCAGCCAATACTCTGCGATACTCTGCATTACCCAGCCAATACTCTGCGATACTCTGCATTACCCAGCCAATACTCTGCGATACTCTGCATTACCCAGCCAATACTCTGCGATACTCTGCATTACCCAGCCAATACTCTGCGATACTCTGCATTACCCAGCCAATACTCTGCGATACTCTGCATTAACCCTGCATATACTCTGCATTACCAGCCAATACTCTGCGATACTCTGCATTAACCCTGCATATACTCTGCGATACCCAGCCAATACTCTGCGATACTCTGCATTAACCCTGCATATACTCTGCGATACCCAGCCAATACTCTGCGATACTCTGCATTAACCCTGCGATACTCTGCATTAACCCTGCGATACCCAGCCAATACTCTGCGATACCCAGCCAATACTCTGCGATACCCAGCCAATACTCTGCGATACCCAGCCAATACTCTGCGATACCCAGCCAATACTCTGCGATACCCAGCCAATACTCTGCGATACCCAGCCAATACTACAGTGGGGAGAGGATGTGGATATTACAGTGGGGGGAGAGGATGTGGATATTACAGTGGGGGAGATGACGTGGATATTACAGTGGGGGAGATGACGTGGATATTACAGTGGGGGAGATGACGTGGATATTACAGTGGGGGAGATGACGTGGATATTACAGTGGGGACTATATGGTGGCGGAATTTTCACAGGTTTTTGCAAATTCAATTATTTGCTGATCCGAAAAATGATCCGATCCGTGACTCCTGATCCGAGGATCGATCCGATCCGTGAGTTTTTTGATCCATTGCACCCCTAGCCCTGATAGTATGCAGCACAGGTCCCGCAGCCCGACGGAGCATGTCCAACCCGGCGCCTCACTAGTTGTTGATAGGACCTACTGCGCCTCCCGGGTCCCGCCCCTCTGTTAGCATCAGTGTCCTTTACGGCTGTGCTTTTGGCTACAACGTGCCTGTGTAACAGCCGGGCGGGAGTCGGGAGGTGCAGCAGAACAGCGCTGAAGCCGGACACAGATGTAAGAGGGACACAGATGTGACTGTTGGAGGTGATGGGGACACAAATGTGCGGCGGGGGCTAGTTTGAGAGACACAAAAGTGAAAGGGGAGCTCTAAGGGGGACACAGTTTTGCAGGGGGCTCTAAGGGGGACACAATTGTGCTGGGGTCTCTGATTGGGGCATAAATGTGGAAGGGGGCTCTAAGGGGGACACAATTGTGCTGGGGTCTCTGATTGGGGCATAAATGTGGAAGGGGGCTCTAAGGGGGACACAATTGTGCAGGGGTCTCTGATGGGGACACAAATATGGAAGGGGGGCTCTGATGGGAATACAAATATGAAAGGGGGCTCTGATGGGGACACAAATATGTAAGGGGGCTCTGATGGGGACACAAATATGGAAGGGGGCTCTGATGGGGACACAAATATGGAAGGGGGCTCTGATGGGGACACAAATATGGAAGGGGGCTCTGATGGGGACACAAATATGGAAGGGGGCTCTGATGGGGACACAAATATGGAAGGGGGCGCTGATGGGGACACAAACGTGTCAGGGGGCTCTGATGGGAATACAAATATGCAGGGGTTCTTATTCAGGCACAAATATTCGGGGGGGCTCTAAGGGGGACACAAATATGCAGAGGGGGCTCTGATGAGGATACAAATGTATGGAGGCGTGTGTGTGTTGACAGTAACACAGATGCAAGACCCTGTGAACACTGGAATTTTAGCCCCAGTGCATGAGGTTACATCGTTTAGGTGCGCCATCAAGCTCTACTGCCGGCAGCCTGTCAAATTCTATTTTATTCTACTGCCGATTCATTAAAAAAAAAAATTTATTTTTTCGGCCCGCGAATATGTGAAAAATGCACAATGTGGCCCCCGAAGTGAAAAGTTTGGAGACCCCTGATCTAGTGGAACCAGTTGCCTTCAGAAGTCACCTAATTAGTAAATAGAGTCCACCTGTGTGTAATTTAATCTCAGTATAAATACATCTGTTCTGTGAAGCCCTCAGAGGTTTGTTAGAGAACCTTAGTGAACAAACAGCATCATGAAGGCCAAGGAACACACCAGACAGGTCAGGGATAAAGTTGTGAAGAAGTATAAAGCAGGGTTAGGTTATATAAAAAATCTCCCAAGCTTTGAACATCTCACGGAGCTCTGTTCAATCCATCATCGGAAAATGGAAAGAGTATGGCACAACTGCAAACCTACCAAGACATGGCCGTCCACCTAAACTGACCGGCCGGGCAAGGAGAGCATTCATCAGAGAAGAGCCAAGAGGCCCATGGTAACTCTGGAGGAGCTGCAGAGATCCACAGCTCAGGGGGGAGAATCTGTCCACAGGACAACTATTAGTCGTGTTCTCCACAAATCTGCCCTTTATGGAAGAGTGACAAGAAGAAAGACATTGGAGAAAGAAAGTCATAAGAAGTCCTGTTTGTAGTTTGTCAGAAGACATGTGGGGGAGGGGAGCAAACATGTGGAAGAAGGTGATCTGGTCAGATGAGACCAAAATTGGACTTTTTGACCTAAAAGCAAAACACTATGTGTGGGGGAAAACTAACACTGCACATCACCCTGAACACACCATCCCCACTATGAAACATGGTGGTGGCAGCATCATGTGGTGGGGATGCTTTTCTTCAGCAGGGACAGGGAAGCTGGTCAGAGTTGATGGGAAGATGGATGGAGCCAAATACAGGGCAATCTTAAGCCCCATACACACGCGCGGATTATCCGAGGACCAGGTCCGTCGGATCATGTCCGTCGTACTTTGTCCGATGTTGGTTTTGCGTACACACGGTCGGACAAAGTTGTCGGAAAATCCGATCATTCTGAACGTGGTGACGTTCGTTGCGTACGACGGAACTACGTAGAGGCTAGTAGCCAATAGCTTTGGTCTTGTAATGTGATCTGAGCATGCGTAGCACTTTGTCCGTCGGACTACCATACACACGATCGGATTTGGTGTGATCGGACCTTGTTGTCAAAAAATCTATCCAGCAGGAGATAGGACTTTGTCCGTCGGACAATCCGACGTACACTGTCCGATGGTGCATACACACGGTCGGATTTTTCGACAACATTGTCCGATCGGACAGAATCCATGCGAAAATCCGACCGTGTGTATGGGGCTTTAGAAGATAACCTGTTCGAGTCTGCAAAAGACTTGAGACTGGGGCGGAGGTTCACCTTCCAGCAGGACAACGACCCGAAACATACAGCCAGAGCTACAATGGAATGGATTAGATCAAAGCATATTCATGTGTTAGAATGGCCCAGTCACAGTCCAGACCTAAATCACATTGAGAATCTGTGGCAAGACTTGAAAATTGCTGTTCACAGACGCTCTCCATCCAATCTGACAGAGCTTGAGATATTTTGCAAAGAAGAAGAATGGGCAAAAATGTCCCTCTCTAGATGTGCAAAGCTGGTAGAGACATCCCCAAAAAGACTGTAATTGCAGGGAAAGGCGGTTCTACAAAGTATTGACTCAGGGGGGCGCCATACAAATGCCCCCCCCCCCCCACACTTTTCACATATTTATTTGTAAAAGATTATGAAAACCTTTTATCATTTTCCTTCCACTTCACAATTATGTACCACTTTGTGTTGGTCTATCACATAAAACCCCAATATTATTATTATTATAAACATTTTATATAGCACTAACAGTTTAAAGCGGAGTTCCACCCTAAAGTGGAACTTTCACTCATTGGAACCCTCCCCCCCCCTCCGGTGTCACATTTGGCACCTTTCAGGGGGGAGGGGGGTGCAGATACCTGTCTAAGACAGGTATTTGCACCCACTTCCGGGCATAGACTCCCACGGGAGTCTATGTCTCTTCCTCTCCCCCCGCGCTGTCTGCTGGGGCACACACGGGTCCCAGAGACAGCGCGGAGCATTCTCATTGCGCTGCGCTACTCGCACATGTGCAGTAGGGAACCGAAAAGTGAAGCCGCAACACTTCACTTCCTGATTCCCTCAACGAGAATGGCGGCGGCAGCCGCCGAGAACCGAGCGATTTCTCGGCTTCGGCTGCCGACATCGCTGGACCCTGGGACAGGTAAGTGTCAATTTATTAAAAGTCAGCAGCCGCAGTATTTGTAGCTGCTGACTTTTAATATTTTTTTTGGTGCAATCCCTCTTTAAGCAGCGTTTTACAATGTAAGGGGGACAACACAATTACAGTACAGGTCAATACAGAAGGTACAGGAGGGCCCAGCTCGTAGAGCTTACATTCTAAAGGGAGGGGGTGGTGGTACAAAAGGTAATAGATGCAGGGAATAATTTTTATTTGGGGGGGGGGGGGGTGGCAATAAAATACATTTACATTTTTGGTTGCTACATAACAAAATGTGGAAAGTTTAAAGGGGTATGAATACTTTTTTTCAAGGCTCTGTATGTATTCCTTTGTGTGCAAAAATCCTTGTTAGTCCTGAAGCAGCGGTGAATCCATGAAACGCGTAGACACACATCAAGTCTGTGATTAGATTCCTCTGCAACAGCTCTTTTACAAATGCTATATTAAGATTTTAAATAAATTCGATTTTAGTTTTTTTATACATATACTAGAGTTTATTGTGTGCAGTGTTTATCAATGGTATATTTAAAGTCCCACATAGTTTGCTTGGTTGTAATCTTAGAAGGGGTTCCCTGAGACCTGAAAATCACTGCAAGTGTTCCTTTGGGGTTACAAGGTTGAGAAAGGCCGGTCTATACCAATAATGAATCTCAAAATCAAACACCAAAAAGCAATATGTGAAAACATAAACCTTCACAAAGGTATTCAATAAAAGTAACCCGTTATTATATAAGAAAGATGTGTCCGGTTATTAGTCGCATGCCTTTCCATCACGATTGCATGTGTACTGTGTGTTCTCCAACCAAGAAGGATCGCACATTAACAGATTTTCTTGGAAAACCCCCATCAGAGCACAGCGCTCGGTATTCTACATAAATGATATAATGTATGTCAAAGTCCATCTGCATCAAGAATCTCTCCAGGGATTAATATTCATATTGAACATTGTTTCCATTAGGATATTCTGAATATCTATAAAATGGATTAATATCATATGAACGTCCACATATGTTACCTATACAGGAATCCCAAGCACTGTGCTCTGAAGGGGTATTCTAAGAAAAGCTTGAATATGACGTCCTGATTGGAAAACAAACAAATTGTGGTGAAAAGAACGCTACAGATAACTGGATATATCCTCCATAGGAGCTTTGACTGATGTCATTTATGTAGAATACAGAGCATTGAGCTGTGAAGGGGCATTCTGAAAAAAGCAGGTAATGTACTTTCCTGGCACCAACATGGTGGCATACACGTATAGTATGCTTCCATGGATTGGCCCAAAGAAAGCAAAAAAGTATTTGATACAGTTTCCCATTATGCTGGAACCAACATGACAGAATACTTTTGCCATCAGGGCTGGATTTACCATTGGGCTTGACTGGGCCCGAGATACATAGCCGAGTGTACTCGGCTCCGCTCACAGTCACGCCCAGTCCCGCCCTATGATGGACATAACCGAGGGACTGGGCGTGACTGTGAGCCGAGCCAAGTACACTCGGCTACTCTCGGCTCCGCTTGGGACTGCGAGAAGACCAGAGAGCCGCCGAGAGGACCCGAGAGCCACGAGAGCTGCTGAGAGGACCCGAGAGCTACCGAGAGACAGCGAGGACTGACTCTCGGCTCCGCTTGGGACTGCGAGAGAGACAGCGAGAGACGCCCAGAGGACCCGAGAGCCACGAGAGCTGCTGAGAGGACCCGAGAGCCACCGAGAGCTGCTGAGAGGACCCGAGAGCTACCGAGAGACGGCGAGAGACGCAGAGAGGACCCGAGAGCCACCGAGATACACAGGACTCTGTATCTCTGCGGCGCCATTTTTAAACTTCAAGACTGCAATGACAAGGCTGCAAATGACACTGGACAAGGCTGCAGATGGACACTGACAAGGCTGCATTGATGGGCATTTAAATGTACGTTTTATCCTTAAACTTCCCTCCTAAACTTGGGGTGCGTGTTATACTCCGGCGCGTGTTATACGCCGATAATTACGGTAATGTATAGACGGTAGGGCCCGAAAGTGACTCAAGCCCAGGGGCCCCCACCACCCTAAGTCCTGCCCTGATTGCCATGGATCGGTCCAGGAAAGAAAATTAAGGTAAATATTTGATGTAATTTTCCATTTTCCTGGCACCAACACAATAGAATACTGCCACATTTATATTTCCATGGATTCGTCCCAAGTAAAGGAAAATTATGGTAGGTATTTGATGCAGTTTTCAATTTTCTTGGCACCAACATGGTTGAATACTACCACATGTATACTGCCATGAATTGGTCAGAGGTGAAGAACATCACGGTAATTCTTTGATACAATTTTCTGTTTTCCTGGCACCAAGATGGTAGGATACATGTGGTAGTGTGCTGCCATGGATTGGAGCCAGGAAAACAGAAAATTGCAGTAAGTATTTGATACAATTTTTCATTTTTTTTTGGCAGCAATATGGCAGCATACTTAATAAATAGAAAATTACTATGCTGCGCTATCTCCTAACATTAGTTCCAACAAATACTTTTAAAGTACCTACTTTACAATGATGAGAATAATAATAATAATAATAATAAACTGTGTTAAGTGTCACATTCCACAGACAAAATAAAAATACTAAGCAAACTAATACAAGTTAAATACAAGGTGCCACAAATGTGAATCATAAAGTGCTATAGTGCCTATAACAGTGACGTTCTAATCAAACGCAGATCAGTCCAACATAATCGGTATATAGTCCTTATTAAAGGTTTAATGGTGACTTCATAAAAACTTGTATCGTCACATGTAGGGGAGGGGACAGGACGGTGCAGGAAGCAGCTGGTCTGCTCCATAGAGAACAGACATACGCCCTCAACCAGAACCCATCGTTTTAAGGCACATTACAGGTTGGTGTACTTAATGCACCTAACCCATGTGAGTACATGTGACGATTACAGGTCGCTTGGGACCCGGTGCGAGTGCTCGGCAGCCGCGATGGCTGCCGGACACCCGCGATTGCCCGTTAAAACAACGGGACCGCGCGGGACCGTGGAGCTGTGTGTGTAAACACACAGCTCCACGTCCTGTCAGCGGAGAGGAGACCGATCATGTGATCCCAGTACGGAGGAACACCGATCGGTCTCCTCCCCTTGTCAGTCCCCTCCCCCCACAGTTAGAATCACTACCTTAGGGAACATTTTAACCCCTGCAGCGCCCCCTAGTGTTAACCCCTTCCCTGCCAGTCACATTTACACAGTAATCACTGCAATTTTATAGCAACGATCGCTGTGTAAATGTGAATGGTCCCAAAATGTGTCAAAGTGTCCGAAGTGTCCGCCGCAATGTCAGTCACGAAAAAAAATCGCAGATCGCCGCCATTACTAGTAAAAAAAAAAATGCAATAAATCTATCCCCTATTTTGTAAACGCTATAACTTTTGCGCAAACCTATCTATATACGCTTATTGCGATTTTTTTTACCAAAAATTTGTAGAATACGTATCGGCCTAAACTGAGGAAAAAAAAAAAATGTTTTTTTTTTAAAAAATGGGATATTTATTATAGCAAAAAGTAAAAAAATATTGTGTTTTTTTTCAAAATTGTTGCTCTTCTTTTGTTTATAGCGCAAAAAATAAAAACCGCAGAGGTGATCAAATACCACCAAAAGAAAGCTCTATTTGTGGGAAAAAAAAGGACGTCAATTTTGTTTGGGTGTAACGTCGCACAACCGCGCAATTGTTAGTTAAAGCGACGCAGTGCCGAATCGCAAAAAGTGCTCTGTCAGGAAGGGTGTAAAATGTTAATAAGGACTATATACCGATTATGTTGGACTGATCTGCGTTTGATTAGAACGTCACTGTTATAGGCACTATAGCACTTTATGATTCACGTTTGTGGCACCATATATTTAACTTTTATTAGTTTGCTTATTGCAGTAAGTAATTGATACAATTACGAACGCACGAACGCCCGACCTACAAACATCCCCTACTTACGAACGGGACCCTCCGCCATTTTTGGTTCTGCGCATGCGCGGCCATATGGAGCCAGGGAAAAAGCCGGCAATCTTCGGAAATGTCCGTAATTTGCCGCGCATGCGCAGAACGGCATTAGACGGAACATCGGAAATGTCCGTATTTGTCGGTCTGCGCATGCGCGGTCGACTTGCGAACATTTCCGACTTCCGAACAGGCGGGCAGTCCCTAACGAGTTCACAACTCGGGGACCCCCTGTATACAGTTTTGGAATATATTATAATTTTTGGTTTATTTTTCTCATCATTGTAAAGTAGGTACTTTAAAAGTATTTGTTGGAACTAATGTTAGGAGATAGCGCAGCATAGTAATTTTCTATTTATATTGTTTTCACACGACTTTATGGGACGTGATCAGTGCTAGCAGCTGTCGATCATTATTACTCGTCTAGTATATTTAGTTTTTTATATATTTTGTCACTTTTAAAATAGGTAGCTCGCAAGATCCTCAGAGTTTGATTTAATAATATGGCAGCATACTACCAGATGTATACTGCCATGGATTGGCCCCAGAAAGGAAAATTATGGTAAATATTTGATACACTTTTCTGTTTTCCTGGCACCAGCATGGTAGTATACACGTGGTAGTGTGCTGCCATGGATTGGAGCCAGGGAAAGCAAATTGCAGTAAGTAATTGATACAATGTTGTATTTTTTTGGCAGCAATAGGGCAGCATACTACCACATGCTTCCATGGATTATTGCCACTATAGGAAAATTGTGGTAAGTACCGTATTTGATACAATTTTACATTTTCTTGGCACCTATTCGGCAGCATACTACCACATGTATGCTGCCATAAATCGCCCCCCAGAAAGAAAAATTATGGTAAGTATTTTCCTTAAGATTTCCATGGATTGTTTTCCTGGCACCACCATGGCAGTGTTGGAAGCCATAAACTGCAGGTGCTGGGGTAAGAATTTTAACAAACAGTTTACTGGGCAATGTTTATTTTATTGAGATCAATGTGTAATGCTAAAAAAAGCTGGGGGTTATTACTACGTTTACATCTAGGGGGGACGGGGTAAAGCAGTTTTTCTTCCCTGATCCTCTGGTTCCCCACTGGTTCCTCCACATTGCTAGACCAGTCGGGGATGCTGTTGCTGATGTCAGTAAGACCGGTGCAGGTTGGGGAGCTTTGTCTATCCCCTAATACAGTGGTCTCCAAACTGCGGCCCGAAGGCCCTTTGCTTGCCTTTTTCCGGCCCTTGCGGAACTATTCCTCCCACGGATACGAGACACCATTCTGACAGCTGAAAGTAGACATGTGCACAACAAAAAAATTTGTTTATTTTCGTTTCGTTTTTTTCGTTTCCGAAAAAAAATCGTTTTTTTTCGTTTCGTTTTTTTCGTTTCCGTCGATTCGTAACGATTCGTACATTCGTCGTCGGTGTTCGTATTCGTAACGATTCGTACATTCGTAAGAGTTATTTTTTTCGTTGATTAGTTTTTTCGTTTAATTTTCGGACGCATTCGTATTTATTCGTACATTCGTAACATTCGTAACATTCGTAGATTCGTAATCGGAGCATAATTCATAATTTGATGTAATGTGTATGCTATTATTACATTTTAATAATTTACGAATCGAAAAAAAAAGTTACGAATCGAAAAAAAAAAGTTACGAATCGAAAAAAAAAAGTTACGAATCGAAAAAAAGTTACGAATGTATGAATTTTTTTGTTCAATAGAGACACGGAAAATTAAAAATCGAAAAAAAAAAAAAAAAGTTAAGAATAAAAAAAAAAGTTACGAATCGAAAAAAAAAAGTTACGAATCGAAAAAAAAAAAAGTTACGAATCGAAAAAAAAGTTACAAATTTTTTGGTTCAATAGAGACACGGAAAATTACAAATCTAAAAAAAATAAAAAAAGTTACGAATTGAAAAAAAAGTTACGAATCGAAAAAAAAAAAGTTACGAATCGAAAAAAAAGTTACGATTGTACGAATTTTTTGGTTCAATTGAGACACGGAAAATTACAAATCGAAAAAAAAAAAAAGTTACGAATTGAAAAAAAAGTTACGAATGTACGAATTTTTTTGTTCAATCCATTCGAAGCACGTTTAGCAGCACCATTGTAAGGGACACGGAAAATTACCAATTCAACAAAAAAAAGTTACGAATGTACGAATTTTTTCGTTCGTTTTCGTTTTTCGGATTTTCTTCATTAGTACATTCGTTGTTTCCAATTCGTTATTCGATTTTCGTTGTTTTTCGGATTCGTTCGATTCGAATGATTCGTTAATCGGATTCGTACGATTCGAACGATTCGTTACGATTCGTTATTCGGATTTGTACGATTCGAATGATTCGTTCATTTGTACGAAAACGAACGAACGAAAATAACGAAAAAAAAAAAAAAACGAAAAAAAAAAAACGAATTGCACATGTCTACCTGAAACCAACAATGGGGCACCATTTCTCTCACTGACACCAAATATGGGGTACTATTCCTCCCTATGATACCAAGAACTGTGCACTATTCCTCCCCCTAATACCAAATGTGGCAATGCTTACTCCCACTGATGCCCGGAAAAGTTCCACTCCCGCTGGCCATAGTCTGGCCCTCCTAGAGTCTGAAGGACAATAAACCGGCCCTTTGTGTATATGGGGAAAATGGACCAGAGGGATTATGACAGTGCCAAAAGAAAAGGTTTTTGACAATTCAATGCATTTTTCAAGAAACAATTTTATTTAGAAAAATAGTTAAAAAATACATTTTTTTTTTTTTTTGAAGCTTATTTGAGTTTGTTCATACAAATAATTGCACTCAAGGCCCCCAGAAGTTCAATTGAACAATCAGTATTAGATTTACAAGTTAATACATATTCGTTAAAGTTTGAAATAGTACAACCATAAAGCCAACTTAAGATAAGGCTCAGTTGGTAACGCAGGCCATTTATTTTCCGACATGTTTCGCCATAATGATGGCTTCTTCAGGGTAGGCCTGCAGTACAGTTTAATGAATCTAAAATGGATAGATAAACAGCAGTAAATACAAAATTCCTATTAGTCAGAGTTTCCAATGGCTGAACAATAAAGGAAGAGGGGGCGAACTCTAGCCAACCCCCCCCCCCCCCCCCCCCCCCTGTGAACATGGCCTCCTCACCATACTGAGGACACTCACCTAAAATACACCAACTTGGTGTGTGGCTGTGAACGTGCAAAGTCTAGGCGGGGGGGCGCTAGATGGGCGCTGACCAATGGAAAGCAGGAGACACACTAGGCCTAGCAAGAAATCAATTATATATTGCAATCAGTGGTACTACTTTAATTTCACAAGGATATGTAATAGTATACAATGTTATCCAATTGCGGGAATAGAAGTTCCGCAATTACATGGTATATCATTGTAATTAGGACTGATAGTCTCAATACTCACTTTTGCACATTTTTCAAACCGGCCCTTTGTTTAGAATGTTTGGAGATCCCTGCCCTAATACACGGAAGTATGGGGTATTTTTTATTAAGACCCTGATTGGCAGGGGAAAGCTGGATAAGTAAGTGAAGGCACTTTATGGTGGCAACTACCAAACAGAAATATTACTTCCCATAGCTGTGACCCCCATACAGAGCCAGTGGCGGTGCGTGCATAGAGGGCGCAGGAGCGCCGCCCCCCCCCCTCTCCTGCACCGCTCTATCACCAATAGATAGATTCATGCATTGCATGAATCTATCTATTGTCACCGCTGCCGCCCCCTATTCAGGTGTCCGGCCCCTGATCGGGCGCCGGGCATCTGAATTACAGTGGGGGGGGGGGGGGTGTTGCTGGAAGCGCCCCTATTAGAGCTGTAAGCTCTAATAGGGGACCTTATTAGAGCGGTGAGCTCTAATAGGCTTCCCTAAGTGTAAACAGCGGGCGCAATGCTTTGCGTTCGCTGCTTACATAGTATTGTGTTAGGGAAGCGAATACATCGCTTCCCTAACACAGACCCGCCTCTCAGCCAATCAGGTTGCCAGGTCTGTTACCTGTCACCTGATTGGCTGAAATCACAGGCGCTGTGATTGGACGCTAGGCGTCCAATCACTGCAGAAGAACACAGGAGGAGCGCGGGAGAAGACATCCGACGGAGACACTGCTCGTCGCCTGACGCCGTCACCAGCTGCACACCGGGACAAGGTAAGTGCAGAGGGCAGGCAGGGGGCACAGTGGCAGCACTTAAGGGGCACAGTGGCAGCACTTAAGGGGCACAGTGGCAGAACTTGGGGGCACAATGGCAGAACTTGGGGCACAGTGGCAGAACTTGGGGCACAGTGGCAGAACTTGGGGCACAGTGGCAGAACTTGGGGCACAGTGGCAGCACTTGGGGCACAGTGGCAGCACTTGGGGCACAGTGGCAGCACTTAAGGGGCACAATGGCAGAACTTGGGGCACAGTGGCAGAACTTGAGGCACAATGGCAGAACTTGGGGCACAGTGGCAGAACTTGGGGCACAGTGGCAGAACTTGGGGCACAGTGGCAGAACTTGGGGCACAGTGGCAGCATTTGGGGCACAGTGGCAGCACTGGGGCACAGTGGCAGCGTTTGATGGGCACAGTGGCAGCACTTGGGGCACAGTGGCAGCGTTTAATGGGCACAGTGGCAGCGTTTAATGGGCACAGTGGCAACGTTTGTTTGCGCCCCCCCAAAAATTTTGAGCACCAGCCGCCACTGTACAGAGCCCCATGAAAGGAACCCGTTCCATGGTAGATCCTCTTGGAGAAGATTTGGGTAAGAAACTTGGACCTCAGAGTTGAGATCTGGCTGTCAGGATTTCTACATTCCTTCATCCTTTACATCTTTGCTGATTTTTACTAGACGGGATTTACTGCCAGCAGTAAAAGTCTGAACAGTATTACTAAAATTCACACTATCCCAAATATTTGTCTTCAGAGGAGCCGAGAGTGAGAGAGAGAGACAGAGGGCTTCTGAGGACGAGCCATCATTGAAGCGCTTGTATTGCCCGCTTGGTGATTTATACCTACAGGTAAGGCTATAATAAGGCTTAACTGTAGGTAAAAAGAATATCTCCTAAACCTGCACTGTTTAGGAGATATTGACCCGGCATGCAGCCGCTGACTTCAGTGCCCGTGCCGGAACTTGCCGGAACAGAGGGCTCCCGCACAGCCAATCACAGCGCCGGACCGAGCGATTCCGGAAGAAACGCAGAGGGAACATTGCAGCTCCCTAAGCCGTGACCGGGCGAGCTGTGGGAGCTTCGTTCTAAGGTAAGTATTTCATAATGTGCTAGTATGCGAGGCATACTAGCACATTATGCTACTGTCTTGCAGGTTTTTTTTCCCCACGGTTTACTACAGCTTTAACCACATGCCGACCGCCGCATGTAGATAAATGTCGACAGAATGGCACGGACAGGCAAATGGGCGTACAGGTACGTCCCTTTAAATTTTCAGCCGTGTGGTCACATGCCGCCGCCGGCGCGCGCGAAACCCTGCTGCTAGCTCCGTGATCGTGCCCGCGGGACCCGCGGACTCGATGTCCGCCGGTGTCCCGCGATCGTGTCACGGAGCTGAAGAACGTGGAGATGTCAGTGTAAACACAACATCCCCCCGTTCTTCCTAGTGACATGTCACTGATTGTCTGTTCCCTCTCATCAGGAGCAGCGATCAGTGACGTGTCACTCGTGGCCATGCCCCTAACAGTTAGAATCACTCCCTAGGACACACTTAACCCCTTTCTAGCCCCCTAGTGGTTAACCCCTTCACTGCCAGTCACATTTACACAGTAATCAGTGCATTTTTAATAGCACTGAAAGCTGTATAATTGTGAATGGTCCCAAAATAGCGCCAAAAGTGTCCGCTGTGTCCGTCATAATGTCGCAGTCACGATAAAAATCGCTGATCGCCGCCATTACTAGTAAAAAATAAATGATTAATAAAAAATGCCATAAATCTATCCCCTATTTTGTAGACGCTATAACTTTTGCACAAACCAATCAATAAACTCTTATTGCGATTTTTTTTTACCAAAAAATATGTAGAAGAATACGTATCGGCCTAAACTGAGAAAAAAAAATGTCTTTTTATATATTTTTTGGGGGATATTTATTATAGCAAAAAGTAAAAAATATTGCTTTTTTTTTCAAAATTGTCGCTCTTTTTTTGTTTATAGCGCAAAAAATAAAAACCGCAGAGGTGATCAAATACCACCAAAAGAAAGCTCTATTTGTAGGAAAAAAAGGACATCAATTTTGTTTGGGAGCCACGTCGCACGACCGCGCAATTGTCAGTTAAACGGCGCAGTGCCGAATCGCCAAAAGTGCTCTGGTCTTTGGCCAGCCAAATGGTCCGGGGCTGGAGTGGTTAAGGACAGGCTGAGCCAAACCATCCAACTTTGAAACCTGAGAAAGAGGGACACCTTGGGGCGGAGATGACATGCTGCATGTGAAACACCAAAAATGGGTGTGGCTACATTTTACTTTGAATATCGCTAATAGCTTAACCACTTGCTGTCCAGGGCAAATCTTTTATTTTTCACACACCTGTTAAATTCAATATTTTTTTATACAAAATTACTTAGAACCCCCAAACATTAGATATTTTCTGAAAGCAGAAGCCCTGGAGAATAAAATGGTGGCTGTTGCCATTTTTTACGTCACACGATATTTGCGCAGTGGGATAGACCCAACTGGGACAGGGGCTTTTGGAGGGGACTAGGGCCAAGGCTCCTACCTACTGATAATGGCCCATGGAGGAAACTGGGGATTTTGTCTTCTTCTTCCAGTCAGAGCATGGAAAAGAGCTGAGTTCAGCCTCTGATTCCCATGGAGAGAGCAGATCATTCTCTAACGATGGACAACAACGTGATGAATGCTGAGAGCGAGGCTTGAATTAATTCTCTGATGAAGGACAAAAAAGCTTCCCTTCTGGAGTGGATGGAAAGGTGTAATTTTAAGCCTGTACACAGGTTATGGTGGCCCTCCTGCAGTCTTAGTTGGAGAAGCCCCTTCACTTGGGACAGAAATATTTATCAACAATATCCCTTAAGAAATCTATGAAGATAAATTAATTCCAGTTTTTCAGACTGCTGGAACATTGTATGAGTTGTGTCTCATAGACTGTTGTAGACTGTTGCCAGACAGGTGGGGTGGAACGGAGGCACCTAGGCTTGTCTAGGTCAGTGGTTCTCAACCCTGTCCTCAAGAACCCCCAACAGGCCATGTTTGCAGGTTTTCCTTTATCTTGCACAGGTGCTTTAAATCAGAGTCAGTGGTTTGGTATTTTGGACAGCTGTTTTATCTAAAGCCTCGTAGACACGATCGGACTTTAAACAAACTTTTCCGTGGATTTCTGTCCAAAGGGCGTTGGCCGTGAACTTGTGTTGCATACACATGATCGGACTTTTTCAGCCAACTTTCACCAAGTCACGTGGTTTTTCTTCTCTTTACCGCCACCCTTTGGTCAACTTCTGTATTGTTGTCTGATCTTTTGAATTGGTTCTGAGAATGCGTGTTTGTACTTTGGACTAAAGTCCGGTGGTTTTCTGTACACACAATCAGACTTTGCTCCATCGGTCTTTTGTTGCCGAAAAGTTTGTCTGTTTGCAGAGCGAACTTTTGTCCGATGAAAACCGAAAAAGTTTGTCCGATGGAGCGTCCACACGGTCGGATGTTGCCTTAAAAACAGCTAATTTGAATGTTTGTTGTCAAAAAGTCTGATCGTGTGTACGGGCCTTAAGAGAAATTCCCAAAACATAGCTTGTTGGACAGGGTTGAGAATCACAGGTCTAGGTGGCTAGTGGTTACCGTATTTATTGGCGTATAACACGCGCCGGCGTATAACACGCACCCCAAGTTTAGGAGGGGATTTTAAGGAAAAAAACTTACATTCAAATGCCCATCAATGCAGCTTTATCACTGTCCATCATTGCAGCCTTGCCGAGTGTCCATCTGCAGCCTTGCCCAGTACCTTTGCAGCCTTGCCCAGTACCTTTGCAGCCTTGCCCAGTACCTTTGCAGCCTTGCCCAGTGCCTTTGCAGCCTTGCCCAGTACCTTTGCAGCCTTGCCCAGTGCCTTTGCAGCCTTGCCCAGTGCCTTTGCAGCCTTGCCCAGTACCTTTGCAGCCTTGCCCAGTGCCTTTGCAGCCTTGCCCAGTGCCTTTGCAGCCTTGCTCAGTACCTTTGCAGCCTTGCCCAGTGCCTTTGCAGCCTTGCCCAGTACCTTTACAGCCTTGCCCAGTGCCTTTGCAGCCTTGCCCAGTGTCTTTGCAGCCTTGCCCAGTGCCTTTGCCGCCTTGCCAGTCTCTTCAGCATTTCCCTGATTTAAATTTGGCGCAGATTTCCGCTGACTGTGAGTGGACAGGAGCCGAGATACAGAAAGCCGAGAGTACTTCGGCTATTCTCGGCTCCTCTCACGGCCTGCGAGAGGAGCCGAGAATAGCCAAAGTACTCTCGGCTTTCTGTATGTCAGCGGCGCTCGCTCCTCTCGCAATCAGTGGAGGTGGGTGGGACTGCGAGAGGAGCCGAGAATAGCCGAAGTACACTCGGCTTTCTGTATCTCGGCTCCGCTCGCTCGTTTGATAGCAATCAGCGGGGATCGGCGTATAACACACAACCACGATTTCCCCCTGATTTTAAGGGGAAAAAAGTGCATGTTATACGCAGATAAATACGGCAATTAGCTTACTGTGTATGTTGGCTATTCCTTAGATGTAATAAGGATATTACTGTTTACGGTTTGCATTGTTTAGGATAATGTGATCAAGCTCTTCTCTGATTTTGTGTGGTACAGTATATATTCTATGTGCATTTACAATAAAGTCAGTCCCATTTTGCACCTAAGCTAGTGTCGTCTAGTTCTTGGGTGCAATGCTCAGCTATAATATCTAGTTCCAGAGTTGAGGAAGCCGTATCTTGATGGAGGCACCCAAGCTGGGTGCCAGGTGGTCCGTCACATGCAGCCATTTATCAATTGTAAACTTGTAGGAAAAAAATACTCCACATCAAATTTTAGTGCACACAACGCAAAATAATACCTAATGTTTTGGTAAAATCTTAAAGATGGTGTTGCGTAGAGAAAATACTGTAGATAACAAAAACGCGTCAAGGCTTTTAACCCCCGCTAGAGGCCAAGGTAGGAGGAAAGGTTGAATGCGCTTGAAAAAGCGTCACTGCCGAAAGCGCTTAGAAATCGATTCGGCAGCGGTGCCCATTGATTTCAATGGGCAGGGGTGGTGGTATACACCGCTCCTCCACCTCCCCAAAGATGCTGCTTGCAGGACTTTTTCTAACGTCCTGCAAGCGTACCGCCCCAGTGTGAAAGCGGGAGGCATTTTTCAGGTGCTTTACAGGCGCTATTTTTACCCCTTTAGCACCTGAAAAACGCCTCCAGTGTGAAAGGGGTCTTAGTGTGCAAGGACACAAAGAGGTGGATTTACTAAAACCGAGAAAGTGCAACATCTGGTGCAGCTCTGCATAGAAACTAATCAGCTTCCAGGTTTTAGCCCTTGTTCACACTGTACAGGGCCTTGAAGTTGTGCAACTTCATCTGAAATTGCACGATTTCAAAGCCGCAATTTTGGATGGGACTTGAAAGACATCTGCGCGGCTTCATGCACAGATGTCTATTAAAACAATAGTAAGAAGAGCCGGCAAGACTGTAATCCTCGAAGTGTCGTTTATTGTTAGAGTGACAATAAAACAATAAACTGACGCGTTTCGTCAATAGCCTTAGTCATAGCTAGTTTGAAACACATATGGCAATATATATATATATATATATATATATATATACTCACATACACATATACAAGCTCCACCTCTACATAATTGGCCTATCAGGTTAGTGTCACAGAAAATTAGCATATTTAATTGGTACCACCAATCGTTCAAGTGGTTGGGGTTTTCAGCCAGCAAGAGAAAGGGGAGAGGAAAGGAAGACAATATAAAAATTGTTGAGCTCAAAGAGAAGTGTGTAAAAATGCTCAACAATTTTTATATTGTCTTCCTTTCCTCTCCCCTTTCTCTTGAATGATTGGTGGTACCAATTAACCACATTACGAATGGCGCACACAGATGTACGTCGGCAGAATGGCATGGACAGGCATAAGGGCGTACAGGTACGTCCCTTTGAATTTGCGCCGTGCCATTTGCGAGCTCCGTGAGTCGGGTCGCGGGTCCCGCGGACTCAATCGCCACGGGGATACCCACGATCGTCTCACGGAGAGTCAGAACGGGGAGATGCTGATGTAAACAAGCCTCTCCCCGTTCTGCCTAGTGACAGTGTCACTGATCAGCTCTCCCTGTAATCAGGAGAGCTGATCAGTGTAGTATAACACACAGCCCCTCCCCCCTAGAGTTAGAACACATCCCTAGCACACACTTAACCCCACCCCGCCCCCTAGTGGTTAACCCCTTCACTGCCAGTGTAATTTTTACAGTAATCAGTGCAATTTAATTGCACCGATCGCTGTAAAAATGACAGTGGTCCCAAAAATGTGTCAAAATTGTCCAATATGTCCGCCATAATGTCGCAGTCACAATAAAAAATCGCTGATCGCCGCAATTACTAGTAAAAAATAACTATTAATAAAAATGCCATAAAACTATCCCCTATTTTGTAAACGCTATAACTTTTGTGCAAACCAATCAATAATCGCTTATTGCGATTTTTTTTACCAAAAATATGTAGAAGAATACGTATCGGCCTAAACTGAGCAAAAAAAATGTTTTTTTTATATATTTTTGGGGGATATTTATTATAGCAAAAAGTAAAAAATATTGTGTTTTTTTCCAAAATTGTCGCTCTTTTTTTTGTTTATAGCGCAAAAAATAAAAACCGCAGGGGCGATCAAATACCACCAAAAGAAAGCTCTATTTGTGGGAGAAAAAAGGGCGCCAATTTTGTTTGGGAGCCATGCCGCACGACCGCGCAATTGTCAGTTAAAGCGACGCAATGACGAATTTTTTTTTTTTTAGATATTTTTGGGGGATATTTATTATAGCAAAAAGTAAAAAATATTGTGTTTTTTCCAAAATTGTCGCTCTTTTTTTGTTATTAGCGCAAAAAATAAAAACCTGCAGGGGCGATCAAATACCACCAAAAGAAAGCTCTATTTGTGGGGAAAAAAGGACGTCAATTTTGTTCGGGAGCCACGCGGCACGACCGCGCAATTGTCAGTTAAAGCGACGCAGTGCCGAATCGCTAAAAGAGGTCTGGTCTTAAGCCAGCAAAATGGTTCGGTCTGAAAGTGGTTAAATATGCAAATTTTCGGTGACACTAACCTGATAGGCCAATTATGTGGAGGTGGAGCTTGTATATGTGTATGTGAGTATATATATATATATATATATATATATATATATATATATATATATGCCATATCTGTTTCAAACTATTGCTGAAACGCGTCAGATTTTTGTTTTATTGTCGCTCTGATGTACCAATAAACGACACTTCAAGGATTACAGTGTTGCCGGCTCTTCTCACTATTGTTGCATTGGAGTGTGTTGGATACATGTATGGGATACATCGAGCCTCGGCACCTGTGAGTGGACCTGGTGTATGGATTGGGTGGTCCCTGCAGAGAGCGCTGTTACCTTTTTCCTTTTCCATGACAGATGTCTATTGAGGTCGCGCCCGAAATCAAAAAAAGTGGTGCAGGAGCTACTTTTGCAAATCGGTGCTGCGCCGCAAAGTCGGCATCGCGCCATTGCCGGCAATAGGCTTGCGGCTCGTCGTGCGATTTGACAGTTAAACGAGGGCTTACTGTCGGAGAGTGTAAATGAACAAGCTGAAGTTAGAAGCTGATTGGCTGCCATGCACAGCTGCACCAGATTTTGCACTCTCCGGTTTTAGTAACTCAACCTAACATAGAGGTAGTTAACATAGAGGGGTATTTAGTGGCAGAAAAAAAAAATGCCTAAAGCCTGTGGAAGCGGCCCCAGTGTGTATGAGGCCTCAAGAGAAAAAAAAAATCATTCTGTAGTTGTAGGACTTGTAGACCATACAGATGTGAGTATTAGCTGATGGAGAACATGTTCTTCCTCCAATAAAAGAATGTTATGTATACATTGGAGAGATAATAAACCCTGCAAGTGTCAGTTGTCACAGGCGGTGTCACTTATCGATTTGACACGGAACAAAGCGGAGTCAGCTGGGAGCGCTGTGAGTGCGGCTTAGAGGTTTTTCCCGTCAGTCAGCGTTCTAATCTTCCCAGAAAATGTTTGACATACAAAGCGCCGTATCTTGTGTTACAGCGATCGCACTCCGCCTTTATCTGCAGCACTTCACTGCGTACATTTCTGTCTTATCACTTCCTGATAATTACAGCTTATAATTGAGGCCGCACAATCGCCCGCGGCGGCTGGAAGGTGACCCGTCTCCGAGTATTCCGACACTTGGGATCGCTCTGCCTACACATGTACTTCCTCTTGTTACACAGACTCTGGTGTCAATGTAAACCTTTCTATAGTGTCAAACGACAGATCTGACCTCCGGCCTTCCCTTCAGTCTTGCACGGTTGTAACGGCTCCTCCTAGAATGTCTTACTCTGATTTCACTGCACACTGTGAGCTTCTCACAATGTGCCTTAGAAGCTGCAGCTTCAGCTAGAGACTGCTTCATTTCCTGGCTGGAGGAAGTCCAGCATCAGCTATCCCAGGGGTATTGAATTAACCGCTTCCCGCCTGCCGGGCATTAAATGACGGCTGGGCAGCGCGGCTCTTGCTCTGGGTGGACGTCATATGACGGCCTCCCAGGACGACCGCTCTCGCGCGCCCGTGGGGGCGCGCATTGCGGCGATCGGTGGTGTGGTCTGAACCACCGCTACACCGATCTCGGTAAACAGCCTCTGACGGAGGCTCTTTACCACGTGATCATCCGCGTCCAATCAAGCCGTTGACGTGAGGAGAGCCGGTCGGCTGCTCTCCTGGCGGAGAATTTGAAAATCTGAAAATTCGAAAATCTGAAAAAAAAGAAAGAAAATCAGTTTAATTCGAAATAATAACTAACTATTAAATTATAGGTATTGGAATTTCTTTTCAAATTTGTCTGTTAGTGATCATAACGAGTACAAATTTATCCGAAGTTACAAATTATCTGAAATAACGAATGCCATATCGAAACAAATGGAACAGAACAAATTAATAATAAATAATTAATAATAATAAAAAGGTTTTATTATTATTATTTTTATTTATTATTATTAGATCGTTACGTTTCATTTGTTTAGATGCGGCATTCGTTATTTCAGATAATTCGTAACTTCGGATAAATTTGTACTCGTTATGTTTACTAACAGCCAAATTTGAAAGGAAATTCTAAAACCTAGAATTTAATAGTAGACGTGAACTGACAAAAAATTTGTTAATTTTCGTTTTCGTTTCATTCATTTTTTTGGAAATTCGGAAAATCTGAAAATTCGGAAATTCGAAAATCCGAAAATTAAAAAATTCGTAAATTTCAGAATTAACGAATTTGTCAAAATTTGTTAAAAAAACAAAATTCGGAATTACGAAAATCTGAAATTCGGAAATCCCAAAATTCCCTTTCCTCCCCAGACTGACTGTCTCTGACCCGCCCCTTTATTTCATTGGATTTCAGCTTTCAATCATGGAGGCCCAGCATCACATGTAGGGTGCTCTGCATGCAAATCCAGCCTGCCAAGGAATGGGTTCGCTCATATCTCAGCTATACATTTGAGGCGCGCGCGCACCTGCTATCCCGATCCCGCTAGCCGACGTACAGCTACGACGGTTCGCGGGATCGTGCCAACCTGCTGCAGTATAATGACGGCGGCTGGTCAGCAAGCGGCAGGGGCGCTGCTAGGTCTACAAAAGATCTGGGGCTAGAGCCCATACTAGCGTAGTAAAGAAAGTCATACGCTTGGGCGGGCATACACATGTATATACAGTAATATACGTGTGTGTGTATATATCTCCACAGAGAGCCCCCCACTTACATCAGGGTCCCCAGAGAGCCTTCACCTTACATCAGAGTCCCCAGAGAGCCTCCCCTTGCATCAGGGTCCCCAGAGATCCCCCTACTTACATCAGGGTCCCCAGAGAGCCTCCACCTTGCATCAGGGTCCCCAGCAGTGTTGCCAACCTACCAGATTGAAATTTACTGACACGACACCCAAAATTTACTGGCACCACCAAGTTTTTACTGGCATTTCCAAAAGTTACAAAATTACAGTTGTAAGTGCAAATTTCAGTATTTAGGCTACAAATAAGTACAATATGCAATTAGCAATGTGATTCAAGGTAGATATTAAGGCAAAAAGCATATTTCTTATTCTATTTTAAATATAGTAAGTAAGTGGCTCAGGGACAGGACTCGGGGGCAGGCTCTCACAGTGACACTGGCAGCAGTGTGCAGCAGCACAGATCACTGACACGTCCCATCCTGAGTGACAGTGACAGTCTCACTCCATGCCAGGTGGTCCTCTCAGTCCCCTCCAGTCCAAAAAGCATTGACAGTCCCGCTCCCGGCTTGCCTTGCTCCCATCCCACAGACCCGCACACGAGGCTCTGGCCACCCCGCTTGGCTCCCTTGCACCATGACATCACACGACATGCTCAGGCACTCTGCCCCCGGCTGGTACCACCCAAACACACTCTAGTAGGTACTTGGATGGTCCTGGCCGGCTCCGGACCAGAGCTGCGCTTGCTCAGTTCCGAGTCAAGCATCACGGCCATATTTTTTACTGGCATCCTTTTCCTCTTACTGGCATTTACTGGCAGGAGAAAAGTGCCTGTTTTTTACTGGCTGCCAGTAAAAATACTGACGGTTGGCAACACTGGTCCCCAGAAATCCCCCCACTTACATCAGGGTCCCCAGAAATCCCCCCAATTACATCAGGGTCCCCAGGGATCCCCCCACTTACATCAGGGTCCACAGAGATCCCCCCACTTACATAAGGGTTCCCAGAGAGCCTCCCTTACATTAGGGTCCCTAGAGAGCCTCCCCCTTACATCAGGGTCCCCAGAGATCCCCCCACTTACATCAGGGTTCCCAGAGAGCCTCCCTTACATTAGGGTCCCTAGAGATCCTCCTTTATCAGATTCCTTTATCAGTAGCCCCCCACTTACATCAGGGTCCCCAGAGAGCCCCCTTACATCAGGGTCCCCAGAGAGCTTCCCCCTTGCATCAGAGTCCCCAGAGATCCCCCCTACTTACATTAGGGTTCCCAGAGAGCCTCCCTTACATTAGGGTCCCTAGAGAGCCTCCCTTACATTAGGGTCCCTAGAGAGCCTCCCCCTTAACATCAGGGTCCCCAGCGAGCCTCCCCTCCCCTTGCGGACCCCTGCAGAGACTCTGGGCTATGGGCCCTAGATTCGGGGGGCTATAGCCCCAAAAGCCACCCCCTAGCGATGCCACTGGCAAGCGGTTAACTTGTAAACACTGCGTCTGAAAAATAGGCCCGGTCCTTAAGTGGTTAATTGATAAAGGAATTTTATCACCTTTTTTTTAAATCAGTAGCGCTGTGTTGGCGCTCTGGTATCACGACGTATAATCCAGATGTGACCATTTCACGTCACTTCCACTCTGCGCCATGCTACCTACATCCTCCACCTGCAGCAGCATGGCAGTTAATAAAGGGGACCTACACAGAGGACTTCATTGTCCCAGGAGCCGTGCCAGCTTGGTCCTCTCTATAAAACGTGTCTAAAAGCAGAAACAAACATCTGATTGGTCTCTCTAAGTAACTCTTGGCTCCGATTTGCCCATTGGCTCGCAGGCGATTGCTCTTTTTAAGAGTTCTTTATTTTCTCCAGTAAAACCCGATCTCTGCCTTATGTTTGTAATAGGATTATACATCTTTATTCATTTAACCTCGTCAACGAGTGTGGGGGGTGGGGGGGGGGGGGGCAATGGCGGACCAACAGGAGGATGTCAGTTTTAAATGGAACCCACGTGGCTCTTTGCGAGCGGCATGGTGGGGGTCTCCTGGCGGGGATGGAAGCGTTTAGTGGGGGCCACTAAAGAGACATCAGTACCTGACAGGTAATTAGGCCAATACATCATCGGCAGCGCAGATCTTCACCCGTATCGGCTTCCTCCATACTCTGCGTCCGATCGTTAACGTGACGGGCAGGTGCCGAGTATTGCCGATAACGAGGATGTGAAATGTAACATTGTCTTCTGTAAACAGATACATTTGTTTTCAGTGCTGAGGACTTGCTGAAAAGAAATGTGAATGTCACTTTAACCGCTTGCCGACCGGCGATGTCGTTTTACTTCTACGGTGCGGGCCGATCACATATACTGTATACAGTGCCTTGAAAACGTATTCATACCCCTTAAAAATTTTCCACATTTTTGTCGTGTTACAACCAAAAAACGTAAATGTATTTTATGTAATAGACCAACACAAAGTGGCACATAATTGTGAAGTGGAAGGAAAATGATAAATGGTTTTCCAAATTTTTTACAAATAAATATGTGAAAAGTGTGGGGGGGGGGGTACATTTGTATTCAGCCCCCTTTTCTCTGATACCCCTAACTAAAATCTAGTGGAAACAATTGCCTTTAGTACAGCGTCGCATGACCGCGCAATTGCCAGTTAAATTTACGCAGTGCTGAATAGCAATAAATTACCTGATCATGAAGGGGGGTAAAATCTACCAGAGCCAAAGTGGTTAAAGTGTATGTAGATCCATTAGAACTACTTACTGCATACAGCATTAAAGTGATATTAAACCCTCCTAAGAAAAAGTAAATGTAGCTGAATTCCTTATGTCACCATTTCTGTTCCACTATGTCTCTAACTGACACCATTGATGGTGCACTATTCCTCCCACTGACACCAATGATGGGGCACTATTCCTCCCACTGATACCAATGATGGGGCACTATTCCTCCCACTGATACCAATGATGGGGCACTATTCCTCCCACTGATACCAATGATGGGGCACTCTTCCTTCCACTGATACCAATGATGGGGCACTATTCCTCCCACTGATACCAATGATGGGGTACTATTCCTCCCACTGATACCAATCATGGGGCACTATTCCTCCCACTGATACCAATGATGGGGCACTATTCCTCCCACTGATACCAATGATGGGGCACTCTTCCTTCCACTGATACCAATGATGGGGCACTATTCCTCCCACTGATACCAATGATGGGGTACTATTCCTCCCACTGATACCAATCATGGGGCACTATTCCTCCCACTGATACCAATCATGGGGCACTATTCCTCCCACTGATACCAATCATGGGGCACTATTCCTCCCACTGATACCAATGATGGGGTACTATTCCTCCCACTGATACCAATGATGGGGTACTATTCCTCCCACTGATACCAATCATGGGGCACTATTCCTCCCACTGATACCAATGATGGGGCACTATTCCTCCTCCTACTGACTGCAGGCGCTATGTAATTATTTTACTCCCACTGACCTCCAATCTTGAGTTTACTGCCACTGACACCGAGGCCTTTTCTACATCCAATGGCCACAGTCTGCCCCCCCCCCCCAAAAAAAAAAGAAAGTGTGAAAAGACAGTAAACTGGCCCTTGGATTAGACGGCTCGGAGACTCCTGTCCTGGAATGCTGTGTTGGCTGCTTCCTGCAGAGCCGATCACACAGGTGTCTTGCTTCAAATTCCTTTAATGCATATTACATATTTATACTAAGACTGACAAAATGGTACAATAATAACGACACAATAGAGCGATTATTTCTTCCTTCATGGCGGGATAAATATTAACAAGGCTGAAGAGATGGAAGTCGCCCCGTAACAAAACATCATTAATGTGCGCCCTCAGCCAAGGCGTCCGATCTCGTTAGGCGGCATCTGAAGTGAAAAGTCGCAGGCCAGCGCGCCGCTCAGCGCTAAGTAAATAGAATTACGATGAGGGATGGGGAGGCCTAAGTGAAAGCGCCATTTATTAATCGGCGGTACGGCGGGTTCTCCATTCCCATGATTAATATTTATGGGGAAGAAAAAGAAAAGTTTACTCCGGTGACGTCTTCCCTCCGGAATCATTAAAGGATCGCTTCATATCTGCGCGCTACTGTAATGTACGCGCGGTTTTCTGCGTGTTAACACCCCTTAGCGTTAGGGCAGCCCCAATGTACCAAATTGCACCCAAGGGCATGTGCCAATTTACCATGTATTGTGATGGGCGGCAAGGCATGTGCGTTTGCAAGTTGCATCAGGGTGCCATTAGAAATTAATAGCCCTGTAGTACTCCAAAAAAAAGAAATAATAAAAAAAAAAAAACACGTGTTTCATGCGATGTGGCAATGCACATATTATATTATTGCTAAATTCCATTTATTTTTTATTTTTATAAATTAAATTTAATAAAAAGATTTAATAAAATGCAAGTTCATTTATTAAATAAATATATTTCATGTACCGTATGTATTTATTATATTATTATTATTATTATTATTATTATTAATAATAATCATTAATAATTCATACATTAATTTCATTAAATAAATATATTCATATACATTAATTTCAATAAATAAATATATTCATTAAATAAATAATTCCAATTCCATTAAATACATAAATTCCATAAATTTATTTAATATTATATTTATTATTGCTAAATTCATATTATTAATACAATTCCATACTACTGCTCGTTCCTGCAGTGCACAGATGTGACTCCTAACTAAAGAGGAACTGCCGTCTGCTCACATAATTTGTAATAAAAACCTCTTTGCCATTCAGAAGCTTCCATCCACCCACTTTGCGTATTATTTTATATCTACTGTGATTCCGTACTTGCCAAATAGGCTTGCAGAAATCTCCCTCCACTGAGTCTGGCTGCAGCCATTTTAACTGTGGGCAGCTGAAGCTGCTGCCTGTTCACTTCCTGGATTTACACAGACACACAGAGGCACGCTCTGCCGCTCTCATTGGCCCTCTTATGACTCATCCCCCCCTCTCTTCCTGGCAAAATCTCACCAGAGTGAGAGAGAGAGCTGTGCATGATGTCATAAGCCTAGGCTAATGACCGGACAGGAAACAGGAAGTGGGCTGTATAAGGGATTTACTGGCAGAAAAAAAAATGTTTTACTATCCAAAGTTAAAACAACAACAAGGGCAGAAGATTTAATAGATGGAAAGATGAAAAAATTACTTAAGTTTCCGCTTAACTAACTAAATAAACTGTCATCAGACTGCAAAAGAAAACAAAAAAGGGCTCATTCTCACTTCTCTGCTGGGGCACATTGCAGCAATGACTTGTGTTTTTTTCCCCTCATTAACATGTGGTGCACTGGCACCTATTCAGATGAATGGATTGGCAATGCACTACAATGTTCCTGCACCATTTCTGGCAGCACACCGCAATGCAAAGCACATTTTGCACGGCGCTGCAACACACGTCCATCAGCAAGGTGCGTAGGGGTGCCATTCAGAACGAAAGATGTTGCAATGCACCATCGCTCCGTAACGCGTGTGTTATTACAACATAAGAGCATGAACTGTGCTGTGTGTGTATGCAGATCATGTATTAATGAATGGGCTGCTAACGCACCACAAGAAATAAAAATCAAGCATTACTCTTTTTTTTAACAATGTAGCACACTGTATATCAAGGCAAGATCTAGGGGGGTGCTGGGAGGGCTGTGCCCCCCCCACCTCCACTGCCCTGTTTACCTCCTATACTCTTACCTGCTGACCCCCTGTACACTGCCCTACTGACCCCCTGTACACTGCCCTACTGACCCCTGTACACTGCCCTACTGACCCCCTGTACACTGCCCTACTGACCCCCTGTACACTGCCCTACTGACCCCCTGTACACTGCCCTACTGACCCCTTGTACACTGCCCTACTGACTCCCTGTACACTGCCCTACTGACCCCTTGTACACTGCCCTACTGACCCCCTGTACACTGCCCTATTGACCCCCTGTACACTTCCCTACTGCCCCCCTGTACACTGCCCTACTGACCCCCTGTACACTGCCCCCCTGTACACTGCCCTACTGATCTTATGTACACTGCCCCTTGTACGCTGCCCTACTGACCCCCTGTACACTGCCCCCCGACCCCCTGTACACTGCCCTACAGACCCTCTGTACACTGCCCTACTGACCCCCTATACACTGCCCCCCCTGACCCCCTGTACACTGCCCTACAGACCTCCTGTACACTGTCCCCCTGTACACTTCCCTACTGACCCCCTGTACACTGCCCTACTGACCCCCTATACACTGCCCCCCTGACCCCCTGTACACTGCCCTACAGACCTCCTGTACACTGACCCACTGTACACTGCCCTACTGACCCCCTGTACACTGCCCTACTGACCCCTGTACACTGCCCTACTGACCCCCTGTACACTGCCCTACTGACCCCTTGTACACTGCCCTACTGACTCCCTGTACACTGACCCCCTATACACTTCCCTACGGACCCCCTGTACACTGCCCTACTGACCCCCTGTACACTGCCCCCCTGCCCCCCTGTACACTGCCCTACAGACCTCCTGTACACTGTCCCCCTGTACACTGCCCTACTGACCCCCTGTACACTGCCCTTCTGACCTTCTGTACACTGCCCTACTGACCCCCTGTACACTGCCCTACTGACTCCCTGTACACTGCCCTACTGACCCCTTGTACACTGCCCTACTGACCCCCTGTACACTGCCCTACTGACCCCCTGTACACTGCCCTATTGACCCCCTGTACACTGCCCCCCTGTACACTGCCCTACTGATCTTCTGTACACTGCCCTACTGACTCCCTGTACACCTACTACTGCCCCCCACCTCCACTGCCCTGTTTACCTCCTATACTTTCACCTGCTGACCCCCTGTACACTGCCCTACTGACCCCTGTACACTGCCCTACTGAACCCCTGTACACTGCCCTACTGACCCCTGTACACTGCCCTACTGACCCCCTGTACATTGCCCTACTGACTCCCTGTACACTGCCCTACTGACCCCCTGTACACTGCCCTACTGACCCCTGTACACTGCCCTACTGACCCCTTGTACACTGCCCTACTGACTCCCTGTACACTGCCCTACTGACCCCTTGTACACTGCCCTACTGACCCCCTGTACACTTCCCTACTGCCCCCCTGTACACTGACCTACTGACCCCCTGTACACTGCCCCCCTGTACACTGCCCTACTGATCTTCTGTACACTGCCCCCTGTACGCTGCCCTACTGACCCCCTGTACACTGCCCCCCGACCCCCTGTACACTGCCCTACAGACCCTCTGTACACTGCCCTACTGACCCCCTATACACTGCCCCCCCTGACCCCCTGTACACTGCCCTACAGACCTCCTGTACACTGTCCCCCTGTACACTGCCCTACTGACCCCCTGTACACTGCCCTACTGACCCCCTATACACTGCCCCCCTGACCCCCTGTACACTGCCCCCCTGACCCCCTGTACACTGACCCACTGTACACTGCCCTACTGACCCCCTGTACACTGCCCTACTGACCCCTGTACACTGCCCTACTGACCCCCTGTACACTGCCCTACTGACCCCTTGTACACTGCCCTACTGACTCCCTGTACACTGACCCCCTATACACTTCCCTACGGACCCCCTGTACACTGCCCTACTGACCCCCTGTACACTGCCCCCCTGCCCCCCTGTACACTGCCCTACAGACCTCCTGTACACTGTCCCCCTGTACACTGCCCTACTGACCCCCTGTACACTGCCCTTCTGACCTTCTGTACACTGCCCTACTGACCCCCTGTACACTGCCCTACTGACCCCCTGTACACTGCCCTGCTGATCCCCTGTACACTGCCCTACTGACCCCTTGTACACTGCCCCCTGACCCCCTGTACACTGACCCCCTGTACACTGCCCTACTGACCCCCTGTACACTGCCCCCTGACCTTGTGTACACTGCCCCCCTGTACACAGCCCTACTGACCCCCTGTACACTGCCCTTCTGACCTTCTGTACACTGCCCTACTGACCCCCTGTACACTGCCCCCCCTGTACACTGCCCTACTGACCTTCTGTACACTGCCCTACTGACCCCCTGTACACTGCCCCACTGACCCCCTGTACACTGCCCCACTGACCCCCCTGATTGCTGCCCCCCCTGTACACTGCTCCACTGACCCCCTGTACACTGCCTCCCCTGTACACTGCCCTACTGACCTTCCATACACTGCCCTACTGACCCCCTTTACACTGCCCCACTGACCCCCTGTACACTGCCCTACCGACCCCCTGTACACTGCCCCCCTGACCTTGTGTACACTGCCCCCCTGTACACAGCCCTACTGACCCCCTGTACACTTCCCTTCTGTACACTGCCCTACTGACCCCCTGTACACTGCCCCCTGTACACTGCCCTATAGACCTTCTGTACACTGCCCTACTGACCCCCTGTACACTGCCCCACTGACCCCCTGAACACTGCCCCACTGAACCCCTGTTCACTGCCATACTGACCCCATGTACACTGCCCCACTGACCCCTGTACACTGCCCCCCTGACCTTGTATACACTGCCCCCTGACCTTGTATACACTGCCCCCCTGTACACAGCCCTACTGACCCCCTGTACACTGCACTACTGACCCCCTGTACACTGCCCCCTGTACACTGCCCTACTGACCTTCTGTACACTGCTCCACTGACCCCCCTGATTGCTGCCCCCCTGTACACTGCTCCACTGACCCCCTGTACACTGCCCTACTGACCCCCTGTACACTGCCCTACTGACCCCCTGTACACTGCCCCACTGACCCCCTGTTCACTGCCCTACTGACCCCCTATGCACTGCCCCCCCTGACCCCCTGTAGCCTGTCCCCCTGTACACTGCCCTACTGACCCCCTGTACACTGCCCTACTGACCCCCCTATACACTGCCCCCCTGCCCCCCTGCCCCCCTGACCCCCTGTACACTGCCCTACAGACCTCCTGTACACTGACCCACTGTACACTGCCCTACTGACCCCCTGTACACTGCCCTACTGACCCCCTGTACACTGCCCTACTGACCCCTGTACACTGCCCTACTGACCCCCTGTACACTGCCCTACTGACCCCTTGTACACTGCCCTACTGACTCCCTGTACACTGCCCTACTGACCCCTTGTACACTGCCCTACTGACTCCCTGTACACTGACCCCCTATACACTTCCCTACTGACCCCCTGTACAGTGCCCTACTGACCCCCTGTACACTGCCCCCCCTGTACACTGCCCTACTGATCTTCTGTACACTGCCCCCTTTACACTGCCCTACTGATCTTCTGTACACTGCCCCCCTGTACACTGCCCTACTGACCCCCTGTACGCTGCCCTACTGACCCCCTGTACACTGCTCTACAGACCCTCTGTACACTGCCCCCCTGTACACTGCCCTACTGACCCCTATACACTGCCCCCCCTGACCCCATGTACACTGCCCTACAGACCTCCTGTACACTGCCCTACTGACCCCCTGCACACTGCCCTACTGACACCCTGTACGCTGCCCTACTGACCCCCTGTACACTGCCCTACAGACCCTCTGTACACTGCCCCCCTGTACACTGCCCGACTGACCCCATATACACTGCCCCCCCTGACCCCATGTACACTGCCCTACAGACCTCCTGTACACTGTCCCCCTGTACACTGCCCTACTGACCCCCTGTACACTGCCCTTCTGACCTGTACACTGCCCCCCTGTACACTGCCTACTGACCCCCTGTACACTGCCCTGCTGATCCCCTGTACACTGCCCTACTGACCCCTTGTACACTGCCCCCTGACCCCCTGTACACTGCCCCCTGACCCCCTGTACACTGACCCCCTGTACACTGCCCTACTGACACCCTGTACACTGCCCTTCTCACCTTCTGTACACTGCCCCCTGTACACTGCCCTACTGACCCCCTGTACACTGCCCCCCTGTACACTGCCCTACTGACCTTCTGTACAATGCCCTACTGACCCCCTGTACACTGCCCCACTGACTCCCCTGATTGCTGCCCCCCCCTGTACACTGCTCCACTGACCCCCTGTACACTGCCCTACTGACCCCCTGAACACTGCCCCACTGACCCCCGTTCACTGCCATACTGACCCCATGTACACTGCCCCACTGACCCCCTGTACACTGACCCCCTGTACACTTCCCTACTGACCCCCTGTACACTGCCCCCCTGACCTTGTATACACTGCCCCCTGTACACAGCCCTACTGACCCCCTGTACACTGCACTACTGACCCCCTGTACACTGCCCCCCCTGTACACTGCCCTACTGACCTTCTGTACACTGCTCCACTGACCCCCCTGATTGCTGCCCCCCCTGTACACTGCCCTACTGACCCCCTGTACACTTCCCTACTGACCCCCTGTACACTGCTCCACTGACCCCCTATACACTGCCCCACTGATCCCCTGTACACTGCCCCACTGACCCCAATGTACACCGACCCCCTGTACACTGCCCTGCTGACCTCCCATCCATCCATCTGACATTTTTTACTGCACTCCCACATCAGACAGGCTAGATCTGGTTCCATTGCATCATTACTTGTTGGCTACATGGCAGGATACAGCAGTAACATCCTAACGCGTTTCAGTTGAAGCCTTATGCCCCGTACACACGGTCGGAAATTCCGACGGAAAATGTCCGATCGGACCATGTTGTCGGAAAATCCGCCCGTGTGTGGGCTCCATCTGACTTTTTCCATCGGATTTGAGATCCTGCTCTCAAATTTTCCGACAACAAAATCCGATCAGACTTTTTCCGATCGTGTGTAGAGAATTCCGACGGACAAAGTGCCACGCATGCTCAGATCACATTATGAGACCAAATCTATTGGCTACTAGCCTCTACGTAGTTCCATCGTACGCAACGAACATCACCACGTTCAGAATGATCAGATTTTCCGACCACTTTGTCCGACCGTGTGTATGCAACACCAGTGTCGGACAAAATCCGTCTGAAAAAATCTGACGGATTTTGTGGTCGGAATTTCCGACCGTGTGTACGGGGGCTTACTCATAGCATATGAGTAAGCATATATGCTATGAGTGAGACTTCGACTAAAATGGGTTAGAATGTTACTGCTGTATGTTGCCCTGTAGCTAATAAAGAATTGATGCAATGGATGTTACCGAGTAGACGGCTTCATTATTTTAGAGCAGTGGTCTCCAAACTGCAGGCCGGGGGCCAAATGCGGCCCTTTGCTTGCTTTTATCTGGCCCCTGGGGCACTATTCCATTCACTGAAACCACAAAAGGGGCCCAATTCCTTGCAATGACACCAACGATGGGGCACAATTCTTACCAATGACACCAACGATGGGGCACAATTCTCACCAATGACACCAGCGATGGGGCACACTTCTTCCCAATGACACCAACTACGGAGCCCAATGACACCAATGATGGGGCATTGTTTACTCTAAATGATGCTGGGACTTTTATATTCCTGATGGCCACAGTCCAGCCCCCCTAAAATCTGAAGGACACTACACCGGCCCTTTGTTTACAAAGTTTGCAGACCCCTTTTTTAGAGGATAATCCCCCACTCTGTACTGATGTTTCACCAGCCAGCCCCCACATCACTATCATGTCTTGTAGTGAGATAGTGGTTGGCCAGTGCAGCAGACGCGGCCATAACTCCCCAACATTTTGAGATGGGAATGAGGGACACCTACCACCAAACGTATGTAGGCATAGGACACGCCCCCTGCCACACCCCCTTAAAGGAGAATTAACCCCCAAAAAAAGGTTAATTAAACCCACAAGTGCTTTTTCTTACCACTACTATTCCTTTATATTGGCTTTTAAAATGTACAAATGCAGCAATTTAGAAATTGGATGAAAGGTTTAGCACTGGGAAACTCTTTTTGAAAGATAAAAAGTGCATTTTATATACAACTACCGTATATACTCGAGTATAAGCCGACCCGAATATAAGCCGAGGCACCTAATTTTACCACAAAAAACTGTTATTGACTCCAGTATAAGCCTAGGGTGAGAAATGCGCAGCTACTGTAAGTGGAAAAGAGGGTCAACAATGCCCATTTGCAGCCTCACTGTGCCCATTTGCAGCCTCACTGTGCCCATTTGCAGCCTCACTGTGCCCCATTTGCAGCCATAGGTCCCCCAAAGTTCCTAGATGCCCCCCTAGCTGCAGCCCAAATTTGGGGTCTCTGGACCCAAAGGGTCCCGAAATTATATTGCTGCAGATGGACACAGTTGACCGAATTTGGGGCCCCGTATCTCGGGGTCACTTGGTGCTAGGAACCCCATCTTTGGATATGTTGTAGTGCTAGTTCCACTGGGTTTGCACACCAATTTGGGGTTCCTAGCACCAAGTGGCCCCGAGACACGGGGCCCCAAAGTTGGTTCGAAAAATGTAAAAAAAAAAGTGCCGAAAAACTCGGCTTATACTTGAGTATATATGGTATATAGATCAGACCAAAATGAGGGAAAAATGATGAGGAAAGAGGGACAGAGGGACATTGCACCAAATCAGGGACAGTCCCTTGAAATCAGGGACAGTTGGGAGGTATAGACGCGGCATACACAACGCCTGTCAAACACGCCAATCAGGACCGTGCCACAAGCGCAAGCCAAATACTAGGCTTGTGGTTGGTGCTCATTAGTTCCAACCTCTAGGCATTTAGGAGGTGGCTATCTAGTCTCCCAGGTGCCCAGAGGCTGCTTCTCTACCGCCTTCTGAAAAGCGGTCCATTATGGAGCGCTTTTCAGAGACTGCTGCCCTAACATAGTTTTATTTCCATTCACCCTGCCAGTAGATCCGTTATTTTATTATATTTAAATTATATTTAAAGCTTACCCAGGGCTTCCCCCTGTCCCCATGTGCTCAGGTATGGCGATTTGTCGCTTCAGTGCCATGCAATGCGTTGTGGGGCGGCTTGGTTTTCCACGTAAAGAAAAATCGCAATAAAGGCATATGAAATAAAAAACACTATGATAGCAGGTCATACAGTGACCAGAATTCAATATCTTTCATGACGGCCCTTTCTCAGCCACTGTCCTGCTCCTTATAAGATCAATGGTTGTCCATGACTCTGTCTTTCTGCTGTGCAGCACCCAGGGGGCGCTGTTGTCTTATATAATATTGTTTCTCGCTGTCTGCCACCATGGGTTAAGTGATGGGTTTGATACCCGCTCTTCTATTAGCATCCCTGTCACAAGTGATTACTGAATCCAAAACGACCCCAATTAGTAAATACCGTGATAACAGAGGACGATGATTGGCCGCGACACTTTCCATGCCCCCCCCCCCTTGCGCGCTTGACCTTCGCCGTGGCCGGCACGGCGCCAGGCTCAGTACTTTCTACACCGCAAAGGCAATCAGAGCTTATTATATAACCCTTCATAATAAACAGAGTCAATAGAAGAGCTCAATGGACCCCGTAGGAAAAAGCGAAGTAGAGGGGAACGCTACATTGTTACCCGCGTGTACCCTGGGCGGCCCCAGGCTGGGCCTCCGCAGTATTTTTTTAATGTGCAAGGATGCCAAGTAATGGGTTACACTTCCAGGTATTTTTTACCTTTCACAAAGATCACAGTACGTCCCCTGACAATGCCTTCATGTGCTCTTTCCTCCAGAAGGTTGGAGCGGTGGCAGCTGGTGGGTGGGTTCTTCTTTTGGGGGGGGGGCGGCAAACAAACAACACCCTCCCGGCGGCGTGGCACAGCACTGATACAGCCCCTCCCCCCCAACGGCGGTCTGGCACTTACCCGCTTGTGTGGCAGGGCTGTGGTGTCCTCTCCTGGAGTGCAGTGTCCGCTCCTCCAGCTTCCTCCGCGTCTCCTCTTCCGCCAAAGCGCAAGGCATCCAATAGGATCGCCTGTGCGATTCGGGCAATCGGGAAAAAGGTCTCGCAGACCTGCCTCCTGGCGGGGAGGAACTTTAGTGTGATAATAACGAAAATTCATTCGCTATGGTCACACAATTGGGTGGCCTCGGAGCGCAATGCTCTGCACTCCAAGTCCTTTTTTTTTTTGAGGCCAGGTTACAGAAGGTCCTGAACAAGAAGCAGGAAGCTTACTGGGCATGGGCTGGACTGGCATAACTAGTGCAGAGGCCGACTGAATAGTATTGTCAGGTGTAGTGACCATCTCAATCGCATCACAGGGCATAGCGACTGTGGAACTTGGGGAACTTTTGGGGTAACCTTGAGTAGGCAGGAAGAGGAACAGGAGGAACCCCAAGCCAGGATCTGTCCAGCAGTCCAGTCAACGTGTGGGGAATGGAGCCGTAACCAAGGAAGACCTAATATGATAGGAGATGAAGCCTTAAGCCCCATACACACGGTCGGAAAATCCGACCACCAAATCCATCGGATTTGGTCCGACGGATTTAGTCCGACACTGGTGTTGCATACACACGGTCGGACAAAGTTGTCAGAAAATCCGATCATTCTGAACGTGGTGACGTTTGTTGCCTACGACGGGACTACGTAGAGGCTAGTAGCCAATAGCTTTGGTCTTGTAATGTGATCTGAGCATGCGTGGCACTTTGTCCGTCGGAATTCGCTACACACGATCGGATTTGGTGTGATCGGACTTTGTTGTCAAAAAATCTATCCAGCAGGAGATAGGACTTTGTCCGTCGGACAATCCGATGGAAACTGTCCGATGGTGCCTACACACGGTCGGAATTTCCGACAACATTGTCCGATAGGACAGAATCCATCGGAAAATCCGACCGTGTGTATGGGGCTTTAGGCAAGACAAGGAAGGATATCCACTCCTGGTGGAGTGTCCCTACTGAAATCTTGACAGGAAGGGTCTGGAAACGGATAGGGCCCCCTGGGAGAACAGTGCCATCAATCGCCAAGACCACCAATGGCGTTGTAAGGGGCAAAAGGGTAAGTCTCATGGAGGATGCAGTTTCCCAATCCATGAAATTGGCAGCGGCTCCGGAATCCAGATGCTCTGAGACCGAACCAGAGGAAGTGCCGACATGAAGCAACACAGAAAGGAAAAGACGAGAAGGTGAAGGTGATATTTCAGGGTCTAATACTCCACCTTCCAGATGTATTAGCCCTGAGCGTTTTTCCGGACGAAGAGAACAAGTGTCACGGAAATGACCTTTGGCCCCACAATAGAGGCATAGGCCCAGTGTTCTGCGCCTAGCGCGTTCTTCGGGAGATAACTTGGTCCAGCCCAACTGCATAGGTTCCTCAGCAGGCAGGGGGAGCTCATCGGATCGAAGAGAAGGGACTGGGAGCTCAGGCTGACTAAAGAGCGGGGAGTGCTGGAGTCTTTTTTCCAGGGCCCTCTCCTGAAAGCGAATATCGATCTGGTTACACAAGGTGATAACACTGTCCAGATCAGCAGGAAGGGATCTTCCTGCTAAATCATCCTTCACTCTATCAGAGAGGCCATGTAAAAAGGTTGCAACTAGGGCCTCATTATTCCAGCTCAATTCAGCCGTGAGGATACGGAACTGAAGAGCATACTGTCCCACAGAAGCGGACTCTTGACGGAGACGTAAAAGAGCGCTAGCCGCTGAGGAGACACGACCCGGTTCCTCGAAGATATTCCGAAAAAGTTTCAAGAAGACAGGCTAGAAACCACTGGATCATTCAGTTCCCACAGAGGGGCAGCCCAAGCTAGCGCCTCGCCTGACAGGAGGGATATAATATATGCTACTTTCGCCCGATCGGAGAGGACGTTTTGGGGCTGAAGTTCAAAATGAATTGTGCACTGGCTAAGGAACCCCCTGCAAGCCTTGGAGTCCCCAGAGCTGGTAGTTGTAATGAATGTGTGGCTGCGACTGATGCGATAGGTGCAGCAGCAGATAGCGGTTGAGGTTGTTGAACCAGGGATCCTAATGAGGCCTGAACCTGTTCAAAACGGGATGCCAAATCCTGAAGGAATCGCATCACCTGGGTCTGATGCGATTCTTGGGTCTCAAGTCTGCAAACTAAGCCCTGCAATGGATCATCTGCTGGGTCCATGGCTGATCAAACTGTCAGGTCACCTGAGACCAGGTGACAGGTGCACTCAGTAGGAGCCAGAAGTGCACCGCTAGGTAGTGGACCTTAGGACTGACTGCTGCGGATTGTACCCAGGGAGATTCAGGACACAGGTCTACTGGATCACTAACACAGATCCGAATGGGAGCTAGAGAATAGATTCCCCAGAGCGCGGAGTCTAAGAGCCAGCAGGTGTTCGCCAGAGCCTCTAGTGGTGAGGATGGACTTCGCTGCAGTCTGGCTCCAGGTCGTGACCCCCAGGGTCTCACAGCTCATGCTCACAGTAGACTACAGGAGAAGGAAGCAGCAGGCTGGAACGACAAGGATAGTAAGGGGATAAGGCAGAGGTCAGGGCAACTAGCAGACAGGAACAACAGAGTACACACCAAAGGTTCAGGGTCACAGGCAGACAGGGATGGTCGGGGACATGCCAAAAGGTCAAGGGCACAAGCAGACAGGAATCGTTAAGAACACGCCAAGGTCGGTAACAGAGACAAACATAGAGCACACGGCAAGCAGGAACCAGGAAGCCGAACACACCATGGATACACAATGGTTGATCAGCACCACTGGCTTGCAGTGCACAGGTTAATATAGGGTTCCCTGATAGGGCCAGGGGTGGAGCCATGCTTAGAGCAGAGGTTATAAAAACCACCAGGTGGAAGTGGCTGGCCTCTTAGTCTGAACACATGAGGAGAGGTAAGCAAACAGAGGAAGATTACTGCATAACCATGACACTTGTGTGTAAGAAAATGGCCAACCCCCGGCCAACTCCCCTTGCAAGCAACAATATGACCTATTAATGACTTTGGTATGGAGTCAACTAAGGTAACCAGGATATGGGAGGCTTTCTTTCTTAGCTATTGTGAGACAACTTTAATAAGAAAATATGAAATTTCTCTATCAACTTATGAGTTATGAATCTCAACCACCTTGTCTATCTATGTCTTGTATGTTCTTACTGTGATGTTTGTAACCTCTCCAAATTGACATGCGAGTACAAATATCGAACAAGACAAAGGCTGTAGGATGGAGTGAAGTTGCTGTTCTCCTCCACTTTACCTGTTTCTCTGAGGCAATGCGAGAGACCAAGACCCCAGACATCGGAGGTCATCAACCTCAGTCCTTACCACTGCCCTACAGAAGGGATGCTGGCAAACACCAGAAACATGTCGGATGTGTCTCCAGCTATGTTACCAATAAAGATATGTATTCTTCAACCTTGAAAGTCATTTGACCTTTTATTGCCATACTCCTCACCCACCAATACTCTCTCTTTGTCTTGCTTCCTTCTCCACTAATGCCGCGTACACACGGTCGGAATTCTCGTCGGAAAAAGCTCTGATGGTTTTCCCCTCTGAAAAATTAAGAACAGGTTCTCAATCCAAGCTGAAAAATGGCCTGGGCAGGAAGGGGGTGTAATGCCGCGTACACACGGTCGGAATTCTCGTCGGAAAAAGCTCTGATGGTTTTCCCGTCGGAATTCCGACGGAATTTCACTCAAACTGTCTTGCCTACACACGGTCACACCAAATTTGGACGGTCAATAACACTGCGACATACAACACGTTCGACTGCACTATAAAAGGGAAGTTTAATGCTTCTGAGCATGCATCGAATTGTTTCTGAGCATGCGTGTCGGAATTGCATACACACGATCGGAAAATCCGATAGAAAGGTTTTCCTTCTGAAAAATTAAGAACAGGTTCTCAATCCAAAGTCCGTCGGAAATTCCGACAGAAAAAGAACGATGGGCATACACACGGTCATAAAATCCGATGAAAAGCTCCCATCGGACTGTTTCCATCGGAAATTCCGACCGTGTGTACGCGGCATTAGGGGGTTTGCTCTACCTGTCCTCTCATCTCTGATTGATCTCCTGACTCTTCACCTTTCCACTTTGCCCCAGCTATTGGTTATTTGGTATAATTCTGCTGTCCGTGACCCGGCAGTAGGAACATGTAGCGCCCATTTTCTTTATTGGAAGATATCTGCTGGTCCCCACACAATAGCTTTCCAAAGCTGGGCACACACTGGTAGAATTTCATCTGGACTTGCGTTCGAAATTCTCAAAATGTGATCATCAGAGCATTTCAGTTTGCCATCAATGAGTCAACTTTTTTTTATTTGAAAGCCTTCAAAATTTCATCCAGACCTGCTATTTGAATGGAATCCCAGAAAGATTAAATGGTTTATTTTGTGCCCAGAACATGCAAGTTACAATATGTACAGTTTTTCCAGGAAATCACATTCACAGCTAGAGTTTTGTTCAGATAAGAAATGAGAAAAATTTCCATTCTTTTCCTACAAATCTTCTCATCACTACAGTAAAAAAAAATAGTAGATTTGAACCCCCTATTGTTATTATACAGGATTTATATTAGGGCTGCAACTAATGATTATTTTCATAATCGATTATTTGGCCGATTATTGTTTCGATTAATCGATTAATCGGTTAATCACCTTAAAAAAAAGTGTGGTGTATAATTTAGTTAATATGTAAAGTTTAAAAAAAAAGCCAATTTATTCTTAAATATCTCTATGCAGTGGTAAATATAAATAACCAGCTATAAGGTTAGGGAGCAAAATATTGAATCCACTCTGAGAATAACAGACAGAAAAGATATACTGTATATACCAGGGGAGGGCTGGGCTGGGGGGCAGAGTGGCAATTGCCCCCCCAGGCCACCCTAACTTACGTTGAAAACGGCCGGCGCCCGCTGCTATTTTTACGGCTGCAGCGGTCGGCCACTGTTACATTGCAGGAGTTGTAGTCCACATTCAGGCTCCCAAGCAGCGCAGAGGAAACTACAACCCCCAGAGACCAGAGTCTTGTAGGCAGGGTGCCCGTGACTGGCTCGGGGTGTGGGGCTGGGTGCTGGCTTGCGCTGGCCGTGGCGTGCAACCTGAGCTGCCAGGTAGGAGACTCTGACACCCCCAGCTGACCCCCACATCCCCCCCCCATACACCCCATTTACCCTGCCCCAGTGATCAGGCTGCATTGGATGGACACTGGTGAGGCTGCATTGATGGGCACTGATGAGGCGACATTGATGGGCACTGATCAGGTTGCATTGAGGGGCACTGGTGAGACTGCATTGAAAAAACAGCTGGGCACAGATGGTGAGCTGATTCGGTGGTCCAATGGGCCACTTGACTGGACTTCCCCCCCAGGCCTAAGGCTGCCAGCCCTCCCCTGGTATATACGCTATTAGAGGAGATATACTGTATATACTATTAGAGGAAATATACTGTATATACTATTAGAGGAGATATAATGTATATACTATTAGAGGATATATACTGTATATACTGTATATATTAGAAGAGACATACTGTTTTTTTGGCCAATTTGTCGTTGGGCAGATTCAAAAACACAAATTGCTGCAAAAACACATTACATGCTTTTCTGCAGCTTCTCCATTGAAGTATATTGAACCAAAAAAGCACTATTTTGTGTTAAAAAAAAAAAAGTCCCTGACCCTTTCCAAATACACAGCAGCTGAAAAAAGCCTTGATGTGAACGTGTCCCATAGGAAACCATGTTAAATGAACTGTAGTGCGTTTCTGCAAAAAGCACCAAAAAAACACATAGATGTGAACCAGGACTAATGCCGCGTACACACGATCGGAATTCTCGTTGGAAAAAACTCTGACGGTTTTTCCAACGGAATTCCGACGAAATTCCGCTCAAGCTGTGTTGCCTACACACGATCACACCCAATTCTGACGGTCAATAACACAGCGGCATAAAACACGTTCGACAGCACTATAAAAGGGAAGTTTAATGCTTCCGAGCATGCGTCAAATTGTTTCCGAGCATGCGTCGGAATTTTGCGTGTCGGAATTGCATACACACGATCGGAAAATCCGATAGAAAGGTTTTCCGTCGGAAAAATTGAGAACAGGTTCTCAATTCAAAGTCCGTCGGAAATTCTGACAGAAAAAGACCGATGGGCATACACACGGTCGGAAAATCCGATGAAAAGCTCTCATCGGACTGTTTCCATCGGAAATTCCGACCGTGTGTACGCGGCATAAGACGTTTAGTAACATAATGGGGTTAAAAAAAAATAAATGAGCCCTTTATAGTACTAAAAAAGCAGATAATCACTACTGTAAGGGGTTCATTTTTTTCACTGTAGAACTGTGAAAGTAATATTTACAGTAGTGATTATTTGCTCTTTTTGTACTATAAAGGGCTCATTTTAGTTTTTTTTTAACCCCATTATGTTTCTGGCCGATTAATCGATTATGAAAATAGTAATCGATTAATTTCATAATCGATTAGTTGTCGATTAATCGATGAGTTGTTTCAGCCCTAATTTATATATAGCGCCAACAGTTTGCGCAGCTCTTTACAACATGAGGGCAGACAGTACAATTACAATACAATTCAATACAGGAGGAATCAGAGGGCCCTGCTCGTTGTTAGAGCTTACAATCTAATGCCGCGTACACAGGGTCGGAATTTCCGACAACAAATGTTCGATGTGAGCTTGTTGTCGGAAATTCCGACCCTGTGTAGGCTCCATCGGACATTTGCTGTCGGAATTTCCCACAACAAAAGTTTGAGAGCCGGATCTCAAATTTTCCGACAACAAAATCCATTGTCGTAAATTCCGATCGTGTGTACACAATTCCGACACACAGAAGTTCCACGCATGCTCTGAATCAGGCAGAAGAGCTGCAATGGCTATTGAACTTAATTTTTCTCGGCTCGTCGTACGTGTTGTATGTCAGCGTGTTCTTGGCGACCGGAATTTCCGACAACATTTGTGCGACCGTGTGTATGCAAGACAAGTTTGAGCCAACATCCGTCGGAAAAAAATCCAAGTTTTTTGTTGTCGGAAAATCCGATCGTCTGTACGCGGCATAACAGGGAGGGTCAAGGGATACAAAAGGTCAGAACTGTGGGGGGATGAGCTGATGGAGAAAATAAAAGTACAGTTTTTAGGTGGTGGCAGGATAGGCTTCTCTGAAGAAAGGGGTTTTCAGGGATCGTCTGAAAGTGGACAGAGTAAGGAGATAGTTGGACAGATTGGGGTAGGGAGTTCCATAAATGAAAATTTTCCAACAAAATTCTACAGGTATATGCTAGAGCTGTACAATTCTGGCTAAAATGAGCATCACAATTTTTTTTTGCTTAGAGAATAGATCACGATTCTCTCACAATTCTCGCGGGGTAACATCATCTTTCACATTAAAAAAAAAAAATTGGGCTAACTTTACTGTTTTTTTTTTTTTTTTATTCATTGTAGTGTATTTTTTCCCAAAGAAATTAGTTGGAAAGACCGCGGGGCAAATACAGTGTGACATAAAATATTGCAGCAATTGCCATTTTATTCCCTAGGGTCTCTGCTAAAATATATATAATGTTTGGGGGTTCCAAGTAATTTTCTAGCAAAAAATATTGATTTTTAACTTAAGAAACAAGTGTCAGAAAAAGATTAATGCGGCGTACACACGGTCGGAATTTCCGATGGAAACAGTCTGATGGGAGCTTTTCATCGGATTTTCCGACCGTGTGTACGCCCAATGGTCTTTTTCTGTCGGAATTTCCGACGGACTTTGAATTGAGAACCTGTTCTCAATTTTTCCGAAGGAAAAACTTTCTATCGGATTTTCCGATCGTGTGTATGCAATTCCGACACGCAAAATTCCGACCCATGCTCGGAAACAATTCGACGCATGCTCAGAAGCATTAAACTTCCCTTTTATAGTGCTGTCGAACGTGTTTTATGCCGCTGTGTTATTGACCGTCGGAATTTGGTGTGACCGTGTGTAGGCAAGACAGTTTGAGCGAAATTCCGTCGGAAAAACCGTCAGAGTTTTTTCCGACGAGAATTCCGATTGTGTGTACGACGCATTAGACTTTTAAGTGGTTAAACTTCCTGTATTTACATGTTGTTTAAAAACTTGGCAGACTGCCCAGATTTTTTTTTTTCACACAGAAGTTTAGAGTTAGTTACAATGTTTCATTTTAAAAACTTGGCAGACTGCCCAGATGTTTTCTTTTGACAGCAGAGTGAGCAGATGAGTCTCTCCACTTGTTATATGAAAGAATCGGCAAACTCTGCAATAGAGATCGTCAAGGGGGTTGAATCGAGATCATGATTTTTTAACGATTAATTGTGCAGCTCTAGTGTATGCGGTAAAGCATGCTTGTTATTCTCCCCGTGGAAACAAAGGGGTTAATCCTCTGTATTGTGTAAAAAGGCTGTTTGATCCTGTCTCCTCTGATATTACCCTTCTTTTACTGTCCTCAATCCCTCTGCTGATATAACAGAGCCTTGGGGGCACTCTGCACATGCTCAGTTTTGTATGTATTGCTCGAGATTTTTTATTTTTTTGGGAGGGTGCATGTGATCAGCACTGGGCCAATCAGCACTGTCCAGACAGACGGTCAGGGGTCCTGCAGCCTCATAGGACATTTAGGGTGCACTCTGGAGGCAACATGTCCACATAGGTGGAAGACAGCGCTATTTTTTTCATGGGGTTTTCTGCCCCTTTTCATCCCTATATATATATTATATATAGGTACACCGTTTTCTGTCTTGCCCTTTGTGGCTTATGAACTTTCCCCACCTATGAGACTCCTGTGGAAAAATCCTCCTCTGGGGTCTGACTGAACTTCAATACTGTGTATTTCCCGATCAGAAGTGATCCTTAAAAAACAACATTGATAGGTCAATATTGCGGCCAAAGATGACACATTAGCCACTAAGGAGTGCTTTTCGTCCATGCTTTCTGTCTTTGAGCCAGTGTAATTTGACCTACCCATTCCCCCTTTCTCTCTTGTCTGTCCCCCATCCTCCTTTCTTAGCGATACCCTGGTGGTGCACGGGAGGACGTTGCACCTGACCTGACATTTTGCTGTTTCCTTCATGTGGACATCCCCATTTCCTTCTCCTTGCCTTGAGCATTTGATCTCCAGTGCTTATAGCGTCAAACGCATGAGATTGTTCGTATTTTTATGGAAGCCTTTCAGCCCCCTCCCCCTTTTCCCTGAAGAAGACCCTTACTTCACATGTCGAAACGCGTTGGGTTTCATCTGACTGGTTGGCAGTTGGTTTGGGCTTCTTCCATCCTTTTATGTTTCAATTCCATGTGTACTTCAATGTCATTGTTTTAGCTCCTTCTTTGATATGATGTTAATTAATAAAAACTGTATTTTTTACTAAACATTTCTTCTTGAGTGTTCATGGTCCTTTAAAGGCCCTTTTTTTTTTTTTTTGAGGAAACTTTTCTTTTACATAGGACATTTCAGAGGAGAATGAAAACTCCTCCTGCAAGCTTTAACCGGACATTGATAGAAGCCACATGAAAATAATAGAATGGGGTTGATTTACTAAAGGCAAAATAAACTGTGCAGCATTTGATAGTCACACTGGCAGCATTTGATGGGCACACTGGCAGCGTTTGATGGCACAGTGGCAGCGTTTGGCACAGTGGCAGCGTTTGGCACAGTGGCTGCATTTGAGGGGCACAGTGGCAGCGTTTGATTGCACAGTGGCAGCGATTAATGGGCACAGTGGCAGCGTTTAATGGGCACAGTGGCTGCAATTGATGGCAAAGTGGCAGCATTTGAGGGCACAGTGGCAGCATTTGACGGCACAGTGGCAGAGTTTGATGGGCGCAGTGGCTGCAATTGATGATTTTTTTTCCAAAAATGTTTGCGCCCCCCCCAAAAATTTGAGCACCAGCTGCCACTGGATCCAACCATATGACTTCTTTCCTTTGCAAAGTTCATTATTAACAAGATTAGAAAAATGGTCAAGTAGAAGTTTCATGGCACCCAACAATTTTGTATTCCAGGAAGCAGGGCCGTTTTTAAGGCAGGGCAAAAGGGGCAGCTGCCCTGGGCCCTGTCATTGTTGTGGGGCCCAAAGCAGCTGCCTCGTACTTGCCAACTATCCTGGCTTAAATTCCCTCATACCTTGAGGTTTTAGTTCTGTGCTGTGTCCCAATATCCCAACCAATCAACAAGCAAAAAATCATGTGCTGTAACCTCTAGCAACTAATCAGTGAGCCGTAATGTGTGGTGTAACCTCTAGCAACCAGTCAGTGAGCAGTAATGATACACTGTAACCTCTGGCAACCAATCGCAATAGCTGCCTGATCTGATTCAGTAAACTGATTTTGAGTCCAGCTGCTATTAATTGTATGTCTCAGAGCAGGTGGAGAGCGAAACTACATGGGGGGGGGCCCAAGAAAAGTTTTGCCCAGGGTCCAATCAATATTAACCACTTCAATACCCGCCCATGTACATATGACGCCCACAGGGTGGATCTTCCATCCTGGGTTGGCGTCATATGACTTCCCCCCATTCCCGGCCGCATAGGGGGCGCGCGCGCCGCGGCGTCGCTTGGGACCTGGTGGAAACACACAGCTCCACGTCCTGTCAGTGGAGAGGAGACCGATCATGTGATCCCAGTATGGAGGAACACCGATCGGTCTCCTCCCCTTGTCAGTCCCCTCCCCCCACAGTTAGAATCACTACCTTAGGGAACATATTAACCCCTGCAGCGCCCCCTAGTGTTAACCCCTTCCCTACCAGTCACATTTACACAGTAATCACTGCAATTTTATAGCAACGATCGCTGTGTAAATGTGAATGGTCCCAAAAATGTGTCAAAAGTGTCTGAAGTGTCCGCCGCAATGTCGCAGTCACGGAAAAAAAAAATCGCAGATCACCGCCATTACTAGTAAAAAAAAAAAAAAAAATGCAATAAATCTATCCCCTATTTTGTAGACGCTATAACTTTTGCGCAAACCGTTCTATATACGCTTATTGCGATTTTTTTTACCAAAAATATGTAGAAGAATACGTATCGGCCTAAACTGAGGAAAAAAATCTTTTTTTTTTTTTAAAATTGGATATTTATTATAGCAAAAAGTAAAAAATATTGTGTTTTTTTTCAAAATTGTCGCTCTTCTTTTGTTTATAGCGCAAAAAATAAAACCGCAGAGGTGATCAAATACCACCAAAAGAAAGCTCTATTTCTGGGAAAAAAAGGACGCCAATTTTGTTTGGGTGTAACGTCGCACGACCGCGCAATTGTTAGTTAAAGCGACGCAGTGCCGAATCGCAAAAAGTGCTCTGGTAAGGAAGGGTGTAAAATGGCCCGGTGCTGAAGTGATTAAAGACGGCCCTGCCAGGAAGTAATATATTATATTTCAATTTTCAATGACTTGTAAAAAAATCAAAAAATTGGTGGTAAACTTTAAATCTGGAAAGAGCCCATCATTCGTAGACCCCCCCTGACTGCTCTGCTAGACATATGGGCTGTTGGGTTGTCCAACCAAGGTCTGCACTCATTACAACTTCCTGTAAAAGCTGAGAAAATAGGTCCTATCAAAGGTTCTACGGTGGTATAGCCTTGTAATTTCCATTTACGGATAATTAGTGGAGAAAATAGTCATCTAGGCAGCTCGTCTGTTACTGAGAAGTCTAAGTGGCGGAAATTCTCCTTATAAAAAGGTGTCAGCCAAATCCGTTTACGGGGTTTTTGGCCAACTTTGCACTGTGAATAACTGGCAGTGCCTGAGCTGGCAGATTTTTTTTTTTTTACACAATGCCACTTTTAAGAACTCCAAAACAAGAACGATGTAAAAGGGAGGGAGAAAAAAAAAATGCAATTATTCTGTATTTAATAAACAGCGCTTTGGAAATTTTGGACGAGGCTTTCAGGCTTGGTGCCCAGAGGTTGAGTATTCCATGTTAAAAGACAAACGTCTATTGTGCGCTGCAAACAAAAGAAAAAAATTATAATAGAATGTTCGGAACTCGAGGAGGCAGTGGAGGGAAAGGTATGTTGAAGAAGTACAAAGAGAATTCTGTTCAGGTGGCAAAATAATGTGAAACAGAGTCTTTGTTTTTGGATTTTGGAATGAAACAATTGGTTCTCAAAGATGCAGGGTTTACACATATATATCCCATATATATCCTGCCAGCCCTGACCTCACATAGCCCCACATACAGTATATATTGATCAGCCATCACAATATGACCACCCCTTTTTTGCCACCAAAACAGCCCTGACCTGTCGAGGAATGGACTCCACTAGACCTCTGAAGGTATCCTGTGGTCAGGGCCGCCATCAGGGGGGGTACAGCCGATACATATGTAAGGGGCCCGAGCATCTGGAGGGGCCCGACCAGGCTAGGAGAAGGCAGGAGCGGGTGAAGAGGCGCCCTGTTGTGCAGTGCAGAAAGGATCTCAGCAGCGTGTGCTCTCTGTGGCATTGAGCTCAGACATCAAGCTTTTTACTGCCACCTCTGGCTACTATGTGCATGTTCACCCCTCGTGTGTATTGTGTTATGTAGTGTGTCTCAGCAACATGTCAGCTTTGTGGAAACAGGAGCTGGGACCAGGTAGGAAGATCGCCTTTACAAGTAGGGGCTGTGAAGGAAAGGGAGGGGGGCTGTTTGTCTACAGGGAGGGGCCAGAGCTTTGTGTGTTTACAGATGTGTATATGTGGGGAGCTGACATGTATACAGGTGTGAGGGGGAGCTGACATATATACAGTTGTGAGGGGGGGCTGACATGTATAGAGGTGTGAGGGGGGCCTGACATATATACAGGTGTGGGGGGGCTGACATGTATACAGGTGTGGGGGGGCTGACATGTATACAGGTGTGGGGGGCTGATATGTATACAGGTGTGAGGGGGGCCTGACATATATACAGGTGTGGGGGGCTGACATGTATACAGGTGTGAGGGGGGCCTGACATATATACAGGTGTGGGGGGCTGACATGTATACATGTGTGAGGGGGAGCCTGACATATATACAGGTGCGGGGTGGCTGACATATATACAGGTGTGGGGGGGGGGCTGACATGTGTACATGTGTGAGGGGGGCCTGACATATATACAGGTGTGGGGGGGCTGACATGTATACAGGTGTGAGGGGGGCCTGACATGTATACAGGTGTGAGGGGGGCCTGACATATATAGAGGTGTGGGGGGGCTGACATGTATACAGCTGTGAGGGGGGGCCTGACATGTATACAGGTGTGAGGGGGGGCTGACATGTATACAGGTGTAAGGGGGGGCTGACATGTATACAGATGTGAGGGGGGGCTGACGTGTATACAGGTGTGAGGGCGGGGCTGACATATATGCAAATGTGAGGGGGGAGGTGCTGAATGCGTACAGGTGTGAGGAGTGCGTATTCGGGGGGAAATGGCCCATGGGCAGGCCCTGGGGAATGATGGTGGTCAGGTTGGGGGGGGGGGGGGACGGCCCAGGCCTCAAGCTGTGTAAGGGGCCCAAAAATTTCTGATGGTTGCCCTGGCTGTGGTATCCGCCTCCGCCAGCTTGCCTCCTTCCCCATACTGCATCCTGGTGCCAGCTCTTCCTCAGGTAAGTGGCACACCCAGATATCTACATGATGTACAAGAAAACGTGATTCATCAGACCAGGCCACCTGCTTCCATTGCTCCATGCTCCAGTTCTGATGCTCTCGTGATCATTGCGGGCACTTTTGGCTGTGGACATGGGTCAGCATGGGCACCCTGACCAGTATTCTTCAACAATGTGCTTAACTTTACATTTCTTAACACCTTCCCGCCCAGCCTAAAGAAAAATGACAGCCGGGCAGGACTCTCGTCGATCCAGGCGGACGTCATACGCTGTCCTCCCGGATCTCGCATGCGCCAAGGGGGCCGCGCTGTGGCGCAATCTGTCACTGTACCTGGCCCGCTGCCGGTACCATGTCATACCTCCAAAAATGTTGACATGGGAATGAGGGACACCTACTACCAACCGTATGTAGGCATAGGACACGCCCCCCTGTCACGCCCTCTTAAAAAGGAGAATTAACCCAAAAAAAAGTTTAACTAAATCCACAAGGGCTTTTTTTTTTTACCACTACTATTCCTTTATATTGGCTTTTAAAATTTACAAATGTAGCAATTTTGAATTTTGATAAAAGGTTTATGCCATGTGACTGCTGTAACCAATCACAGCAGGTCACATGACAGTTGTAAACAATGAATGCATAGCTCCCAACTGTCCCTGATTTGGAGGGACTGTCCCTGATTTGGAGCAATGTCCCTCTGTCCCTCTTTCCTCCTTATTTGTCCCTCATTTTGGTCTGATCTATATAGTTGTATATAAAATGCACTTTTTATCTATCAAAAAGTGTTTCCCAGTGCTAAACCTTTCATCTGATTTCTAAATTGCTGCATTTGTAAATTTAAAAAGCCAATATAAAGGAATAGTAGTGGTAAAAAAGCACTTGTGGGTTTAACCAATCTTGTTTTTTTTGTACAATTCTCCTTTAAGGGTGTGTGGCAGGGTGTGTGTCCTATGCCTGCATACGTTTGCTGATAGGTGTCCCTCATTCCCATCTCAAAAGGTTGGGAGGTATGTGAATGGCTTCCTTTCAAGCCATCCATTGTGTACAATTGTGTTGCTACAATAACTGTGATTAGTCACAGTGATAACATGGTACAGACTGGGCCAATCACATCCCATCTGTGCCGTGTGATTAGCTGTGTCCAATCACAGCTAATCACAACAAAACAACCTAAATGAATTAATTTCATTCAGTAAAATGCTTTCTTATAGCAACGAAATGTATTGCTATTAGCAAACATGATGTGTAAAAATACAAAAACAAAATAATGATCACTTGCCCAGAGTAATACAATGTTACTATGGTAACATTATATTGCTGTGGTCAAAATGTGTTAAAAGAAAATCATAAAAAATATAACTTTTTTATTTTTTTTGTACTGTCACCAGTCAGTGTCCCTGATCACCACCACACCAGTTACATGGTGATATAAATACTGCACTGGCGACAGTATGTAAATAAAAAAATTATTCTTTTTCCTTTCTTCATTTTACAAAAAACTGACAAAAAATTACAACTTCAAAATACTTGCCATGCCTCTTACTAAATACCTTGGACTGTCTACTTTACAAAAAGGGGTCATTTGGGGGGTATTCGTACTGCCTCAAGAAATGAGATTTTCATATATACCGTATTTATCGGCGTATAACACGCACCCCAAGTTTGGGAGGGAATATTAAGGAAAAAAACTTTTAGGAGGGAAGTTTAAGGAAAAAAACTTACATTTACATGCCCATCATTGCAGCCTTCTCCAGTGTCCATCTGCAGCCTTGTCCATCATTGCAGCCTTGCCCAGTGCCTTTGCAGCCTTGCCCAGTGCAGCCTTGATTTAAAATTGGCGCCAAGTGGAGAGGACAGGTGCCGCGTGACAACATACCGAAAGCCGCGTGTATTTTCGGCTAGTCTCGGGCCGGCTCCTCTCGCAGTCCCGCCCACCTCCACTGATCGCAGGAGGAGCCGAGCGCCGACAACATACAGAAATCCGAGTTCGGCTAGTCTCGGCTCTGCTCGCAGTCAGGGGCGGGACTGCGAGAGGAGCCGAAAATAGCCGAACTCGGATTTCTTTATGTTGGCGCTTGGCTCCTCTCGCAATCCGTGGAGGTGGGCGGGACTGCGAGAGGAGCCGGCCCGAGACTAGCCGAAAATACACGCGGCTTTCGGTATATCGGCTCCGCTCGCTCCCCTAAAAAGAAAATCAGCGGGAGATCAGCGGGAGATCGGCGTATTGCACGCACCCACGATTTTCCCCTGATTTTAAGGTAAATACGGTATATATATATATATATATATATATTTCATAGTGTGGACTCTATAACTTTCCTACAGACTAAATAATATAATATACACTAATTTGGGTTATTTTAACCAAAGAAATGTAGCAGAATACATTTCGGCCTAAAATTATGAAGAACAATTATTTATTAGCAAAAACAGAAACAAAGAAAAACATGTTTTTTTTAATCAAAATTTTCAGTCTTGTTTTGTTTATTTAGCAAAAAATAAAAAACCCCAGCGGTGAATAAATACCACCAAAATAAAGCTCTATTTGTGTGAAAAAACGATAACAATTTAGTTTGGGTACGGTGTTGCATGACCGCGTAATTGTCATTCAAAGTGCGACAGCGCTGAAAAGCTGAAAATTGGCCTGGGCAGGAAGGGAGTAAAATGCCCAGTATTGAAGTGGTTAATATTGAACCTCATCTGCCATGTAGCTGCCTTAAAGCGGAGCTCCACCCTAAAGTGTAACTTCCGCTCATCGGTATTATACAGGTATCTGCACCCCCCTCCCCCCACTTAAGGGCATATCTACGCCACTTCCTGTCTCCCCCCCCCCCCCCTGTCTGCTGGGAAACACACGGGTCCCAGAGACAGCAGGGACTATCCGTATTGCGCAGCGCGACTCGCGCATGCGCATTAGGGAACCGGGAAGTGAAGCCGCAAGGCAGAGCAAAGTCCTTTCTTGTATAAGGGCCAGTTCACACCATAGAAACGCAGTCCGGATGTGTTCCAGGTGGTTTTCTGCATGCGCGTTTTTGATGCGTTCCCGTGCGTTTTTGATGCAGTCCAGTGTTTTTTTTCCCCCCTCTTTTTTCTTAACCTTAAATAAGGACAAGTGTGTTTCAGTGTTTTTTTGGTGCATTTAGGTGCGTTCCAGTATGTTTTTGATGCATTTTACAGAGTTCCAGTACAGTCCAGTGCAGAAAAAATGCAGCATGTTCTACTTTCTTTGCTGGAACTGGAACGTACTGGAACTGCAAGCACTGAACTATGCTGTTGAAAACCATATAACCTACTTTCCATGCGTTTTTGATGCAGAAAAAAAAACGCACTGGACTGCATGTGGTGTGAACTGGCCCTAAGAGAGGTATGGACTCCAGAGAGAGAGAGATCATTTTGCCCCCTCTACAAATCAGTAGTAAGACCTCATCTGGAATATGCAGTTCAGTTTTGGGCACCAGTTCTCAAAAAGGATATCGGGGAACTGGAGAAAGTGCAGAGAAGGGCAACCAAACTGATAAGAGGCATGGAGGAGCTCAGCTATGAGGAAAGATTAGAGGAACTGAATTTATTCTCTCTTGATAAGAGGAGATTAAGGGGGGAAATGATCAACATGTACAAATATATAAGGGGTCCATATAGTGAACTTGGTGTTCATCATCATAGAGGACAAGGGGGCGCTCTTTACATCTAGAGGAAAAAAGGTTTCCAAATACGGAAAGATTTCTTCACAGTTAACCCCCGTACACACGGTCGGAAATTACGACCACAAAATCCGTCCGTTTTTTTCCGACGGATTTTGTCCGACACTGGTGTTGCATACACACGGTCGGACAAAGTTATCGGAAAATCTGATCATTCTGAACGTGGTGACGTTCGTTGCGTACGACGGAGCTACGTAGAGGCTAGTAGCCAATAGTTTTGGTCTCGTAATTTGATCTGAGCATGCGTGGCACTTTGTCCGTTGGAATTCTCTACACACGATCGGAAAAAGTCCGATCGGATTTTGTTGTCGGAAAACTTGAGAGCAGGATCTCAAGTCCTATGGAGCCCACACACGGGCGGATTTTCCGACAACATGGTCCGATTTTTCGAATTTCCAACCGTGTGTACGGGGGCTAAGAGCTGTGAAAATGTGGAATAGACTCCCTCCAGAGGTGGATCTGGCCAGCTCAGTAGATCACTTTAAAAAAGCCTGGATACTTTCCTAAATCAACATAAAATAACGGGGGACTTATGCCGCGTACACACGGTCGGATTTTCCGATGGAAACAGTCCGATGGGAGCTTTTCAACGGATTTTCCGACCGTGTGTATGCCCAACGGTCTTTTTCTGTCGGAATATCTGACAGACTTTGGATTGAGAACCTGTTCTCAATTTTTCCGACGGAAAACCTTTCTATCGGATTTTCCGATCGTGTGTATGCCCATCGGTCTTTTTCTGTCGGAATATCTGACGGACTTTGGATTGAGAACCTGTTCTCAATTTTTCCGACGGAAAACCTTTCTATCGGATTTTCCGATCGTGTGTATGCAATTCCGAAACGCAAAATTCCGACGCATGCTCGGAAACAATTGGACGCATGCTCGGAAGCATTAAACTTCCCTTTTTTAGTGCCGTCGAACGTGTTTTATGCCGCGGTGTTATTGACCGTCGGAATTTGGTGTGACCGTGTGTAGGCAAGACAGTTTGAGCGAAATTCCGTCGGAATTCCGACGGGAAAACCATCAGAGCTTTTTCCGACGAGAATTCCGATCGTGTGTACGCGGCATAACATTTATAGGTAAATTAGGTCCAGGGAAAATCCGATTGCCTCTTGGGAGATCTGGAAGGAATTTTTTCGCCTGCTGTAGCAAATTGGATCATGCTCTGCTGAGGATTTTCGCCTTCCTCTGGATCGACTGTGGGTGAAGGATTGTATATATAGGATTGTATTTTTTATTTTTTTTGGATGAACTAGATGGACTTGTGTCTTTTTTTAACCTGACTAACTATGCAACTATGTAATACAAAATGGAATAGTATTGGCCCCAAGACAGAACCCTCCCCCAATTCATTTTGTTGTGAAATTGGTCTTTCACTATCAGGAAATTTTCACCAAACTAAAAACTACTAGTAGAGTAATAAAAGAAGCTCACAGTGTGCAGTGAAATCAGAGTCCAGGAGGGGAGGCGATACAACTGTGCAAGACTGACGGGAAGGCCAGAGTTCAGCTTTAAAGCATGCTGAACCGATGAAAACGCGACTTTAGGATCCGGGGTAGCCGTGTATGTTACACTACAAAAGGTAAACAGCTGGGCCTCATGTCCTCCAATCTGACAGCTGGGATTCATGTCCTCGAATTTGATGTACATCTCATGTTCCTCTGATCTGACATGTCCGGGTCATGTTTAGGATATATGGGCTTGGTTAAGGCCTATAATAACTCTGCAGATATTGCAACATTATTCTCGGAACATTCCCCAATGTGTGCTGGAGGTTCCTCTGCCCTTGCTCAAGGGATCAGTGACATAAAATGAGTCCCAGCTTGGGGACTACTTAAATTGTCAGGTTAGTATATCATGGCGCTCGGGGCCTCCACTATCAAACTGATGTGTGTCAATTTTTTATTTTTTTATGCAGGAGAAAAGTGAACACCTGGTTCTGCTTACACAGACCTATGTGCTACAGTTCTAAAGAACAAGAAAGCATGGCTTCCATCCAGCACTGGGGGTCACCATTGCCAGTGGGGCTCCGGGTTTCTGGGCAGGCATGTCTATCTGCACAGTGATTTGGAGTAAGGATCCAGGGGTCCTTCAATGGAAGCCTGGATGGAAACCTTAGCTGTGACAAGTTTCTTTTAAACCATCATTATTTGAGAGTAACATCCTTTGGCCATGGTCCATTGGTGGCAGAGGAAGTGTCTTTCCCAGTAGGAAGGGTCTCTGCCATTGTGTGTGCCCCAAGCCTAATTCCGAAACAGTGGTGCACTAGGTCCAGGGGCCTCCGCTCTTTTTATGGAGAAAGCTGAACACCTGGTTCTGCTTACACAAACCTCTGTGCTACAGTCCCAAATAATGAGGCATGGCTTCCATTTTGCACCGAAGGTTACCATTGCCAGTAGGGTTGCTGGTTCCTGGGCAAGCACATCTATGTGCGCAAGGCTGTAGAGCAGGAGTCTCTGAACTTTCTGAACAAAGGGCCAGATTTCTGTCCTTGAGGCTTTAGATGGGCCAAACTGTGTGCCATGGGTTTAGATAACACGCTGGTGTCATTGGGAGAAAACAGTGCCCCACCATTGGTTTTAGTGGAAGGAATAGTGTCCTATTGTTGGTATCAGTGGGAGGAATGGTGCCCCTTTGTTGGTATTCAAGTGTAGCGGCGACACTTTTGCAAGGTGTGCGCTATGTGTGAAATTTAGTTTTTTTACCTCAGAACAGTAATGGGGTTCTGAGGGTTAATTGTGTAGGTTCACTTTGGCATCAGTTTGGCATCAGTTTGGCTGGGCTGTACTAGGGTTCTGCCAGGTCATGGGTACACTTAGGTACACATGACAGGCTCAGAACCAGGCCTGGTCGGACGTTTTGAGTTTCAGCATTCCCCGGAGCCGATCAGTTGGTGCGTCTGGCCCCGCTGAGTTGTCTGGGGAAGGGTACTTAAGGTGTTGAAGTCACATGTTCGGGGTTCGGCCGTAGCTGCCTGTTCCTGAATCTGGACCTGGGTAGCCCCACGAGGGGTCCCGGGCCTGGGAGCGTTTGCCGTCCCGCAACATGGTTCTTCTGACCCGCTTGGTTTTGGGCAAATGATCCATCTGTTCCCGAGTCTCGGAACCGGCTGGTCAGATGGCGCAGTAACAGAGGGGGGATTCAAGGTGTCCGGGTGCGCTCTCAACTTGGAGGGGCACCGCAGCTCGTGTAAGCAACCGGGGGAGGACTCTTCGGAGGAGGGCCAACAAGCTGGCATCCCAAGAAGTGCCTGGTTGCTGGGTTGTCAAGGACACTAAAAAATCCACAGTTTCACAGAACTGCCAAGGAGACAGAAGCCGTTTCAGGTACTGAGAAAAGGTTCCTATTTCACTCTGGGTTGAGACTTTATTCAATGTCAGAGACTTTGCAAGTTTCCGGGTTGAAGTGCTGACTGCCATAATCTCTGGCTAGAGATCTGTTCAGCTTTGAAGTGCCCAGCTGCGAGTGGCTACTCTCTGGGTTTGTGTTAGAGACATTTCAATTGTCAGCAGTTCAAGGTGCCTGAGTTTCTTCACCCATGCCCTCTGTTCCCATACGAGACTGTGTCTGTTGGATGTTACCCCTGCAAATAAAAACCTTCTAAAAGGACTTTTATGGTGTCAGCGTCCGAAGTTGTTGGGTACTAACCCTGGGAACCCCTAGACATGGAAGAACAAGCCAAGCGGAGGTAACCGGTAAGCCCAAAAGTCAAGGCCGCCCCATTAAGGGTTATGGCCGCTACACAAGGTAGGAACGGTGTCCCATCATTGGTGTCAGTGGAAGGAATAGTGTCCTATTGTTGGTATCAGTGGGAGGAATGGTGCCCCTTTCTTGGTATTCAGGGTAGGAATAGTGCCCCATCATTGGTGTCTGTGGGAGGAATGGAGCCCCATTATTGGTGTTTGTGGTAGAAATGGTGGACGATTATTGGTGTCTGTGAGAGGAATGATGCTCCAGCATTGGTCAGTTGATGACATGGTGCCCTAAGGGCAGGATAAAGGCAAACAAAGGGGCACATCCATCCCACAGTCTCAATTTGGAGACCACTTCTGGAGAGGCAGGATCCAGGAGTCCCTCAACAGCGGCCTGTATGGGAACCTCAGCTGTAACAGGTTCCCTTTAAAACCTTGCACCCTTAAGAGTAACATCCTATGCCTGGGTGGTAGAGGAAGCCTATCTCCCAGCAGGAAGGGTCTCTGTGAGGCAGGATTAAGGAGTCCCTCAATGGCAGCCTGAATGGGAACCTCAGCTGTGACCAGGGCTGGTGCAAGGATTTTTGACACCCTAGGCGAAACCTAATTTTGCCACCCCCCCTTGTCTGACTCCGCCCCCTTTTCCCTGCCCATGTAAATCCCACCTTTTTAATAAAGCGCCCATCAAATGCAGCCTCACCAGCACCCATCAAATGTAGCCTCACCAGCGCCCATCAAATGCAGCTTCACCAGCGCCCATCAAATGCAGCCTCACCAGCGCCCATCAAATGCAGCCTCACCAGCGCCCATCAAATGCAGCCTCACCAGCGCCCATCAAATTTAGCCTCACCAACACCCATCAAATGCAGCCTCACCAGCGCCCATCAAATTTAGCCTCACCAGCACCCATCAAATGTAGCCTCACCAGCACCCATCAATGCAGCCTCACCAGCGCCCATCAAATGCAGCCTCACCAGCGCCCATCAAATGTAGCCTCACCAGCGCCCATCAAATGCAGCCTCACCAGCGCCCATCAAATGCAGCCTCACCAGCGCCCATCAAATGTAGCCTCACCAGCGCCCATCAAATGTAGCCTCACCAGCACCCATCAAATGTAGCCTCACCAGCACCCATCAATGCAGCCTACCAGTGCCCATCAATGAATGTTTGCTTGCTGCGGGAGTCGGGACACAGACACAGTCCTCCACCACTGCTGCACCTCTGACACTATGTGTGAACGGAGCGGCGGCTGCCTGCTGATGCTGAGACTTGGTTGCTTGCTGCAGAGAGAAGAGAGTAGGAAAACCAGTGGCCGGGCGCCTTAGGCAGCAGTGCGCCCTAGGCGGCTGCCTAGTTTGCCTAGTGGTAGCACCGGCCCTGGCTGTGACAGGTTCCCTTAAAAACCTTAAACCTTAATAAGTAACATTCTTTGGTATGGGTGGCAGAGGAAGCCTGACTCCTGGCAGAAAGGGTCTCTGCGATCGTGAGTGCATGTCCCAAGCTGATAAACTAAACCGCAGTGCGCTAAGTTCAGGGGTTCCAACTGTTTTTATGTTAGAAGAAAGATGATTTCCTCATTTTTGCTTACACAGACTTCTATGCTACAATTCTAAATAGCAAGAAGGCATGGCTCTCATCCAGCACTGGGGGGGTCACCTTGGCTTGTAGGGTTGCTGGTCCCTGGGCAAGCATGTCAATGTGCACAATGCTGTAGAGGCAGGATCTAGGGGTCCCTTAAGAACAGTCTGGATGGGAACCTCAGCTGTAACAGGTTCTCTTTAAAAACTTTACACCTTAATGAGTAACATCCTTTGGCCTGTGTGGCAAAGACCTCTCTGTAAGGGTTCTCCGTGATCCCGAGTGCATGTCCCAAGCTGAATTACGAAACAGTAGTGCGCTAAGTCCAGGGGCCATGACTGTGGGGGTAATGTTTATACGATTCAGCTTGTTTTTCATCAACACGTGTTATCGAGTCCTCTTGGGTGCCTCAGGACTTTCTCTTCTGGTTTCAATTAATCTTATGAAATTCCTGCTAAGCAGATATGATATTCTGTTTTTACTGCTGTTCTTAAAAACCAAAACTTTCATAGGACCGAGAACATAGATGACTTTAGAAAAGGTACCCCTAAGTAATGCATGATTAAAAGAAGGGATTTGTCCAATTGGTGGTTGGCCGTGTATGGCCTTGGATGGTTGGCCGTGTATGGCCTTGGATGATTGGCCGTGTATGGCCTTGGATGGTTGGCCGTGTATGGCCTTGGATGATTGGCCGTGTATGGCCTTGGATGGTTGGCCGTGTATGGCCTTGGATGGTTGGCCGTGTATGGCCTTGGATGGTTGGCCGTGTATGGCCTTGGATGGTTGGCCGTGTATGGCCTTGGATGATTGGCCGTGTATGGCCTTGGATGGTTGGCCGTGTATGGCCTTGGATGGTTGGCCGTGTAGGGGGTTAGGAGTGGAAATAGAGGTCAATTCAGAAGAGGTTTTTATTAAGCTTAGAAATCTTCCAAAATATTGTAAATTGCTGGAAGTTGGATCGTCAAGAAGGGATGTGATACATATATTGGTAGGAGAGGGAATATGGGATTTTAAGGGTGCCAAAAAATTACTAATCAAATATATATAAAAAAATATAAAATGTATTTATACAAAGTGTATAAAACATCACAGTATCTTCATACAGTAACCATAACATGAGTAACTAGCAGTGACTACTTGCTCTACATGTTTCGCCATACAATGGCTTCCTCAGGAGACTTCCAACAAGCACTGCATAGCATGGTAACTACAGGTGAAAAACAGTACTGTATATACTCGAGTATAAGCCGACCCGAATATAAGCCGAGGCACCTAATTTTACCACAAAAAAAACTGGGAAAACTTATTGACTCGAGTATAAGCCTAGGGTGAGAAATGCGCAGCTACTGGAAGTGGAAAAGAGGGTCAACAATGCCCATTTGCAGCCAGTGTGTGAGGTAATCAATCTATTTGTATCACATTTATCAGACAATTAGTGTTTAATTGGTGTGGTGTGGTGTGTCTGTGCTCCGTGAACAATCAGCTAATTGTTTAAAAAAACAGGCAGTCATCTATACCCACTATTAACCACAAATGAAGTATGTATCAGCATACACATGTAGTGGGGGATGATATGCAGCCGCTGAAAGAATTAATATATTATAATGGTATAGAAATGTAACTTCCCTTATTACCGCTGGATTAATATAATATAATGGTATAGAAATGTAACTTCCCTTAGTACCGCTGGTTGGATTGGGGATTAAATCTTCTGCAAAGAAGACTAGGGGGTTACTATCAAGGGTCACCGACAGCCTCCTCGGCACTCCATCTCCAGCTTTCACCCGAACTCCCCTGCTGGTATTTAAGAGGTGCTCTTCCCCTGCCAGCCCAATTGGCTGGAGATTGGCTGGGGCCCTCATCAGGCAAGGCCCGCAGGCCCTTTGGTGTGTAAAGTCCCAGTATCCAGCTTCCTTCCTGCGGCTACTGATCCCAGAACCACCTCTTCGGGCACTGCCAGCCCACCTGGCAGCAGCTACCCCTTACACTAGCCCTCCTGGCTACTTCCCACAGTCCTCCCAGACTGTCATACTCACCAGCCACCCGGTTGTCTTCTCCCTGGAGATCTCTTGGACGTGCTAGCTGGCTCCTGCTCACCTCACTCTTTTGAAAGGAACCCTCCAGCGCCTGAGCCCTAGACCCAAGGTCACCCCCTCCACCCCAGACTAGGGGGTTACTATCAAGGGTCACAGACAGCCTCCTCATCACTCCATCGCCAGCTTCCACCCGAACTCCTCTGCCCCTGCTGGCCCGACTCAGAGTGTTTAAGAGGTGCCCTCCCCCTGCCAGCCCTTTGGCTGGGGATTGGCTGGGGCCCTCATCAATACTCCAGGCAGCTCCTCCTATCCTCCCTCCCATTCTTCTGGAAGTTTCTCCAAAGTTCCAGCAAGTAGGGGGAGGTGCCTGAGGAGTCATCCAGCCTCTCTGAGTCATTCAACCCTGACCCAGATTCAACCCCAGCCTGGCTCTCAGCCAAGCTAACGATTTGCCCACACTAACAAACCTATTTATACTATTCTAGCACTAGAGGGTGCTACATTAAGCTCTTAGATGAGAATTCAGGCAGCTGTCAGGTCAAAGTTGGCAGTTACTCTAACTGAATGACAATTAGTTTGCTTAAAACTAATTCCGTAAAAAAAACGTTCCCTTTTAGTGTGTTTCTCAATAGCTACACAGGATATAAATCCACATTGTGTGCACCAAATGCCCTTGTAAACCCAGATATTACCTTGTAAAAGTTTCAGAGACATCATCACACTGCTTTACATGGATCTCCTTTACATCACAAGCGCTATGCCGCTACTTGAATCTTTGCTGCAGCACACTTGTGATGTGGAGGAGGTCGGGCGCCGGGGGAGCGACAGGGGTAGAGGATAAGATGAAACATTCTTTCCTCTCCAGAAGTAACCACCATATGGATGCGGCCGGCAGCTGTGGGATTCGACTCCCCTAGGCTCCACCTCTAGCAGGCAGGAGGTTAACTTCCCCGCTTCCTTACCCAGACAAGAAACACAGGGAACAGGTGTCTCCCGATGTTGTGCAATGTGTGAGAGCACAGTGGGCCCCCCTCCCTTGGGGCCCATGTGCACTGCACACATTGTACCCATGAATAATACGCCAATGATGCAGACTTCTCTGGATAATGCCCACATGTGATACTGAACCTCCCTGATTGAAAGAACTGAACTCCAATGAATGAAAGGGGCTGATTGGGGACAGTCTGGCTGGCAAGGAAAGGGCTGTATCAGGAGTGTCGAACTTAATTTCATGGTGGGCTGCACCAGCAGTATTTTTGCCCTCAAAGGGCTGGCTGTATTTGAGGTGCGCTACATACAGAGTGCAGGTTTCAGTATAATGCCACATACAGAGTGCAGCGTTCAGGAGTGTGCTAAGTATAGAGTGCAGGGTTCAGGACTGCACTACGTAGAGAGTGCAGGGTTCAGGTGTGCGCTACATACAGAGTGCAGAGTTCAGGATTATGCTATATACAGAGTGCAGAGTTCAGGAGTGCGTTATGTATAGAGTGCGGAGTTCAGGAGTGCGGTAGGTACAGAGTGCAGAGTTCAGGACTGCGTTACGTACAGAGTGTAAAGTTCAGGAGTGTGCTACGTACAGAGTGCAGAGTTCAGAATTACGCTATGTACAGAGTGCAGAGTTCAAGAGTGTGTTATGTATAGAGTGTGGACTTCAGGAATGTGTTACGTACAGAGTTCAAGAGTGCGCTACGTACAGAGTGCAGAGTTCAGGATTACACTAAGTACAGAGTGCAAAGTTCAGGAGTGCGTTATGTATAGAGTGCAGAGTTCAGGGGTGTGTAATGTATAGAGTGCAGAGTTCAGGAGTGCGTTATGTATAGAGTGCAGAGTTCAGGAGTCCGTTATGTATAGAGTGCAGAGTTCAGGAGTGCGTAATGTGTTCAGTGCAGAGTTTAGGAGTGCGTAATGTGTACAGTGCAGAGTTCAAGAGTGCATAATGTATAGTGTGCAGAGTTCAGGAGTGCATAATGTAGAGAGTGCAGAGTTCAGGGATGCGTAATGTATAGTGTGCAGAGTTCAGGAGTGCGTAATGTATAGAGTGCAGAGTTTAGGAGTGCGTAATGTATAGTGTGCAGAGTTCAGGAGTGCATAATGTATAGTGTGCAGAGTTCAGGAGTGCATAATGTAGAGAGTGCAGAGTTCAGGGATGCGTAATGTATAGTGTGCAGAGTTCAGGAGTGCGTAATGTATAGAGTGCAGAGTTTAGGAGTGCGTAATGTATAGAGTGCAGAGTTCAGGAGTGCGTAATGTATAGAGTGCAGAGTTCAGGAGTGCGTAATGTATAGAGTGCAGAGTTCAGGAGTGCGTAATGTATAGAGTGCAGAGTTCAGGAGTGCGTAATATATAGAGTGCAGAGTTCAGAAGTGCGTAATGTATAGAGTGCAGAGTTCAGGAGTGCGTAATGTATAGAGTGCAGAGTTCAGGAGTGCGTAATGTATAGAGTGCAGAGTTCAGGAGTGCGTAATGTATAGAGTGCAGAGTTCAGGAGTGCGTAATGTATAGAGTGCAGAGTTCAGGAGTGCGTAATGTATAGAGTGCAGAGTTCAGGAGTGCGTAATATATAGAGTGCAGAGTTCAGAAGTGCGTAATGTATAGAGTGCAGAGTTCAGGAGTGCGTATTGTATAGAGTGCAGAGTTCAGGAGTGCGTAATGTATAGAGTGCAGAGTTCAGGAGTGCGTAATGTATAGAGTGCAGAGTTCAGGAGTGCGTAATGTATAGAGTGCAGAGTTCAGGAGTGCGTTAGAAGATCGCAGTGTGCAGTGAAATTAGAGTAAGCCATTTCAGTGCAGGAGAGGAGTCTGTACAACTGTGGAAGACTGAAGCAAAGGATGGAGAGCAGCTTTAAGCTCCTCTACAGCCCAGAAAAATCTGACACCATAAAAGGTTGAAGGAAAGATGGGAGATCTGTGATCCTCCAGCTGGCAGAGAACAGAGAAGTACTCGATTCAGGAACGGTTGCGCAACAATGTACTCCTTTGTTAAACAATCATGGCACCTTTGCCCTGGCAATGAGGCAAATATCACAGACAATACTCTGTGGCAATCATTGAGCAGAGTATCAGGAATCCAGCATTGTCTTCTCCTAATAGAGTAGAAAACGTTCCTATTTCTCTGGATACAAGTTACACAACATCTCAGTTCATTACCTTCCTCCGCTGACGGGAAATCACCTAAAGGGGATTGAATTGCTAACAATGAACTTCTCTTATTAGCTCCTTTTTTATCTGTTAAATATAAAATTATAAAAGATTTTTCAAAATGTGTCTGATAAATAAAGGAAAAAGCTTGTTAACTGATAACTTCCTATGCTTGGCCTCTTATCAGTTCCATTGTTCCCAGCTCTCTCTGGCTACAGACAGGTGATGAGTTATTACTGGCAGAAGCTTCAGGTGAGAATAAAGAAACATATGTTGGAATAAAGAAAATGAATGCAGCTGCCCCATCTAAGGAATGGTAGGTTGCAGTATATGACATTTTTTTTTTTGGGGGGGGGGGGGGGTACAGAGGCTCGAGTACTTTTAGCAGCTTAATCATGCTACTATAGACCTCTGAACTGTGTGTCACTTACTTCTGACCCCTTCACTCTGCGTTATACACCACTAACCTCTGAACTCTGCATTACTTACTCCTGACCCCTGCAGTTTATGTTACATACTACAGACCTCTGAACGCTGCATTACTTATAGCTGACCCCTGCACTCTGCGCTACATACTACTAAGCTCTGCGATACTTATTCCTGACACTTGCACTCTCTGTTACATACTACAGACCTCTACACTGTGTTACTTACTACTGACCTCTGCACTCTGTGTTACTTATAACTGACCTCTGAACTCTGTGTTACTTACTACTGACCTCTGCACTCTGTTATTTATTAGTGACCTCTGCACTCTGTGTTAATTACTACTGACCTATGTACTCTGTATTACTTACTACTGATCTCTACACTCTGTGTTACTTACTACTGACCTCTACACTCTGTGTTAATTACTACTGACCTATGTACTCTGTATTACTTACTACTGACCTCTACACTCTGTGTTACTTACTACTGACCTCTGCACTCTGTGTTACTTACTACTGACCTCTGCACTCTGTTTTACTACTGACCTCTACACTCTGTGTTACTACTGACCTCTACACTCTGTGTTACTACTGACCTCTACACTCTGTGTTACTTACTACTGACCTCTGCACTCTGTTTTACTACTGACCTCTACACTCTGTGTTACTACTGACCTCTACACTCTGTGTTACTACTGACCTCTACACTCTGTGTTACTACTGACCTCTGCACTCTGTTTTACTACTGACCTCTACACTCTGTGTTACTTACTACTGACTTCTCCACTCTTCGTTACTTACTAGTAGATCTACAACTGATGCAAATGTGTGCAGAATGGTTTGAATAGCTCCTCGCAGCCTGATAAGATAATGGGACCAAAAAAAAAAACCCTGAGCCATTTCCTTTAAAACTCTTCCAGAGACACGGAGATAGAAGGATGGGACCTGGTGGCACTGTCTGGCAGTCGAGTTAAAGGGGTTGTATACCCTCAATTACAACTTGCACCTACAGGTAAGCCTAGATTAAGGCTTACCTGTAGGTACAAGAAATATCTCCTAAACCTACACGGTGTAGGAGATATTTGCACAGAACGTTTTACAACGTTGTCTACGGCGCATGCTTTACTTACACCTTTGACACATACTGCAAACCTCTGAGCTTTGCATTACTTACTCCATGACACTACCTGCCTGGAGTTTGCATGTTCTCCCTGTGCCTGCGTGGGTTTCCTCCGGGTGCTCCGGTTTCCTCCCACACTCCAAAGACATGCAGGTAGGTTAATTGGCTTCTGTCCAGAAATTGGCCCTAGTATATGAATGGGGACCTTGGATTGTGGGTTCCTTGAGGGTAGTGACCGATGTGAGTGTGCGATGTACAGGGATAGGGACAATTGTAGACACTCACTCAGGTTGAACTGGATGGACTGCTGTCTTTATTCAACCTTACTAACTATGTAACTATGTAACTATGTAACTTTGAGTTACTTATTACTGCCCCCTTGAAATCTGCGTTATTATTATTATTTATTATTATTATTTATTTATTATTATTATTATTATTATTATTATTATTATTATTATTATTATTTATTATTATTATTATTATTATTTTATTATTATTATAAATGTCATCTGATCCCTCTGCATCATGACCAAATGCAATCCTTACCCACTGATAGGCTAATACAGCCAAGAACGGCAGAGTCACCAGGATTTACATGATGCTGGCATCTCAGTCCCGGAAATAGATGGTGACCCAGGATGTTGCCTGAACAAAGATGGCGCCGTTCGAGAGAAAAGCAAATGCAAGAGGGAGTACTGTCATCTCCGTAAACCATAATAAATACCAGAAGTGTTACACCGACACGTTACACAGCAAACAAGGACCTTGGCATGAAGAAATATATCTGATGTGATGTTCACTTTAAGTCATGCCTGGAGTTTTCTCTTTTTACGAGGCAGCATGGGGCCTCTGAACGTTCCGAGAGTTACAGCTTATTTTCTCCTCCTAATTAAATCCACATTTTCTAATGAGGTAATGTCCCCCCCCTTCTGACATTATGTAAAGTGGCAGCAGGTGAGCCGCGGGGGGTGGGGCCCCCGCTTAGCGTTTTCAGGGCGACTGTTCAATGTTAATGTCGTCATCTATCACCCGTGTTTTTCTTCTTCTCGCTCCCTCTTTTTTTTTTTCTTTCTTTTTTTTTTTTTTTTTTCGTTCCACCAGGAACACAAGATTCCGGCATGTGGTTTTCAGTAATATACCCCTAGGTATAGAAAAACACGGCGTAACTGCTAAAAAGGAAGCTAGTAAAAAGCCAGCGCAAAATCTTTCGGAAACGTTCAATAAAGCGCACTACTGTAATATTTTATCATGGAGGTTTTTCCTGCAAACTTTGCAGATTTTTAAACGTTATTAGTCTGGGGGCGTTTAATGGGGTAACGGGAACAGTAGCCAGTTCTGACGACGTAATTCACGGCGTTTGTTGTGTAAATGGAAAAGCGAGTCAATTAACGAAGTACAAAAAAACGTACAAAGCCATCCACAACTCTGCCCCGAGCTACATCGCCAATCTTGTCTCCAAACATATCCCAAACCGTCCTCTCCGCTGTTATCAAGATCTCCTCCTGTCAAGCTCTCGTTTCCTCCTCCCATGCTCATCTCCAGGATTTCTCCAGAGCCTCTCCCATCCTCTGGAACTCGCTGCCTCAATCTGTCCGGCTATCCCCTACTCTAGCTACCTTCAGGCGATCCCTGAAAACTCATCACGTCTCCAACTAATCTTTTACCACTTCCATCAGCTCATTCCCCACAGTTACAACCTTTTGTATCACCTCCCCCACCCTATTAGATTGTAAGCTCTTCTGAGCAGGGCCCCCTTAATCCTCTTGTATTTTATTGTATTATAACTGTATTGTCTCCCTTTTTATATTGTAAAGGGCTGCGTAAACTAGACATGTGCAATTCGTTTTGTTTTTTTTCGTTTTTCGTTTTTTTTTGTTTCTTTCGTTTTCGTACGAATGAACGAATCGTTCGAATCGAACAAATCCGAATAACGAATCGTTCGAATCGAATGAACCCGAAAAACAACGAAAATCCGAAAAACCAAATTAGAAACAACGAATGTACAAATGAAGAAAATCCGAAAAACGAAAAAAGGAACAACGAAAATGAACGAAAAAGTTCGTACATTCGTAACTTTTTTTTTTGTTGAATTGGTAATTTTCCTTGTCCCTTACAATGGTGCTGCTTAACCGCTTCCCGACCGGCCAATGCATATATACGTCAGCAGAATGGCACGGGCAGGCAGAATCACGTACCTGTACGTGATCGTGCATGTGCCTGCCCGTGGGTCGCGCGCGCGCCGCTAGCGGCGCGCTCGCGACCCGGTCGGGAGCTCCGTGACCCCGGCCGCGGGACCAGCGGACCCGATCGCCGCTGGTATCCCGCGATCGGGTTACGGAGCTGAAGAACGGGGAGAGGTCTATGTAAACAAACCTCTCCCCGCGCTTCCTACACTGAATGTCAGTGATCGGCGGTTCCCTGTCATCGGGAAAGCCGATCAATGACGTCAGACGTACAGCCACGCCCCCCTACTGTAAAACAAACACAACACGTCACACTGACTCCTCCCCGCCCCCTAGTGGTTAACCCCCTAACTACAACTGTCATTTACATAGGATTCAGTGCTATTTAAATAGCAGTGATTGCTGTATAAATGACAAATGTCCCAAAAATGTGTCAAAAATGTCCGATGTGTCCGCCAAAATGTCGCAGTCACAATAAAAATCGCTGATCGCCGCCATTACTAATAAAAAAAAAAATATTAATAAAAATGCTATAAAACTATCCCCTATTTTGTAAACGCTATAACTTTTGCGCAAACTAATCAATAATCGCTAATTGCGATTTTTTTTACCAAAAATATGTAGAAGAATACGTATCGGCCTAAACTGAGGAAAAAAAATGTTTTTTTATATATTTTTTGGGGATATTTATTATAGCAAAAAGTAAAAAATATTGCATTTTTTTCAAAATTGTCGCTCTATTTTTGTTTATAGCGCAAAAAATAAAAACCGCAGGGGCGATCAAATACCACCAAAAGAAAGCTCTATTTGTGGGAAAAAAAGGACGCCAATTTTGTTTTGGAGCCACGTCGCATGACCGCGCAATTGTTAGTTAAAGCGACGCAGTGCCGAATTGCAAAAAGGGGCCTGGTCCTTTAGCTGCAAATTGGTCCGGGGCTGAAGTGGTTAAAGTGCTTCGAATAGATTGAATGAAAAAATTCGTACATTAGTAACTTTTTTTTTCGATTCGAAACTTTTTTTTTTCGATTCGTAACTTTTTTTCTTCGATTCGTAACTTTTTTTTTTCGATTCGTAAATTATTAAAATGTAATAATAGCATACACATTACATAAAATTATGAATTATGCTCCGATTACGAATCTACGAATGTTACGAATGTACGAATAAATACGAATGCGTACGAATTTCTAATAAACGAATAAACGAAAATTAAACTAACGAAAAAACGAATCAACGGAAAAATAACTCTTATGAAAACACGAATCGTTACGAATCCTAACACCGACGACTTACGAATGTACGAATCGTTACGAATCCGAACACCGACGACTTACGAATGTACGAATCGTTACGAATCAATGGAAACGAAAAAAACGAAACAAAAAAAACGATTATTTTTCGGAAACGAAAAAAACAAAACAAAAATAAACAAATTTTTTTGTTGTGCACATGTCTAGCGTAAACTGTTGGCGCTATATAAATCCTGTAATAAATAAAATAAATAAATAAAAGGAGGGTAATGGATGCTGTAGAGACGTTGGATATAGCGCAAATACACCTGATGTACCATCAGCGAGCGCGGACTTCACTTGGTCTCAGGAAAGCTGTGTTCAGCATTGTGGCCAGACTGGGGGCCAGCAATGAGGAAATCCGACTACAGAATAGAGAGCAATGAGTAAGTATTGGGCAGAGTGAGCATGGAGAATAAGGGTATTGCTACACAGGCTAGCATACATAGGCTAGCTGCCAGAGGCTTGTGTCCTTAAAGCCCCGTACACACGGTCGGAATTTCCGACTGAAAATGTCCTATCGGGCCATGTTGTCGGAAAATCCGACCGTGTGTGGGCTCCATCAGACTTTTTCCATCGGAATGTCCGACGGAAAAAATTTGAGATCCTGCTCTCAAATTTTCCGACAACAAAGACCGATAGGACTTTTTCCGATCGTGTGTAGCGAATTCCGACGGACAAAGTGCCACGCATGCTCAGATCACATTACAAGACCAAAGCTATTGGCTACTAGCCTCTACGTAGTCCCGTTGTACGCAACGAACGTCACCACGCTCAGAATGATCGGATTTTCCGACAACTTTGTCCGACCGTGTGTATGCAACACCAGTGTCGGACAAAATCCGTCGGAAAAAATCAGACGGATTTTGTGGTCGGAATTTCCGACCGCGTGTACGGGGCATAAGAAGAATTCCTCATGGGCGTGCATTATGATCTAGGCGGGGGAGGTACCTTAACTTTTCTCTTACTTCACCAGTGCCCAGGGATGCATCTGAACGATATCTGGTTGGCTGAGTTGGGGGGCTTTTCATCTGGTCTAGGAATAATAGAGAGGGATCCAGAAGGTTCACAAACTATCCATATGTAGCACACCCGCTAAAGAACCGGTGGGGAATCAGGTCTTTTTTTTCCCCCCTAATGCCGCGTACACACGATCGGAATTCTCGTCGGAAAAAGCTCTGATGGTTTTCCCGTCGGAATTCCAACGGAATTTCGCTCAAACTGTCTTGCCTACACACGGTCACACCAAATTCCGACGGCCAATAACACCGCGGCATACAACGCGTTCGACGGCACTATAAAAGGGAAGCTTAAAGCGGAGCTCCACCCATTTTTTTTTTTGTACAATGTGAATTATTATTAGCTCTAAATGCATTACTCACTTGTTTCATGGATCCAGGTACCTGCTGCCGGTTTTCGCCCCCCCCCCCCCACGACTGAAGCGGTAAGCGTCACCGCGGGCGGCAGGTCAGGCAGGTAGCTACTTGGCTTGGGAAGGGGGGCCAGGTGGGGGGTGCGAGCCGTACCCGAGTGACACTAGTCGGCACACTCGGGACGGACTCGCAGAGCAGAGAGTGAAGCCGCCTCCCCCTCCTCCTTTATGTGCAGGACAGAACACCGTCTGTCATACATTCCCGCCCACTTCCTATTTGCTGAAACCGCGATATTTCGGCACTAGGCAGCTCGCAATGGCTCCTGGGATACATGACGAAGCTATCCCAGGAACCATTGCGAATTGCCTAGTGACGTAATAGCCTAGGCTATTGGGGGCGGAACGAAAAGAAAAACTTGGAAAAAAATGTATTTAGAGGCAGAATTTTCTTAAATCATTGGCCATTCTAAAGTGTATTATTAAAGAGCATTCTGCACTGACAGACTTTAATAAATGGGTGGAGCTCCGCTTTAATGCTTCAGAGCATGCGTCGAATTGATTCCGAGCATGCGTCGGAATTTTGCGCGTCGGAATTGCATACACACGATCGAAAAATCCGATATAGAGGTTTTTCGTCGGAAAAATTAAGAACAGGCTCTCAATCCAAAGTCCGTCGGAAATGCCGACAAAAAAAGGCCCATGGGTATACACACGATCGGAAAATCCGATGAAAAGCTCAAATCGCACTGTTTCCATCGGAAATTCCGACCGTGTGTACGCGGCATTAGAGCACACAAAGAAATGCACACAGCATTTTCTTCATTCTTCCACTGGCTTCAAAGAACAGTCTAGGGGTTTCTTTTTGGTGTTTTTTATTTGAAACAATTAACTTGGATAGGGTGAGGGATCATGGGATAGCCCAATAAATGGCAGAACTTGATAACTAGAGGACTTCTTAACTTTCTGGCTGCACTTGTACAAAAAGAGGAATGTCCTTCAGGATCTTTACGCTGGTGGTGACTATTACCACCTTTCGGAAGTTAAAAATCTACACACATCGTCACTACTCTTCAGCACTTGGGGGTTGTTTACTCACATAGCCACAGGATCATCGGTTGCCTCCTGTTGATATCCACCAGGCTCTTCCTAGTGAGGGAGATGTAGACTCACACCACCATAGGACAGCTGGGCTTGCTTCCACCTGGCTCTCTCCAGTGAGCTTCTCCAGACCCAAACTTGATCCCTTAACGAAAGTTTGTGAATAGCCCCCCCCCCCCCCCCAGATAAGCCTAGCTGGGACCTCAGTGTCTTTCTGAAGGCTTATTCTAAAATCATACAGGGGCCTGCTCCAGCAAGACTGGACCCAGGAACATTGCACTTTGCTGCTCAGGCCTGAAACTATTTAAAGGCTCTCCAACCACCTACTGGGCCTCCCTCCCCCTCAGGGATTGGCTGGAGTACAATAAATATTCAGGTTGCATGACCTGTTCTCCCTCTTAATATGATTCTAGGATCATCTTTCCAAAGCGGTTTCCAAAGCGAGCCAAGGTCCTTTCTTGTATTAGGAGAGAGGTATGGACTCCAGAGAGGGAGATATCATTTTGCCCCCCTGTACAAATCATTAGTAAGACCTCATCTGGAATATGCAGTTCAGTTTTGGGCACCATTTCCTAAAAAGGATATTGGGAACTGGAGAAAGTGCAGAGAAGGGCAACCAAACTGATAAGAGGCATGGAGGAGCTCAGCTATGAGGAAAGATTAGAGGAACAGAATTTATTCACTCTTGAGAAGAGGAGATTAAGGGGGGATATGATCACCATGTATAAATACATAAGTGGTCCATATAGTGAACTTGGTGTTGAGTAATTCACTTTACGGTCATCACAGAGGACAAGGGGGCACTCTTTATGTCTAGAGGAAAAAATATTTCATCTCCAAATACGGAAAGGTTTCTTCACAGTAAGAGCTGTGAAAGTGTGGAATAGACTCCCTCCGGAGGTGGTTCTGGCCAGCTCAGTGGATTGCTTCAAGAAAGGCCTGGATTCTTTCCTAAATGTACATGTAGAGCTGGCTCCTGACGAGCATACGCTATGTGTTTTTGAAAATTAATGTTCCTGAAACCACAGTTGGGTTTTAGGGTTAATTCTGCTAAATTATGATTTCAGTACCAGTCTGGCTGGATTGCACTGAGTTCTACTTGGCCGCAGGTGTCGCTGTCACCGCCGGCAAGTATGAGAACGCAGTTTAGCTGGGTGTATTGGATGCCGTTCTTCCTCTCGGAACCAGCCCAGTGGGAGTGTTTATCCTGCTGTGCATTCTGGGAGGGGGTATTTAAGGTACTGAGATCACGTGCTTCGGGGTTCTGGTCCAAAAGATATCTTCTGTCTGTTTGGTCCTGGTCCTCCTGACCAGCCCCCACGGCCCTCCTGGCCTGGGGTGCAGGTCCATGCAATTCCAAGTCTTAGGACTGGATAGCCTGAGGCGAAGCAACTGCAGGGACAGGCCTGAATGGATATCGGGGCCTAATGATTCAAGGGTGGTCCGGTGCCGTCTCGTCTAAGGAGAGGCCCAGCAACTGGAGGAGCATCCAGGGGAGGATTCTTCAGGAGAAGGCCATGCACACGGCTGTTTTTTCTGAAGGAGCCTGGAGGCTCAGTTGAAGGACACTTTATGGATCTACACTCATACAGTATCGCCGGACCGGCTGAGAGATACTGTCAGGCGCGAGTAGAGGAGAGTCGTTCGGCTGCTCCTCTGACAGGGGGGGTCTGTGCTGATCGATTATGAGCGCAGCCCCCCCGAGGATGCCCACACTGGACCACCAGGGATGCCACCAGAGCACCAGGGATGCCACCAGACCACCAGGGATGCCCAGCACCAGGTATGCCACCCTAGACCACCAGGGATGCCAGTCAGTGCCCACAATGGATGCCAATCAGTACCCACAATGGGCATCACCGATTGGCATGCATTATTGTTTGGCACTGATTGGCATCCATCAGTACAACACAATACAATGCCAACTATCAGTGCCCATCCGTGCCACCTATCAGTGCCCATCCGTGCCACTTATCAGTGCCCATCCATGCCGCCTATCAGTGCCCATCCATGGTCATCCGTGCCGCCTATCCATGCCCATTTGTGCCGCCTATCCATGCCCATTCATGCCGCCTATCCATGCCAATCTGTGGCAGCTATCAGTGCCAACTTGTGCCACTTATCAGTGCCCATCCGTGTCGCCCATCAGTGCCACCTATCAGTGCCCATCAGTGACGCCTATCAGTGCCACATATCAGTGCCCATCAATGCCACCTCATCATTGCCACTTCATTGGTGCCACCTCATCAGTGCCCATCAGTGCCGCTTTATCAGTGCCTGTCAGTGCTGCCCCATCAGTGCCCATCAGTGAAGGAGAAAACATACTTATTTACAAAGTTTTGAAACTGAAACAAAAAAAAAACATATTTTTTTTCAAAATTTTCAGACTTTTTTTATTTGTTTAGCAAAAAATTAAAACCCAGAGGTGATCAAATACCACCAAAAGAAAGCTCTATTTGTGGGGAAAAAATTATAAAAATTTAATTTGGATACAGTGTTGTATGACCATGTAATTGTCATTCAAAGTGCGACAGCGCTGAAAGCTCAAAATTGGTCTGGGCAGGAAGGTGTTTAAGTGCCCCCCGGTATTGAAGTGGTTAACAGAGCGGCAGAAATTGTTTTTTTTTTTTCCGGTTCTGGTGGAAAATCCAATGAAATTCAATAAAATCAATCATTTTTTTTAGCTGTGTCAAACATTTGTTTTTTGAAGAGAAAACCCTTTGAGACTTTGCAATTTAGTTTTAAATCCAGACTTGGAAAAAAAAATGGTCCCAGAGAGGCTGAAAACAGGTTTGTTTTGTGTTTTTTGTTGCTGGAGTTTTGGGTTTATTGGAAGTTGAGTGATAAGCGGGGGTGACATACAGGACATCAAACGCAAGTAACAACTGAGGAACATAAACACATTAAAACTGCCTTTGGCTTATGAAGGAAAATCGCATAGTGATGAAAAGCCTTCTGAGTACAAACACACGGCATGGGGGATCGGGAAGACTGCCAGGGCCTGAAGACATTTTTTTTTTTTTGGGGGAGAGGGGGGGTTATTTTTTTAATATATAAAATATATGAGCTTGATATAAATAATTGTATTTTCTACTTAACAACCAGTAAAAATATTGCGGCAGGGCAATAAGAAACCACCGCTCTCGGGTATACGAATGATTGGATGGCTGCACACTCAATACTTGCAAAAAACAAAACTGCTTTATTATAGAACAAAGTCCAGAAAAACAACCACAACTGATCAGGCAGGGGAGGGAAAAGGCAGGTTGAAGCGTTTCTCGCATGGAGAAAGCACGAACTTGCGTGCAAAACGCGTCCTCCCCTGCCTTTCTCAAGCACAAACTTCTGTGTGAAACGCGTCCTCCCCAGCCTTTCTCAAGCACGAACTTCCACGCGAAGCGCTTCCTCCCCTGCCTTTCTCAAGCACGAACTTCCATGCGAAACACATCCCCCTGCCTTTCTCAAGCATTAAACTTCTGTGCGAAACGCGTCCTCCCCTGCCTTTCTCAAGCACGAACTTCCGTGGAAAACGCTTCCTCCCCTTCTCAAGCACAAACTTCCGCGCAAAACGCTTCCTCCCCTGCCTTTCTCAAGCACGAACTTCTGTGTGAAATGCGTTACTCCCCTGCCTTTCTCAAGCACGAACTTCCGTGCAAAATGTGTCCTCCCCTGCCTTTCTCAAGCACGAACTTCCGCGCAAAACGCGTCCTCCCCTGCCTTTCTCAAGCACGAACTTCTGTGCGAAACGCGTCCTCCCCTGCCTTTCTCAAGCACGAACTTCCACGCGAAGCGCTTCCTCCCCTGCCTTTCTCAAGCATGAACTTCCGTGCGAAACACGTCCTCCCCTGCCTTTCTCAAGCACAAACTTCCGTGCAAAACGCTTCCTCTCCTGCCTTTCTCAAGCACGAATTTCCGCGCAAAACGCGTCCTCCCCTGCCTTTCTCAAGCACGAACCTCTGTGCGAAACATGTCCTCCCCTGCCTTTCTCAAGCACAAACTTGCGTGCAAAACGCTTCCTCCCCTGCCTTTTTCAAGCACGAACTTCCGCGCGAAAAGCTTCCTCCCCTGCCTTTCTCAAGCACGAACCTCCGTGCGAAACGTGTCCTCCCCTGCCTTTCTCAAGCACGAACTTCCGCGCGAAACGCTTCCTCCCCTGCCTTTCTCAAGCACGAACTTCCGCGCGAAACGCTTCCTCCCCTGCCTTTCTCAAGCATGAACTTCTGTGTGAAACGCGTCCTCCCCTGCCTTTCTCAAGCACGAACTTCCGTGGAAAACGCTTCCTCCCCTTCTCAAGCACAAACTTCCGCGCAAAACGCTTCCTCCCCTGCCTTTCTCAAGCACGAACTTCTGTGTGAAATGCGTTCCTCCCCTGCTTTTCTCAAGCACGAACTTCCGTGCAAAACGCGTCCTCCCCTGCCTTTCTCAAGCACGAATTTCCGCGCAAAACGCTTCCTCCCCTGCCTTTCTCAAGCACGAACTTCCGTGCAAAACGCTTCCTCCCCTGCCTTTTTCAGGCACAAACTTCCGCGCGAAACGCGTCCTCCCCTGTCTTTCTCAAGCACAAACTTCCATGCGAAACACATCCCCTTGCCTTTCTCAAGCATGAACTTCCACGCAAAACGCTTCCTCCCCTGCCTTTCTCAAGCACGAACTTCCACGCGAAACGCTTCCTCCCCTGCCTTTCTCAAGCACAAACTTCCATGCGAAACACATCCCCCTGCCTTTCTCAAGCACGAACTTCCATGCGAAACACATCCCCCTGCCTTTCTCAAGCATGAACTTCTGTGCGAAACGCGTCCTCCCCTGCCTTTCTCAAGCACAAACTTCCGTGGAAAACGCTTCCTCCCCTTCTCAAGCACAAACTTCCGCGCAAAACGCTTCCTCCCCTGCCTTTCTCAAGCACGAACTTCTGTGTGAAATGCGTTCCTCCCCTGCCTTTCTCAAGCACGAACTTCCGTGCAAAATGCGTCCTCCCCTGCCTTTCTCAAGCACGAACTTCCGCGCAAAACGCTTCCTCCCCTGCCTTTCTCAAGCACGAACTTCCGTGCAAAACGCTTCCTCCCCTGTCTTTCTCAAGCACGAACTTCCATGCGAAACACATCCCCCTGCCTTTCTCAAGCATGAACTTCCATGCGAAACACATCCCCCTGCCTTTCTCAAGCACGAACTTCCGTGCAAAACGCGTCCTCCCCTGCCTTTCTCAAGCACGAACTTCCGTGCGAAACGTGTCAACCTGCCTTTTCCCTCCCCTGCCTGATCAGTTGTGGTTGTTTTTATGGACTTTGTTCTACAATAAAGTCGTTTTTTTTGCAAGTATTGAGTGTGCAGCCATCCAATCATTCGTATTGCGGCAAGGGCAGCCACTCTGCGCCGGATCACGTGCGTGTAAGTGATCCGGCATTTCCAGGCAGGGGGTGCGTGTGTGCCCGCCCGACGCCTAATCTGTGCTGTCATTCGTTAAAGCAAAAGTCGGTCAGCAGGTCCAATGTAAATCGGGATCTGCTGGTTGGCTTAGCGAATCACAGTAGAGAACCCTGTATTTGCTAACAACACAGGGCTCTGTACAGAGAGCAGTGATGTTTTACATCTCTTAGAAAAGGCAGCACACATTACATATTGTTAGGCACACAGTTAACCCTTTGATTGCCCCTAGATGTTAACCCCTTCCTAGCCAGTGTCATTAGTACAGTGACAGTGTATAATATTAGCACTGATCACTGTCAGTTCTCACCCAGTGTCAGATTGTCCGCCGCACTATCGCGGTCACATTATAAGTTGCTTATCCCCGCCAATACTAGTATATATATATATATATAAAAAATAATTCAGTATACTGTATACTCTTATTTGTAGGCGCTATAACTTTCATGCAAACCAATCAATATACACTTATTGGGATTTTTATTTCCGAAGACATGTAGCCGAATACATTTTGACTTAAATTTATAAATACATTTTATTTTTTTTATTGGATATGTTTTATAGCAGAAAGTAAAAAATATTGTTTTGTTATTTTTTTTTTTTCAAAATTGTCAGTCTTTTTATAGTTATATAATAAAAAAAACAAAAACAAAAAAAAAAAAACATTGGAGATGAAATACCATCAAAAGAAGGCTCTATTTGTGTGAAAAAAATCATATACATTTCATTTGGGTACAGTGTTGCATGGCCGCGCAACTGCCAGTTAAAGTAGCGCAGTGCTAAATAGCAAAAAATTCCCTGATCATGAAAGGGGGAGCTTAAGTGGTTATTGTGAGTTGATTAGATAACTCTTTTCTATAGACATGTGCAATTCGTTTAGTCCCAAATTAGTTTTTTACCGAATTTTGACGAATTCGTTACTTTCCAAATTTTGACGAATTCGTTACTTTTCAAATTTTGACGAATTCGTTAATTTCCAAATTTTGACAAATTCGTTAATTTCCAAATTCTGACAAATTCCTTAATTTCCAAATTTTGACAAATTCCTTAATCTCCAAAAATTCTAAATTTCGGAAATTAGATATTTCTAAAATTCGGAAATTCTAAAATTCTGAAATTCTAAAATTCGGAAATTCGAAAAAATTCGGAAATTCTAAAATTCGGAAATTCTAAAATTCGGAAATTTGGAAATTTGGAAATTGGAAATTGGAAATTCGGAAAATTCGGAAATTTGGAAATTCTAAAATTTGGAAATTCTAAAATTTGGAAATTCTAAAATTCGGAAATTCTAAAAGTCGGAAATGCGGAAATTCTAAAATTCGGAAATTTGGAAATTTGGAAATTGGAAATTCGGAAAATTCTGAAATTTGGAAATTCTAAAATTTGGAAATTCTAAAATTCTGAAATTCGAAAATCTGAATTTTTGGATTTCCGAATTTCAAATTTCCGAATTTCCGAAAAAAAGCAAAAAAACAAATGAAACAAAAACGAACAAATTTTTTGTCACTGCACATGTCTACTTTTCTATGTGTATAAAGTAAAAAACAATAGTCCACTGTTCATCATACATCAGAGAACCTGTATAAAACACTCCTATATACCTCTGGTAGATGCATAAAAAAAACAAATGATATTATGCTACTGCATGCATATAAAACAGACATAAGAAAAAATTGTTAAATATTATTAAATAGTGCATATACAAGTCCACTTCAAAATAATTTGAACGGTGAAAAGAAAAATGTTGTGACATTCATCCATATACTGTAGAAACAGCAATGTGTGATAAACCAACCATCACCCGGAACCTAAAGGTGAAATACGTACAATTTTATTATACACTTGTAGCACCCTTGTCCCTAGAACAGTGCTGTAGGTAAATTTAGTTATGCTGGGTGGTAGTCAGCCTGGCTAATGTGTATTATTTAGTGATTACATGGCTTCTTTAATTTCATTCTAAGTTGTAGCTTCTCCCTTCTGTCAGTAGGTGGTGCTGTTGCCTTTGACATTATAGTGATGAGTCAGGCTGGGTTCACACTGGTACGACATACGCTCCGACTTTGGGAGCACAGGTCACACGATGTGTGTAAATCAATGATTCCCTATGAGAGCCGTCTTAGGCCCCTTTCACACTTATACGCCTTGTCCCACGATTTGGGGACTACAATGTAGCATGACAAGTCGTTCCCAATGATTTCCAATGACAGCCATTCATATTAGTACAACTTGAAGTCGTTCCGACTTCAAAGTAGTCCCTGCACTACTTTGGTCCGATTTTGATGCCACTTAAACACGCATTCCTTTAAATCACGGCAAAAATCGTGTCCGCGAATCTCGGCAAAATCGATTCACGGCCGCGACTTTTGCCGCGATTTTCCCGGGATTTCGCCGCGATTTCAAGGAATGCCTGTGTAAGTGGCATCAAAATCGGACCAAAGTAGTGCAGGGACTACTTTGAAGTCGGAACGACTTGATGTCGTACTAATATAAATGGCTATCATTGGAAATCATGGGGAATGACTTGTCATGCTACTTTGTAGTCCTAAATCGTGGGACAAGTCATATAAGTGTAAAAGGGGCCTAACTGGTCCGACACAAGTCAGTCCGACTTTGAAAAAGATTCCTGCACTACTTTGGTCCAACTTGGGTCCTACTTCAGCCCATCGCCCAAGTCGATCAAAGTAGAATCCTTGTCCTAACTATCCGACTTGTGACAACCGATAGGGTTGCCACCTGTCCAGGATTCACCCGGACAGTCCGGGTTTTGGACCATGTGTCCGGGTTTCAGACTGTATGAAACCCGGACATATTTATTCACACTGAACTGTGGCTAACTGTCCTGGGCAGGAGGAACACTTTACTATCCCCCCTCCCCCCCAGCCAGCACGATCTCTGCCCCTCCACAGAGTCAGGCGATCTGTTGATTCGCCACACAGAGCACTAATCAGAAATAGCCAGATCCTCTGGCCCCCTCCCCCCAAGGAGGGAGGAAATACCTCCATCCCCCTAATTTGTGTGGATAGAGGAATCACTTTTTTGCATGTAGTTCACAAATCATATGTATTGGAAGAGTTTTATTTTTATTTTTTAATTATTGTTCTGAGGTTTATGCATGTCTGTGAGAGACTTACTTGTGGTTCAGCATTGTAAGCATATTTCATGGGTACAAGAATGTTCGGGATTGGCTTGCAGAAAAGGTGGCGACCCTAACATCCGACATGGTGATTACAGCAGAAGTAAAAGGAATATATATCACACTAGGATTATTTTGATTGGTCGAAGGACAAGTTAGACTATGTCAAAGTCGGAGCAAAATCTTATCTTGTTTATTTAAGTCGGATGGAAGTAGAACCGAAGTAGGACCCATGTTTCAGGGCAAAGTAGGATGACATTCGTACAATAGTCGTGTCGTAACAGTGTGAACCCTGCCTTACAGAGACGTTCAGGTTATGATAAACATACTTTCTCAGTCAATCATATTTGCGGCTAAGCATGCTGGGAAAGGTTATTTAATGAGATGAAGTCAGGTGATCAGGCAGAGTATTACCGCCCAGGGCTAAGGCTTGGGTGGATGGTGTATGTAGAGTTCCTGGCTGCTAGGCCCACATTGTGCTCTTCCCTGTGGTACCTTGTGGTAACAGTTTGGTGAAGACCCTTTTAGTTTGGTGAAGACCCTTTTCTGCTCCAGCATATCTGTTCCACTTTGTACAATGGCAGCTCCATAAAGACATGTTTTGACCAGTTTGGTGTGGAGGAACTCAAGCGTCCTATACAAAGCCCTGACCTCAACTCTACTGAACACCTCGCGAGCCAGGTTTTCTCATCCAACATCAGTACCTCCAAGTTCCTCTGTCTTTGTGGTACCAGTTTGGGGAAGGCCCTTTTCTGTTCCACCATGACTGCCCCCTGCGTACAAAGCCAGCTCCATTAAGACATGGTTTGCTGTGGAGGAACAGAAGTGTCCTGCACAGAGCCATGAGCTCAACCTTACTCAACACCTTTGGGATGAATTGGAACCCCAATTGAAAACCCCCTCCATAAAGACATAGTTTGACCAGTTTGGAGTGAAGGAACAGGAGTGTCCTGCATAGACCCCTGACCTCAACCCCACTGAACACCTTTGGGATGAATTGGAACCCCAGTTGAAAACCCTCTCCATAAAGACATAGTTTGTCCAGTTTGGAGTGAAGGAACAGGAGTGCCCTGCACAGAGCCCTGACCTCAACCCCACTGAACACCTTTGGGATGAATTGGAACCCCAGTTGAAAACCCTCTCCATAAAGACATAGTCTGTCCAGTTTGGAGTGAAGGAACAGGAGTGCCCTGCACAGAGCCCTGACCTCAACCCTACTGAACACCTTTGGGATGAATGGAGCACCCCGTGTGGGCCAGGTCTTCTCATCCATTATCAGTATGTAAGGGTGCTGGTTTACCACCCATGTCCTGTGTCAGGGGCCATCTTTAAAACCGTGGAACATAGGGACTTGGGTTGCAGATCCTTCTTACCCGCCGGAGGAACTCGTCACCATCAGGACCAACAGGTTGTGCACAACCGCATGGGCCAAACTGCATAAAAACCCCACAGACCACGATTGGCTCATCTGGCTCCCCTGTATTAGATGCAGACTCATGACTACATTTCTTCCAGTTCCCCTCAATTAAATTACAGACCAGCAGAGAATTCCTCCTTGCTCTGTGTCTTGCCTGTAGGGCCGTAGGATGGAATGCCCAAGCCAGCTTGTAGGTAGGTTCTAAGACATCTCTAGATCTCAACTCTCCACTAGGGGGCCAATTACATTACAGGGCAGTACATGGGTCTATTAATTCATTAGCATGTTAACGAGGAGAGACCAGGGAACCAGAAAGGGCAAAATATAAGCAAATCAAACTTCAGCTTTCAGGGCAATAAAATCCTTGACACAATATATTCATGTAGTGATCATTCACACATGATTAGAGCATTGTGCCAACACGAGAGACTAATTGACATGACATACTATTGTGTAACTCACTCCATAAGAAATCACATATTCCATATGGCTAGTGAGTAATTGCCAATTCTTTTGGATTAAGGCCTCATGCACGCTTTCGCTAGAGGGCACAGGCAATCAGGCATACCGACCAGCCCCTCTGCTGGCAGCCTGTCAAACTCCGTAAGAGTCTGAGACTGCTTACGGACTGGACATTCGTTCCTGCAGAGATTTGCAAGTGGACAGATGTGAAGACTGTGCATGAATACTAAAGGGAGCCATAAAAACGTGGACACAAATAACATGCATGCACACTAGAGGGAGCCACCAGCTACAATACATATGCATGCGCAGTAGAGGGAGCTGTCAGCCACAATACCTGCATTTTCACACTTAGGGGACCCTCCAGACACAATACCAGTGTATACACAGTAGCGGGAGCTGACAGACACATTACACATGCATGCGCAGTAGAGGAAGCCACCAGTCACAATACCCATGCATAAGCACTTGAGGGAGCTGCCAGCCACAATACCAGTGCATGCACAGTCATGGGTGTCCACAGGTAGGGGTAAGGGGGGGCAAGTGCCCCCCCCCCTGGAATCAGGGATCGGATCAGGAGTGATGATCCCCATCACCCCTCTCTGTAACCCCCCCCCCCCTCTCTCTCTCTCCCTCCCTCTCACCCCTCTGTCTTTTTCACCCCCCTCTCTCTCTGTCACCCCCCTCTGTCTCTCTCTGTCACACTCCTCTCTGTCACCCCCTCTGTCTCTTTCTGTCACCCCCCTGTCTCTCTCTGTCACCCCCCCCCCCACATGTATGCAGTTTCTGACAGTTTCTTGTGCAATGTCCGCAGTCTCTTGAGCCATGTATGCAGTTTCTGACAGTCTCTTGTGCCATGTCTGCAGTCTCTTACAGTCTCTTGAGCCATGTCCGCAGTCTCTGACAGTCTCTTGGGCCATGTATGCAGTCTCTGGTCATCACCTGTACTACGTCTGCAGTCTATGACCGTGATAATGTGATAATGACATTGTCGAAAAGGATCAGAGCATGGGTGACCTTAAAATGATGCCCCCCCCCCTGAAAAAAATTCTGCGGACGCCCATGTGCACAGTAGAGGGAGCTGACAGTCACAATACCCATTCATGTACTGTAGAAGGAGCCACCAGCAACAATACCAGTGCATGCCCAGTAGAGGGAGCTGCCAGCCTTAATACCTATGCATGAACATTACAGAGAGCCGCCGGCCACAATACCCATGCATGCTAAATAAAGGGAGCCACCAGCCACAACACCCATACATATGCACTAGAGGGAGCTGCCAGCCACAAAACCCATGCATGTACAGTAGAGAAAGATGCCAGCCACAATACCTATGCATAAGCACTAAAGGGAGCCACCCGCCACAATACCAGTGCATGCACAGTAGAGGGAGCCACTAGCCACAATATCTGTGCATGCACAAAAGGGGGAGCCTGCAGCCTCATTACCCATGCATGTACAGTAGAGGGATCCATTAGCCACAATACCTGTGTATGAACTAGAGGCAGCCACCAGGCGCAATACCAATGCTTGCACAGTGGAGGGAACTGCAATACCTGTGCATGTGCAGTACGGGGAGCCTTCAGCCACAATACCTGTGCATGAACTAGAGGGAGCCACCAGGCACAATACCCATACATGAACTAAAGGGAGCCACCAGCCACAATATCTATACATGAACTAGAGGGAGCCACCAGCCACAATACCTATGCATGAACTAAAGGGAGCCACCAGCCACAATACCTATACATGAACTAGAGGGAGCCACCAGCCACAATACCTGTGCATGAACCAGAGGGAGCCACCAGCCACAATACCTATGCATGAACTAGAGGGAGCCACCAGACTCAATACCTGTGCATGAACTAGAGGGAGCCACTAGGCATAATACATATGCATGAACTAGAGGGAGCCACCAGGCATAATACATATGCATGAACTAGAGGGAGCCACCAGCCACAACACCTATGCATGTGCAATAGAGGGAGCCAGACACAAAATACATAGGGTCATATTCAGTTGAATGGCAGGATCCCCATGTAATTAAATGAATGTAATGAACGGAACTGGTCATGGTGGCACTGTTTATGTATTGTGGGATCCTTGCAAAGTAAAGTTTACCATTTTTGAAACCGAAAGGGTTAACCGAAGGTTCATATTGGTAGCAGCAGCGCTGTAAACTTTGTACGAGGAGAGGGCATCCTGTTACATATTAAACAACATGTGGCAAGAAACAAATCTTCTTCATTGCAGTAAACCTACCCCTAGGCTCCTCTATTTATTACTCATAGCAATCCATAGTGATAGCCATGGAGGAGATGGGGCCGGGGAGGGGGATCCCTGGGGGTCCCTCTGATATCCCTAATGGCATCCAGAAGGGCAGTGATACCCCACCTCCCTCACCAGCTCTGATGTTCCTGATCACTAAAAGATTTCACATTACTGAGCAAAAATATTCATTCCAACCATCTGGACCCTGCGGCGCTTACTACCCCCTCCCCCCGTCATGTCCACCATGGGCCTCGTTACCCATAAATCCCTGTGGGGTGATGGTAAATAAAAACCAGTTGATAACACAATCTGATGGGTGTCAGTCTGCAGCCAGCAGAGACTCCAGATCACTGAGCGGGCGGAGAAGGACAGATGAGCTGTTGGAGGTTTGCGGCGGGGGGGACGCCGCTGAGTGGAAACAGACTTCGCCCACTGTACTCGGATCAACTCTTCAAAGTCGCCTTCCGTAGTTAGTGTAAGGGACAGATCGCAGCTGATGTACTCCCGATGTTGGGTCATCTGACTTCCCTTCTGACCAGCTTGTATTTGCTCACAAAAGATAAAAAAAGGCAACAAAAAAAAGGTAAAAGGCAAAAAATGTCACATTGGTCTAAGCCAGCGGTCCCCAAACTGCAGCCTGGGGGCCAGAATCGCCCCTTTGCTTGCCTTTATTCGGCCCTTGGGACACTATTCCTCCAACTGACATCAATGATGGGTCACTATTCCTCCCACTAATACAAACGACGAGCACTATTCCTCCCACTAATACAAACGACGGGCACTATTCCTCCCACTAATACCAATGACGGGCACTATTCCTCCCACTAATACCAATGATGGGCACTATTCCTCCCACTAATACCAATGACGGGCACTATTCCTTCCACTAATACCAATGACGGGGCAATATTCCTCCCACTAATACCAATGACGGGCAATATTCCTCCCACTACTACCAATGACGGGCACTATTCCTCCCACTGATACCAATGACGGGCACTATTCCTCCCACTGATACCAATGACGGGCACTATTCCTCCCACTGATACCAATGACGGGCACTATTCCTCCCACTAATACCAATGACGGGCACTATTCCTCCCACTGATACCAATGACGGGCACTATTCCTCCCACTAATACCAATGACGGGCACTATTCCTCCCACTAATACCAATGACGGTTACTATTCCTCCCACTAATACCAATGACGGGGCACTATTCCTCCCACTAATACCAATGACGGGCACTATTCCTCCCACTAATACCAATGACGGGCACTATTCCTTCCACTAATACCAATGACGGGCACTATTCCTTCCACTAATACCAATGACGGGCACTATTCCTCCCACTTAATACCAATGATGGGGCACGATTCCTCCAACTGACATAATCTAAGGGGTACTATGCCTTCCACCGACACCAATGATGGGGCACTATTCCTCCCACTGACACAAACTGGGTGGTACTATTCCTCCTACTTATACCAATGAAAGGGTATTATTCCTCCCATTAATACCAACGATGGGGCATTATTCCTCCTACTCACACCAGTCATGGGGCACCATTCCTCCCACTAATACCATAGACGGAGCACTATTTCTCACAGTGACACCATTGATGGACCACTATTTCTCCCAATAATACCAATGATGGGGCATTATTCCCCCCATTGACACCATTGATGGGGTACTATTCCTCCCACTAATAACAATGACGGGCACTATTCCTCCCACTGACACCAATGATGGGGCACTATTCCTCCCACTAATACCAATGACGGCCACTATTCCTCCCACTAATACCAATGACGGACACTATTCCTGCCACTGATACCAATGATGGGGCACTATTCCTCTAACTGACATCATAAATGTGGCACTATGCCTTCCACTGACACCAATGATGGGGCACTATTCCTCCCACTGACACCAACTGGGTGGTACTATTCCTCCAACTTATACCAATGATAGGGCATTATTCCTCCCACTAATACCAATGATGGGGCATTATTCCACTTACTAACACCAATCACGGGGTACCATTCCTCCCACTAACACTATTGACAGCACTATTCCTCACAGTGACACCATTGATGGGGAACTATTCCTCCCAATAATACCAATGATGGGGCACTATTCCTCCCATTGACATCAACAATGGGGCAGTATTCCTCCAACTAAAACCAATGATAGGGCACTATTCTTCCCACTAAAACCAATGATGATGCACTATTCCTTCCACTAAAACCAATGATGGGGCACTATTCTTCCCACTAAAACCAATGTTGGGGCATTGTTTACCCCACTAGCCACAGTCTGGCTCCCCAGCATTAGTAGCAGCACTTCACACTGAGATATTGGCAATTTACATATGAATGCCACAGCATTAGTAGCAGCACTTCACACTGAGATATTGGGACACAGCACAGGACTAAAACCTCAAGGGACGAGGGAATTTAAACCAGTATAGTTGGCAAGTATGAGGCAGCTGCTTTGGGCCCCACAACAATGACAGGGCCCAGGGCAGCTGCCCCTTTTGCCCTGCCTTAAAAACGGTCCTGCCTGCCCCTAATAACATTCTTCAACCAGCTGCTGATTGCTACTGATGAAGGGGGCAATGCCTGGCCCTGATTTGTGTACTACTGTAAGTGCTATTTGGAACTAAACCACATTTTTCAGTGAAGCGCTTCAATTTCAGATTCAAATATTATCCCCCAATGATGCATGGTAGGCCCACTCTTTGGCTGCTGTGAATGGAAAGTGAAAGATTCTGGGATATGTGACCTACATTTACCTGGAGGCTTCAGAGTGGTGGAAACATCATTTTCGTCAAGGCAAAAATGGTGGTCTGGGGCAGAGTGAAAAAAATATATGTAGCGCCCCCCCCTGGGTATACTGGGAGCAAAGAGCGTACCTACAGATACAGGGAGCGGGCTTACATACCTCCAGATACAGGGAGCGGGCTTACATACCTCCAGATACAGGGAGCGGGCTTACATACCTCCAGATACAGGGAGCGAGCTTACATACCTCCAGATACAGGGAGCGAGCTTACATTCACCCCAGGGCTGAGTCCATGGCTATAATGGGAAGTTAGAACAAATATGGGCGCCAGGCACTTTAGGTAGTTTTCAATGCTTTAATAAAGAACTTGAAAGAAGTAGTAGTAAAGAGGTTGAGGGGAGGGTTGCAGATACCTTTTTGGAGCAGATCACTTACAGACTCCTTAGATTAAAGGACAAAAACACAGCTTTCTTCTAGCAGATCTTCAATATCTGAGTAGGCCTCTGCCACAGACCTAACAAACAGTATGGTGCCTGGATAAACCCCTCTCACGGGACTTAGCAGCCAGCAGATGCCTGGATAAGTCTCTCTCACAAACTTAGCAGCCAGGAATATGTTACCTTAATTGGATTGTAGAACAGCTTCACAGTACCAGAACCTTTAAGCCATCTGGCGGTACTGTGAGGGTAGGTCACCATGTAGGGTTGCCACCTGTCCGGTTTTGACCCGGACAGTACGGGTTTAGGAGGCTGTGCCCGGGTTTCCCTCTGCCTCACACCCGGACACCATTTCCAGCTCACAGGGGGTACCATGGGGCCACCTTTTACAAGCCCTAGCACACAGGGGGTCCCGGACAGCAGGGGGGTTGTAGCGGCGGGCAGGGGGAGCAATCAAAACATAAGGGAGAGAGAGGCGACAGGCAGCTGCTGGTGCGGACGTTTTTAATAAAATAAATGCTTAAAACAATCCACTCACTCCCCATGTCATAGTTGTATATGTCAGTCTGTGAAGTCGGCTGTCCCATCCTCCCCTCCAATCAACACTGCTGTTGTCACTCTGAGGAGGAAGCCAATAACACAGAGCTGCGGGGAGACTGCAGTGAGCTGTCAGCCTGGGATGCTGTGACCAATCAGAGCATTCAGGAGGCTTAACCACACCTCCATCATCAGAGGCTGACAGTTCACATGAGTTTCCCGCGGCTCTCTGTTTCCTCCAGTGATAACAGCAGCGTGGATTGGAGGGGAGGATGGGACAGCCGACTTCACAGACTGACATATACAGCTCTGACATGGACAGTGAGTGGATTGTTTTTAAGCATTTATTTTATTAAAAACTTCTGCACCAGCAGCTGCCTGTCGCCTCTCTCTCCCTTATGTTTTGACTCCTCTGTGTTCCCCCCCCCCCTCTGTGTTTGCCCCCCCCCCCCCTCCTCCTGTATTTGCCACCCCCTCCTCTGAATTTGCCTCTCCCTCCTCTGTATTTGCACCCCTCCTCTGTATTTGCACCCCTCCTCTGTATTTGCACCCCTCCTCTGTATTTGCCTCCCCCCTCCTCTGTATTTGCCACCCCCTCCTCTGAATTTGCCACCCCCTCCTCTGAATTTGCCTCTCCCTCCTCTGTATTTGCCACCCCCTCCTCTGTATTTGCCACCCCCTCCTCTGAATTTGCCACCCCCTCCTCTGAATTTGCCCCCCCCTCCTCCTGTATTTGCCTCCCCCTCCTCCTGTATTTGCCTCCCCCTCCTCCTGTATTTGTCACCCCCTCCTCCTGTATTTGTCACCCCCTCCTCCTCTGTATTTGTCACCCCCTCCTCTGTCTTTGCATCCTCTTCCTCTGTATTTGCACCCCCTCCTCTGTAATTGTTACCCTTCTCTGTAATTCCCCCCTTCTCTGTATTTGCCACCCTCTCCTCTGTATTTGCCACCCCCTCCTCTGTATTTGCAACCCCCTCCTCTGTATTTGTCACCCCCTCCTCTGTATTTGCATCCTCTTCCTCTGTATTTGTCACCCCCTCCTCTGTATTTGCACTCCTCTTCCTCTGTAATTGTCCCCCCTCCTCTGTAATTGTCCCCCCCTTCTCTGTAATTGTCCCCCCTTCTCTGTAATTGTCCCCCTCCTCTGTAATTGTTCCCCTTCTCTGTATTTGCCTCCCCCTCCTCTGTATTTGCCTCCCCCTCCTCTGTATTTGCCACCCCTCCTCCTGTATTTGTAACCCCCTCCTCCTCCTGTATTTGTCACCCCCTCCTCTGTATTTGTCACCCCCTCCTCTGTCCTCCTCTGTCTTTGCATCCTCTTCCTCTGTATTTGCACCCCCTCCTCTGTAATTGTCCCCCCTTCTCTGTAATTGTTCCCCTTCTCTGTAATTGTTCCCCTCCTCTGTAATTCACCCCCTCCTCTGTATTTGTCACCCCCTCCTCTGTATTTGCATCCTCTTCCTCTGTATTTGCACTCCCCTTCCTCTGTAATTGTCCCCCTTCTCTGTAATTGTCCCCCCTTCTCTGTAATTGTTCCCTTTCTCTGTAATTGTCCCCCCCTTCTCTGTAATTGTCCCCCCTTCTCTGTAATTGTCCCCCCCTTCTCTGTATTTGCACCCCCCTCCTCTGTATTTGCCCCCTCTAATTGCCCCCTAGCTCTGTAATTACCCCCTCCTCTGTATTTGCACCTCATCCTCTGTATTTGTACCCCCTCCTTTGTAGTTGTCCCCCACTCCAAACCCTCTGCTGTCTGGACCCCCCTGTGTACTGGGGTCCCGTGATACCCCCTGTCAGCTGCCATGGGGGTATTGGAGGGAGGAGGATTTGTGCTGGTAGGGGAATAAGATTTGAAATAGGAGAGAATGGGGATAATGGCACCCCAATCACAAAGCAAAACTTCTTTTGGGTGACAGGCATCCCACAATTCTGTTAACGTGATTTTCCCACGATTTGTCTGGTGACAATCGCAGGAAAACCGCACCGCGGTTGGGGTGCCGTGCCCTGCGCCTCTAAAGTGTTCGGGTTTGGCTTGAAGAAAAGGTGGCAACCCTATCACCATGCCCTTTTGAGAGACCAGCCTTCATCCTGGCTCTCACCAGCAAGGGTCCTCCCCTGGATTTTCTCAGCTTGGCTCGGCTTCTTCCAAGCAGGCAAGACAGCCTAAGGACCACCTTAGAAGTAGGAAGGCCCCAGACAGGCTTCTGGGCCTACTTGCACAGCTTGCAGCAGCGTAGCCTCCAGGCCTGGAGGGTCACAAGGTCAGGACTGACTAGAGCACATGGCATCTGTCCAATAAATACCCCCTCCCAGAAACACAGCGGCCAGGAACCTCCTACTGGGCGGTTTTTGGAAAAAGAATATTCATTACAGCTTAAAGTGGATGTAAACCCGAAAATTTTTCTTTTTTTTTGATGTCATAATGTAGAGTATACGATTTCCTATCATTTGAGCCCAGTCTTGCCACAAAGAGTTAATCGAGCTCTGAGCAATCCTCTTTTATTGTTCAGTGAGATAAATCTTGACAAACAGAGAAAAACTTTGTCAAATCCTCCCCCTTGCTGTGAGTGGCAGGTGATTTACATATCTCGTGCACCAGCCTAAGAGGCATGCATTATTTTTTAATTCCTCCCCACTCCTTTCTTCTGCTGCTCTGCCAGGATTGGATGTTCCACACCTCAGCATAATTGGGCACGCTGAAGTCATGTGGTTACTATCCTGTCTTTTCACTGGATGTTAGAGATCATAGCAGAAGTTCAGTGTAAGAAATACACAGGAGAAAATGCATGTTGATAACGGGAGTGCAGAGGTGGGCGGGGAGTCTACTGACATGACGACTCCACCCACCGAGCTACAGACAACAGACCCACCCACAGAATCTGCAGTTTTTCGGGTCTCATAGCAGACAGAGGGGAGACATTTGACAGGTAAGTATACATGCAGGAGGCGTGTATATCCTTATAGATAACCCCTATGGCAGTAGTTTAGAAAGGGGTTACATTAGTGGCTCTTCTCACACTGTCCTGTGGTACCAGCGACACCTATTGGCAACAGGGGGAAATGCACAACACAGTCAAATTTAGGAAAGATCCAAATAAACTATGTACAATCAATCTGAGCTGGTTACAGCTCAGCCAAAAGCTAAATTGACCTTATAGCCCCATTTTTGGGAACAGGGGGCTACATATATATAACAAAGGTAAAGACATGAAACAAATTCAGCAATAGACATGTGCACAATAGAAAAATTCATTTATTTTCGTTTTGTTTCTTTCGTTTCCGTTGATTCGTAACGATTCGTAATTTCGTAAGTCGTCGGTGTTCGTATTCATAACGATTCGTATTTTCGTAAGAGTTATTTTTTCGTTGATTAGTTTTTCCGTTAGTTTAATTTTCGTTTATTCGAAATTCGGACGCATTCGTATTTTCGTAGATTTAGTTACATTCGTACTTTCGTTAGATTGATTTATTCGTACTTTCGTAACATTGTTTTCATAGATTCGTAATCGGAGCATAATTCATAATTTTATGTAATGTGTATGCTATTATTAAATTTTAAGAGACACGGAAAATTACGAATCGAAAAAAAAAGTTACGAATGTACGAATTTTTTCGTTCAATCCATTTGAAGCACGTTAAGCAGCGCCATTGTGAGAGACACGGAAAATTACGAATCGAAAAAAAAAGTTACGAATGTACAATTTTTTCGTTCAATCCATTCGAAGCACGTTAAGCAGCGCCATTGTAAGAGACACAGAAAATTACGAATCAAAAAAAAAAAAAAAAGTTACGAATGTACGAATTTTTTCGTTCAATCCATTCGAAGCACGTTAAGCAGCGCCATTGTAAGAGACACAGAAAATTACGAATCAAAAAAAAAAAAAGTTTCCGAATGTACGAATTTTTTCGTTCAATCCATTCGAAGCACGTTAAGCAGCACCATTATAAGGGACACGGAAAATTACGAATCGATAAAAAAAAAAAAAGTTATGAATGTACGAATTTTTTCGTTCAATCCATTCGAAGCACGTTAAGCAGCGCCATTGTAAGAGACACGGAAAATTACGAATCGAAAAAAAAAAAAAAAGTTACGAATGTACGAATTTTTTCGTTCAATCCATTCGAAGCACGTTAAGCAGCGCCATTGTAAGAGACACGGAAAATTACGAATCGAAAAAAAAAAAAAAAAGTTACGAATGTACGAATTTTTTCGTTCAATCCATTCGAAGCACGTGAAGCAGCGCCATTGTAAGAGACACGGAAAATTACGAATCGAAGAAAAGAAAAATAAAGTTACGAATGTACAAATTTTTTCGTTCAATCCATTCGAAGCACGTTAAGCAGCGCCATTGTAAGGGACACGGAAAATTACCAATTCAACAAAAAAAAAAAAAAAAAAGAAAGTCAACAAAAAAAAAAAAAGTTACGAATGTACAAATTTTTTCGTTCGATCCATTCGAAGCACGTTAAGCAGCGCCATTGTAAGGGACACGGAAAATTACGAATCGAAAAAAAAAAAAAAAAGTTACGAATGTACAAATTTTTTCGTTCAATCCATTCGAAGCACGTTAAGCAGCGCCATTGTAAGGGACACGGAAAATTACGAATCGATAAAAAAAAAAAAAGTTATGAATGTACGAATTTTTTCGTTCAATCCATTCAAAGCACGTTAAGCAGCGCCATTGTAAGAGACACGGAAAATTACGAATCGAAAAAATAAAAAAAAAGTTACGAATGTACGAATTTTTTTGTTCAATCCTTTCGAAGCACGTTAAGCAGCAACATTGTAAGGGACACGGAAAATTACCAATTCAACAACAAAAAAAAAAAGTTACGAATGTACGAATTTTTTCGTTCATTTTGATTTTCGTTGTTCCTGTTTTCGTTTTTCGGATTTTCTTCTTTCGTAGTTTCGTTGTTTCTAATTTGGTTCATTCGGATTTTCGTTGTTTTTCGGATTCGTTCGATTTGAACATTCGTTAAAATTTTTAGCGAATCGTTCGTTCATTCGTACGATAACGAATGAACGAATATAGCGAATTTTAACAAAAAGCGGAAAAAAAACGAAACAAATTGCACATGTCTATTCAGCAACGGGACAGGAATTCCCAGTGCATCCAGTGAGTGAAAGTTTGTTTTAAGTCCCTTCATTTGGCCCTATCTGACCTCATAGCCAACCGAATGGCCAGCTGCAAGAGGAAGGCAGCTACTTAGTTTTGTCAGCCTTCAAACAGGAAGTGTTGTTACTGGCATGATTTCCAGGTAAATCAACTTTGCAACAGATTCACTAATAATACAATTTGCTTAAAACATTTTCACAGAGGCATGGGGCTTTATTTTCAGCGGGGGGAACGCAGTTCTGGCACCTCCAGCAATGAATGTATATAATGGCAAGGAGTGCTGGGGTGGGCTGCAGGGACTATTGATGTTGGCTACTAGGGGATCTATTTTTGCATGGAGGTCTGATGTTGCTGAGTAGGGTCGCCACCTTTTCTTCAAGTCAAACCCAAACACTTTAGCGGCGCACAGCAATTTTTTTTTTTTATAGTATAAACTATACATATATTTTGCCATTAAATAATATTTCTAATCATATGAAGTTGATAACAAGAGTCCCCCTTTACATCAGAGTCACCAGAGTTCCCCTTTTACATCTGAACTCGCAGACTAACCCTTTCACTGTAATGCCCCGTACACACGGTCGGATTTTCCGACGGAAAATGTCCTATCGGACAATGTTGTCGGAAATTCCGACCGTGTGTAGGCTCCATCGGACTTTTTCCGTCGGACTTTCCGACGGACAAAGTTTTATCTCCTGCTCTCAAATTTTCCGACAACAAAGTCCTATCGGACTTTTTCCGATCGTGTGTAGCGAATTCCGACGGACAAAGTGCCACGCGTGCTCAGATCACATTACAAGACCCAAGCTATTGGCTACTAGCCTCTGCGTAGTTCCGTCGTACGCAACAAACGTCACCACGTTCAGAATGATCGGATTTTCCGACCAAACTTTGTCCGACCGTGTGTATGCAACACCAGTGTCGGACAAAATCCGTCGGAAAAAATCCGATGGATTTTGTGGTCGGATTTTCCGACCGTGTGTACGGGGCATTAGAGGGGACTCTACAGACTCTGATGTAAGGGAGAACTATGGGGCCTCTAACATAAAGGATGCTCTGGGAACCCTGATTTAAGGGGGGAACACTGAGAACTCTGATGTACAGAGAAGACTCTGATGTAAGGGGGAACACTGTGGCTTCTGGTGTAAAGGGGAACTCTGATGTAAGGGGTGCTCTGAGAACCCTGATTTGCCTTAGTGTACTCACTCAGAGGCAGGAGAGAGAAGGGGGGAGACTTCAGTCACAGACAGGGATGGATGGTGAGCTCACTCACCCCTTAGCAGTCAGCACCTCTCATCCAGATGTATATGAGGCTGCTGGAGTTCAAATTTCCAGCCCCAACTTTCCTTTTCTGAGGCATTGGAGTGTGGGTAGACACAGAGGGGTAGGGTGGGGGGAAGAGGTGCAGATCGAGCCCTCTCTCCTCTCCTGTCTGTGTGTGTGTGGGGGGGGGGATTTGTTAGTGTTGGCTTTGGGCAATGTGAAAGAATGTAACAGACACTCTCAGTTTAGACAAATGCAGCCAGCAACCCTGCTGGGAAGCCATAGTCCAGTCTAAATAATGTGTCCGGGTTTCAGGCAGTCTGAAACCTGGACGCATGATTCCAAACCTGAACTGTCCGGGTGAATCCTGGACAGGTGGCAACCCTATTGCTGAGTAGGTCTATTGTTTCTGGTGTGTGTGTGTGGGGGGGGGGGTGATCTTATTTTGCTGGGAGGGATCTACTGTTGAGGGAGAAGTCTATTGTTGCTGGCTCCTGGAGAGTCTATTGATGCTGGCTGCTGGGGGTTTATTGTTGTGGGAGGGAGGTCTATTGTTGCTATGGAGGAAGTCTATTGTTATGTGGGGGATCTATTTTTGCTGGGGTGTGGTCTATGGTTGCTGGGAGATCTACTGTTGCTGGGGTGGGATCTATTGTTGCCTTTCTTGTTATCATTAAAGTGGTTGTATACCCTAAAATTCAACTTGCACCTACAGGTAAGCCTAGATTACCATTGGAGACCAAGCCGTACCCCAGTCTCAGCAATGGGGTCTTGGAGGGAGACCACAGATAGGATTGGTTATCCTCAATTAAACTACATGCCCTACACTTGCCTAAGTTTGGTAAGTGATCCATTACATTATTGGTGGCGGCTGCACAGAGAGGAATAGGATTTGCACTGTGAACCCTCCTTGAACAAAGCACTTTTTATACAAGCACTTTGGTGTCACAAATGGACTTTATGTTATGATTGTCACTTTTGTTATTTTTATTGTTATTATTATTGTTATTTTTATTTTTATTGGCACTTGCAAGTTTATTTGCATCTGTTTGCACTTACTTCATTTTTATATATTTTGATTTTAGTTTTATTTTTCATTCTCATTGATACATATTGGCTTATGTGGAAGACTCATTTGCATTGTTTAGTTGATTTTTAGCTTTGGGAGCTTGACTAATTTTAGATATATGGTTTGATGTCAAAAAAGTAGGGGGACACTTATAATCTCTTTAAACAACCACTGTCTATGGGAACTAGATATTCCCGTAGGGTATAGCACTTTATTTTGTATGGGTACAGCACGGAAGCACTTTATATATCTATCTAATAATAATAAATAATAATTTTGGATTGCACAGCACAGTAGCACTTTACCCACACATTTAAGGACAAGAATACTATTGGATTGTATGGCACGCTATTTACCTATAGATTGAACCTTTTTCTTGTTGGTGGTACAGCCAAGCGCAAGGTGGCGCGGTTTCCTTTCTTTTCATTTTTTCATTCAAACGATCATTGATTGTTTTTTGTTGAAACTGCTAGCACACCAAAATAAAACTACCAAAAATACCCCGACCACTTAAATAGAAAATAGAAAAACCTGCCGAAAAAGAATTAGTAGCGCCGGTACCCCATTATTCTCCATAGATTAAGGCTTACCTGTAGGTACAAGAAATATCTCCTAAACCTGCACGGTTTAGGAGATATTTGAAAAGAACGTTTTACAACGTTGTCTACGGCGCGCATTTACAGGGTTAATCCCCATTCACAACTGCGGCTCACCGCAGCTGAAGTGTCCCGCGCGCATGTGCATGCGCATGCGCGGAGCGACGTCCTCGCCGCTCTGGGCAATCACAGCGCCGCAGCGGCGCTGTGATTGGCCGGAGCGGCGATACCCGGAAGGGTATCTGCGGAGCGATGGATGCGGCCGGAGGGGGAGAAGAGGAGGGCGTCGGGGGCCCCGATCTAAGGTAAGTGATGCTTAATGAGCTAGTATGCTAGTCATACTAGCTCATTATGACTTTGTCTTGCAGGTAGTTAACAAAAAAAACATTTTTTTAAATGGGTATACAACCGCTTTAACAAATTCTGTGCAAATCACTTAGTAGCACAAAATGATACTTGCTTCTGTATTCTCTAAAAGGGGTGATACAGGGAGGTGGGTAGGAGGTGTAACCAAGCGACGGCGGTGCTCAGAGGTGGGCATGGAGCAGAAACGGAGTGAATCTGTTGCAAAGTTTATTTACCTGGAAATCATGCCAGTAACAACACTTCCTGTTTGAAGGCTGACAAAACAAAGCAGCTGCCTTCCTCCTGCAGAAGGGGGGAGTTCCTGCACCTATTAAAGCCCTGGTGGTGAGGCATGACTCCAAACATGCTACAAAAAAGATTTAGGAATTACACTTTATACCAACAGCTCTAGTTGAAGTATATGATGCACCACATTCTATGGTCTTAGTATCTGGTAGACAAGTGCACAACAAAAAAATTTGTTTATTTTTTTCGTTTCGTTTTTTTAGTTTCCGTTGATTCGTAACGATTCGTAAATTCGTAAGTCGTCGGTGTTCGTATTCGAGTTATTTTTTCGTTGATTCGTTTTTTGTTAGTTTAATTTTCGGACGCATTCGTATTTATTCGTACATTCGTAACATTCGTAGATTCGTAATCGGAGCATAATTCATAATTTTATGTAATGTGTATGCTATTATTACATTTTAATAATTTACGAATCGAAAAAAAAAAAAGTTACGAATCGAAAAAAAAAGTTACGAATCGAAAAAAAAAGTTACGAATGTACGAATTTTTTTGTTCAATCCATTCGAAGCACGTTAAGCAGCGCCATTGTAAGAGACACGGAAAATTACCAATTCACAAAAAAAAAAAAAGTTACGAATGTACGAATTTTTTCGTTCAATCCATTCGAAGCACGTTAAGCAGCGCCATTGTAAGGGACACGGAAAATTACCAATTCAACAAAAAAAAAAAAGTTACGAATGTACGAATTTTTTCGTTCAATCCATTCGAAGCACGTTAAGCAGCGCCATTGTAAGAGACACGGAAAATTACCAATGTAACAAAAAAAAAAAGTTACGAATGTACGAATTTTTTCGTTCGTTTTAGTTTTTCGGATTTTCTTCATTAGTACATTCGTTGTTTCTAATTTTTTTTTTTTCGGATTTTCGTTGTTTTTCGGATTCGTTCGATTCGAATGATCCGTTAATCGGATTTGAATGATTCGTTAATCGGATTCGTACAATTCGAACGATTCGTTATTCGGATTCGTACGATTCGAACGATTCGTTCATTCGTACGAAAACGAACGAACGAAAAATAACGAACAAAAACTAAAAACTAAAAAAAACGAAACGCATTGCACATGTCTAGTATCTGGTAGGATCCACAGGTAATAAAATGTGAAACATATTCACAAAAAATGATTTGGTTCCTCTATAGTGGCAATTCTAAAGCTTTGTCAGCAGGAGGCGATGTTGCACCCTCACCTGTCTTGATGTGCCAACTCAGGGAGGTTTTACCTGTTGCCTTCTTCTGGTCCCCAAAGTATAGATTGCAAGCTCCTGTACAGCACGAGGCATTAGTAGGTCTGCGCTGTTCCTTTTGGCAGTGGAGTAAATGATAATTATAAAAAGGCGCTGCACTGCTAGAAACATCTGCAACAAACACAATTAAAGGCAATTAAACACATGCTGGGAATTAAGAAGGAACAGACAATGTTGCGTAACTATTCTTTAATTGGGAATAAAGGGCTCAGTGTATATTGTACTTCTACATTCATGAAACTTTAGACATTTTCGTTTTTCCCAGAGAAATATCGCTTTGAAGTTCTGACCTTAAAAAGCTGTTCTAAAATGTTTCCTATTGTGTAAAACAGAATTTTGTCTTTTCCAGCTTAGCAGCAACCTGTCCTGTACTGAATTAGCTGCAGATGCAAACGTATTATGCAGCCGATCCATTCTCTAGAGACCGGTGACATCACTGAGAGTGCAGCCTATCCATTCTCTAGAGACCGGTGACATCACTGAGAATGCAGCCAATCCATTCACTAGAGACCGGTGACATCACTGAGAATGCAGCCTATCCTTTTACTAGAGACCGGTGACATCACTGAGAATGCAGCCTATCCTTTCAATAGAGACCAGTGACATCACTGAGAGTGCAGCCTATCCATTCTCTAGAGACCAGTGACATCACTGAGAATGCCGCCTATCCATTACCTAGAGACTGGTGACATCACTGAGAATGCAGCCTATCCATTCACTAGAGACTGATGACATCACTGAGAATGCAGCCTATCCTTTTACTAGAGACCGGTGACATCACTGAGAATGCAGCCTATCCATTTACTAGAGACCAGTGACATCACTGAGAATGTGTCCCTTATATTCAGTAATGATGGGTGTAGTAGTTCTTTATATCCATAAATGGGATGTCTTCTGTTGTTATCTGTGTAATGCCATCTCTTTGCTTTGTGTTCAGTCAGTTGTATGCTGTGATCTGGTCAGACATAGGAGATAAACTTTGGCCATGGATTGCATATGATGAAATTAAAGTGATTCTAAAAGGCTCAAGGCTTTTTACCTTTGTGCATTCGATCAGGGCTGGATCTAGGGGGGTGTTGGGGTGGGTTGTGCCCCCCAGAATTTAGTTGTGCCGTCAAGTCTCTAAGGGTGTATCCACTGATCCATTAACCAGTCTGGGTATGTTGATTGGGACACCAGATGTAAGGGGGCACTCTGATTGGGACATCTGATGTAAGGGGGCACTCTGATTGGGACATCTGATGTAAGGGGGCACTCTGATGGGGACACTGATGTTAGGGGGCACTCTGATTGGGGACATCTGATGTTAAGGGCACTCTGATGGGAACATCTGACGTAAGGGGGCACTCTGATGGAGACCCTGATTTAAGGGGGCACTCTGATGGGGACATCTGACGTAAGGGGTCACTCTGATGGAGACCCTGAAGTAAGGGGGCACTCTGATTGGGACATCTGATGTAATGGGGCACTCTGATTGGGACACCTGATGTAAGGGGCACTCTGATTGGGACACCTGATCTAAGGGGCACTCTGATTGGGACACCTGATGTAAGGGGGCACTCTGATTGGGACACCTGATGTAAGGGGGCACTCTGATTGGGACACCTGATGTAAGGGGGCACTCTGATGGAGACCCTGATGTAAGGTGTCTCTCTGATGGAGACCCTAATGTAAGGGGGCACTCTGATGCAGACATCTGATGTTATGGGGCACTCTGATTGGGACACCTGATGTAAGGGGGCACTCTGATTGGGACATCTGCTGTAAGGGGTTGCACAGAGGGAGTCCCTGATGTAAGGGGGCACTCTGATGGAGATACTGATGTAAGGGGGCACTCTGATTGTGACACCTGATGTAAGGGGGCACTCTGATTGGGACATCTGATGTAAGGGGGCACTCTGATTGGGACATCTGCTGTAAGGGGTTGCACTGATGGGGACCCTGATGTAAGGGGGCACTCTGATGGGGACCCTGATGTAAGGGGGCACTCTGATGGGGACCCTAATGTAAGGGGCACTCTGATGGGGACATCTGATGTAAGGGGGCACTCTGATGGGGACCCTGATGTAAGGGGCACTCTGATGGGAACATCTGACGTAAGGGGGCACTCTGATGGAGACCCTGATTTAAGGGGGCACTCTGATGGGGACATCTGATGTAAGGGGTCACTCTGATGGAGACCCTGAAGTAAGGGGGCACTCTGATTGGGACACCTAATGTAAGGGACACTCTGATTGGGACACCTGATCTAAGGGGGCACTCTGATTGGGACACCTGATCTAAGGGGGCACTCTGATTGGGACACTGATGTAAGGGGGCACTCTGATTGGGACACCTGATGTAAGGGGGCACTCTGATGGAGACCCTGATGTAAGGTGTCTCTCTGATGGAGACCCTAATGTAAGGGGGCACTCTGATGGAGACCCTAATGTAAGGGGGCACTCTGATGCAGACATCTGATGTTATGGGGCACTCTGATTGGGACACCTGATGTAAGGGGGCACTCTGATTGGGACATCTGCTGTAAGGGGTTGCACAGAGGGAGTCCCTGATGTAAGAAGGCACTCTGATGGAGATACTGATGTAAGGGGGCACTCTGATTGTGACACCTGATGTAAGGGGGCACTCTGATTGGGACATCTGATGTAAGGGGCACTCTGATTGGGACATCTGCTGTAAGGGGTTGCACTGATGGAGACCCTGATGTAAGGGGGCACTCTGATGGGGACCCTGATGTAAGGGGGCACTCTGATGGGGACCCTGATGTAAGGGGGCACTCTGATGGGGACCCTGATGTAAGGGGGCACTCTGATGGGGACCCTAATGTAAGGGGCACTCTGATGGGGACCCTGATGTAAGGGGGCACTCTGATGGGGACCCTGATGTAAGGGGGCACTCTGATGGGGACATCTGATGTAAGGGGGCACTCTGATGGGGACCCTAATGTAAGGGGCACTCTGATGGGGACATCTGATGTAAGGGGCACTCTGATGGGGACATCTGATGTAAGGGGGCACTCTGATGGGGACCCTGATGTAAGGGACACTCTGATGGGGACATCTGACATAAGGGGGTACAGATTCTGTTTAATCACCCAGATCTAATGTTATCTTAATACACACTAGTGTTGATTTATGCCCCCAGGCTTTTTTTTACTTCGCCCCCCAGATTGGCCCTGCATTCTATACATGAAGATAAAAAACCTCCTCTGTGCAGCAGTGCCCTCAGCCCCCCTAATACTCACCGGAGCCTCCTCTCCATCCAGCGATGAGCACGAGAGCCTCGGCTCTCCGGGGGACTCTCCCTCCTCAGTGGCTGAGACAGCAGTGGGGACTATTGGCTCCCGCTGCTGTCAATAACAGCCAGTGAGCCAATGAGGAGAGATGGGGGTGGGGCTGAGCCACGGCTCTGCGTGTGAATGGATATGCAGAGCCACGGCTCGGGAATGAGCCTGCTTGAGTGCCCCTATTACAAGTTGCTTGCTATAGGGATCACTCGGCAGGAGGATGGGGCCAAGAGCCCCGGCTAGGGACCCGAGAAGAGAAGGATCGGGCTGCTCTGTGCAAAGCCATTACACAGAGCAGGTAAGTATAACATGTTTGTTATTTAAAAAAAAAAAAGAGAGAGCCTTTAATAACATGTAAAGACTTCTGTGAATGCTGACCACGGGGGCCGCTCCGGATTCCATCCATTTTATATGACTTCAGTAACTCATCCTCGGCGCAGTAAACTCACATCAAACTTTTGCGAAGCGGTGAAGTCATTTCCTCCAGCTGTTTGTTGGATAATTTGCACAGCGAGATGCGTCTCATTTCAGTACAGCTCAGTAATTGGAAAAGTTTGAGCGATAAAACGTCTTGAGATGAAAGAAGCTTTTGGCCGGAGGATGTCACCTTCACTGCCACGGCAGTTTGTCTTCTCCCCCCTTTTAAATGCCATAAAGTGATATTTATGTGCTGAAAATCGCTTTGGTCGGAGAGTCACACTTTCCCTCGCCGAAGCGTTCCGTCTAATATTCCATGGAATTTATTTTATTTTATTTTTTGCAACAAAAAAAAAAAGCAAACAAGGAAAAAAAGATACATCCTATATTATCATATAATGTGACTCGTATAATACAGAAACCCGCCACAAGGATCCTATAGGACAAAGATCGAGCCACAAGGGCGAATATCAGAGCTGCATATGGAATCAATGATCCTGCGTGCCACAATGAACATACAATGTAACACATCTATTCAAAGGGAATCTGGATTTCACTAATACGCGAATACAGCTGCTACTTGATACACTTTATTTAACCACTTGCCTACCGGGCACTTACACCCCCTTCCTGCCCAGGCCATTTTTCAGCGCTGTCTCAATTTGAATGACAATTGCGCGGTCGTGCTGCACTGTACCCAAACTCATTTTTTATCATTTTGTTCCCACAAATAGAGCTTTCTTTGGGTGGTATTTAATAACTGCTGTTTTTTTTTATGTAATTAAAAAAAAAAAAAAAAATGTTGAAAAAATAATGTTTTTTACTTTTTCTGTCAGTAAATTTTCTAACTAACAAATTTTTCGCCTTCACTGATGTGCGCTGATGAGGCGGCACTGATGGGCACTGATAGGCTGAACTGGTGGGCATTGATGAGGTGGCACTGATGAGGAGGCACTAATATGCTTCACTTATGGGCACTGATAGGTGGCACTGATATGTGGCACTGATGGGCACTGTTAGGGGACACTGATAGGCACTAATAGGCGGCACTGGTGGGCACTGATAGGCGGCACTGGTGGGCACTGATAGGCAGCACGGATAGGCGGTGCTGATGGGCACTGATGGGCATTGATGGGTGGCACTGATGGGCAACACTGATGAGCATTACTGATGGGCATTGATTGACAGCAGTGATGGGCATTGATGGGCAGCACTGATAGGCATCTGATTGCAAGCACTGATTAGTGGCACTTGTGGGCAGTAGTGGGCACTGATTGCTGCTACTGGTGGGCACTGATAGCTGGCATTGGTGGGCAATGGTGGGCACTGATTTGTGACACTATTTTGCAATATTGTAATCAGGGCACTGCTGATCAGTGCCCTGATTACATTCCTATATGTCCCCCTGCGTGGAAATGCCGCTGATCGGCTCTCCTCGCCACACACTCTGTCAGTGTGAGGCTAGGAGCGCCGATTACCAGCACTTCCTTGTTTATATGTGACCGGCTGTGATTGGACACAGCCGATCACATGGTTAAAGAGCCGCGGACACAGCTCTTTCCAGAGATCGGGGTCGCGCTGTGTCCTAGCAACACGGCGTGGCTGCAATCGGCGTGCTGCATGGCTGTGATCGCCATGCTGCATGCGCCCCGCAGGGGTGCAAGAGCGGCTGTTCTGGGAACGAGAGCCTCAACTCCCAGCCGTCATTTGACGGTGGGCGGGTGGCACTGGCAAGCAGTTAACGTGGTCTCTTTCGCTGCCAGAGATGTTTTTGATAATTTTTTTGCACACATGCTAAAATAATAATTTTAGGCCTAAAGAGTACATAAAACCCACAAAATATTATATATTTTTCTGAAAGCAGACACTCTAGAGCAGAGGTAGGCAACCTGGGGCCCTCCAGCTGTTGCAGAACTACAAGTCTGCCACTGCCTTGGGAGTAATTGTAACAGCCAGCTAAGGTCTCGGAAACGCAACATTTCATTAACAAAATACACTTACAGTTAATTTTAGGGCACACACATGCAATAAATTACCCAATTTTTTGGTACAGTATAAAAGATGAGGTTGTACCAAGTGAATGGATACCCAACATGCCCAACCTTAAATTTGTGTGCGCCAGTGAAATGGCGACAAACTTCTCCATATACTCCATATTTTCTATAGGCGACACTTTAAAAGCCCCCCTATAGGTCATCAGTGTAGTGTAACGGAGGAGGTCTGGGACTATTAATATTGCTCTCACTCTGGTGCGATCGGCAATATGTAACATATATATTGCAACAATCAGCGTTTTCATGTGTAGGCTCCTCCGGCGTGTGCGTTTTACGTTCGTACATCTGTATATGTGGGGGTGAGGTTCAAAAAAAAATTTTTTTTTTGGGGGGGGGGGATTTTATATGCTTGGGTGTTTTTTTTACTTAACTTTTTTTTTCATCACTTTGGGGACAATTAGTCGTCTAAGTGATGATTTTTTGGTGACAGGTTCTCTTTAACCACTTACCCACTGGGCATTTAAACCCCCTTCCTAACCAGACCAATTTTCAGCTTTCGGTGCTCTCACACTTTGAATGACAATTACTCAGTCATGCAACACTGTACCCAAATTCATTTTTTGTTCTTTTTTTCACACAAATAGAGCTTTCTTTTGGTGGTATTTAATCGCCGCTGGGTTTTTTTATTTTTGCGCTATAAATCAAAAAATACAAAAAATTCAGTAAAAAAAAAAAAAGAAATTATTATTTGTTTCTATTAAAATTTATTGCAGAGTATTGGCGAGTATTGGCAGAGTATTGCAGTGTTGCACAGTATTGGCAGAGTATTGCACAGTGTTGGCAGAGTATTGCACAGTGGTGGCAGTGTATTGCACAGTGGTGGCAGTGTATTGCACAGTGGTGGCAGAGTATTGCACAGTGGTGGCAGTGTATTGCACAGTGGTGGCAGTGTATTGCACAGTGGTGGCAGTGTATTGCACAGTGGTGGCAGTGTATTGCACAGTGGTGGCAGTGTATTGCACAGTGCTGGCAGAGTATTGCACAGTGGTGGCAGTGTATTGCACAGTGGTGGCAGTGTATTGCACAGTGCTGGCAGAGTATTGCACATTGCAGGCAGAGTATTCAACACTGCTGTCACTGACCAGCGCTGTGGGCACTACACATCCAGCCCACAGCACTGGTCCCATCTCTCCCCCTCTTCGCTTCTCCCCTCTCACTGTACCAATCGGTACAGAGAGGGGAGGGAGGAGCCGGCGTCATGATGTGACGCCGGTTTGTGTACATGTGATCGCTCCGTCATTTGACGGAGCGATCACGTGGTAAACGGCCGCTATCAGCTGTCAGGCCTCTATTACCGTGATGTTCCTGAGTGCGTGCCCCAGGGGGCGTGTGGGAGCAAGGTTCTGGGAGGACGTCCTAGGGTCATCCACCCAGAATAAGCCGACCACACTGTAGCCGTCTTTCGGCTATGGCCCGGTCGGCATGTGATTAATTAAACATTCATGGTCTAAAAGACCCTGGATGTCTTCCCTGTGCGCCACTGAATGTAATTCATTGCAGATCACATTGCATTACGTTTCTTCCCAGGTATGCTGGTGTTCCGTCAGATTAGGCGACCCGTCAGAATTGGTAACGGAAGTGACGTTGTGTGACCGCCATTTTGCTCCACACCGCACTCCTCCACAGTAAGGATACACCGAGAAGGGGCAAGCGGACATCTTGTTACACTCACTGGAGCTTGGCATTTCACAGTTATTTTTAATAGTAAACGGAGCATATATGGTGAAATATAGGATTTGGAAATCCATCAGACTATTTACATGTTGAAATTTAAAAGCAGCGGCAAACCTTGGAGGCATAGGTCATACTTATGCATCCAATGAACACCCCCCCCCCCCCCCCAAAATCTATCATACCAATGCCTCAAAATCCAATGCATTGCACTGATCCTGCATTGATGGGCACTGATCGGGCTGCATTGATGGACACTGATCGGGCTGCATTGAAGGTCACTGATGAGGCTGCGCTGATTGGCACTGATCGCGCTGCATTGATGGACAGTGATGGGCTGCACTGATGGGCTGCACTGATAGGCGCTGATGGGCTGCAATGATGGGCGCTGATCGCGCTCCAATTAAGGGGCGCTGATCGTGGCTGCAATGATGGGCGCTGATCGTGGCTGCAATGATGGGCGCTGATCGGGCTGCACTGATGGACGCTGATCGGGCTGCACTGATGGGCGCTGTTCGGGCTTGATCAGGCTGCGCTGATGGGCACCGATGAGGCTGCATTGATAGCCACTGGTGAGGCTGCTTTAATGGGCACTGATGAGGCTGCACTGATGGGCACTGATGAGACTGCATTGATGGGCACCGATGAGGCTGCGCTGATGGGCACTGATGACGCTGGATTGATGGGCTCTGGTGAGGCTGCTTTTATGGCCACTTTTGAGGCTGCATTGATGGGCACCGATCTGGCTGCATTGATGGGCTGGTGAGGCTGCATTGATGGGCTGGTGAGGCTGCATTGATGGGAACTGATGAGGCTGCATTGATGGCCACTGGTGAGGCTGTATTAATGGCCACTGGTGAGGCTGCATTGATGGGCACGGATCGGGCTGCATTGATGGGCACTGATAGGTTGCACTGATGGGCTGGTGAGGCTGCATTGATGGGCTGCATTTGTGGGCACTGATATGTGGGCACTGATAGGCTGCATTGATGGTCACTGTCAGGTTGCATTACTGGGCACTGATCAAGTTGTTGTTAATATTTATTTTTGTAACTTAATTCTGCAAAAATCATTTAACAGTGTCATTTCATGAGATAATTTATGAGGGTGTGTTTAGGGGCGGGGCAGGGTAGGGGTTGGGTGGTGGCAACTGGTGGCGATTAACTCTCAAGGCCTGGCTAGTAGCTCAGGACTTGAAATTTTGAGCCCTGATATACTGCATATTATTTATTATATTATTACAATAGATTATTGTTATTTATTATAGACTGTATATTATTTATTATATTATTACAATAGATTATTGTTATTTATTATATACTGTATATTATTTATTACATTATTAAGTTTGTCATTGTTTCATATATTATTTCTTCTTCTTCTTATATTATTGTTTATGATATATTGTATATTATTTATACTTACACTGGTACCTATGTGAACAATGGCAGTTCTGCTACCTCATTTCGGCTTGGTATAGAACAGATGGTAAGATCTGATTGGTGGATACATGTCACTTGCCTTGTTCTAGTTTTCTCAGACGCTGGAAACTCAGATACAAACCTCTCCGCCATCAGCGTCAGAATAGAACAATGGCGTGGACGCCGGCCAGAGGCTGTAAAATAGACTTTATGTTATGACATAAGTGAGGAAAATGTGCAGAAATAGGTTACGTTCAGAAGTGAAACAGATGGAGACACGGACTGTTTGATGTGCGCTGAAAATTTATGGCGCACGACATATCGAGGATTAGGGCCGTATATGATATATACATTAGTGTCCACCTGAATTTTTAAAGCTGAATTACAGGAAAGTATGAAAAAAATAAATCTCATTCCGGGTATGTGCGAAATAATATATTATTATTTTCAATGATATAAAAACACATGGACATAAAATGATTGGTTTTCACATCTACACATCACTACAGTATATGTCAGAGCTATAAAACTTTCTACTGATAATAACTAGAAAATAAATGCTCATGTTCATTGAACAGGGTGCAACTGGGAGAAAAAAAGTCTGTCTTTTAATATCATACTACTGTGATAATTACAGTGTGTATATAATGTACAGCACAGCATTAAAGGTAGAGGGACAGAATATGTAACATACTGCACAGTGTAGAGCAGTGGCGGCTGGTGCTCAAAATTTTGGGGGGGGGCGCAAACTGAAAAGAAAAAAAAAAAAAAAACATCATTGCAGCCTCACTGTGCCCATCAAATGCAGCTACTGTGCCCATCAATTACCGCCACTATGCCCATCAAACGCAGCCACTGTGCCATCAAATGCAGCCACTGTACCCATAAATTGCCACCACTGTGCCCATCAAATGCAGCCACTGTGCCATCAAATGCAGCCACTGTACCCATAAATTGCCACCACTGTGCCCATCAAATGCAGCCACTGTGCCATCAAACGCAGCCACTGTACCCATAAATTGCCACCACTGTGCCAGCAAGCGCAGCCACTGTAACCATCAATTGCCGCCAGTGTGCCCCATCAATTGCTGCCAGTTTGCCCCATCAATTGTCGCCAGTGTGCCCCATCAATTGCCGCCAGTTTGCCCCATCAATTGCCACAAGTTTGCCCCATCAATTGCCGCCAGTGTGCCCCATCAATTGCTGCCATTTTGCCCCATCAATTGCTGCCAGTTTGCCCCATCAATTGCCGCCAGTGTGCCCCATCAATTGCTGCCATTTTGCCCCATCAATTGTTGCCAGTGTGCCACATCAATTGCCGCCAGTTTGCCCCATCAATTGCCACAAGTTTGCCCCATCAATTGCCGCCAGTGTGCCCCATTAATTGCCGCCAGTTTGCCCCATCAATTGCCACCAGTTTGCCCCATCAAATGCTGCCGGTGTCCTCCCCCCCGCCCGGCACTCACCTGTCTCGGGTCAGCGCTTTCCTCCACGCTCCCTCCGAGTCCTCGATGTCTTCTCCCGTCCTCTTCCGCTATGATTGGACGCCCAATCACAGCGCCTGTCGCTTCAGCCAATCAGGTGACAGGTAACCAGACCCGGTGCACCTGATTGGCTGAGAGGCGGGTCAGTGTTAGGGAAGCGATTCATTTGATTCCCTAAGGCAAGATTCACATCAATGCATTTTGCTTTTGAACGTTTTTGCAGTGCTTTTTGCGGTGCTTGCCGCGTTTTTGGACACGCGTTTTTTACAGCGATTTTGCCGCGATTTGCGTTTTTGTATTTTTTTAAATTTTTTTTTTACATTTAGTTTTTTTACACTGTGGTTGCTTAGCAACCAGCTATATACAGTGTAAAAATAATAATAATAATAAAAAAAAAAACGCAAAAAGCAAATCGTGGCAAAATCGCGGCAAAAACACGGTACTTGCGTTTTGGATGCGGGTCCATTGACTTCTATTACATGCAAAACGCTGCATTTTGCATGAAAAAAAGTCCCCGACCCTTTCCAAAGATGCAGAGGCACAAAAATGCATTGATGTGAACAGGTTCCATAGGAACCCATGTTAAAAAATGTCCCTGCATTCCTGCAAAGTGCAAAATGCATCAAAAAACGCGCTAGTGTGAATGGAGCCTTACACAGCACTAAGTAAGCAGCAAACGCACAGCAGTGTGCCCGCTGTTTAACGATTTCTAATCAGGATGTCTATTAGAGCCGACAGCTCTAATTAGGCACTTCCGAAAACACCCCCACCGCTGCAATTCAGATGCCCGGCGCCCGACAAGGGGCCGGACACCTGAATAGGGGGCGGCAGCGAAGACAATAGATAGATTCATGCAATGCATGAATCTATCTATTGAAGATTGACGGGTGCAGGAGAGAGGGGGCGGCGCTCCTGCGCCTTCTATGGACGCACCGCCACTGGTGTAGAGTGTAAAAACATCCAGTACAGTTTACTGAGTATGTCACTTACACATTATATGGAATGGGCAGTCAGGTGTATGTAACATATAGCACAGTACATTGGGGTACAAATTGGGGTGACCTCCCGTATGTCACCTACAGCACAATGTACAGAACTGGGATGGTTTAAAGTAGGGTTGTCCCGATACCGATACTAGTATCGGTATCGGGACCGATACCGAGCATTTGCACGAGTACTTGTACTCGCACAAATGCTCCCGATGCTTAGCCGATACCTTGTCACTTGTCAGCGGGCGCTGCGGAGGGCGGAGTCAGCGGGCGCTGCGGAGGGCGGAGTCAGCAGGCGCTGCGGAGGGTGGAGTCAGCGGGCGCTGCGGAGGGCAGAACAGTACGGAGAGCCCAGCGGAGAGTGAGTACTCCGTGTTCCCAGCAGGGATGTAACTTAATCGGCGACCGGAGCGTCACATTCAGTAATGCAAGTGACGCTCCGTGTTGCCGTTACACGTGGTTGAAAATCCTGACGCCCATCTTGGTACACCCTGCACTCACTCGGCCTCAATAAAGCAGCAGCGGACATCTTGTTACACCCAGCCCATATAGTTGGGGCGGGGTGTAACAAGATGTCCGCTGCTTCTTTATTGAGGCTGAGTGCAGGGTGTACCAAGATGGCCGTTGCAGAGCAAAACTAAATCCTCTTGCCCATAAGTGCCACTGCCAGCCATAAATCAGTGCCATGCAGCCAGTGCCCATGCAGCCAGCCATCAGTGCGTGCCATCCAGCCAGTGCCCATGCAGCCAGTGCCCATGCAGCCAGCCATCAGTGCGTGCCACCCAGCCAGTGCCCATGCAGCCAGCAGTGCGTGCCATCCAGCCAGTGCCCATGCAGCCAGCCATCAATGCGTGCCATCCAGCCAGTGCCCATGCAGCCAGCCATCAGTGCGTGCCATCCAGCCAGTGCCCATGCAGCCAGCCATCAGTGCGTGCCATGCAGCCAGTGCCCATGCAGCCAGCCATCAGTGCGTGCCATGCAGCCAGTGCCCGCCACCCATCAGTGCGTGCCACCCATCAGTGCGTGCCACCATCAGTGCGTGCCACCCATCAGTGCGTTAAGATTAAGAAGATATCATTAGTCTGTATTGTGGTTTGAAAACTGTCACATGACATTAAAAAAAAAGTATCGGTAATCGGTATCGGCGAGTACTTGAAAAAAAGTATCGGTACTTGTACTCGGTCTTAAAAAAGTGGTATCGGGACAACCCTAGTTTAAAGATAGATTGTAGGATACAACACAGCTAAAAATATGTCAGATCTATATAAATGCATCAAATACTAATTAACTGGGGGGGGGGGGGGCTTAGTGGAGTGTAAGCTCTTCTGGTGCAAAGCTTGATGTGACTGGCTCAGTGTTCTCTGTACAACACTACTGTATATGTCCAAGCTATATAAATGTATAATATTATCAATGTATAGAGGGGACGTTAGAGTGTAAGCTCCTCTAGTGCTGACTGGTGTGACGGACTCAGTGTTCTCTGTATATGTCAGAGCTATATACTGTAAATGTATTTAGTGTCTCACTGTAGGGGGACGTTAGAGTGTAAGCTCCTCCGGTACACTGATGTGACTGGCACAATGTTCTATGTACAACACTGCTGTATATGTCAGAGCTATATAAATGCATAATAACCAATGGTTGTCACTGCACTCAAATCAGAGATAAAACATGGGCCCGGGTGCAAAGCGAAGCCTGTAGTGCATATAAACCAAAAAAGAGAGCGGCACAAGCATCCTGAGGAAGGCGAGCTTGTGCCTTGTGGAAATGTCGAATTGAACCGCCATTACGCGTCTTTCTAGACCCGTGAGTGCCGCTTAGACATGTGCGATTCGTTTTGTACGAATCGGAAATGTGTACGAATTTTTCGAAACTCGTACATTCGTACGAATCCGAATTATGAATTTTTACGAATACGAATTCTGTACGAAATACGAAATTTTGTTTACGAATTTCGGATCCAAATTATCCGAATCCAAACTACCAAATGACGAATTTAACTAATATGAAAGAAATTATAGCGGATATAACAAATGATTCGAATGAATTTGAGATTCAGTATAACGAATATCGACACTCTACGAATAATAACGAATTATCCGAAAACTTATTAACGTTACATAACACAAGTCTATTGTTCACCAATCACTCAGAGGAAGTACGAAATTTCGTATTCGTAAATGAAATTTCGTATTTCGCACTTCCTCTGAGTGATTGGTGAACAATAGACAATAGACTTGTGTTATGTAACGTTAATACGTTTTCTGATAATTCGTTATTATTCGTAGAGTGTCGCTATTCGTAACAATTCGTAACGATTCATAACGATTCGTAAAGATTCGTACGAAATTCGTATTTCGTACGAATCCGAATTAAATTTCGTACACGAATTACGATTTTTTTTTTTATACGGAACGGAACAGAACGGAACAAAACGAAACAAATTTTTTGACGGCTCCCATGTCTAGTGCCGCTCTCTTTTTTGATTTAAATGTATAATAATAATAGTGTGGGGACATTAGAGTGTAAATTTTGTTTATTAAAAAATCACACAAACATACAGCTTATTATTAAAAACATAGTTACATAAAAATAAAAAATTAAATTAACAATAATAATATAATAATAACTAAACAAAAACAAGCGTGCTTACATCAGCAGGTTAAAAAAACTGCTTTCTGACAAGATAACATAAAAAGAAACATATTTTAATGAGAGAAAAAAAAAAACTACAACTTAAACACAATCCAGGCTAAGAAACATTTTGAGATTTAACTGCCATCAGGATGCTTTAGATACACGCTTCTTACCCTGTTTCCCCGAAAATAAGACCTAGCGTGATTGTCGGTGATGGCTGCAATATAAGCCCTACCACCCAAATAAACCCTACCCTGTTTCCCCGAAAATAAGCCTTACCTTGAAAATAAGATTTACAAGGACTTTAACTAGGACTTATTTGGGGGGTAGGGCTTATATTGCAGCCATCACCGACAGTCACGCTAGGTCTTATTTTCGGGGAAACAGGGTAGCTCACTCACCCCCCCTCCCCCTTCACCTTGCATTGTCCACCAGCCACTCTCATTCCCTTCCCCTGTCTGCTGACCTCCAGCCGCACTTCTGCCACACAGAGGAAAAGGGGTTGGCACAACCATACACGCTGGTCCAGCACCCTCCACTACTTTAGGAAAAACAACAGGTGTAGACAAAGACTTGACAACCACACTTTCTGACACTGACTGGGGGACCACAGACTGGGGGGACACTGACACCACAGCCGGCCTCACAGACACAGGTTCTGACGGGACAGAGACACTAGGATCCCCTGGTACAACCTCCGCCAACCCAGACTCTTCTCTATCCAGATGGAAGAATTCCTCCACTAGCTCTGGTTTATTGCGCAAAGCCTCAGGGCACTGGCTATAAGGGTGACCAACCTTATCACATAGGTTACATTTAATGATGTTACAGTCCCTTGCCAGATGCCCCAGTTCCTGGCACAAAGGGCACATCTGTTCTGGACATTTAGAGGAGAAATGTCCCTTGACTCCACATTTATGGCACAGCTTAGGTTGATCAGGGTAGAAGACAGTAATCCTATCTCTACCAATAAAGGCAAATAAGGGCCAATAAGGGCAAATGCTGGACCACATTCCCACACACACTCAACCTCATTGACACTGACCACCCACTCGTCCAGATTCCTCTATCATCCACAATCTTTTTGAGGGGGCACAAAGTTTCACCAAACCTCCTCAACCAGACCCATAAATCCTCAGGGGGGTATAGACTCATTCCTAGTCAGGATAGTCACATTTTTTATCAAGGGCTGATGTGAAATTACCTTAGGGACAAGCACCTTCCAGTCCATCTGGCCCCCATATACATGCTCAAACTGTTCCCAAAACAGATCCAGCGATTCTGGATGCACGAATGACAAATCATATTCAAAGGAACCAGCCGAACTGATAAGAGCATAAATATCCTCTGCCTTAAATCCCATGGCTAGGATCTTAAATACAACCACCCTCCTGATAGGTGGAATACCTCCTCCTTCCCATCTGATCTCTACCACATTTCTGCATTTAATGGAAGGTGCGTTAGGTGAAAGTCACACAACTGGCTCCCTTTCACTAGCAGCAGCATGACTTTGTCCCAACACAGCCTTTGCATAATTCCTAACTGGGACAGATGAAACATTAACTGGCTGCATAGGAATAATAACTGGCTGCATTGAAACCTCTGAAATCTGATTTGGTAAATTACCCACCACTTGATCCTCCCTCCTACCCTCCAGCACAACAGTCCCGCTCACCATAGTCCCAGAAGTACTACAGTTATCAGCAGTCCCATCATCAAGTAAAGTCTTGAAAAATATAAAAAACAGCAGCTGTTTCAGCATTCATACGGCCCTCCTGCTCTGCAGTTGCAATGTTGATGCAACATTCCTGCTCTGCACTGTTAGTGTCCATGTGGAACTCCTCGCAGACAGCAGAAACTTCTCTGTCTGGATACACGCCACCTCATCCTGCATTGCCTGCTGATTTCAAGAATCTGTTAGCAGGTGCACTCTCAGAAAAGTCCTCTGAAAGAGATTTTCAGCAAGCACTACTTTATCATGATCTTCATCTGATGAGTAGGTGCCACTGAAGGGAGATTCCATTTCTGTAATGGTCTGCAGCAATCCAACATTTTCCTCAACCTCCTCCTGAGATGACCCAGGCTGCTGGGGAGGAAGGGGGGCAGATACTGACTCAGACATGACAGATCCTGAAACAGGGGTAGTACTGGGGCTACCATGTGAAGCCACTTCCTTACCCCCATTCATACTGTCACCGTTGCTGCGGTATCCACCCTCTGGCTGGTACTGGCACAGGCACTTTCCGTCATCTGTTGGAATCTCTCCTCATTCTCACACTTTTCTCTGAACACACCACGGCTTTCCTTCAGAGAGGCGACCAACTTCTCCTGCTTTTTCAATGTCTCCTCCAGAGACTTCAGCTTGGAGACTTCCCTCTCACTGTTTCCAGACTTACTATGCAGGGATTTCTTTTTCCTGAGATCTGCTTCCATGACAGCAAGTTTCTGTTCCTCCTTAGCAATGCAGGGAAGTCTGTTCACCACTTTATCCTGGAAGACTGGTAAGGACTCCCCTTGCATAGGGACAAGCCCAGGATCCATTGCAGCTTGAGCACATGGAGTAGGCCTCGGTGCCTCTGGAGAGCCTCCACCTTCATCTCCCCCCACCCACTGCATGGTGGTTGGGTGAGATGCCTGCAGGACAGGCCCAGGGTTGATGTTTCCTCCAGCTGAGACCAAAGCAGAGTGAGCCAGACGCACCTTGCAAAACAGCACCACCTGGTGGAGACGCTCCTCTGGTGCAGAGACTGATGTAACTGGCTCAGTGTTGTACAGCACTGCGTTATATGACCTATACAAATGTATAATAATAGTGTGTGACTGTGGGGGGACATTAGAGTGTAAGCTCCTTTGGTACAGAAAATGATGTGACTGCCTCAGTGTTCTCTGTACAGCACTGCGGTATATGTTAGAGCTATATAAATATATAATAATAGTGTGTGACTGCGGGGGAACATTAGAGTGTAAGCTCCTTTTGTACAAAGACTGATGTGACTGGCTCAGTGTTCTCTGTACCACACTGCGGTATATGTCAGAGCCATGTAAATGTATAATAGTGTGTGACTCTGGGGGGGGGGGGGGGATTAGAGTGTAAGCTCCTCTGGTACATTGGACTGGCTCAGTGTTGGATCATTCCGATAGAGCATTACAGCGGTTGGCATCTTCTCTAACCCCTCACATTCTTCTGATCAGCAATGTTGGCCAGTAGACACTCTGGGAACGAAAACTACCCCTGACTAGATATCAGTACAAATACACAAAATATATCACTCTAATAACCTTTCCTAAAATAGGGACGAGGCCTCGCTCTGGTCACATGACCTTACGCACACAACAGAAGATCCCAGTCCATGGAGAGGAGATGAACCAGCAGAGCCAGATGGTCGCACTGACCACCCAAAAACATTATTACTGGCATGGAAACGTTAATTCCGACTATATCAGCCTTTATGTTTTATTACATCGCCGTTCCCAAACATTCTGCTGAGGGAGGGAATGTTTTTTTGAGTGGGAAAAATAAATTTTTTGGCTCGGTGTTCTTCACACATTAACACATCGACTTCAGAAAGGTTTTGTCGGCTCCCGTATACCGACAGACACATTAAAAAAGAACTCTGGAAAAAAAAAACTCAGACGTGAGCTAATTTAATAAAACCGATGATGATAGTGATCCGCAGGGCCGGGACAAGGGGTGGGCGGAAGGGTTGGCTGCCCTGAGTGCAATGGTTTACTGTAGGGCTGGGGGTGCCTGCCTTCTGTAAAGGGCTGGGGCTGACTGTAGGGCTGGAGGTGCCTTCCACCTTCGCCCTTGGCACTGGATGACCTTGTTCCAGGACTAGTGATGCGCCATGTGTAGCAGGTGACGATCTAATCAATTCTTTCTGCCGGGGACGCATGGGCTCATTATATACTTTTTCAGAAACACTCCATTGAGCATCTGCCACAGGTGGTCCACCCTGCAGTAGCAATGGGTTGACCCAGGGGCGTACCTAGTGCATTTGGCACCTGGGGCAGATCCTATATCTGGCACCCCTCCCACCTTAAAACGTAAAAACACCCCATTGTGCTCCCTGCATACCACTTTGTCACTACTGTGTACATTACACACCCCCTGCACCTCTGGACCCCTTTACATTACACAGCACTCTGGACCCCTTTACATTACACAGCACCCTGCACCCCTTTACATTACACAGCCCTTGCACCTCTAGACCCCTTTACATTACACAGCACCCTGCACCTCTAGACCCCTTTACATTACACAGCACCCCTGCACCTCTGGACCCCTTTACATTACACAGCACCCTGCACCTCTGGACCCCTTTACATTACACCGCACCCTGCACCTCTGGACCCCTTTACATTACACAGCACCCTGCACCTCTAGACCCCTTTACATTACCCAGCACCCTGCACCTCTGGACCCCTTTACATTACACAGCACCCTGCACCTCTAGACCCCTTTACATTACACAGCACCCTGCACCTCTAGACCCCTTTACATTACACAGCACCCTGCACCTCTAGACCCCTTTACATTACACAGCACCCTGCACCTCTGGACCCCTTTACATTACACCGCACCCTGCACCTCTGGACCCCTTTACATTACACAGCACCCTGCACCCCTTTACATTACACAGCACCCTGCAACTCTGGACCCCTTTACATTACACAGCACCCTGCACCTCTAGACCCCTTAAAATTACACAGCACCCTGCACCTCTAGACCCCTTTACATTACACAGCACCCTGCACCTCTAGACCCCTTTACATTACCCAGCACCCTGCACCTCTAGACCCCTTTACATTACACAGCACCCTGCACCTCTGGACCCCTTTACATTACACAGCACCCTGCACCTCTGGACCCCTTTACATTACACAGCACCACACCTCTGCACCCCTTTACATTACACAGCACCCTGCACCTCTGGACACCTGTATGTTACACAGACACCCCCCCCCTAAAAGCTCTGGACCCCCTGCATGTTACACAGACCCGCCTACAATACAGACCGCCCCCTACAATACAGACCCCCCTGCACAACCCCCCTACAGTGCAGACCCCCCTTCAGTACAGACCCTCCTACAGTGGAGACCCCCCTACAATGCAGAGCCCCCCCCTACAGTACAGACCCTCCCTTCAGTACAGACCCCCCCCCCTACAGTGGAGACCCCCCCTACAATGCAGACCCCCCACTACAATGCAGACCCCCCCTACTACAATGCAGACCCCCCCTTCAGTACAGAGTGACCCCCCCTTCAGTACAGACCCCCCCCTACTACAATGCAGACCCCCCCTACGACCCATAATGTACCTTGGAGTGTCAGCGCGGGACACACAGCAGTGTGTCTACACGTGTAGACTACAAGGAGGAGGGGGAGGCGGAGCCGGTGGCTTCACTCTGCTCGGCTGTATGACACAGCCCAGACAGATCAGAGCCGCGGAGAGCGGCGAACACCCTCCCCCTCCCCCTCCCCCTCCTCTCACCTCACCTGCCGCTGCCTGTCACTCACCCGCCGCTGCGCAACCTATATCCGCGCTCGGCGCGCTGTCCCCGCTTCCATCATGGAGGGGGCGCCGGCCTGACACCCCCCCCACTCCGTCCCATGTATTCCTGGTGACTGCCAGGTGTTTTTTCACCTTAATGCATAGGATACGTTAGGCCTCATGCACACTGGACATTAAAATAACGTTATAAAACACGCCAGTAGCTTTGCAGTGAGTTTTTCAGCTTTTTTCAAAGTTTTTGCAATATCGTTTTTTAGCGTTATTTATAATTTTTCCGGGTTTTTTGGTTTTTTTAGCGTTTATTTTATTTTTAAGAAAAACATTTTTTTTTTCAATGGATCAAAACTTTACAAAAAACTCTGGTGAGTGACGTTTTTGAGCGTTTATCGACGTTTATTAGCGTTAGAGCGTTTCTACAGCTGAAAAACATTTCTCAGAACCCACTAGTTTTGGGGTTTTTTTTTTACTGCTCAAAAACATTACTGCCCAAAACCTATGGGGTTGATTTACTAAAGACAAATCTACTCTGCACTGCAAGTGCACTTGAAAGTGCAGTCACTGTAGATCTAAAGTGAAGATCTGAAATGAGGGGAAGCTCTGCTGATTTTATAATCCAATCATGTGCAAGCTAAAATGCTTTTCTTTTTTTTTTTTCCTTGCATGTCCCCCTCAGATCTACAGCGACTGCACTTCCAAGTGCACTGGCAGTGCACTTGTAGTGCAAAGTGGATTTTCCTTTAGTAAATAACCCCCTATGTGTGCATGGACACATAGGATAACATGATGGAGAGTTTATTGACTGTAGAAAAAAACGTCTACTGCCAAAAACAGCAGCTGTAAAAACGTCCAAAAACATCCAGTGTGCATGAGGCCTAAGGGCTCCTTCACGTGTACGGAGCTTGCTCTGCTCAGCGGGGGACCGATCCGTCGATCCCCCGCTGAGCAAGCAGATGACAGGTCCGTCTCTGCACACTGTGCAGGGACGGACCTGTCAGAGCGGCGCTCTCCCCTATGGGGGATCGGATGAAGACGGACCGTAGAGTCCATCGTCACCCGATCCGATCCGCAGACGGATGGAAAAATAGGTTTTTCCTCCGCCACACATTCAGGTGGACCTGAATGGATTGTCCGTGCAGGGCCGCTGATAGGCCAGTACAACTGGCCCTGCTGTACCGGGCCCGACCAGCAGGGGGGCCCGGGCAACCTGAACAGCAAAGTAATGTAATGTAAAAAAAAAAAGTTAATTCTGCAGTCTCCACCAAGCCATCCGACCACTGGAGAATGCCTCCTCCGCGCCCGCTCCTCATGCTGGCACAAGCACAAGTCCCGGCCAGCGCATCATATATGGTATATCGCGGAGTGATTCCTCTCTCTCCGCTAAGAGGAAAAAGAAGCTGAGAGGCAAGTAGAGAGGCAAGCAGAGAGGCAAGCAGAGAGAGAGAGCCTACATCTACAGGGGCAGGCATCCGATTCCAATAGAATTCAATTCCAGGCAGCAGCAAGAACAGAGGGGAAGTGACTCCTGGGGCCCAGGCAGCTAACAATTACACAGGTGAGGTGTGTGCTTGCTTGGGGGGGGGGGGGGGGGGGGGGCTTCAAGCTCTACTACTACTGCAGCAACATTAATACATTATGGCACATTGGCATTGTCTGCTGCAGAAATTGCCACCCATGCAGCCAATGCCGTAATGTGCTGCAGCTAGTGCCACCCATGCCGCCAATGCCGTAACGTGCTGCAGACAGTGCCACCCATGCTGCCAATGCCGTAATGTGCTGCAGACAGTGCCACCCATGCCGCCAATGCCGTAATGTGCTGCAGACAGTGCCGCCAATGCCGTAATGTGCTGCAGACAGTGCCACCCATGACGCTAATGCCATAACGCAGAGACAGTGCCACCTATGCTGCCAATGGCACTATGCCATTGGCGGCATGGGTGGCAGTGTCTGCAGCACAATATGGCATTGGCGGCATGGCATGGCTGGCGCTGTCTCTGCAGTACATTATGGCATTGGCGGCATGGGTAGCACTGTCTCTGCAGTACATTATGTCGCTGATTGCCACCATTACTAGTAAGGCCCCTTTCACACTGGGGCGGTGGGTGCGTCAGCGGTAAAGCTCTGCTATTTTTAGCGGCGCTTTACCGTCAATTTCACTGCGCTATTTGGCCGCTAACAGGGAGCTTTTACCCCCCCCGCTAGCGGCCGGGAAAGGGTTAAAACCACTGCAAAGCGCTGCTGCAGCATCGCTTTGCTGATTTAATTTCAATGGACAGGAGCGATATAGGAGCGGTATACACACCGCTCCTTCACCGCTCCAAAGATCCAGTGTGAAAGCCCTCTGGGACACAGGAGCGGCTCTTTTAGGGTACACCCGGTTTTTAGCGCTGTAGCGCCCGCAAAGCGCCCCAGTGTAAAAACGCTTTTTGGGGTTATTTTTTTACAAAAATATGTTGCAGAATACATTTTGGCCTAAACTATTGAAGAAATTAGATTTGTTACATTTTTTTTATTGGATACGTTTTATTGCAGAAAGTAAAAAATATAGTTTTTTTAAAAAAAAATAATTAAATGTTTTTGTTGAGAAACGCAAAAAGTCAAAACCGCAGAGGTGACCAAATACCACCAAAAGAAAGCTCTATTTGTGCGGGAAAAAATTAAATACATTTTATTTGAATACAGAGTCGCACGACCGAGCAATTGTCAGTTAAAATCTGGGGATCTGGGGAGGAGCCAGGGGCAGGGCTGAAGGAGGGACCAGGGGCGGGGCCAGGTTGGAGCTAAAGGGGGCCCCGTCAGGTAGGCCCTGCGTCTGTGTGAAAGGTGCCTAAACCTGGCCATACACCTATAGATTATCTGCAGATTTTCTTTTTTTTTTAAATTCTTTATTTATTTCATTAAAGGGATACAGTTCCATCAAAAATAAATACATTTTGTACTATTACAAGTATTCAAAGTCATTCTCCTTCCGTTTTTTACAAATTATATTTTCGTCATCTTTCGATTGCTTAATTATTCTTACTGTCCCTTTCTTCCCTTTTTCTTTCTATTTTATATAGTTCCTATCTAGCTCGGTTTCCTGTGCCTCTTCTTATTTTGTGGGCCCTAATCCCTAGGGTACCCTAGAGACCCATCCCCTCCCTGGAAGGAGAGCAAACCCCCTTACCCTGGTTACCCTCTAGGCAAGGAGACGAGAAAAAAAAAAAAAAAAAAAAACCAAAGGAATATGAGGGGGATCTCTCCTCTCTCTGCCCCCCCCCCCCCTGTCCATCCGCGGAGGGCCCTCCCCTCCCCTCCCTCCCCGTCCCACTCTATTTTTCTTTTTTTTTTTTTTTTTTTTTCTTTTTCCCCCTTCCTTCCCTTATTCTCCCGTGTCCTCCTCCATCCATTTCTTACCTTCTTCTGTTTGTAGGTATTCCTCCCATGGGGCCCATGTTTGTTTAACTCGTTCTCTTCCCTCTACCGATCTTGGTATTAAACTTTCCATTATCTCTATTCTTCGTACTGTATTAAGCCACATAGGGGTGCTAGGGGCCTGTGGTTCCTTCCAGCATCTGGAAATGCAGCTCTTCGCTGCATTTACCAGATGACAAACTATTGAGTTTTTATATGCCCTAGTTGGGATCTGTGACAGATGTAGTAGGTAAAACGCCGGTTCAAATGGGACCTGAAACTCTGTTAGTCTTTGGGTAATTCTATGTACTTCTTGCCAAAATTGTTTGATTGCTGGACATGTCCAGAATATATGTAATATCGTTCCTCTACTCTGGCATCCCCTCCAGCAACTCTCTGTAACCTCTGGGAATATTTTATTCATCCTCGATGGGGTTAGATACCATCTTGTTAGTATTTTGAAATTTAATTCCTGCATTTTTATACATCTTGACGATCTCATTGTCTACACCTATAGATTATCTGCAGATTTTCTATGGTTAGATAAAAATTGGGAGATTCCTCCATCCACACAGTTTAGCGAACATTGAGAAATCTGTTACACTTTTTCCATCTAACCATAGAAAATCTGCAGATAATCTATAGGTGTATGGCCACTGGCCAGCTTAACCACTTCAGCCCCGGACCAATTGGCAGCCAAAGGACCAGGCCCCTTTTTGCAATTCGGCACTGCGTCGCTTTAACTAACAATTGCGCGGTTATGCGACGTGGCTCCAAAACAAAATTGGCGTCCTTTTTTTCCCACAAATAGAGCTTTCTTTTGGTGGTATTTGATCGCCCCTGCGGTTTTTATTTTTTGCGCTATAAACAAAAATAGAGCGACAATTTTGAAAAAAATTCAATATTTTTTACTTTTTGCTATAATAAATATCCCCAAAAAATATATAAAAAAAAACATTTTTTTTCCTCAGTTTAGGCCGATACGTACGTATTCTTCTACATATTTTTCGTAAAAAAAAATCGCAATTAGCGATTATTGATTAGTTTTGCGCAAAAGTTATAGCGTTTACAAAATAGGGGATAGTTTTATAGCATTTTATTAATATTTTTTTTTTTATTAGTAATGGCGGCGATCAGCGATTTTTATTGTGACTGCGACATTTTGGCGGACACATCGGACATTTTTGACACATTTTTGGGACATTTGTCATTTATACAGCAATCACTGCTATTTAAATAGCACTGATTCCTATGTAAATGACAGTTGTAATTAGGGGGTTAACCACTAGGGGGTGGGGAGGAGTCAGTGTGACGTGTTGTGTTTTTTTTTTTACAGTAGGGGGGTGGCTGTACGTCTGACGTCATTGATCGGCGTTCCGATGACAGGGAACCGCCGATCACTGACAGTCAGTGTAGGAAGCGCGGGGAGAGGTTTGTTTACATAGACCTCTCCCCGTTCTTCAGCTCCGTAACCCGATCGCGGGATACCAGCGGCGATCGGGTCCGCTGGTCCCGCGGCCGTGGTCACGAAGCTCCCGACCGGGTCGCGCGCGCGCCGCTGGCGGCGCGCGCGCGCCCCCCGGGCAGGCAAATTAAAGGGGACGTACAGGTACGTGCTTTTGCCTGCCCGTGCCATTCTGTTGACGTATATCTACATGAGGCGGTCGGGAAGCGGTGAAAAAAAAAAAAAACACGAGCCTTTACAACCCCTTTAATTGAACAAGCTGAAGTTAGAAGCTGATTGGTTACAAAGCACAGCTGCACCAGATTCTGAGTTCACCAGTTTTAGTAAATCTCCCCCTATGTCTTTTATTGATATGTTATAAGATGAAATACTATGCATGATCATGGTTTCCTGATAAATGACTGCTGGTAGTAATCTGTATTCTAGAAGTGAATGGGTACATACAGAATGCTCTTTAACCGCTTCCCGAGCGTCTCCTGCACATATACGTCGGCAGAATTGCACGGCTAGGCAAAAGCACGTACAGGAACGTCCCCTTTAATTGCCTAGCCGTGGGGTCGCGCGCGCGCCGCCGGCGGCGCGCTCACAACCCGGTCGGGAGCTCCGTGACCACGGCGCGGGACCGGTGGACCCGATCGCCGCTGGTGTCCCGCGATCGGGTCACAGAGCTGAAGAAAGGGGAGAGGTCTGTGTAAACAAACCTCTCCCCGTGCTTCCTACACTGCCTGTCACTGATCGGCTGTTTCCTGTCATCGGGAAAGCCGATCAGTGACGTCAGACGTCAGCCACGCCCCCTAATGTAAAAAAAAAACACACACATCACAGACCATAACCCCTCCCTGCCCCCTAGTGGTTAACTCTTTCACTGCCAGTGTCATTTATACAGTAATCAGTGCATTTAAATAGCATTGATTGCTGTATAAATACAATGGTCCCAAAAATGTGTCAAAAATGTCCGATGTGTCCGCCATAATGTCGCAGTCACAATAAAAATCGCTGATCGCCGCCATTACTAGTAAAAAAAAAAAAAATATTAATAAAAATGCTATAAAACATCCCTTATTTTGTAAACGCTATAACTTTTGCGCAAACCAATCAATAATCGCTAATTGTGATTTTTTTTACCAAAAATATGTAGAAGAATACGTATCAGCCTAAACTGAGGAAAAAAAAATGTTTTTTTTTTTATATATTTTTTTGGGGGATATTTATTATAGCAAAAAGTTAAAAATATTGCATTTTTTTCAAAATTGTTGCTCTATTTTTGTTTATAGCGCAAAAAATAAAAACCGCAGGGGCGATCAAATACCACCAAAAGAAAGCTCTATTTGTGGGAAAAAAAGGACACCAATTTTGCTTGGGAGCCACGTCGCACGACCGCGCAATTGTCAGTTAAAGCGGCGCAGAGCCGAATCGCAAAAAGGGGCCAGGGTCCTTTGGCTGCCAATTGGTCCGGGCTGAAGTGGTTAAAATAATGATTAAAAATACCAAAAAATACTCAATAGATATCCACTTGTGTGCATGAAAAGCATAAGAGGCTATGCCACCCATTGTACCCTCATTTATGGATTAAGCCAAAGAGATCACATTTAACAGTGAAGTGCCACCATCCATTGTTCTGTGGAACTTACACCCATCACGAACGCTGTTTTTATAAATAAAGGTGGCGGCCCGACCTCAAATTAGCTGCTGGACCACCCATCAGTGATCATCACAGGATGAAAACCATCAGTATTTAAAGGGTCACTCCATCCTAAACTGATATTTCACTTCCTGGTGGATGCTGGAGAGTTAAATAACCAATCACAACCTGACACCCAGCCAGACACACAGGGGAGGGCGCTATCACCATCCGGGAGACACATGCTGGCAGCTACTAACATCTGTTCTTTCATGTCCTCCACCGTGTCCGGAAGGTCTTCCACCCCTCACCGAACATTACTGGAACCTGGAGGAACCCCCCGGGCTGGAAATTGGCAGTGTTTACGGGAAAATAATGGAAATCTTTATTTTTGCAGCTGATGTTTACTAAAGAGAATACTACTGGATGATAAATGATACTTCTGCCATATTAGCAAGGTGAAGTCAAATTTAACGGTCAGCAACAATCTTCTTACCGCTTTTTTGGATGTTTATGTGAATGTTATCAGCTCACTGTAAATAACCTTATCAATGTGGGCCAGTGGCGGCTGGTGCTCAAAATTTTTGGAGGGGCGCAAACAAACTGAATTCGTTAGAATTTTTAGTAAACCATTCGTTCATTCGTACGATTACGAATGAACGAATATAACGAATTTGAACGGAAAACGAATTGCACATGTCTAGAAATATTCCATCCAGAGTCCAGATTGGGTGTGGTTGGGTCGGTGGCTCTGTGTTTTGGTGGATATGTGAGTTAAGTTCTGACTTGTGAGAGAGAAATTCTTTGTTTCTTAAACATATAAATAGCATACACATTACATAAAATTACGAATTATGCTCCGATTACGAATCTATGAAAACAATGTTACAAAAGAACGAATAAATGAGGCAGTCAATCTCACGAAAGTACGAATGTAATTAAATCTACGAAAATACGAATTTAGGCCCATACACAGGATCGGACTTTTTGACAACCAACATGCAAATTAGCTGTTTTGGACCAACATCCGACCGTGTGTACGCTCCATCGGACCAACTTTTTCCAGGTTTCACCTGACTTTTGTTGGCTGTGTGAACGGACCAACTTTCTGCCAACAAAAGTCAGATGGACCAAAGTCTGACCGTGTGTACACAAAACCAACGGACTTTTGTACAAACCAATGCAGAACCAATGCAAAAGATCAGACAACAATACAGAAGTTGACCAAAGGTGGCGGTAAAGAGCAGAAAAACCAAGTGATTTGGTGAAAGTTGGCTGAAAATGTCCTGCCGTGTGTATGCAATACCAACTTGGGGCCAAGCCCTTTGGACAAAAATCCACAGGAAAGTTGGTCCACAGTCCGATCGTGTGTATGAGGCTTTAGACTCACGGAAATGCGAATCATTTCAAATCAATGAAAATATAGCTCTTACGAAAATACGAACGTGTCCGAATATGAAAACCCACGTCTTACAAAATTACGAATCGTTACGAATCAATGGAAACGAACAGAAACTAAACTAAACTAATTTTTCTGTTGTGCACATGTCTAGCCTGCAGACCTGTCAAGGTGCCCATGCTGACCGAAAGCAATGGGCACGTGAGCATCAGAACTGGACCACGGAGCAATGAAAGAAGGTGGCCTGGTCTGAGGAATTCAAGAATGGTTTGTGGAACACAACAATGAGTGTTTGAAGTATTGGATTTGCCTCCAAACTCTCCAGATCTCAATCCAATCGAGCATCTGTAGGATGAGCTGGAAAAACAAGTCCAATCCATGGAAGTCCCACCACACAACTTGAAGGACTTAAAAGAGAAGTAGCGCCAAAGCTTTTTTGGCCTTACATCTTCTGGGTCACAGGAGGGCTATTTCTGCCCTCCAGTGAACTGAGTGATTGGCTTGCACGTGATCGCTCAGTTTTCGGCCTTATAGCCGGTGGGGGACAGCTGCAGCATCCGACCAATGCTGCAGCTATATAGGCAAGTATGAATGTTTACTTTTAGCACAGCATACCTTCAGATGTCTAGTGGAGTCTATACCTGGACGGGTTATGGTCGGTGGTCATAATGATAGGGTGACCAGACGTTCCCAATTTCCAGAGACAGTCCCCATTTTTAGGGGGCTTCCACCCTAAAAAAGTCCCCAATTTTGACCCTGGAGAATGCGTCCCTGATTTCTTTCCAGCTTTAATAATGGAGTTCCCATCTCTTGTTTCTGCAGGGTAATCCATCTCATTAGAAAACTTAAAGTGGTGTTGCCACCAAAATAAAAAAAATTAGCTTAAAAATCATAAAAAAAATAAAAAAAAAAAATTGGAAAAAAAAATTTTTTTTACTCACCTCTAAATGCCTGTTGCTAGGGGGTCCTTCGTAGTCTGCCACCTTCAGTGCCCGGGCTAAACGTCACTTCCCCTTTGGCACCGCACAGTCATCTGGGACCTGTCAGGTCCCAGATGACTGAGCGTCAAATCCCTCAGGCTGCTAACGACAGGAGAAATGGATCCTGTAGGTGGCAGCGTAACCCTAGGTTTCTTAACATCAAGCTGTGTCCCTCAATGGATTCTGAGAAAAGGGATTTTAGGATGAGTACAAAATTCCTATTTTTTGCTCTTGCCTGTCCAGCCTTATAAAATATGTATTTTTGAGGCTCTTGGAGTCTTTGGAGTCAGAGGGGTTAACAGGAATCATGTTTTATTTTCCCGACAACATCTCAGCGGGTGGTTCCCTCGCATAGTCACAGCCAAGTGCACATTGTGCAAACGGTAAAACGATCCCTTGCTGTAAATCTTCAATGCAAATTAGCCTGGACAGAGATTTCACCCCACATATTGCTTTTCGTAAACCTTTTTTTCTTTTTGCTCTTCAACTCCTTCCTGGCTAAAGCCGCAAATTCTGCGTGATTTGTGTGATTCGGGATAATTCGGTTGCGTCTGTTCATCGATGATGCTGGTCATGGTGAGAGACAGTCCCAAATCGTAATGCCCATCTGTGGCCAAAATTCAAAGTTGCCATCGTTCTAAATTAAAAACAAAATAAAAGTTCCTATGTACTGACGATTTACTGCCGTTCAGTGAACAGAAACACGTTTGCCCGTTGAATGAAATGCTGCTCTGCAATCTCCCGTGTATTCGGATTAATAGAGAACAGGATGGACAGTAGTGAGCGGAGCACAAGTTGACATAACGGCTTCTTGGAAAGTTGAGTTTAAAGTAAAGTTAATGGTCTCCCACTGGTTTTTAAGGGGAAAATGCGCTGTTGTGGTGCAGCTGCCAAAATACAAGTAAATATGTTTTCGCTTTGACGCAGCACGCCGTCCTTCCCACCGGCTGGCACACCTGAGCCGTAATTCGGGCTTAAAGAGACCCTGTCCCCAGACACTTCATTTCAACAACAACCTTCCCCTTGGATTTCATGTACCGTTTTTATCGGCGTATAACACGCACTTTTTTCCCCTTACAATCAGGGGAAAATCGTGGGTGCGTGTTATACGCCGATCCCCACCAATCCCCGTCGATCTTCTCTAAATTGTGAGCGGAGCGATCGCCGCTGAGATACACATAGCCGAGTGCACTCGGCTCTTCTCGGCTCCGCTCACAGTCACACCCAGTCCCGCATTGGACCTGTGTTATGCCCATCATAGGGCGGGACTGGGCGTGACTGTGAGCGACTGTGAGCGGAGCCAAGAAGAGCCAAGTACACTCGGCTATGTGTATCTCGGCTCCGCCCAGTCCCTGCGATCTCAGCAGCGTTCGGTACGCCCAGTCTCGGCGGCGATCTCGGCTGCGCCAATTTTAAATTCATCCAAGGCTGCAATGGACACTGGGGGCAAGGCTGCACTGGGGCAAGGCTGCAATGGACACTGGGGGCAAGGCTGCAATGGACACTGGGGGCAAGGCTGCAATGGACACTGGGGGCAAGGCTGCAATGGACACTGGGGCAAGGCTGCAATGGACACTGGGGGCAAGGCTACACTGACAAGGCTGCACTGACAAGGCTGCAATGGACACTGGGGGCAAGGCTGCACTGACAAGGCTGCAAAAGACACTGGGGGCAAGGCTGCACTGGGGCAAGGCTGCACTGACAAGGCTGCAATGTACACTGGGGGCAAGGCTGCAATGGACACTGGGGGCAAGGCTGCAATGGACACTGGGGCAAGGCTGCAATGGACACCGGGGGCAAGGCTGCAATGGACACTGGGGCAAGGCTGCAATGGACACTGGGGGCAAGGCTGCAATGGACACTGGGGGCAAGGCTGCACTGACAAGGCTGCACTGACAAGGCTGCAATGGACACTGGGGCAAGGCTGCACTGACAAGGCTGCAATGGACACTGGGGGCAAGGCTGCACTGGGGCAAGGCTGCAATGGGGGCAAGGCTGCAATGGACACTGGGGGCAAGGCTGCAATGGACACTGGGGCAAGGCTGCAATGGACACTGGGGGCAAGGTTGCAATGGACACTGGGGGCAAGGCTACACTGACAAGGCTGCACTGACAAGGCTGCAATGGACACTGGGGGCAAGGCTGCACTGACAAGGCTGCAAAAGACACTGGGGGCAAGGCTGCACTGGGGCAAGGCTGCACTGACAAGGCTGCAATGGACACTGGGGGCAAGGCTGCAATGGACACTGGGGCCAGGCTGCAATGGACACCGGGGGCAAGGCTGCAATGGACACTGGGGCAAGGCTGCAATGGACACTGGGGGCAAGGCTGCAATGGACACTGGGGGCAAGGCTGCACTGACAAGGCTGCACTGACAAGGCTGCAATGGACACTGGTGGCAAGGCTGCACTGACAAGGCTGCAAAGGACACTGGGGGCAAGGCTGCACTGGGGCAAGGCTGCACTGACAAGGCTGCAATGGACACTGGGGGCAAGGCTGCAATGGACACTGGGGGCAAGGCTGCAATGGACACTGGGGCAAGGCTGCAATGGACACTGGGGGCAAGGTTGCAATGGACACTGGGGGCAAGGCTGCACTGACAAGGCTGCACTGACAAGGCTGCAATGGACACTGGGGGCAAGGCTGCACTGACAAGGCTGCAAAAGACACTGGGGGCAAGGCTGCACTGGGGCAAGGCTGCACTGACAAGGCTGCAATGGACACTGGGGGCAAGGCTGCAATGGACACTGGGGGCAAGGCTGCAATGGACACTGGGGGCAAGGCTGCAATGGACACTGGGGCAAGGCTGCAATGGACACTGGGGGCAAGGCTGCAATGGACACTGGGGGCAAGGCTGCAATGGACACTGGGGCAAGGCTGCAATGGACACTGGGGGCAAGGCTGCAATGGACACTGGGGGCAAGGCTGCACTGACAAGGCTGCACTGACAAGGCTGCAATGGACACTGGTGGCAAGGCTGCACTGACAAGGCTGCAAAGGACACTGGGGGCAAGGCTGCACTGGGGCAAGGCTGCACTGACAAGGCTGCAATGGACACTGGGGGCAAGGCTGCAATGGACACTGGGGGCAAGGCTGCAATGGACACTGGGGCAAGGCTGCAATGGACACTGGGGGCAAGGTTGCAATGGACACTGGGGGCAAGGCTGCACTGACAAGCCTGCAATGGACACTGGGGGCAAGGCTTCACTGACAAGGCTGCAAAGGACACTGGGGGCAAGGCTGCACTGGGGCAAGGCTGCACTGACAAGGCTGCAATGGACACTGGGGGCAAGGCTTCACTGACAAGGCTGCAAAGGACACTGGGGGCAAGGCTGCACTGGGGCAAGGCTGCACTGACAAGGCTGCAATGGACACTGGGGGCAAGGCAGCACTGGCAAGGCTGCACATGACACTGATAAGGCTGCCTTGATGGGCATTTAAATGTAATTTTTTTTCCCTTAAACTTTCCTGCTAAAAGTTTTTTTCCTTAAAATTCCCTCCTAAACTTGGGGTGCGTGTTATACGCCGATAAATACGGTATCTTAGACACCTTTAAAAGCTTCCTTTGTGTAGATATCCAAAGAACGGAGACTACTGCTGGATACCGCCATCTTGGATGTTATGTCAGCAGCCCAAGCAGACTCAGAACTGTCACTTAATGGACAGTCTATATATCCACCCCCGCTTCTCCTCTGGCAGTTACATAAAAAATGATGTAAAGAAGTCGGGGCGGGGCAGAGCGACAGCCTCAAAGCTCTATGCTTTCAACTTTTGTTTGCACAAATCAACATAATTCTATGTAAAATATTGATTTAAAATGTATCAATGTTGATCCAGTACTACAAATATGATCCTTAAAATGTATAAATAGGCAAAAAAGAAAAAAAATTCACAGTAAGTAAAGGTGAGAATCCATCAGTTTATTTTTTGCTGCCTGTGTACTATTGGGGAGATTTTACCTTGCTTCCTGCCCCTAGAAGTCAACCAAAAATCTCCCGAAAAATTGAAGGGAATTCTTCTTTTAGGCAACTGTCACTAAGAACAGGTATCCGCAGTGGAAGATTCACACCTCTTGTACTTGTGGCAACTGTAAAATCTTGGCTTTCCCCTAACATTATGTATTGGTTCTAATGCTCACCATGAAAAATAGAGAGAGTGAGCTACATTCACTTATGTCCCTTGGGGGAATTTAACTGTTCAAATGGGATGGTATGGCTGGAGGAGTTCTTGGGCTGGAGGTTCATTTGGCTGAAGGCAATGCCACCCCACTGGAAGCTCTGGAGGTTTTGCTGAATGATGGCAATGCCACCCCACTGGAAGGTTGACAGGTTTTTCTGACTGAAGGCAATGCCACTCCACTGGAAGGACTGGAGGTTCTGGTGACTGAAGGCAATGCCAATGCACTAGAAGGTCTGGAGGTTCAGGTGGCTAAAGGCAATGCCACCCTACTGGAAGGTCAGGAGGATCTGGTGAGTAAAGGCAATGTCACCCCACTGGAAGGTCTGGAGGTTTTACTGAATGAAAGCAATGCCACCCCACTAGAAGGTCTGGAGGCTTTGCTGACTGAAGGCAATGCTTCACCCCTCAAAGGTCTGGAGGTTCTGGTGACTGAAGGCAATGCCACTGCACTGGAGGGTCTTGGGTTTCTGGAGACTGAAGGTAATACCACTGCACAGGAGGGTCTGGAGGTTATGGTGACTATAGGCAATGCAACCCTACTGGAAGGTATGGAGGTTCTTGTGACTGAAGGTAATGCCACTGCACTGGAGGGTCTGGAGGTTCTGGTGACTATAGGCAATGCAACCCTACTGGAAGGTCTGGAGGTTTTACGTAATTATGGCAATGCCACCCCACTGGAAGGTCTGGAGGTTCAAGTGGCTAAAGGCAATACCACCCTACTGGAAAGTCAGGAGGTTCTGGGAATTGAATACAATGCCACCCCACTGGAAGGTCTGGAGGTTTTACTGAATGATGGCAATGCCACCCCACTAGAAGGTCTGGAGGCTTTGCTAACTGAAGGCAATGCTATGCCCCTCGAAGATCTGGAGGTTCTGGTGGCTGAAGGCAATGCCACTGCACTGGAGGGTCTGGAGGTTCCGGTGACTGAAGGCAATGCCACTGCACTGGAGGGTCTGGAGGTTCCGGTGACTGAAGGCAATGCCACTGCACTGGAGGGTCTGGAGGTTCTGGTGACTGAAGGCAATGCCAGTGCACTGGAGGGTCTGGAGGTTTCCGGTGACTGAAGGTAATGCCACTGCACTGGAGGGTCTGGAGGTTCCGGTGACTGAAGGTAATGCCACTGCACTGGAGGGTCTGGAGGTTCTGGTGACTGAAGGCAATGCCAGTGCACTGGAGGGTCTGGAGGTTTCCGGTGACTGAATGTAATGCCACTGCACTGGAGGGTCTGGAGGCTCTGGTGACTATAGGCAATGCAACCCCACTGGAAAGTCTGGAGGTTTTACTGAATGATGGCAATCCCACTCCACTGAAAGATTTGAAGGTTTTACTGAATGATGGCAATTTCACCCCATTGGAAGCCTGGAGGTTTTGCTGACTGAAGGCGATGCCAACCCACTAGAAGGTCTGGAGGTTTTGCTGACTGGTGGCAATATCATCCCACTGGAAGGTCTTGAGGTTCTGGTGACTGAAGGAAATGCCACCACACTGGAAGGTCTGGAGGTTTTACTGAATGATGGCAATGCCACCCCACTGGAAGTCTGGAGGTTTGGCTGATTGAAGGAAATGCCACCCTACTGGAAGGTCCGGAGATTTTGCTAACTGAAGGAAATGCCACCTCACTGGAAGGGCAGTATTCCAAAGTCTGCTGGCACAGTGTCCACAACAGTGACTTAAGTGAGAGTGGCATGCTCTTGTGCTCTCTGTTGCCAGAACACATGCTGGACATAACAAAGAAAAACCCAGCATCTGGTTACAGCTCATGGCCCCCGGTTACTGCTACACCATCAGGCAAGATCTCTCAGAGCACCAGAGGATGGAAAGAGCTGGAACGTATCCCCTGGCCGTATCCAGGAGTCCAGGGGATGATTAGAGCCTAGGGGATTGTGGGAAATGGAGTTAAAAGAAAACAGCCCCTTCAATGATGAAGGCGAGTAAAGGGGTACTCCGCTACAAATGTACTGTATGTAAAATGCTGCATGAACATAAAATGTGTAATAAAGAAAATATAAATAGCGCTAAAAATAGCATTTTTTTATTTATTTTTTGGCCCTGACCATTAAAAAAAAATATATATATATACAAAACCATTGTGTGTAAGCAGGCAACATCTGGTCCATGAGCCCCCAGCTGTAGACGCCAGCTCTAATCTGACCTTTTATTTTTTGCGCTCATATTGGTTCCATATCAACATATGCAAAGTAATCATTTTCTGAAAACATTTTTATTTATAAACATAAATCCGAAGCAGTTTTCTGGCACGGCGGACATTCCACCAGGAGCGGAGACAATGCAGAGGAAAGATATCCACACTGAATTCACTATCGCGAACAGCTGTCCTGGCTCATGGATGCGTTGTATGGCGAAAGGGAGATGCGTGCAATCGCTCGCCAGACGCTCAGACATAGAGCAGAGCATTTCAGGTCAGCGCAGAGAAAGCTGTAAGTGTTTTACTTAAAGTAGATGCAAAACAAATTAATAAAATCTCATATAAGCTGTAACATGTTAAAGCTGAACTCTGGGATAAGCCAATATTATATAAATCCATTCATCATGTGTATTCTTCTTGGATCTCGGTGAGCTTCGTGTATTTCTTCCAGATCTGATTAGTGTGAGACTTCCTGTAATAAAGACTGCTCACTGCTGCTCTCTCTGCTTGTGCAGGGTGACTGGTCTTGTCTCCGCCCCCTCCTGTAGTTTTCTACAGGCAGCCTGTAGTAGGTGGTGCCTGCTGGGCTCCTCCCACAGCTCTGCTCTCTGCAGCTTTGAGGCTGTCCCTCTGTCCCGCCCCACTTGTGCCCAGTATATGCTGCCACTTTTGCCCGTCAAATGCAGCCACTTGTGCCCAGTATTTGCAGCCACTTGTGCCCATCATATGCAGCCACTGTGCCCACGACCCCCCTCGCGGCTCTGACTGCCCCCCCCTCGCTCACGGCTCTGACACTTTGGCCAATCAGGAAACAGGTCTGACGACCTGCCTCCCTGATTGGCGGGGAGGAGTGCTAGTGTGAAAATAGCGAAAATGTATTCGCTATCGTCAAACAATTGGGTGGGATCAAGGCGCACTCTCTGCGCCCCGAGCCCACCCTATTTTGAAGCCTATTAGAGCCTCGGGCTCTAATCAGGTGCTTTAAAAAGTACCACCCCCTCCGACCCCTGCCATAGGAATCCATGCGTCCGGCGTCCTGAAAGCGGCCGGGAGCATGGATGGGGGGGGGGGGCGGCACCCATGCACCCACAATGCACATTAGACATGTGCAATTCGTTTAGTTCCTAATTTGTTTTTTAACAAATTTTGACAAATTCGTTAATTCCAAATGTCCGAATTTCCGAATTCCGAATTTTTCAATTTCGAAAATTTCCGAATTTCCGAAATTTCCGAATTTTCAAATCTCAGAAATTACGAATTTCAGAATTTAAAATTTTCGGATTTCCGAATTTCCGATTTTCGAATTTTCGAATTTCCGAACTTCCGAATTTCGGAAATTCAAAAAATTTGAAAAATCGAAAATCTGAAAAAAAGAAAGAAAATCTGTTAAAAACTAAATAATAACTAACTATTAAATTATAGGTATTGGAATACCCTTTAAAATTTGGCTGTTAGTGAACGTAACGAATACGAATTTATCCGAAGTTTACGAATTATCTGAAATAACGAAAACCTTTTTATTATTATTAATTATTTATTATTAATTTGTTCCATTACATTTGTTTAGATGCGGCATTCGTTATTTCAGATAATTCGTAACTTCGGATAAATTCATACTCGGTAATTTAATAGTTAGTTATTAATTAAACTGATTTTCTTTCTTTTTTTCAGATTTTGGGATTTTCAAATCTTTGAATTCCCGAATTTCGGAAATTCGAAAATTCGAAAATTCGGAAATTCGGAAATCCGAAAAATAGAAATGTGAAAATTCCCAAAATTTCCGAATTCCGAATTTGCGAATTTGCGAATTTCGAATTTTCGTATTTTCGAATTTCCGAATTTCCGAATTTCCGAATTTCCGAATTTTCGAATTTTCGAATTTGTGAATTTTCGAATTTGTGAATTTCCGAATTCACGAAAAAGCAAAAAAACGAATGAAACGAAAATGAGCAAATTTTTTGTCAGTGCACATGTCTAATGCACATGCCGACCCTGGGTTTAGGTCAGACCAGTTTGCTGGCCAATCAAGCACAGTGATACCATCATCATTAAACCAGGTATTGGTAGTTTTGGCAGTGTGGGCCGGTGCCAAGTCCTGCTGGAAATTTAAATCAGCATCTCCATAAAGTTGGTCAGTGATGATTTGGGGGGGGTCATATCATCGGCTGGCGTTGGTCCACTGTGTTTTATCAAGTCCAAAGTCACTGCAGCCCTCTAGCAGGGAAATTTTAGAGCACTTCATGCTTCTTTCTGCTGACCAGCTTTATGGAGATGCCGATTTCATTTTCCAGCAGGACTTGGCACCTGCCCACACTGGCAAAACTACCAATACCTGGTCACATGATCATGGTATCACTGTGCTTGATTGGCCAGCAAACTGGCCTGACCTAAACCCCATAGAAAATCTGTGTTGTCAAGAGGAAGATGAGAGACACCAGACCCAACAATGCAGCCGCTATCAAAGCTACATGGGCTTCCATAACACCTCAGCAGTGCTGATTTAATTTTCTAGTCACATCAAGTTGCATGAAAGTAGCACTCAAGTTGCCATCAAAGGCAGCTACTGTAAGTGGAAAAAAAGGGTCAACAATGCCCATTTGCAGCCTCACTGTGCCCAAATACATTCCAGGTTCATCAAAACAAAAGACCCCTTTCACACTGGGGTGTTTTTCAGGCGTTTTTCAGGCGCTTTAGCGTTAAAAAAAGCGCTTGAAATAAGCCTCATCTGCAATCCCAATGTAAAAACCGAAGTGCTTTTAGAGCCCTTTCACACAGCCAGCGCCCTGAAAAGCGCTCGTAAAGCGCCGCTTAAACTAGCTGTGCTTTACCAGCGTTTTTCGAGCGCTAGTGGGCCGCTTTTAACCCCTGCTAGTGGCCAAATAAAGGGTTAAAAGCGCCCACAAAGCGGCACTGCTAAAATCGCTTTTCAGGCGTTTTTCAGGTGCTTCCCATTGATTTCAATGGGAAGGGGCGCTTTAGGGGGGGTGTATTCACCGCGCCAAAAGCGCTGCAAAGAAGCTGCTTGCAGGACTTTTTTTTTGACGCCCCGCCAGCGCAGCGCCTCGGTGTGAAAGCACTCGGGCTTTCACATTGGGATTGCAGCTGTGGCTTCTTTCAGGCACTTTACAGGCACTTATTTTAACGCTAAAGCGCCTGAAAAAATGCCTGAAATACGCCCCAGGGTGAAAGGGGTCAAAGGGTCCCGAAATGACATTGCTGCAGGTGGACACAGTTGACCGAATTTGGGGCCCCCGTATCTCGGAGTCACCTGGCACTAGGAACCCCAAATTTGGTATGCAAACCAAGTGGAACTGGCCCTATGCCATATCCAAATTTGGTGTTCCTATCACAAAGTGGCCCCCGGATGCGGGGCCCAAAGTCGGGTTGGAAAATGTAATTCTCTGTGCTTGACTCGAGTATAAGCCGAGGGGGACATTTTCAGCACAAAAAAATGTGCTGAAAAACTCGGCTTATACTTGAGTATATACGGTACATTTTTTTTATTTCACTAGAAAGCAGCCACAGCCAAGTAGAAAAGCCTGTCCCCTGCCAGCATGCTGCATTCAGGACCCTTGCTCTCTGTGTGAAAGCAGCGGTCTCTCTGCAGAAGTCCAACTCACCCCTTGTTGGGTCAGATCTATAGCTCCTCAATTAGCAAAGCTCCGTGCTCCCTGCTGATTGGAGAGCTGTAGCTTGTTCACGCCATTAAACACGTTATCAATGTGTGTAACAGTAATGCATAGGAGCCCATTGTATGTGTGTGTTGCGGTGCGGTGCGGTGCGGTGCGGTGCGGTGCGGTGCGGTGCGGTGTATGGTGCGAGTGGGCCCTAAAAGTGGAGATACCCTTTAATAATTTGACTTGTGTTTCAGCAAATGTCTTGCTAGACATTGACAAGTAAATCCAGGACATCCGGGAAGCCGAGCTGGAGAAGAGTGAGTGAGTGTCGGTCCGCTGAGGATCAGATTGTGTGGAGTCCCCGTCTTCTTCTCCAACATCTGCAGATGGGGAAGCGGAGGGGGTGGGGGGGGGGAGGGGATTGGGGGTCTTTCTCTTTCTGGGACTCTCAGCTGCAGCTGTCCTTGTTTTACTTACTTAAAGGAACATAATCCCACTTCTTTCTTTCTTTATTTTTGTGTCGACCCCCAGGGGGGGCCAAACACCTGGACCAGCACTGAAGACAGGTCCTCGGAGCAGAAACCAAATTCCAGCAGGGACTGGCGTGACAACAGATAGAGAAGACGTCGATGGTGCAAGCTTGTGCACAGACACGCTATATTACCAAAAGTATTGGGACACCTGCCTTTACACGCATCCCAGTCTTAGTCCGTAAGGGTCAATATTCAGTTGGCCCCACCCTTTGAAGTATTTGGGAGGTCAGGGACTGATGTTGGACAAGAAGGACTAGCTTGCAGTCTCTACTCTATTTCATCCCAAAGGTGTTCTATCGGGTTGAGGTCAGGACTCCGTGCAGGCCAGTCAAGTTCCTCCAACCCAAACTCGCTCATCCGTGTCTTTATGGACCTTGCTTTGTGCCCTGGTCCAAATCATTTGGTGGAGTGGGGATTATGGTGTGGGGGTTGTTTTTCAGGGGTTGGGCTTGGCCCCTTAGTTCCAGTCCAAACAAACAGCCCTCTAATGTCTCTCTGAAGACAGTCTCTTTCTCTACAGCCCAGGGGCGGACTGACAACACATGGGGCCCCCGGGCAATAGGAGATTATGGGGCCCCCAGGCAATCAGAGATTATGGGGCCACACAGTATACAATCACACAGTATACACAGACATGTTTCTATTGGCTGAGAAGGTACTGGAGAGGCGGGGCAGCTATAATCTCTGGATTTTTAGATCAAAAGGATGTCGGTAAGGGACATTTCAGAAACAAATGTAAAAAAAAAACACAGGTTTTACTGAGGCTGGCAACCCTGATGGGGCCCCCTTGTGGCCCGGGGCCCTCGGGAAGTGCCCGAGTGGCCAAATGGTCAGTCTGCCCCTGCTGCAGCCTGAGCTGTATTGTGGATGAATGAGATAGAGTCTGTACAGAGACTCCTATTCATTCATAAAATTAAATCTAGTACACAGTGTTTACTATATTTCAGGGGCGTAACTAGAAATCACAGGGCCCCATAGCAAAATGTTGTATGGGCCCCCCCCCCCCACAAAAAAAAAATGAACTAATGCCAGACACCCCCCCTAAGTACAGACACCCCACAGCATTACAGACCCCACCTCAGTGCAGACACCCCCCTCAGTGCAGGACACCCCCCTAGCAGTACAGACACCCCCCAGTGCAGACACCCTCCCAGTGCAGACCTCCCCAACATTACAGACCCCCCCTCAGTGCAGGACCCCCCAGCAGTGCAGACCCACCCCCCTCAGTAGTACAGAACCCCCCCCCCCCAGTAGTACAGACACCACCTTAGTACAGACACCCCCCCTAGTGCAGACCCCCCCCCCAGTACAGACACCCCCCTCAGTACAGACCCCCCACCCAAGTGCAGACCCCCCCCCATCAGTACAGACACTCCCCACCCAAGTACAGACCCCCCCACCTCAGTGCAGACCCCCATCAGTACAGATACCCCCCGACCTCAGTGCAGACCCCCATCAGTACAGACACCCCCCATTACAGACCCCCTATCCAAGTACAGACCCCCCCAGCCAAGTGCAGACCCCCCATCAGTACAGATGCCCCCCCACCTCAGTGCAGACCCCCATCAGTACAGACACCCCCCACCTCAGTGCAGACAATCCTCCATTACAGACCCCCCCCACCTCAGTGCAGACCCCCATCAGTACAGACAGCCCCACCTCAGTGCAGGCCCCCCTCAGTACAGACCCCCCCACCTCAGTGCAGACCCCCATCAGTACAGACACCCCCCACCTCAGTGCAGACAATCCTCCATTACAGACCCCCCCACCTCAGTGCAGACCCCCATCAGTACAGACAGCCCCACCTCAGTGCAGGCCCCCCTCAGTACAGACCCCCCCCCCCCTCAGTGCAGGCCCCCTTAGTACAGACACCCCCATTACAGACCCCCCATCAGTACAGATGCCCCCCACCTCAGTGCAGACCCCCATCAGTACAGACACCCCCACCTCAGTGCAGGCCCCCCTCAGTACAGAGAATCCTCCTTTACAGACCCCCCCACCTCAATGCAGACCCCTATCAGTACAGACACCCCCCACCTCAGTGCAGGCCCCCCTCAGTACAGACAATCCTCCATTACTGACCCCCCCCACCTCAGTGCAGACCCCCTTAGTACAGACACCCCTATTACAGACGCCCCCCACCTCAGTGCAGACCCCCTTTGTACAGACACCCCCATTACAGACGCCCCCCACCTCAGTGCAGACCCCCCCATCAGTACAGATGCCCCCCCACCTCAGTGCAGACCCCCATCAGAACAGACAGTACAGACACCCCCCACCTCAGTGCAGACCCCCATCAGTACAGACAATCCTCCATTACAGACCCCGCACTTCAGTGCAGACCCCCTTAGTACAGACAATCCCCCATTACAGACCCCCCACCTCAGTGCAGACCCCCTTAGTACAGACACCCCCCACCTCAGTGCAGACCCCCATCAGTAGACACCCCTTAGTACAGACACCCCCACCCATTACAGACCCCCTCAGTGCAGACACCCCCGCATTACAGACCCCCCCCATCCAAGTGCAGACCCCCCATCAGTACAGATGCCCCCCCCCACCTCAGTGCAGACCCCATCAGTACAGACACCCCCCAACCTTAGTGCAGGCCCCCCTCAGTACAGACAATCCCCCATTACAGACCCCCCCACCTCAGTGCAGACCCCCTTAGTACAGACACCCCCATTACAGACCCCCCCATCCAAGTGCAGACCCCCCCCATCAGTACAGATGCCCCCCACCTCAGTGCAAACCCCCATCAGTACAGACAGTACAGACACCCCCCACCTCAGTGCAGGCCCCCCTCAGTACAGACAATCCTCCATTACAGACCCCCCACCTCAGTGCAGACCCCCTTAGTACAGACAATCCCCCATTACAGACACCTCCCACCTCAGTGCTGCAGACCCCCATCAGTAGACACCCCTTATTACAGACAACCCCACCCCCCGGGTAGTGCAAACCACCTCAGCTGAGTAGTGCAGAGTGCAGACCCCAGCATACCTCAAAACAGCGGCGTGCCGGCGTGTGTCCCTCGAGGCTCGAGCGCAGGCTCCTCCTCCTCTCTGGATGTAAACAGAGAGGAGGGGAGGCGGCTTCGGTCCGCGCCACTGTCCCTCCTGCGCTCCAGAATAGAAGGCACAGTGAGCGGCGTTAGTGGTGCGGCTGCCGCTTCCCACGGGTGTCACCCCCGCTGGCGGGTGTCACCCGGCGCGGCCCGCACCCGCCTAGCAACGCCGCTCACCGGGCCCTTGATTGGCTGCGGGCCCCACAGCGACCGCATGTGTCGCTATGGCGGTAGTTCCGCCACTGCTATATTTCATTCACAAACGTACTTACCCGAGCCCTGGAATTTCACACGCTGGAGACGCGCTCTTACCCTGGCCAGGGTTCTCGGCTCTTGATTGGATAGACTGATAGCAGCGCAGCCATTGGCTCCCGCTGCTGTCAATCAAATCAGCAGCGACACCGGCGCCTGGGGGTGGGGCCGAGTCCGGCATTCTGTGTCTATGGACGCAAATGCTGGACTTGGGAGCGTGCCCGCAAGGTAATCCCCCGGGAGAGCGCTTCTCCAAGGGGGTTATCTGGTGTGGTGAGGAGCTCTGAGAGCCGCCGGGGGACCCCAGAAGAGGATGTTCATGGGCCACTCTGTGCAAAACGAGCTGCACAGTGGAGGTAAGTATGATATGTTTGTTATTTAAAAAAAATAAAAAAACAAGGTTTTACAATCACTTTAAAGCGGAGTTCCACCCATATTTTTTACTCCTCACCATGCAGCACTATTGTGTATCCTTAAAATTAATTGGCAAAATTAAAAGACAACACAAGATGCCAACAATAAACAGAACAAAATGCAAAAACACAACATTACCAACAACAGCCATTAACACCAAATAAAATGAAAACTACACTACAAATAAAAGATCAATGCAATTAAAATACAACATAGAATAAATAACACAGATTAAAATAACAGGCAAACAACCAAATACAAATAATACACCACTTTCTCTAACACCACCCCAAATAATAACCAACATACTATAAAAAAACACAAAATCCTGATCATAAACCAGAATTAAATCTGTGTGTCAGTGATAAAAGTGGGGTGTCCCTTAAAAAAAAAAAAAAAAATTAAAGTCAGCAGCTACAAATACTGCGGCTGCTGACTTTTAATAATCGGACACTTACCTGTCCCGGGGTCCAGCGATGCGGGGAATCGAATCCCCGCTTATTCTCCGCTCCGCATACTTACTGTGGGCACCCGGCTGTGGCTTCACAGCCGGGCACCCACTGCGCATGCGCGAGTGGCGCACCGCGCGCCGTGATACGCCGCACAGTCATCTGGGACCTGCCACTGTCCCAGATGACTGACTGCGCCGAGGGGAAGTGATGTCAGTGCCCGGGCACTGAAGGAGGCAGACTACGAGGGACCCCCTAGCAACAGGCATTTAGAGGTGAGTAAAAAAAAAATTGTTTTCCAATAATTTTATTTTATTTTATTTTTTTTAGGAATTTTAAGATATTTTTATTTTTTTTGGTGGAAACACCACTTTAATGAATACAGAAGCGATCAGTACTGTGATCGCTGTAGGGAAAAGGGGCACTAAATAGGTGGGGGGGGGGGGGTTGGAGGAGCGGAGAGGGGATCTATTTGAGGGGGTCAGTGCAGCAGGGGGAAGTGGCCCCCCCCCAAAGCCCCCACTCTGAGACATACAATGAATGTATGCTCCTTCCTTCTCTGCTCTCTCATAGAGATTCATGTATAGAGGAGGGAGGGGTTTGAGCAGCCGCAGGGAGAGGAGAGCTGTCACTTGTAAATACAGAGGCAACGCTTCTGTATTTACAGGTGAAAGAACTGAGCAGCGTCGGAGGTGGCATAACTCTGGCTAAACCATGGCGGGCACCGCAGGATTAAAGGGGCAACTGCTTTGGGCCCCTCAACAATGACTGGGCCCTGGGCAGCTGCCCCTTTTGCCCCATCGTAAAGACAGCCCTGCCCGGGGTGTCGGTGCTGGGAGTGAGCAGTGTGCAGTGAGCAGGCTTTCATCGTAGAAACATTGGCTGCCCGGTGAAGCATTGTGTAATGGATGAGTGTTTAGGCTCCACCCTTTTGCACATGTTGCATGCAGGGAGCAACAGGATAACATGTTGCAGTTTAAAAAGTTTGCAATCTTTTTAAATCTGAAGCTTTCTCTAAAATAACCTCTGGTCAGGGCTGGGTTGAAGCAGGGGGGTGCAGTTGAGGCAGGGGCAGAGGGGCACAACCAAGGTAGGGGCAGGGGGACACAACAGGAGCAGGGGCAGGAGAGATCAACTAAGGCATAGGCAGGAGGGCACAATTAAGGGAGGGGGGCATAGCTGAAGCAGGGGCAGGAGGGCTCAACTGCGGCAGAGGGGAACAACTGCGACAGGGGGACACAACTGAGGTCGGGGGGCACAACTGAGGCAGCGTAAGGGGGCACATTTGAGGCAGGGTCAAGAGGGCACAACTAAAGCAGGGTCAGGAGGGCATAACTGAGGTGGGGGTAGAGGGGCACAACTGAGGCAGTGTAAGGGGGACACAGCTGAGGCAGGGGCTACAGGGCACAGCTGAGGCAGGGGCAAGAGGGCACAACTATGGCAGGGCAGGAGGGCACAACTGAGATGGGGGCAGGAAGGCACAACTGAGGCAGGGGCAAGGGGCACAGCTGAGGTAGGAGCCTCTTCTGCCTCTGCATAACCAAATCCTGTCCTGCACCTAAAAAAAAACGTCCAGTACTTAAAACTGTCACCTATAGATAATTTTAGGTACTTTAGTTTCACGGGCATGCACAATATTAAATCTTGACATGTTTGGTATCTATTTACTCGACACAACATTATCTTTTATATAATCTTTTTTGTTTGGGTGCACTAAAATTAATTTAAGTGTGCTTTTTCCTGAAAATTTGCATTTGATAAACTGCTGCACAAATATTGTGTAACATAAAAAAATTGCAACAGCCACCATTTTATTCTCCAGGGCCTCTTCTTTCCAAAAATATATCATGTTTAGGGCTTCTAATTTTCTAGCAAAAAAATAAATAAATCTGATTTTAACAAAAAAAAAAAAATCACCTGGGACTGCAAGTGAATAAAAATTATCATTTTATTGTGGAATTTAAAAGAGAACTTGCCATACCCAAGGACGCTGATAAGGAAGTACAGCCAGCCCTCCTGTACCGGGCCCAGGCCCCATCAGTTCAAAAGGGGGGCCCGGGGGCTGTACTACCTTATTGCCAACTCTTATGGCTCCACTTGCAGCTCTGCTGGCTTCTCCCCCTTGTTCTTCCTCCATCTGCACTGCAGGGAGGTTGTTTTCTGTTTCCTCAGCCCCCTGCTGTCTGGGCCTCCCTGTGTGCCCCCCTATCTTGTAGCATTACCAGTTTCCCTCCTCTCCTCTCCCGCCAGCAGCTTCTGATGGCACACAGGGGGATGTTTCAGGATGGAGAGTGTGCAGTAAATAAGTCCTATTTATCAGCCCCTTCTTTTTTCCTGAATGAACACAGTGAGTGATTGGCACCGATCACTCACTATGTCTATTCATCACTGAAGCCAAGTAAATTGTGTTTACTGTGCTTCTGTTTGTTAATGAACAGGGAGCCTCAGAGGGCTTCCCATTCAGTCATTGTCCAGTGCAACTGAGGCTGCAGAGAAAGACACCGGGGAATCTCTGTCCTCGGTCCCCTTTTCTGTCTCAAAAGTGAGACATCAGGGGTCTGTTTGGACCCCTGATATTTCACCCTAAAAAAAAATGAGGGGGGGGGCCCTGTCAGGTAGGCTGCACGGGGCCCCGTAATTTCTAACAGCAGCCCTGGCCATACCAGCACGGTTTAGGTGCCTGGTTTAAGGATAGAATATTGTATTGACCTATCAGCTCACTAGTAATCTCTGATGAACCTGATGTACATGGCCTACAATCAAGAGTCTAGAAAGCGGTTGCCTCCATTGTGTAGAAATGACAGGTGCTCTTTCAATACACTGTTTCTTCCTTCTGAAGTAGATGTGTTGATTGGCCGACACTCTATCCTGCAGCCTCTGAGATATCTCACATTTTGCTGACTCCTTTGTATGTTGGAAGGGCGAGGTGAGAAATACGGAGGCTGATATTTCTACAGTCAGTCGTAAATCTGGACACAATCTATCGCCTGCAGAAACCCGGCCACAATCTTTGGCCAAACCAGAGTGGCAACCTGAACTCGATCCGTCTTCTGGTTTGCAGTCGGAGAAGCTATTTTAATCGGAAACAGGTTTATTTCCCATAGACGGGGCAAAAACTACGAAGGCCGAGGCTACACGTCCGCACCGGAGCAACATGGCTGCGGCTTCTACAACACAGCGACAAAATGGTATTTTATTTTGTTCAGTGAGGAGGTTCCAAGTTTTGTACATTTTAAATATAATACACAAAACAAAACAAAACCTTCTCCCAATATTTAAAAAAGATGCGACAAAGTAAAATAGGGAGACCAGTGGCAGCCGGTGCTCAATAGGGATGAGCCGAACACCCCCGGGTTCGGCTCGCACCAGAACCCGCGAACGGACCTAAAGTCTGTGCGAACTTAAGAACCCTATTAATTACAATGGACGAGAATGTTCGAAATCAAAAGTGCTAATTTTAAAGGCTAATATGCACGTTATTGTCATAAAAAGTGTTTGGAGACCTGGGTCCTGCCCCAGGGGACATGTATCAATTCAATTTTTAAAAAAAAAAAACGGCTGTTTTTTCAGGAGCAGTGATTTTATTAATGCTTAAAGTGAAACAATAAAAGTGTAATATTCCTTTAAATTTCATACCTGGGGGGTGTCTATAGGTTGCCTGTGAAGGGGCGCATGTTTCCCGTGCTTAGAACTGTCCCTGCACAAAGTGTAATTTTTGCAGGAAAAAAAGCTATTTAAAATCACTCGCGGCTATATGAATTGCCGGTTCCCGTAACACAGAGAACAGTCATTCATTGAAAGTCATTGATAAAAAAAAAGTCATTGATAAAAAAATAAAAAATAAAAAAATAAAGCGTGGGGGTCCCCCAAAATTCAATTACCAGACCCTTCAGGTCTGCTATGGATATTAAGGGGAACCCCGGCCAAAAAAAAATAAAAAATGGCGTGGGGTCCCCCTCCAAATCCATACCAGACCCTTGAGGTCTGGGATGGATTTTAAGGGGAACCCCGGCCAAAAGTTCCCCCTCAAAATCCATACCAGACCCTTATCCGAGCACGCAACCTGGCAGGCCGCAGGAAAAGAGGGGGGGATGAGAGCGGCTCCCCCTCCCTCCTGAACCGTACCAGGCCACATGCCCTCAACATTGGGAGGGTGCTTTGGGGCCTCGTCCCCACAACCCCGGCCATTGGTTGTGGGGGCCTGCGGGCGGGGGGCTTATCAGAATCTGGAAGCCCCCTTTAACAAGGGGACCCCCAGATCCCGGCCCCCCCTGTGTGAAATGGTAAGGGTTTTGTACCCCTACCATTTCACCAAAAAAGTGACAAAAATGGTAAAAATGACAGGAGACGGTCTTTGACAATTCCTTTATTAAAATCTTCTTTCATCTTCTTTCTTCTGGTCTTCTTCCTTCTTCCTTTCTTCATCCTTCGGTTTCTTCATCTTCTCCTTCCGGCATCTTCTTCCATCTTCTTCTTCCATCTTCTTCCTCCGATCCGCTTCTTCTTGCTCTGGTCTTCTCGTCCGGCATCTTCTTCCATGGCGTCGGTGTCTCTTCTGGGTTGCTCCGCGCAATGGGAGGCTCCCGCTGTGTGAGGCTTCGCTGCGTCTGATAGGTCTTTTATAATGGAGGGCGGGGCCACCTGGTGACCCCGCCCCCCTCTGACGTCATGGGGAAAGCCATAGGGAATTCCCCATGACGTCCCCGTGCGTCAGAGGGGGCGGGGTCGACCTGTCAGACGCAGCGAAGCCTCACACAGTGGGAGCCTCCCATTGCGCGGAGCGGCCCAGAAGAGACACCGACGCCATGGAAGAAGATGCCGGACGAGAAGACCAGAGCAAGAAGAAGCGGATCAGAGGAAGAAGAAGATGGAAGAAGATGTCGGAAGGAGAAGATGAAGAAACCGAAGGATGAAGAAATGAAGAAGGAAGACCAGAAGAAAGAAGATTTTAATAAAGGAATTGTCAAAGACCGTCTCCTATCATTGTTACAATTTTTGGCACTTTTTTGGTGAAATGGTAGGGGTACTTTTGTACCCCCTTACCATTTCACACAGGGGGGGGGCGGGATCTGGGGGTCCCCTTGTTAAAGGGGGCTTCCAGATTCCGATAAGCCCCCCGCCCGCAGACCCCCACAACCAATGGCCAGGGTTTTGGGGACGAGGCCCTTGTCTAGTGGGTGCCTGCATTCCATTGTTAGCCCCGAGCGCCGTCAGCTACTTTTGGCTGCCTAGTGGGTGCCTGCATTCCATTGTTAGCCCCGAGCGCCGTCAGCTACTTTTGGCTGCACTCGCTAACAGATCGGTTCCTGGCGGGCGAAAGTGGCCGAGTGCCGCTGGTCCCGCCTTCTGAAGCGGGACGTGTGACGTGACATCCATCTTAGTCTGCAGGCTCCAGAAGGCCGGGAACGCTACATCCCGGCTCTCCTCTCCTCTCCCCAGTGACTGACTGCCTGCCTGCTGTGACTGCACACCACGGCTGAGCTGAGGTAGGTCAGACACAGAGACCAGTGTATGTATGTCATTGTCAGTGGGTCAGGAAGGTCAGTGTATGTAGGTCAGTGGTCAGTGTATGTAGGTCAGTGGTCAGTGTATGTAGGTCAGGCAGGTCAGTGTATGTAGGTCAGTGTATTAGGTCAGGCAGGTCAGTGTATGTAGGTCAGTGGTCAGTGTATGTAGGTCAATGGTCAGTGTAAGTAGGTCAGGCAGGTCAGTGTATGTAGGTCAGTGTATGTAGGTCAGTGGTCAGTGTATGTAGGTCAGGCAGGTCAGTGTATGTAGGTCAGGCAGGTCAATATATGTAGGTCAGGCAGGTCTTTTTGCCACCTAGCAACGCCCCTGCTCACTAGAGTGCTGGGCTGTGGAGGGGGGCAGGAGTGGCTGGCTCAGGCTCTTAGGCTCTGGTGTCCCTGTGTCTTGCCGAGAAAGTTCCCCCGGCGGATAAGGACCCCCCTCTACTGCACATGTGCTGCGCTTGCGCAGCATGAAAGACTACAGAGCCACCGAAAGTCTCCGAAGATGAACAGCTGATCGTCAGCTGTACACGGCGCCTGCGCACTTATTCTGCCCTAAGTCCAGGTTCAAGCCCCACCATCCAAGTGGACATAGAGATAGAATAAAAATATGCTTGAAGCGAGCCTGCGTGGAGCTCTGTTACAGGCACTGTGTACAGCTGACTCACTGTGTTCAGCTTTGGCTATTTTTGGCGGCTCCGTTGTGGTTCGTACTGCGCAAGTACAGGGGGTCCTTATCTGTTGGGGGGAACTTTCACAGCAGAACACCTGCAACTAATCTTTTTCGCTTTACTAACAATGTGTGGAGGTGGCCATCTTGGTAGAGACAGGGCTATGCTTCCTCATATCAGAGCATCCAGTAAGGAGAACAGTGAGCAAAACCATAGTGACAGCACCTAATCTTTTATGTCGACCAGTCAGAGCCAGCAGAGCCACATATACAGTTATGAGGCTGCAGAACAAGAGTGCCTAGGCACTGATATTCCAGGAAGTTCACTTCTATGTTTCAACAGGGATTCTAGATGAAAGGTAGATATTTAAGGGTACTGATTAGGCACAATTAACCACTTGCCGACCGCTGCACGCCGATACCGTCCTGCGTATTTGATGTGCATGAAGTTACATCTCCTGTAGTCCCATCCGTAAGTAATGTATGGCTGATTCACCCAGAAGAAAATCTGTTTGTGTGTTTCCCGGCGTCTTCGGCTGTGTGCCGTGTGTGATCATATGTCTCCACCTTGCTGGCAGCCTCCAGCTCAGGGGGCTTTGCGAAGGTGGCATCACGTGACGGGACGGTCGTGACGCCAGCAACGTGAAGGAGACATACGATCACGCACGGCACACAGCCGAAGACGCCGGGAAACAGATTTTCTTCCGGGTGAAATAGCCATACTTTACTTACGAATGGGACTACCACTGACCACCAAGCCTGAGGCATTGTGTACCCCCAATGCTGCTGGGGTATTTTCTACTCCCGCCGGCAACACGGTCCGGCAACCCTAAAATATAAAGAACAGTAAACTGGCCCTTTGTTAAAAAGTTTGGAGATTCCTGGACTAGACTGATGAGGTGATCTGAAAATATTTGTAAGAATTTGGTACTCCCACATCTGCTCATGCCATGGCTTATCTCTGCAGGTCAATAGTGCTTAGCGGTGATCTTCTTCTTTAATGACGGTGGTTGACTATGATATATAACAGACGATCTTTGACATAACGTCTAAGAGGCCAGCTTCTGCTACCAAGCGCTCCTGTTTGAGAAGGATGAACTCTGCTTGGCTGGTGTTCTGGCACAGGAGATGCTGGATTTCTTGTGCCACACCGCAGCAACACAGTCTGGCTTGGCAGGAAGAACGAAGCATGATCAGAGGATATGCCAAGGCAGAGTGAAATGTAACACCCAGCCGGAGTGCGTGGGTTCCCCCGGCCTCCGCTATTATATATAATCATTTATAATTGTCTTCACTTAGTGTCTCCCATTTGAATCTGCAATTCATATTTCAAGTGGAATTAAATTAGAACGTCAAACCTTCTTCTGTTAGGCCAAGAGGCTAAATTAAACACGAATGGGTAGGCATGCATTAGCGGCTCATCGTTAATGAGGGTGTCAGGAATTTCTATCCCAGCATGAGGGCAGGGACTAAAGAGAAGAAGTGTTGTGCTCGATAGTAGTAGTTAATCACGTTCAGCTGGAGTTGTTCTGTAATGTTGAAGACATTTTGTAACTTCTCCAAACCACTTCTTCAGTTCTAATCAGTGTCAGGAAGATACCTCAGCGTTTATATCCACGCAGGTAGCACAGAAACCGTAATCCAATCTTCAGTTCAATAATCCAATGCATCAAGGCAGATGCTGATTGTCCAAAAACAGGATGGGCAGTGTGAAAGTTGTGGAACCACCTGTTTTAGTTACATAATCGCATTGTTGGTTTCTGGAAGTCTGCACAGGTGTCAATTCTTTGGTTCACATAGATGAAGATGAGAATTGTAAAATTGTCAGGGAAAAGATGTTAAAGTGGCATTTTATGTAGAAGACAGATAGCGTTGAAGGCTCCACCCCTGTTCAGGGATGATTGTTTCAGTCTGACATCGATGGCCTCTTTTACACCTCTTGTTGAATCAGTTGTCCTCTCTTTCAAAATGTGCACCTAATTTTTCCAAAATAATGTCGGTTTACCTTAAAGTGTAGGAAAACTGCTGAGCACTGACCTGTAGAGGTTGCCCTCCAATGTTGGGCCATTCATTTGCTGAGAGGTTCCAAAACATTCTTTGGTTGAGAGAGGTTCCTGGGCCATCTGTTTTTTGAAAGACTCCACAACATTCCTTTGTTGAGAGGTTCCACAACGTTCCTTTGTTGAGAGAATCCACAACGTTCTTTTGTTGAAAGGTTCCACAACGTTCCTTTGTTGAGAGGTTCCACAACATTCCTTTGTTGAGAGGTTCCACAACGTTCCTTTGTTGAGAGGTTCCACAACATTCCTTTGTTGAGAGGTTCCACAACGTTCCTTCCTCCTCTTTCTGTTGTCCATGCTTAGTGTGAGACACACAGACACACAATGCAAAGACTATTTCCGCGTACACACGATCGGACTATCCGGCGGACTTAGTCCCGCGGACAATCCGACGGACTTTCCAGCGGAGGTCCGCCAGACTTTCCGAACGAGCGGACTTGCCCACACACAACCGGACTTTTCCGGGGGATGCTGGGACTTTGACATCATAACGGGCGGGGGCACCATGTCACATCACCCCGCCCCATGTCCCTATATAAGTGGCCGCGCAACGCGTCCCGGCCATTACAAGCCGAGAGAGCGTTGTGTCAACATCGGGAGAAGAAGAAGAAGCAGATGGTGGTGGCTGCGACAACAGCGACGAACCAGAAGACCGGGCCAACGCTAGTAAAAGAGCTGCAAGAAGATAGCGGAGGCCCGGCAGAAGAAACGAAGATTGGGACAATACCCCCGAAGTCGGAAGAAGACCCCTGAAGCCGGAAGAAGAACCCCGGAGCTGTCTAATAAAGTACTTTAAAAACCTGTGTTGTGTTTTTTTTTAACACTTTTTCCCTTAGGTGAATGGGTAGGGTTACCATGTACCCCGTACTCATTCACATAGGGTGGGGGGCCAGGATCTGGGGGCCTCCTTATTAAAGGGGGCTCCTGGATTCCGATAAGCCCCCCGCCCGCAGACCCCGACAACCAACGGCCAGGGTTGCCGGGAAGAGGCCCTTGTCCTCCATAACATGGGGACAAGGTGCTTTGGGGTGGGGGCATGTTGAGGGCACGCGGCCTGGTACGGCTCAGGAGGGGGGGGGGGGGGCGCTCGCTCGTCCCCACCCCCTTTCCTGACCGGCCGGGCTGTGTGCTCGGATAAGGGTCTGATATGGATCTTGGGGGGACCCCCACACCGTTTTTTTGGGCGTAGGGATTCCCCTTTAAATCCATACCAGGTGACGGGGCTAGCAAGGTGTCAATCTCGCCGATCAAGGCGGTGGCATTGACTTCCTTCACTAGTCCCGTCTACCTGGAGTCATGTTCAAAATGAACAGACTTTACTCCGTGTGTGGGGCAAGTCCGTTCATTTCAAAAGTCCCGCGGACTAGCACACAGACGGCCGGATTGTCCGCTGGACTGCCGCGTCCGGCGGATAATTTTGAGTCAAGACTTCTTTCTAAGTCCGCCGGACTTTTGGGAAGAAAAGGTCCGCTGGAGCCCACACACGGGCGGATTGTCCGGCGGACCGGATAGTCCGATCGTGTGTACGCGGCATAAGTGAACTTTTCTCCTTTTTATCTGCTTTCAGGTGTGATCTTTATATTGCCCTCACCTGTTACTTGCCCCAGGTGAGTTTAAAGGAGCATCACATGCTTGAAACAATCTTATTTATCCACAATTTTGAAAGGGTGCCAAGAATTTTGACCAGCCCATTTTTGAAATTTTGTGTGACATTATGTCCAATTTTCTTTTTTTCCTCCCTTTTTTTGTTTTGTTCCAATACACACAAAGGGAATAAACATGTGCCTCGAGGCGATTCAGTTCGCAGTTGTAGCGCTATACAAATCATTCATTCATTCATGTGTATAGCAAAACGTGTTACTGCAATACTGCAAAACTTTGAGAAATACTTGATTTTCTGTAAAAATTTCTGGGGTGCCAACATTTTCGGCCATGACTGTAACTAGAACCTTCAGGGCCCCCGGTGCAAGGAACCATGAAGGCCCCCCCTGACCACTGGTCCTTTCCAAGGATCTCGGGGTCCTTTTCTCCCATCACGGGAGAAGCATCAGTGTCGTCAGGATGTTGTGTGTGGCCCCTTCAGTTTGCTGTTGGGCTACTTATCAGATAGGTAGTCTAATGGTCAACTGGAAGAGTTTGCAGATTTACAAAATCGTTTTTGCTCATACAAGTCATGGTGCTGGATATAGAGTTAAGTTTTCATTCACTTTAAATGACACAGTGGGGTTGATTTACTAAAGGCAAGTAGACTGTGCACTTTGCATTCTGTAATGGCATTTGCTCCAGAGCTTAGAAAAATGCGGTAAAGCTTTGCTGTCTTTGAATGAATGATTTGTATAGCGCTGCAAATGCGAACTGAATCGCCTCAAGGCGCTTGATTCAACCTGCGTTAAATACTTCTTAACCGCTTCCCGACCGGTGCACGCCGATGTACGCCTTTTTAAATGCCGCCATGCCATCGGGAGCGCGCCGGTCGGGACCCCCGTGAGGCCGGTCGCGGGTCCCGTGGACTCGATCGCCGCGGAGACACCCGCGATTGTCTCACGGGAAGGCTGAAGGGGGTGATGCGGAAATAAACAGCATCTCCCCGTTCTGCCTAGCAACTAGTGACGCCGATCAGCATTCACTAGCTGACAGCCACGCCCCCCCACAGTAAGAAACACACCCCTAGGCATACTTAACCCCTACACTGCCACCTAGTGGTTAACCCCTTCACTGCCAGTGTCATTTATACAGGAATCAATGCATTTAAATAGCATTGATTGCTGTATAAATGACAATGGTCCCAAAAATGTGTCAAAAATGTCCGATGTGTCCGCCATAATGTCGCAGTCACAATAAAAATCGCTGATCGCTGCCATTACTAATAAAAAAAAATGATTAATAAAAATGCTATAAAACTATCCCCTATCTTGTAAATGCTATAACTTCTGCGCAAACCAATCAATAATCGCTTATTGCAATTTTTTTAACCAAAAATATGTATAAGAATACGTATCGGCCTAAACTGAGGAAAAAATATTATTTTTATATATTTTTGGGGGATATTTATTATAGCAAAAAATAAAAAAGAATGCGTTTATTTTTCAAAATTGTCGCTCTTTTTTGTTTACAGCACAAAAAATAAAAACCGCAGGGACGATCAAATACCACCAAAAGAAAGCTCTATTTGTGGGGAAAAAAGGACGTCAATTTTGTTTGGGAGCCACGTCGCACGACCGCGTAATTGTCAGTTAAAGCGACGCAGTGCCGAATCGCAAAAAGGGGCCTGGTCCTTTGGCTGCAAATTGGTCCGGTCTGAAAGTGGTTAAAAGAGGTAGGTCTTGAGTTTTTTCCTGAAGGCCCGATGGTTTCCTTCCAAGCGGATGTTCGTGGGTAGAGCGTTCCATAGCCGTGGTCCTTGGCCTGAAAATCTTCGTTCTCCCCTTGATTTGTATCAGGACTTGGGGACGACGAGGAGGTTTTGGTTGGTTGATCGGAGGTTGCGATTGGGAGAGTAGTGTTTTATTTTTTCGCATAGGTATTGAGGAGCGTCTCCATGTGTGCATTTGTGGGTCAGGCAGAGGGTCTTGAATGTGATCCGATCCTTTACGGTTAGCCAGTGTAGGATCCTCAGGGAGGGGGAGATGGACTCCCAGGGTTTTTTTCCCCGTGTCGTGTTTTGGACGACTTGTAGAGAGTGGCGGCTGGTGCTCAAAATTTTTGGGGGGGGCGCAAACAAACTGAAAAATTCAGAAAAAAAACCCCATCAATTGCAGCCTCACTGTGCCATCAAACGCTGCCACTTTCCCCCAAATGCTGCCACTGTGCCCCAAATGCTGCCACTGTGCCCATTAAGTGCTGCCACTGTGCCCCAAGTGCTGCCACTGTGCCCATTAAGTGCTGCCATTGTGCCCCAAATGCTGCCACTGTGCCCCAAGTGCTGCCACTGTGCCCCAAGTGCTGCCGTTGTGCCCCAAGTGCTGTCACTGTGCCTCAAATGCTGCCACTGTGCCCATTAAATGCTGCCACTGTGCCCCAAGTGCTGCCACTGTGCCCCAAGTGCTGCCAATGTGTCCCAACTGCTGCCACTGTGCCCCAAGTGCTGCCTTCCAATGTGCCCCAAGTGCTGCCACTGTGCCCCAAGTGCTGCCACTGTGCCCCAAGTGCTGCCTTCCAATGTGCCCCAAGTGCTGCCACTGTGCCCCAAGTGCTGCCTTCCAATGTGCCCCAAGTGCTGCCACTGTGCCCCAAGTGCTGCCTTCCAATGTGCCCCAAGTGCTGCCACTGTGCCCCAAGTGCTGCCAATGTGCCCCCCGGCACTTACCTTGTCTCTAGTGTGCAGCGGGTGACAGCGGCAAGCGGCGAGCAGTGTCAGGTGTCCTCCATTTCATCCAGACCTGATATCTTCTCCAGCGCTCCTCCTCTTGTCTTCTGCAATGATTGGACGCCTAGGCATCCAATCACAGCGCCTGTGACTTCAGCCAATCAGGTGACAGGTAACACAGACCCGGCAACGCTTCCAAAGAAACCCCGCCGCTGTAATTCAGATGCCCGGCGCCGGACAGGGTGACAATAGATAGATTCATGCAATGCACGAATCTATCTATTGGTGATAGAGCGGTGCAGGAGAGTGGGGGCGGCGCTCCTGCGCCCTCTATGGACACACCGCCACTGCTTGTAGGCGTGCAATCTGGAATTTAGGTAGTCCTATGTAGAGAGAGTTTGCATAGTCGAGTCTTTCAGCATCCAATCATGTGCAAGCATAAAAATTTTTAATTTTCCTTGCATGTGATTGGGTAATCTTTGCAAAGTGAAGCTTCACCTCATTTACTAAGTTCTGGAGGAACTGCACTTGCATGGTACTGTATATGCATTTTTTTTGTAGACGCAGTGTTTTCCTTTAGGTCATCAGTTGAATTCTCTTTCCCTCAGGAGCTGACGTTACAACCCTGAAAATGATTCCAGCTAGTAAAAGTTCCATTTATTTTGGGCTGAAATATTTTGGTTTAATATCTCCCGCAGGTTTGCGGACATTTTCGGAGTGTAATGAACGCACACGCTGGCCGACCTTCGGGGAATAAATCTATTTATCACTGTAGATGAGCTATGAAACGTTCCACGATGCTCCATAGTGGGTGCTGAGCCACAAGGCGGACTTTCTGAGAAATGAGCGATATTCTCCGAATAGGAAGAAAAAAACTCACGTGGATGAAAAAAAACATAACTTTCCCGGAAGGGTCATTTTCCCTGTTTTTTTTTTTTAAAACGTCATCAGCTATTAAAAATCCAATTATCAGACAGCGCCTACTCACCTAAGGGAAACCATAAAGGCCCAATCCAGGTCCTGCTTTGTCACCTGCTACCATACCCGGCCTGGACAATAATGATCCCTTCTAAATGATGTTTAACCACTTCATCTCCAGAAGATTTATCCCTTCTTCATGACCAGGCCATTTTTTACGATATGGCACTGCGTTACTTTAACCACTTCAGCCCCGGACCAAATACGCGGTTGTGCGACGTGGCTCCCAAACAAAATTGGCGTCCTTTTTTTCACACTAATAGAGCTTTCTTTTGGTGGTATTTGATCGCCCCTGCAGTTTTAATTTTTTGCGCGATAAACAAAAATAGAGCGACAATTTTGAAAAAAATGCAATATTTTTTGCTTTTTGCTATAATAAATATCCCCAAAAAATATATAAAAAAACATTTTTTTTCCTCAGTTTAGGCCGATACGTATTCTTCTACATATTTTTGGTAAAAAAAATCGCAATTAGCGATTATTGATTGGTTTGCGCAAAAGTTATAGCGTTTACAAAATAGGGGATCATTTTATAGCATTTTTATTAACATTTTATTTTTTTACTAGTAATGGCCGCGATCAGCGATTTTTATTGTGACTGCGACATTATGGCGGACACATCGGACATTTTTGACACATTTTTGGGACCATTGTCATTTATACAGCAATCAATGCTATTTAAATGCATTGATTCCTGTATAAATGACACTGGCAGTGAAAGGGTTAACCACTAGGGGGAGGGGAGGGGTTATGGGCTGTGACGTGTGTGTGTTTTTTACATTAGGGGGCGGGGCTGACGTCTGACGTCATTGATCGGCTTTCCCGATGACAGGGAACAGGTTTGTTTACACAGACCTCTCCCTGTTCTTCAGCTCTGTGACCCGATCGCGGGACACCAGCGGCGATCGGGTCCGCTGGTCCCGCGGCCAGGTCACGGAGCTCCCAAACGGGTCTCGAGCGTGCCGCTGGCGGCGCGTCCGCGACCCACGGCCAAGCAATTAAAGGGCCACGTACCTGTATGTGGTTTTGCCTAGCCGTGCCATTCTGCTGACGTATATGTGCAGGAGGCGGTCGGGAAGCGGTTAAGCAGTTAAATAGTTAAAAGTCAGCAGGCGCAGTATGTGTAGCTGCCGGTTTTTAATTTTTGCAGGGGTTGGCGGACCGCCGCTTTAAGGTTGATTCTCACAAAGGAAACTTAATAGCGGTTCAGTGAAATGTCTGATTTCCCGGCTCTGGGCTATATATCACCGCTCTTATTAGCGACAAGCCGGGGATCCGGTTGCAAGAAAAGGAGGTTTCGGCTCGGTTCCCCTCACCTAACGGGGCAAATCGGAGATGAAAACTTTCCATAAAGATCTTCTGGTGGATCGGATCCAGAGCCGTGTTATTCTTCCTGACTTGATGCACTTAAACTGACATCCACATTCATTCCCGGTCAGCGGTGATGGGGGGCGCCGCATCAAGAATTCATCAGACAAGGCTGGAGTTCATTGGACGGGGAACATTCTCCCGAACCTCCATGTAGGAGATTGTAGTAAAAGTATCTTTATTATTTTTTTTTTTGTTATATTTTTATGGTAGTTCAGTGAAGCTGCGATCACTTCAATCACACAGCCAGATTCAGGAAATATTTTAAAAGCCGCAGCGCCTAACTGTAAATGCATGTCATGATTTTGAAGTTGAATACCGGGGTAATGGCTACACTATATTACCAAAAGTATTGGGACGCCTGCCTTTACACGCACATGAACTTTAAAGTGGAGTGCCCACCAAAAAAAAAAAAATGTGGCTTAAAAATCCTAAAAAAATAAAAAATAAATAATTGGAAAAAAAAATTTTTTTACTCACCTCTAAATGGCTGTTGCTAGGGGGTCCCTCGTAGTCTGCCACCTTCATTCCCCGGGCTAAACGTCACTTCCTGTAGGCGCCGCACAGTCATCTGGGACCTGTCATGTGTCCCAGAGGGGTGAGCGTCGAATCACAGCGCACGGCGCCGCTCGCGCATGCGCAGTGGGTGCCTGGCTGTGAAGCCACAGCCGGGTTCCCACATTAAGAATGCCGGCGCCGCGAGCGGAGCGGGGAACGAGGGGGGGTCTCGTTCCCCCGCATCGCTGGACCCCGGGACAGGTAAGTGTCCGATTTTTAAAAAAGTCAGCAGCTGCAGTATTTGTAGCTGCTGACTTTAAATTTTTTTTTTTTTGTGGGCCCTCCTCTTTAATGGCATCCCAGTCTTAGTCCGTAGGGTCCAATATTGAGTTGGCCCACCCTTTACAGCTATAACAGCTTCAACTCTTCTGGGAAGGACGTCCACAAGGTTTAGGAGGGTGTCTATGGGAATGTTTGACCATTCTTCCAGAAGCGCATTTGTGAGGTCAGGGCACTGATGTTGGACGAGAAGGCCTGGCTCGCAGTCTCCGCTCTAATTCATCCCAAAGGTGTTCTAGCGGGTTGAGGTCAGGACCAGTCAAGGCAGGGCAAAAGGGGCAGCTGCCCTGGGCCCTGTCATTGTTGTGGGGCCCAAAGCAGCTGCCTCATACTTGCCAACTATCCTGGTTTAAATTCCCTCATCCCTCGAGGTTTTAGTCCTGTGCTGTGTCCCAATATCTCAGTGTGAAGTGCTGCTACTAATGCTGCCCAGCTCTGTCCTTTTGTTGTGTGCCGATGACTCAACTGTAGACACTGAGTTTACATGTAAATTACCGGCATTCATATGTAAATAGCGGCGGCCGGCGGCATTGATATGTATATCATGTTCCCCTGAGGTCATATCCACAGTAATCTCTAGAAGCCAATAAACAAGCAGAAATCATGTGCTGTAACCTCTAGCAACTAATCAGTGAGCGGTAATGTGTGCTGTACCTTTGGCAACCAGTCAGTGAGCGGTAATGATACAATGTAACCTCTGGCAACCAATCACAATAGCTGCCTGATCTGATTCAGTAAACTGATTTTGAGTCTAGCTGCTATTTATTGTATGTCTCAGAGCAGGTGGAGAGTGAAACTGCATGGGGGGGGGCCCCAAGAAAAGTTTTGCCCAGGGTCCAATGAATATTAAAGATGGCCCTGCAGTCAACTTCCTCCACTCCAAACTCGCTCCTCCGTGTCTTTATGGACCTTGCTTTGTGCACTGGTGGGCAGTCATGTTGGAACAGGAAAGGGGCCGTCCCCAAACTGTTCCCACAAAGTTGGGGGGATGAAATTGCTCGAAATGTCTTGGTATGCTGACGCCTTAAGAGTTCCCTTCACTGGAACTAAGGGGCCAACCCTAACCCCTGAAAAACAACCCCCCCACCATAATCCCCCCTCCACCAAATGATTTGGACCAGTGCACAAAGCAAGGTCTATAAAGACATGGATGAGCGAGTTTGGGGGTAGAGGAACTTGACTGGCCTGCCCAGAGTCCTGACCTCAACCTGATAAAACACCTTTGGGATGAAACAGAATGCAGACTGTAAGTCAGGGCTTCTCGTCCAACATCAGTGACTGACCTCACAAATGCTCTTCTGGAAGAATGGTCAAACATTCCCATAGACACCCTCCTAAACCTTGTGGACGGCCTTCCCAGAAGAGTTGAAGCTGTTAAAGCTGCAAAGGGTGGAGCCAACTCAATATTGAACCCTACGGACTAAGACTGGGATGCCATTAAAGTTCATGTGCGTGTAAAGGCCTTCAGAGGAGGAGAACGGAACTTCCTCCTCTAAACCTGCCCGTACCCGGTCTCACTGCCTCCCCACCCCCAGCTTCCTCGTGACGTGAGTCGTGTATGTGTCCTATATAGCTCCACTAGAAGAATCGGATCATAATGTAGGGGGGATCTATGGGGATCCTGCTCTAAAGGGGGATCTATGGGGACCCTTATCTAAAGGGGATCTATGGGGACCCTGCTCTAAAGGGGGATCTATGGCGGATCCTGCTCTAAAGGGGATCTATGGGGGCCCTGATCTAAAGGGGGATCTATGGGGACCCTGCCCTAAAGGGGGATCTATGGGGCACCCTGCTCTAAAGGGGGATCTATGTGGACCCTGATCTAAAGGGGGATCTATGGGGACCCGGCTCTAAAGGGGGATCTATGGGGACCCTGCTCTAAAGGGGGATCTATAGGGACCCTTCCCTAAAGGGGGATCTATGTTGACCCTTTTCTAAAGGGGGATCTAGGGGGACCCTGCTCTAAAGGGGGATATATGGGGACCCTGCCCTAAAGGGGGATCTATGTTGACTCTGCTCTAAAGGGGGATCTATGGGGACCTTGCTCTAAAAGGGATCTATGGGGACCCTTCTCTAAAAGGGGGATCTATGGGGACCGTGCTCTAAAGGGGATCTATGGGGACCCTTCTCTAAAGGGGGATCTATGGGGACCCTTCTCTAAAGAGGGATCTATAGGGACCCTGCCCTAAAGGGGATCTGTGTGGACCGTGCTCTAAAGGGGGATCTATGGTGACCCATTTCTAAAGGGGGGTCTATGGGGACCCTTCTCTAAAGGGGGATCTATAGGGACCCTACCCTAAAGGGGATCTGTGGGGACCTTGCTCTAAAAGGGATCTATGGGGACCCTTCTCTAAAAGGGGATCTATGGGGACCCTTCTCTAATGGAGGATCTATGGGGACCCTGCTCTAAAGGGGGATCTATGGGGACCCTTTTCTAAAGGAGGATCTATGGGGACCCTTCTCTAAAGGAGGATCTATGAGGACCCTTTTCTAAAGGAGGATCTATGGGGAACCTGCTCTAAAGGGGGATCTATAGGGACCCAGGCTTGCTCTAAAGGGGATCTATAATTTGAAATGTACCCTGGTGTCCTTCACTAAGGTCTGTACTTGTCCACCACAGCCTTGGCCTGCGCCTATCCCCGCATGTTCCTCAGTAGACGAGGGGTTAAATCTCAGCCCCAACCCAACTGACTGGAAGTCCTGAGACATTATCTTCCCGCTCACGCCATCTCTTCTAGAAAACGAAGTCTATGAAGTAGAAATGACGCTCGTCCCTCGTCTTGCGTAAATTCATAAACTGTCCTCAGCTGTGCTCCGCAGTCGGGAGCTGAAGACACTTCTCAGTAAGAGGATAAAGCTGCCCGGACGGCCCCCCGCCATTCACCGCGAGCGATTATTCAACCGCAAGCTAATGTGATTTAGACTTAAAGGGAGACATGTGGATCTGCTGAATCAAAGTTCTGCGGTTGTTGGGATCAGAAGGTCAGCGGTGACCCGTCTCTCGTCTCTCGCGGTCTGCGGGAATTTACAGATGTTCTCTGACAATGTTACAATTCAGCGTGAATTATTTCTGGAGCACCGAAAGATTCTGGTTCCAATGACCAGTGACATGGAGTGGTGGCAATCCAGCAGGCGGTCAGGGAGCACCAATATCATTTATTTATCTAATATTTACTAAAATTAGGGCTGTTACTGATTAAAATTTTAGTGTTCGATTAAACGTTTTTTTTTTTATTAATTAATCGACTAATTTCGATTACCGTATTTATCGGCGTATAACACGCACCCAAGTTTAGGAGGGAATTTTAAGCAAAAGAGGTTTTAGAAGGGAAGTTTAGGGAAAAAAAAAACTTACATTTAAGCGTCATTTGCAGGCTGCCCAGCGTCATTTGCAGTTTGCCCAGCGTCATTTGCAGCTTGCCCAGCGTCATTTGCAGCTTGCCCAGCGTCATTTGCAGCTTGCCCAGCGTCATTTGCAGCCTTGCCCAGCGTCATTTGCAGCTTGCCCAGCGTCATTTGCAGCTTGCCCAGCGTCATTTGCAGTTTGCCCAGCGTCATTTGCAGCTTGCCCAGCGTCATTTGCAGCTTGCCCAGCGTCATTTGCAGTTTGCCCAGCGTCATTTGCAGCTTGCCCAGCGTCATTTGCAGCCTGCCCAGCGTCATTTGCAGCTTGCCCAGCGTCATTTGCAGCCTTGCCCAGCGCCATTTGCAGCCTTGCCCAGCATCATTTGCAGCCTTGCCCAGCGTCATTTGTAGCTTGCCCAGTGTCATTTGTAGCTTGCCCAGCGTCATTTGTAGCTTGCCCAGTGTCATCTGCAGCTTGCCAGAGTCATTTGTAGCTTGCCAGGTGTCATTTGTAGCTTGCCAGTGTCATCTGCAGCTTGCCAGAGTCATTTGTAGCTTGCCCAGCGTCATTTGTAGCTTGCCCAGTGTCATCTGCAGCTTGCCAGAGTCATTTGTAGCTTGCCAGGTGTCATTTGCAGTTTGCCAGCGTCATTTGCAGTCTTGCCGACGTTTAAATTTCCCGCCGCGAGACAAACCGCGCATGCGCGGCCGAAAAAAACCGAACCGCGGCCGAAAAAGGCCGACGCGCGGCCGAAAAAGGCAGACGCGCGGCCGAAAAAGACCGAGCCGACTGTTCGGCTCCACTCGGAGTCCCGCCTCCCTGCTGTTTCGGGAGCGAGCGCAGGGAGTATCGGCGTATAACACGCACCCACGACTTTCCCCCGATTTTTAGTGGGAAAAAGTGCGTGTTATACGCCGATAAATACAGTAATTATAACGCACAAACAGATCCAACTACTTTTAGCTGATCTCCTTGCATTGCAACTCTGCATTAGTCAGTGGTAAATGTGGTATAAACTATATACAATCCCCTGACACTTCCACAATCCATGACTTAACTTCACAGTTCACACAAATACGTTTTTAAATTTAAACTGTAGCACTGACAAAAGTAATTTTTTTCCCCACAGTAGCGTGACAATCCCTCCACCTCCGGTCTAACTAATCACCCTCACCTTATGGCATGGACCCTGTGCAAACAGGTGATCATGCAAGCGGGTATCAAAAGAACCATAAGCTTTTCTTTCTACCCATGACCTGGCGTCTCCTTAGATCTCAGCAAGGACGCAGGTCATGGGTAGAAAGAAAAGATCTAAGTGCTCACCGCTTAAGTATAAGATTTCATTTTTGTGTTCAAACACGAACTACTCACATAAAGATGATAAAAACACAGCATGTAAAGCCGACAATCGTGTTAGTTCCGTAGGGCAGCAGCGGGTGACGTCATGCGTAGCTCCTCCCCCTTAGGCGTTACATTCAATCAGAGCTTCAGCGTCACTGGACTCCTCCCCCCTTCCCTTCGTTAGCAGACGGAGTCACTTGGGGAAGGGGGGAGGAGTCCGGTGACGTCGATTTCCGTGACGTCACCGGATCTCCGACGGAACTCCTTGAAGACCCGGAAGCCGGCGGAGAGGCGAGTACCGATCAAAAGAATTTTGATCGATCAAAAAAATTTACGATTAATCGAGGAATTCATCTTTCATTTCCACAGCCCTAATTAAAATTGATTATTTTACTGGTAGGCAAGCTTCTAGTGATCAGCTGGGCTCAGCCATTGGCTACATTTGTAGGCATGTTTACAGCATCAAGGACTAGAAACCAGCCTATTTCTATAATTTGGTGTTTAAAAGTTAAAATCCCTAATTTTTGCTAGAAAATTACTTAGAACCCCCAAACATTATATAAATATATATTTTTTTGTAGCAGAGAATCTAGAGAATAAAATGGCGGTGGTTGCAATATTTTGTGTCACACGGTATTTGTGCGGCGGTGTTTTAAACGCAATTTTATTGGGAAAAGGGACACTTTCATGAATTAAAAAAAAACCAAAACAGTAAAGTTATCCCAATTTTTTTTTTGTATAATGTGAAAGATTATTACGCCGAGTAAATAGATACCAAACCTGTCACGCTTTATAATTGCGCGCACTCGTGGAATGGGGACAAACTTTTGTACCTAAAAATCTCCATAGGCAACGCTTAATTTTTTTTTTTACAGGTTACCAGGTTAGAGTTACAGAGGAGGTCTAATGCTAGAATTATTGCTCTTGCTCTGTCGATCGCGGCGATACCTCACATGTGTGATTTATACACCGTTCACATATGCGGGCGCGACTTCCGTATGCGTTTTCTTTGCTGCGCGAGCTCGCAGTAATAGGGGCGGTTTGAATTTTTTTTTTCTTATTTGTTTTATTTATTTTTATATTATGAAATTGTGTTTTTTTTTAAATAAATACATTTGATCACTTTTATTGCTGTCCTAAGGAATGTAAACATCCCTTTTGACAGTAATAGGTGGTGACAGGTACTCTTTATGAAGCTATCGGGGGGGTCTAAAAGACCCCAAATGTCTCCTTTGCACTTCAAAGTATTCAGATCACTGAAAACGGTGTATCTGAATACCGTATATATTTTTAAAAAAAACAGCGCCATTGGCAGCCGAGTAAACAGGAAGTGACGTCGTGACGTCGCTTCCGTGTTAACATCAAGGAGACTGGAATGAAGCCGTTTCCGGCTTCATTCCAGTCTGTCACTAGCCGCCGGAAACGGCGGATGTTCGATCGTACAAAGGTACAATGTTGCAATCTGTTCACTAGGGGAGAGGAGACTGGGAAAATGCTTCCTGCTGCCTGCAGCAGAATGATGACATCATGACAGCCTAGGCAATATCATTGTAGCAGAATACATTTTGACATAAATTGATGAAGACATTATACATTATTTTTTTTTTTATTTTATCAGATATATTTTATAACAGAACATCTTTTAACCACTTTCAGCCCAGGACCAATTTGCAGCCAAAGGACCAGGCCCCTTTTTGCGATTCGGCACTGCGTCGCTTTAACTGACAATTGCGCGGTCGTGCGACGTGGCTCCCAAACAAAATTGACGTCCTTTTTTCCCCACAAATAGAGCTTTCTTTTGCTGGTAATTGATCGCCCCTGCGGTTTTTATTTTTTGCGCTATAAACCAAAAAGAGCAACAATTTGGAAAAAAACGCATTCTTTTCAAAAGTTTTTATTGAACATAAAACAAGTATACAGATATTACAAACATGGAGTAACATCCAATATGAATCAATATATGGAACTTATGTGTTACAGAACGTAATGAACTCAGGCATATACGCATTCGTTTTTAATTTTTTGCTATAATAAATATCCCCCAAAAATATATAAAAAAACATATTTTTTCCTCAGTTTAGGCCGATACGTATTCTTCTACATATTTTTGTTAAAAAAATATTGCAATAAGCGATTATTGATTGGTTTGCGCAGAAGTTATAGTGTTTACAAGATAGGGGATAGTTTTATAGCATTTTTATTAATAATTTTTTTTTTTATTAGTAATGGCGGCGGTTTTTATTGTGACTGCGACATTATGGCGGACACATCGGACATTTTTGACACATTTTTGGGACCATTGTCATTTATACAGCAATCAGTGCTATTTACATGCACTGATTCCTGTGTAAATGACACTGGCAGTGAAGGGATTAACCACTAGGTGGCAGTGTAGGGGTTAAGTGTGCCTAGAGGTGCGTTTCTTACTGTGGGGGGGGGGGGGGCGTGGCTGTCAGCTAGTGAATGCTGATCTCTGCTCCAATCACAGGGAGCAGAGACCGGCGTCACTAGTTGCTAGGCAGAACGGGGAGATGCTGTTTATTTCAGCATGTCCCCGTTCAGCCTTCCCGTGAGACGATCGCGGGTGTCCCCGCGGCTATCGAGTCCGCGGGACCCGCGACCCGCCTCACGGGGGCACGGCGGCATCTTAAAGGGGACGTACATGTACGCCCTTATGCTTGTCCGTGCCATTCTGTCGACGTATATCGTCGTGCGCCGGTCTTTTTTTTTTTAATTTTCTCTTTTTTCGTTTATATTATAATAATAAAAAAAAAAAAAACTGTGACGATCAAATGGCACCAAAAGAAATCTCTATTTGTGTGAAAAAAATTTGACACATTTCGTTTGGGTACCGCGTTGCATGACATTGGCAATTAAGCCCCATACACACGGTCGGACTTTTTCATGGATTCTGTCCGATCGGACAATGTTGTTGAAAAATCAGACCGTGTGTATGCACCATCGGACAGTGTGCGTCGGATTGTCCGACGGACAAAGTCTTATCTCCTGCTGGAAAGATTTGCCGACAACACGGTCCGATCACACCAAATCCGATCGTGTGTACGCTTGTCCGACCGGACAAAGTGCTACGCATGCTCAGATCACATTACAAGACCAAAGCTATTGGCTACTAGCCTCTACGTAGTCCCGTCGTAGGCAACAAACGTCACCACGTTCAGAATGATCGGATTTTCCGACAACTTTGTCCGACCGTGTGTACGCAAAACCAACATCAGACAAAGTATGACGGACAGGATCCGACCGACCTGGTCCGCGGATTGTCCGACCGTGTGTATGGGGCTTAAAAGTAGCGCAGCGCTGAATAGCAAAAAATTCTCTGATCATGAAGGGGGTAAAATCTTCCGGAGCTGAAGTGGATCATTTATGAACAATGGATCCTGTTGCTGTATATTGTACCATGCCCAGAATTTTATTTATACAGACTTGTAAAGATGCCGAAAGGTCGACTTTAACAGTGAACAATACTAGAAGAAATATCGGCTTTTTATTACAACAATATTTTTCTTCTGTTCAGGTTCCCGTTTATAAACTCTGTTCAGCTGCTAACAGATGAGAAGTTGAGCCGAGTCCAGAACTCTCTTCCAGAATCTCCATGTGAGCCGATGGCTTCCATTTTATCCAAGACGGTTTACCAGAAGTCGGGCCGGTGTACCGTGACCGCCACCCGGATCAGTGGGAGAGGCATGGCCAGGGTCTACTTATTCCGTAATCCATTCATAAACACAGACCGTCATCTACAGATGGGACAGCTAAGGGGCTTAATCCAAGGTGATGGGGGGGGGGGGGGGATGTTTTTTTTATTAAAACTAAAGGGGTGAGACGAAGGATAAGCAGAATTGCATCAAAATTATTTGTGAGCTTTCTGGGCTGGTTGGATTTGCTGTACCAGTAATTGTGCAATGTCCTGAAAATGAAAGGGCTCTGTTCCAAAAATCAGTCCCGATACGGAGAATAAAAATGTATGTAACTTTCTTACATTGTTTATAAATGACATTGAGGTTGGAGTTGTTATATCAATATGCTGATCAATATTCTGTTGATATCAAATTATGCAGAGAAATAATTTTGGCCCAAGATATAGCGACTAGGGCTGTTCTGGTAGTACGGTCCGACCCGATCCCTTGTTTGGCAGGGGGTCGAGCATTATACATTAGACATGTGCATTCGTTTTCGTCTGAATGCATTTTCATCTGAATTTCAGGTATTTGTGTTATCGTTTTAACAAACGATAAGGAAAGTGCAGAATCCGAAAAACAACAAGATCCGACGTTTTCGTTGTGACAACAGTTCAATATAGATAGGAAATTCGACATGACGCTGACAATAAGAATCTGTGTCTATCGAACCTGTGGTTGAATGTGCCTAACCTTAACGCTATTAGTCCAAGATTATTCTACATAGAGAGAAAAGATTCGACATAGAAAAGATTTGACATAGAGAGAAAAGATTTGACATAGAAAAGATTCGACATAGAGAGAAAAGATTCGACATAGAAAAGATTTGACATAGAGAGAAAAGATTCGACATAGAAAAGATTTCGACATAGAGAGAAAAGATTTGACATAGAGAAAAGATTTGACATAGAGAAGATTCGACATAGAGAGAAAAGATCGCTGCTGGATTGAGATTCTATTTGAGAATCTGGATTGAGATTCTATATAGATTCTATATACCTTATCTTGTTACCTGTCTGATCAGTGATCACTACCACCAGTCCATTTTCTGTGTGAACTATATACATTCAACGTGCACGACAAAGATTCGACAAAGCAGCGAAAAACATACAAACGTTGAATCTTTGGCTTAAAACGAAAGATCCGTAGTTTTCGTTGTGACATCAGTTCGATATAGGTAGGAGATTCGACATGACGCTGACAATAAAAATCTGTGTCTATCGAACCTGTGGTCGAATGTGCCTAACCTTAACTCTATTAGTCCAAGATTATTCTACACAGAGAGAAAAGATTCGACATAGAGAGAAAAGATTTGACATAGAGAGAAAAGATTTGACATAGAGAGAAAAGATTTGACATAGAAAAGATTTGACATAGAAAAGATTTGACATAGAAAAGATTCGACAGAGAGAAAAGATTTGACATAGAGAGAAAAGATTTGACATAGAGAGAAAAGATTTGACATAGAGAGAAAAGATTTGACATAGAGAGAAAAGATTTGACATAGAAAAGATTTGACATAGAAAAGATTTGACATAGAAAAGATTCGACATGGAGAGAAAAGATTTGACATAGAAAAGATTTGACATAGAAAAGATTTGACATAGAAAAGATTCGACATGGAGAGAAAAGATTCGACATAGAGAAGATTCAACATAGAAAAGATTCGACATAGAGAAGATTCGACATAGAGAGAAAAGATTCGACATAGAGAAGATTCAACATAGAAAAGATTCGACATAGAGAAGATTCGACATAGAGAGAAAAGATTCGACATAGAGAAGATTCAACATAGAAAAGATTCGACATAGAGAGAAAAGATTCGACATAGAGAAGATTCAACATAGAAAAGATTTGACATAGAAAAGATTCGACAGAGAGAAAAGATTTGACATAGAGAGAAAAGATTTGACATAGAGAGAAAAGATTGGACATAGAGAGAAAAGATTTGACATAGAGAGAAAAGATTTGACATAGAAAAGATTTGACATAGAAAAGATTTGACATAGAAAAGATTCGACATGGAGAGAAAAGATTTGACATAGAAAAGATTTGACATAGAAAAGATTTGACATAGAAAAGATTCGACATGGAGAGAAAAGATTCGACATAGAGAAGATTCAACATAGAAAAGATTCGACATAGAGAAGATTCGACATAGAGAGAAAAGATTCGACATAGAGAAGATTCAACATAGAGAGAAGATTCGACATAGAGAAGATTCGACATAGAGAGAAAAGATTCGACATAGAGAAGATTCAACATAGAAAAGATTCGACATAGAGAGAAAAGATTCGACATAGAGAAGATTCAACATAGAAAAGATTCGACATAGAAAAGATTCGACATAGAGAGAAAAGATTCGACATAGAGAAGATTCGACATAGAAAAGATTCGACATAGAAAAGATTCGACAGAGAGAAAAAGATTCGACATAGAGAGAAGAGATCGCTGCTGGATTGAGATTCTATTTGAGAATCTGGATTGAGATTCTATATACCCTATCTTGTTACCTGTCTGATCAGTGATCACTATCACCAGTCCATTTTCTGTTTGAACTATATACATTCAACATGAAAGACAAAGATTCGACAAAGCAGCGAAAAAACATACAAACGTTGAATCTTTGGCTTATGTGTCTGTCGAAAGTTCTAAGAAGATTCGACGGAGCAGCTAAACTGTACAGCGTCATACAGTTTAGCTGCTCCGTCGAATCTTCTTAGAAAATTCGACAGACACCATGAGCCTTCAATGACAGATTCGACCTTAATTATTTTGGATTTTCGGACGAATGCAATTTCTAACGAAAAACTAAATAAATAAAAATGAATTTCGGGAGTAACTAAATAAATACATTTTTCAGACGAAAACTAAATTGCGAAACAAAATATTTCAGTGTGCACAACATGTCTATTATACACTATATTACCAAAAGTATTGGGACGCCTGCCTTTAAACACACACATGAACTTTAATGGAATCCCAGTCTTATGCCGTGTACACAAACGGCCGGAATTTTCCGATGGGAGCTTTTCATTGGATTTTCCGACCGTGTGTATACCCATCGGTCTTTTTCTGTCGGCATTTCCAACGGACTTTAGATTGAGAGCCTGTTCTTTATTTTTGAGACGGAAAACCTTTCTATCGGATTTTGCCATCGTGTGTATGCAATTCCTACACGCAAAATTCCGACGCATGCTCGGAAACAATTCGACGCATGCTCAGAAGCATTAAACTTCCCTTTTATAGTGCCGTCAAACACGTTGTATGCCGTGGTGTTATTGACCGTTGGAATTTGGTGTGACCGTGTGTAGGCAAGACAGTTTGAGCGAAATTCCGTCGGAATTCCGATGGGAAAACCATCAGAGCTTTTTCCGACGAGAATTCCGATCGTGTGTACGCGGCATTAGTCCGTAGGGTTCAATATTGAGTTGGCCCACCCTGTGCAGCTATAACAGCTTCTACTGTTCTGGGAAGGCCGTCCACAAGGTTTAGGAGTGTGTCTATGGGAATGTCTGGCCATTCTTCCAGAAGCGCGTTTTTCGTGAGGTCAGGCGCTGATGTTGGACGATATCAACTGAAAAATTTCTCCCGCGCTATACGGAGGGCCTAGATACAAATGTGTTGTACTTCCATAAGGTGCTTACTGGATGGATATTGCACACCCTGCTGCCTCAGCCAAGTGGGGGGTGTTCAAAGAACTAAAACAATGAAAGAAAAAGGCGCTTGGCCTGGTGCATTATCCTTGGTGAAAAGTTTTATTTTCATGACTACGCCTATTTCTGACATTTGGTGTTTACAAGTTAAAATCCGTATTTTTTGCTAGAAAATTACTTAGAACCCCCAAACATTATATATATATATATATATATATATATATATATATATATATTTTTTTAGCAGAGAATCTAGAAAATAAAACGGCGATTGTTGCAATATTTTATGTCACACGGTATTTGTGCAGCAGTGTTTTAAGCGCAACTTTTTGGGAAAAAGATACTTTCATGAATTTAAAAAAATGAAACAGTAAAGTTAGCCCAATTTTTTTGTATAATGTGAAAGATGATGTTATGCCGAGTAAATAGATACCAAACATGTCACGCTTTATAATTGCACGCACTCGTGGGATGGCGACAAACTACGGTACCTAAAAAATCTCCATAGGCAACGCTTTAAAAATGTTTTACGGTTACCAGGTTAGAGTTACGGAGGAGGTCTAGTGCTAGAATTATTTCTCTCGCTCACCGATTTGAACACCGTTTATATATGCGGGCGCGACTTCCGTATGCATTTTCTTTGCTGCGCGAGCTCGCGGGGAAGGGGGCGCTTTAAAAAATATATATATTTTTTCTTACTTATTTTATTTAATTTTAGTTAATTAAATTGTGTTTTTTTTAATCACTTTTATTGCTGTCACAAGGAGTGTAAAAATCCCTTGTGACAGTAATAGGTGGTGACAGGTACTCTTTATGGAGGGATCGGGGGTCTAAAATACCTCCAATCCCTCTTCAAAGTTTTTAGATCACCGAAAACGGTGTATTTGAATACTGTGTACTTTTTTAAATCTGGCGCCATCCAGCGCCGAGTAAAAAGGAAGTGACGTTGTGACATTTCTGGCTTGGTTCCAGTCCCTCACTAGCTGCCGGAAGCGGCGGATGTACGATCGTGTGGCGTGAGGCGGTGGGAGGGGGGGACGTCCCCTCCCGCTCCTCCGGTATAGCAGCCGAGCGGCTTTTAGCCACATCGGTTGTTATACCTGGAAAGCCAATCGCTGGCTATAAACAACGGTACCGGGATGATGCCTGCAGCTGCGGGCATCCTCACGGTATAACCCCCGAAAGCCGAGTACGCATATCTGCGTACGCTCGGCGGGAAGGGGTTAAAAAACGAAGTAGGTGGAGTACTCACATTTAGTAACTTGAATGACATCACATATTTCTTCTAATGCCCCATACACACGGTCGAAAATTCAGACGGAAAAAGTCCGATCGGATTATGTTGTCGGAAAATCCGATCGTGTGTGGGCTCTATCGGACTTTTTCCGTCTGAATTTCTGACCGATAAAAGTTTGAGAGCAGGATCTAAAATTTTCCGACAGCAAAATCCGATCAGACTTTTTCCGTCTGAATTTTTGACCGTGTGTATGGGGCATTAGAAGAAATATGTGATGTCATTCAAGAATTCCGACGTACAAAGTGCCACGCATGCTCAGAAAAAATTTGGAGACAAAAGCTATTGGCTAATGGCCTCTACGTAGTCCCGTCGTACGTTTTGTACATCCCCTCGCTCCGAAAGATCGGATTTTCCGACAACTTTGTGCGACCGTGTGTTTGCAAGACAAGTTTCGTCCAAAATCCGTCGGAAAGAATGCAACGGATTTTGTGGTCGGAATGTCCGACCGTGTGTATGGGGCATAGGAGGTCATAAAACAAAACCCATGTCTCATGGGATGGTGAGATGAAGTAATCGCTAACGCGTTTCAAGGATTTTTCCTCTTTCTTTAGAGCCTTATGGAACCGAGTCTGGTCTGTATGTTTGTTTATTATTATTATTATTATTATTACAGGATTTATATAGCGCCAACAGTTTACGCAGCGCTTTACAATACAGTTATAATACAATAAAATACAAGAATTAAGAGGGCCCTGCTCAAAAGAGCTTACAATCTAATAGGGTGGGGGAGGTTGTACAAAAGGTTGTAACTGTGGGGAATGAGCTTATGAGTTTATAAGTAGTATACTGGATGGATGGAATAGCCTTGGGGGAATAGTCCTCCTTCGCTGTTGCAATGGTCCTTACTCATCACAGCACACCAATCAATGGTGTTGGTTAGGGATGAGCTGAACCCCCCCCCTGGTTTGGTTCGCACCAGAACCTTCGAACGGACCGAAAGTTTTCGAACCCTATTCGTTACAATGGACGCGAACGTTCAAAATTGTACAAAAGTTTGTAACTGTGGGGGACATATATCAATGCAAAAAGAACTTTTAAAAACTAACGTTTTTTCGGGAGCAGTCATTTTAATGATGCATAAAGAAAAAAAAAAGTGAAATTTTCCTTTAAATATGGTACCTGTGTCTAAAGTATGCCTGTGAAGTGGCATGTGTTTCCCGGTTTAGAACTGTCCCTGCACAAAATGACATTTGTAAAGGTAAAAAAGAAGCCATTTAAAACCACTTGCGGCTTTAATGTCATGTCTTGTCCTGGCCGCCATATGGCTGAAAATCCTTGCGAAAAATGGCATGGCTACCCCATCACCCCCCCCCCAGCCCCTTTGGGTCTTGTGTGGATATTAAGGGGGACCCCGCACCCAAAATACCTACCTACAACCCTATATACTCTGAACAGCAGTATACAGGCGGTGCAAACAAGACACGGACTGTAGGTTTGTTCTTAAGTAGAATCTGACAGGTACATTATGAAGTGTAGCTCCATCCCCAAAAAATCTATTTTTAAGCTTTTTGGAGAACATAGGGAGGGGTTATCACCCCCGTAACATTTGCTGTCTTTGCACATCTGTTCAGAACATTTCACCTCACTTTCCGTCCCAATGACAAATGTTTTTGGAAAAGTGGGGTTTTAATTGAAACAAGGATTGGTGATAAAGCATCAGTAGAGAGGAGATACCTTTTTCCCAAATTAAATCTAACAGGATCGAATTTCCCTTCCTAGGGGTAGATTTCCTCTCACTTCCTGTTTTCTCTTTCCGTTTGCAAGTAGGAGTCGTTTGTAAGTTGGATGTTTGAAAGTAGGGGCTGCCGTATATACTCTGCAAAAATTTGCCCCATTAGATGTTGGTGTAGCCACAAGACTGTAAGCCCTCACAGTTACTCTTGGTGGGCACAGGAATGGGCCCTACTGTGAGTTATTAGATCAAGATTTGTAATTGCATGCACCTGTTGAACAGGGCAGAAAATTGGGCCTTTGGTGGTGGTGGTGGACGGTGTTGCCACAAGACTGTAAGCCCTCACAGTTACTCTTGGTGGGCGCAGGAATGGGCCCTACTGTGAACTATTAGATCAAGATTTGTAATTACACGCCCCTGTTAAACAGGGGCTGAAAAATTGTGCCTTAGGCATTGGTGCTGGTGCCACAACACTGCAACCCCTCACAGATACTGTACTCTGAGCACAGCAATGAGACCTGTTGCAAAGCATTGCCTAAAAATTGTAATTACACACCCCAACAGGGGCTGAAAAATTGTGCCTTAGGCACTGGTGCTGGTGCCACAACACTGCAACCCCTCACAGATACTGTACTTGGAGCACAACAGTCAGACATGTTGCGAAGCATTGCTTAAAAAATTGTAATTACACGCCCCTGTTAAACAGGGGCTGAAAAATTGTGCCTTAGGCATTGGTGATGGTGCCACAACACTGCAACCCCTCACAGATACTGTACTCTGAGCACAGCAATGAGACCTGTTGCAAAGCATTGCCTAAAAATTGTAATTACACGCCCCAACAGGGGCTGAAAAATTGTGCCTTAGGCACTGGTGCTAGTGCCACAACACTGCAACCCCTCACAGATACTGTACTTGGAGCACAGCAGTCACACGTGTTGCGAAGCATTTTTTAAAAAAATAGTAATTACACGCCCCTGTTATACAGGGGCTGAAAAAATTGTGCCTTAGGCACTGGTGTGGTGGCACCCAGAAACAAAAATGTTCTTCCAAGCTATCAAGGAATGGATCATTGAGGAGGAGGAAGAAGATAGTCAGTGAACATAACAGGACAGTCACTCAGCATCAGCATAGGCAGTCTTGAAGGGATATGACATTATAAATTATTCAGTTATATCCCCTTCAGGTGCCTGGTAGCTGGTGGTGATCCAAGACTGATTCATTTTTATGAAGGTCAGTCGATCAACCGAGTCGGTGGACAGGCGCACCCTGTGATCGGTGACAAATCCTCCAGCAGCACTGAATGTGCGTTCGGAAAGAACGCTGGATGCAGGACAGGCCAGTAGCTCAATTGCATACTGTGCAAGCTCTGGCCAGTGATCCATCCTCAAGACCCAGTAAGCCAGAGGATTTTCGGTGGGAAAGGTGTCCAAGTCTGACCTTGCCCCTAGGTATTCCTGCACCATGTATATCAGACGCTGGCGATGGTTGCTGGAACCTTGGGGCTGCGGACTAAAAAATTGAACGCATCGGTCAGACGTCCACCTTCCCCACCGCTCCTTCTGCTACTGACCGAAGCCTCAGCAACTCGTCGTCCAGGACCAGGAGTTTGTAACCTCCCAGTTTCTGGGAACGCGTTGCACAGACCTTTCTGCAAGGCCTCCCTGAGATGTCTCATCCTCTGCTCCCTCTGCGACGGCAAGATAAGGTCCGCAACCTTACCCTTGTACCGTGGATCAAGGAGAGTGGCCAGCCAGTAATGGTCCCTCTCCTTGATCCGAAGAATACGAGGATCCTTCCGCAGGCTTTGCAGGATCAGGGAGGCCATGCAACGTAGGTTAGCTGAGGCATTCGGTCCGGAGTCTTCTGGGTCACTGAGGACGACATGATCGCCAGCCACCTCCTCCCAGCCACGTACAAGTCCACTGGTTTGTTGGGACTGTACATCATCCCGAAAAGACTGCTGCTGCTGATGCTGAGTGCCAGGCTCCACCTCCATGCTCACACAATCCTCCTCCTCCTCATCCTCTTCCTGTATGATGGGTGGGACAGAAGGAACACTGTCTGGATAAAGGGGGCCTTGAGAGGCAAGGAAGTCCTCCTCTTCCTGCCTCTGTTCTGCCTCAAGTGCCCTGTCCATTATCCCACGCAGCGTATGCTCCAACAGGTGGACAAGAGGTACAGTGTCACTGATGCATGCACTGTCACTGCTCACCATCCTCGTGGCCTCCTCAAATGGTGAGAGGACAGTGCATGCATCCCTGATCATGCTCCACTGGCATGGGGAAAAAAAGCCAAGCTCCCCTGACCCTGTCCTGGTGCCATAGTCGTAAAGGTACTCATTGATGGCCCTCTGCTGCGTGTGCAGTCGCTGCAGCATGGCCAACGTTGAGTTCCACCTGGTGGGCATGTCACATATTAGGCAGTTCTTGGGCAGGTTCAGCTCCTTTTGCAGCTCAGCCAGCCGAGCACTGGCATTACAAGATCGGCGGAAATGCACACAGACTTTGCTAGCCTGCCTCAGGACATCCTGTAAGCCTGGGTACCTGCCCAAGAACCGCTGCACCACCAGGTTGAGGACGTGAGCCATACAGGGCACATGGGTGAGCTGCCCCTGTCACAAGGCGGAGAGGAGGTTGGTGCCATTGTCAGAAACCACCATTCCTGGCTTAAGCTGGCGTGGCGTCAACCACCTCTCGGCCTGCCCCTGCAGAGCTGCCAGAACCTCTGCCCCAGTGTGGCTCCTGTCCCCCAAACACACCAGCGCAAGCACGGCATGGCATCTTTTTGCCTGCGTACTCGCGTAGCCCCTTGTACGCCTACGGAGCACCGCTGGTTCCGAGGTCAGAGCACTCGAAGAGGCCATGGAGGAAGAAGAAGAGGAGGGGGTGGAGGAGAGAGGTGTCACAACCAGTAGTAGCATTTTGGAGGCGTGGTGGCGGAACAACCTCCAACACTACTGCACCTTGTCCTGCATCCCTCCCAGCTGCCAATAGAGTGACCCAATGGGCCGTGAAAGACAGATAACGTCCCTGTCCATGCCTGCTGGACCATGAGTCAGCGGTAATATGCACCTTACCGCTGACCGCCCTGTCCAGCGAGGCATGGACATTGCCTTCCACATGCCGGTAGAGAGACGGAATCGCCTTCCGTGAGAAAAAGTGGCGTTTGGGAACCTGCCACTGAGGAACCGCACATTGAACAAACTCACGGAAGGGGGCCGAGTCTACCAATTGAAAAGGCAGCAGTTGAAGTGCTAGCAATTTAGCCAAGCTAGCATTCAACCGCTGGGCATGTGGATGGCTGGGAGTATACTTCTTTTGACGGTCCAGCAGCTGGGGCAGGGAAATTTGCCTGCTACAATCGGACGTCGGTGTACTGCAAGTACTTGGTTGTGACACACCTAATTCTACACCTTCAGTCCTCTCAGAGCAGCTTTCAGAGAGGACTGAAGATATAGCGGGGATGGAGATCCCAGCTGATGAGGAGCAAGGAGAGGTCCGCTTTGTTCTTTGGTGTGGGTCTTTTATGTGTGCTTGCCAACGAGCTGCATGGCAGGTCGACATATGTCTGCTCATGCTTGTGGTGCCCAAGCGGCTGATGTTTTGGCCAGGCGAGATACGCTTGAGACAAATATTGCAAATAGCAGTGGTGCGATCTGATGCACTCGTCTCAAAAAAGGCCCACACCAAAGAACTTTTGTGATAACGTGCAGAGGCAGCGCCCTGCACAGGCGGAGCTCTGCGGTGTGATACAGTTGGTGTGCTGGCCTCTAGCTGGCCTCCAGGGGGCATCCTGCCTCGTTGGACATGTGCCGCCACATCCTCCTACTTCTCCTCCTCCTCTCTCCCTTCAGGCACCCACGTGGAGTCAGTGACCTCATCATCCCCTCCCTCTTCACCACTAGAGCAAACCTGGCAGTAAGCTGCAGCTGGTGGAACATTACTGCCAGATTGCTGTGCTTCAGCATCCCCTCTCTCTGCGCGCACACTACTGCCTTCCTCAAGCTGGGTATCATCATCCGAGCCTTCGAATCATTGGGCATCCTCCTGGAGCATCTACCCAACACTGTGCTCAAACAGTTCGGGGGACTCCTCAGGAGGACATGGTGGGTCTAGGGAAGGGGTGGCTGATGATGCCATTGAGTACGCATTGGCAGCTGCTCTGCCAGTACCCTGAGCCTGGGTGAGAGAGGATGAGGAGGATGAGGAGGGCTTGGTCATCCATTCTACCAAGCCTTCGGCATGATGCGGCTCAACATGTCCAGCTGCCGAAAACAAAGACAAGCGTGTCCCATGGCCACGTGCTGATGACGATGCATGACCACGTCCACGACCAGCACTGTTGTCTCTAGAAACAGAGCTTTTGCCCTGTGTTCTTGCCTCGGGACGGTCTGCCTCTCCTTGGCGGTCTTCCAGCCATTGTAGTCGGTAGTGTATATTGTATAAAAAATAGAGCTCCTATGTGTGCTCACAACACACTGTAGGTCCTATGGGTGCTGACACAAACACACTATAGGTACTATGTGTGCTGCTGACAAGAAAATATAGGTCCTATGTGTGCTTCCACAAACACACTATAAGTCCTATGGGTGCTGACACAAACACACTATAGGTACTATGTGTGCTGCTGACAAGAAAATATAGGACCTATGTGTGCTGCCACAAACACACTATAAGGCCTATGGGTGCTGACACAAACACACTATAGGTACTATGTGTGCTGCTGAAAAGGAAATATAGGACCTATGTGTGCTGCCACAAACACACTATAAGTCCTATGGGTGCTGACACAAACACACTATAGGTACTATGTGTGCTGCTGACAAGAAAATGTAGGACCTATGTGTGCTGCCACAAACACACTATAAGTCCTATGGGTGCTGACACAAACACACTATAGGTACTATGTGTGCTGCTGACAAGAAAATATAGGACCTATGTGTGCTGCCACAAACACACTATAAGTCCTATGGGTGCTGACACAAACACACTATAGGTACTATGTGTGCTGCTGACAAGAAAATATAGGACCTATGTGTGCTGCCACAAACACAATATGGCTCCTATAAATCCCTGCCTGGGATGGGACAGAAGGTTGGGACAGAAGTTGGGGTGCAATGCTGTTCTAACAGCACTGCGATTGGTGCTACTGCTATGCTGTACTAACAGCACACACACACCAGACTAATCCCAGCAGCAGCTAATATCACACTCACTGTGCAATCAGCAGCAATGAATGATCAGTAATGATGAATGACTCAGGTAGCAATGGTTTAGCAAAGAAATAGCAATCAAGCAAAGAAGCAAATCAATCAGCAGACTGCTCTCCCTAAAGCCGGAACACATGTGACCTGGGCCGACGGCGTGGCGGCCTTTTATATGGTGGGGCGTGTACTAAAGCCCCTGAGCTTTAATTGGCTACAGGCGTCCTGCCTGTAGCCAATTATTGCTCTCCTAGTTTCCGGCGCTGTGATTGGCCAAGCATGCAGGGTCACAGTGCATGCTTGGCCATCATCAGCCAGCAATGCACTGCGCCGGCCGCAATGCATTGCGGGCCGCTCGCATCACACGAATGTGATGCGAACGGCCCAAATAGTTCTGGGCTCGCCGAGCGAGCGAACGCCTGGTGCTCGATTCGAACGTGGGTTTGAATCGAGCACCGGGCCCATCCCTAGTGTTGGTATAACCCTTCAGCCTGATCCCGACCCATACATAGGCATCCAGATGAAGGCTACTCTGGACATGGGGTCCCCTGGGTTGGTGTAACACTATGTGGACAGGGATGTAGGAATGGTGGACTTCCCAGAGGTCCAGATCCCACGGACAGCGTGCAAGCAGGCTGCTCACAGTGCCAGTTAGCCGCGTGTTTCCGACTGGTGGTGTGCGCTCTTCCTAAGGAAGAGTCAGACATTTTACAAACAGAAACCACGAAGAGCGACTGCAATAAAAAAAGTGATCCATTAACTTTGCCCTATTTTGTTATTTTGTATTATTTTTATTTAATTATCTTTGTAACTTTTTGGTCCAAACTTTTATGTTTGTCCAAAGCATGTTTAAATCCACTTATTGTTCACGGACTATTCCAAGCATCTACTCTTTCCATAAAACAATATTTTCTAAGATTAGTTTTGAACTTTCCTGCTGCTAGCCTGAGGTTATGTCCCCGTGTTCTTCATCATGATTTATATTAAAAATCCTTCCGTCCTGCACCTTATTTACGCCCTTCATGTATTTAAAGGATTTAGTCATTCCCCTTTCCATTATTTCCTCCAGACTGTGCATATTAAATTCCTGACATCTCTTCTGATATATTTTATCCCTCACCTTTCACCATTTTTGTTGTTACATAGTAGGTGAGGTTGAAAAAAGACACAAGTCCATCAAGTCCAACCTATGTGTGTGATTATATGTCAGTATTACATTGTATATCCCTGTATGTTGCGGTCGTTCAGGTGCTTATCTAATAGTTTCTTGCCCCATACACACGGTCGAAAATTCAGGCGGAAAAAGTCAAATCGGATTGTGTTGTCGGAAAATCCGATCGTGTGTGGGCGATTTCGGACCGAAAAAGTTTGAGAGCAGGATCTAAAATTTTCCGACAGCAAAATCCGATCAGACTTTTTCCGATTGTGTGTAGAGAATTCAGACGTACAAAGTGCCACGTATGCTGAGAAAAAATTTGGAGACAAAACCTATTGGCTAATGGTCTCTACGTAGTCCCGTCGTACGTTTTGTACGTCCCCTCGTTCCGAAAGATCGGATTTTCCGACAACTTAGTGCGACCGTGTGTGTGCAAGACAAGTTTCGTCCAAAATCCGTCGGAAAGAATCCGACGGATTTTGTGGTCGGAATGTCCGACCGTGTGTAGGTCTGGATAATTAAAATCCCCCATTATGATAACAATTCCCATCCTTGCTGCTAATCCAACTTGTGATAGGAGATCCGTCTCCCCCTCCTCCCTCAGATTAGGGGGCCTATAGCATACTCCCAGTAATATTTTCCCCTTAGCTTCATCCCTTGGAGCTCTACCCATAAGGATTCCACCTCCTCCCTGGCTCCCTTAGTGGTGTCATCTCTCACATTCACTTGTACATTATTCTTGATATATAGGCATACCCCTCCCCCTTTTTTACCCTCTCTATGTCTGCGATAAAGGGTATACACTTGAATGGTTGCTAGCCAATCATGAAGACTGTTGACCCAGGTCTCTGAAATAGGTCTCTGAAATGCCCACCAAATCCAAATCCTCCTTGAACAACAGAAACTCTAGTTTGTCCATCTTGTCCGCCAGGCTCCTGGCATTGGTGAACATGCCACGTAGTTTAGACCAGTCGCATACTATCCTCTTATTGGGTGTTCCGAGATTGCAACTAGGACTTGTTACTATACTTACCTTGGGTTTATGTGCTTTAGTCAACCTACCACTAATGCCCCCAATACTACCCTCTGGAATATGTTCCGTGCTGATTATCGCTACCTCTGGGCCCTCCTCGCCCGTTGCCTAGTTTAAAAAACCCTCTAACTTCTTGGCCATCTTTACTCCCAGCTGATCTGCACCCTCCTCATTTAGGTGCAGTCCTTGCCTTTTATAGTACTGGTGATCGACTGAGAAGTCGTCCCAGTCCTCTAGGAACCCAAACCCCTCCTTACTACACCAGCTTTCAGCCACTTGTTTACTTCCCTAATCTCCCTCTGCCTTTCTGGTGTGGCTCGATGTACCGGTAGTATTCCTGAGAATACTACCTTGAAGGTCCTTTTCCTCAATTTAGCTCCCAATTCCCTAAAATAGTTCTTTAGGACACTCCATCTGCCTCTGACTTTGACATTGGTGTCAACGTGCACCATGACAGCCGGGTCTTCCCCAGCCCCTACCAGTAATCTGTCCACCAGATCCATGATGAGCCGAACCCGAGTGCCTGGTAGACAACATACAGTTTGGCGCTTCAGGTCTTTTTTACAGATTGCCCTCTCTGTCCTTTTTAAGAATTGAGTCCCCTACCACCAGGATCTGTCTTTCCTTTCCCTTCGCTCCCCCCCCCCCCACTCTCACTGGAGGAGTTCTTCCCCCAGCAGCTAGGAGAGTCCCTCAGCTCTAGCAGTGCTGGTCCCTGACTGGTTTCACCAATGTCACTCAATGGAGCATACTTATTGGGATGTTCCAGCACTGGATCGGCCTCCTTGGCACTTCCCCCTCTACCCTTCCTGACTGTCACCAATTTACTCTTTCCTTGTGCCTGCACCGCTTTGTCTCCACCCGCCTCTGTGCTGGCCCCTGCCGGCATCTACAGTGTACCTTCCTGGCTCTCCTTTAGTATGGAGGGACTTCTCAGTGCTGACAGTTGCTTTCCCAGATTCAGAACCTCTGGGAAAGCAACTGTCAGCACTGAGAAGTCCCTCCATATTAAAGGAGAGGCTTCCAGGGAAACAATGTGCTTACATTTTGCACAGCAGTATTTGCCCTCGATCGGATGATCAAGGAACGCAAACATGCCGCAAGATGTACACAGAGTCGCCTCTCCACACATTCCTATTAATTTAATGAAGACTGGGGATTATACCCTGTCCAAATTACCTAATAACTAGCTTCCTGACACTAATACTCAACAAGACAATGCACAGGTACTCAACAAGACAATACACGGGTACTCATTGACCAACGTGCACTTGCTGAACCAACGTGCACTCTCTGAACCAACGTGCACTCGCTGAACAAACGTGCACTTTCTGAACCAACGTGCACTCGCTGAACAAACGTGCACTTTCTGAACCAACGTGCACTCGCTGAACAAACGTGCACTCGCTGAACAAACGTGCACTCGCTGAACAAACGTGCACTCGCTGAACAAACGTGCACTCGCTGAACAAACGTGCACTCGCTGAACAAACGTGCACTCGCTGAACCAACGTGCACTCGCTGAACCAACGTGCACTAGCTGAACCAATGTGCACTCGCTGACCAACGCGCACCCGCCGAACTAACGTGCACTCGCTGACCAATGGCGTCTTGAAAGGCGCCCCTTTCTGGATGCCGTGCGCATGAATTACAGTGGCGGGGGTGTTTTCTTGAAGCACCGATTAAAGCCAGAGGCTCTAATAGGCTTCAAAATAGGGTGGACTCCGGGCGCAGAGCATTGCGTTCGGAGCCCATCCAGGTGTGTTAGAATAGCGAATTATTATTCACTATTCTCACACTGAATCGCCTCTCCTCCAATCATGAAGCGTGGGTCTGAGACACGTTTACCACCGATTGACCAAAAGGAGAAGCGTTCTGATTGGCCACCGAGGAGGAGGCAGGAGACGGAAGCTGCCGAGCAGGGGAGGGAGAAGCTGCTCGTGATGCCCGTGGAGGAGAGCTGTGGAAGCCACCCGTGACTGCCTAACAAGGATAAGGTAAGTGCAACGACTGACCAACCCGTCCGACCGACCCCGCCGCCCCCCCAAAAAAAAACAATTGGCACCAGCGACTACTGCCCTCTAGTGATATAAAGATCTATATAGAGGAATTAGGACCTCCTTCCTCCTGCTGATGACCCCTCTAGTGATATAAAGATCTATAGAGAGGAATCAGGACCTCCTTCCTCCTGCTGGTGACCCCTCTAGTGATATAAAAGATCTATATAGAGGAATCAGGACCTCCTTCCTCCTGCTGGTGACCCCTCTAGTGATATAAAGATCTATATAGAGGAATCAGGACCTCCTTCCTGCTGCTGGTGACCCCTCTAGTGATATAAAGATCTATAAAGAGGAATCAGGACCTCCTTCCTGACCCCTCTAGTGATATAAAGATCTATAAAGAGGAATAGGGACCTCCTTCCTGCTGCTGGTGACCCCTCTAGTGATATAAAGATCTATAAAGAGGAATCAGGACCTCCTTCCTCCTGCTGGTGACCCCTCTAGTGATATAAAGATCTATATAGAGGAATCAGGACCTCCTTCCTCCTGCTGGTGACCCCTCTAGTGATATAAAGATCCGTAAAGAGGAATCAGGACCTCCTTCCTCCTGCTGGTGACCCCTCTAGTGATATAAAGATCTATATAGAGGAATCAGGACCTCCTTCCTCCTGCTGGTGATCCCTCTAGTGATATAAAGATCTATATAGAGGAATCAGGACCTCCTTCCTGCTGCTGGTGACCCCTCTAGTGATATAAAGATCTATAAAGAGGAATCAGGACCTCCTTCCTCCTGCTGTGACCCCTCTAGTGATATAAAGATCTATAAAGAGGAATCAGGACCTCCTTCCTCCTGCTGGTGACCCCTCTAGTGATATAAAGATCTATATAGAGGAATCAGGACCTCCTTCCTGCTGCTGGTGACCCCTCTAGTGATATAAAGATCTATAAAGAGGAATCAGGACCTCCTTCCTCCTGCTGGTGACCCCTCTAGTGATATAAAGATCTATATAGAGGAATCAGGACCTCCTTCCTCCTGCTGGTGACCCCTCCAGTGATATAAAGATCTATATAGAGGAATCAGGACCTCCTTCCTCCTGCTGGTGACCCCTCCAGTGATATAAAGATCTATATAGAGGAATGCATATGTGCATATCTTTACCTGCAAGTGCTGTGCAAATATGTTTATGTTATAAAGGTATATAAAATAAGTAAAATAAAAACATCATAATGCAAATTCAAAGCCATATGTAAAAAAAAAAAGAAAGTAAGTAAAAAAACTAAAATAGATAATCCTCCCTCCAACTGATTAGCGGGGAAAGAGGGATCACAGAAGGGTTAATAAGAAGCACACAGTGTCATGAGGTTTCTGCAGTATATATATATATATATATATATATATAGAGAAGCTTCCTGTACATGGTGAGGGCAGGATTGGGGAGATGGGGGTCTGTTTCCACAGGTGCACCCGGGGCCAGACCTCCCTCCTCCTCGTCCTTTTCTAATGGTGGGATCGTCGGGGATAGAAGCAATCTGCTAAGATTCTCCGCAGAGGGCCATGTTTTCATTGGCTGGGGGAATCGTGGCCTCTGGGAATGAAGTGCAATGGTTGTGGTTGGGGGGTGAATGTATGATGATTTTGGATGAGTTTTGTGAGATACAACTAATGTATCTTCAGTGTTAATAAGGCAGATCTTGCATTAAACGCAAAGTCAACAAATTTTGCATCATTTCACTTCCCATGTAAAAATGACGAGTGAAAAAAAAAAGAAAAAAATAATGTATGAAAAATATAAAAAATACTTACGTTAAACCTTAGTGGCATCACCAGGCCTCACTGAAAAATTCTGGGAGAACTGAGAAACCTAAATTCTATAAGAATGCACCCCAGCATGGTGGGATCCTCACCTTTCCCAGCATCCTGCAGTGAGGTCCAATAATGTCACCCTCAACCAGCAAGCATATTGGAAACCTGGGGAGTAAGGGACATATTCTTTACATTTTTCATAATTTTTTTTTTAAATTGCTTTCCATTCGGGGACTAATTATTAAACATGACCTGTGCAAATTCCTGAAGCAATATCCATGAATAATCACCACAAGGTATGTAATATGTTTATTTACTATGATCATTAGCTCCATCTAGTGGCCATAATACAGTATTTTCTTGATTGAGGTATTTTTGAGGAAAATATTGCATTATGGCCACTAGATGGAGCTGACGATCATAGAAAATAAATATTAGACACATTACAGTGATTATTTGTGCGAATGCTTGAGATGTTGGCACAGCAATTTTTTTTAAATAAATAGAATCCTTATGCCCCGTACACACGAGCGGAAATTCCGCCAGAAAAAGTCCGATGAGAGCTTTTGGTCTGAAAACGCGACCGTGTGTTTGCTCCATCTGACTTTTGCTGGCGGAATTCCAGCCAGCAAAAGAATGAGAGCATGTTCTCAATTTTTTGGTCAAAAAAAGTTCAGATGGGAAATTCCGATCGTCTGTAGCAATTCCGACGCGCAAAATTCCTACGCATGCTCGGAAACAATTCGACGCATGCTCGGAAGCATTGAACTTCATTTTCTTGGCTCGTCGTAGTGTTGTACGTCACCGCGTTATTGACGGTTGAAAGCTCAGAGAACTTTTGTGTGACTGTGTGTATGCAAGCCAAGCTTGAGCGGAATTCCGTCGGAAAAACCATCCAAGATTTTTTAGACGGAAATTCCGCTCGTGTGTACGCGGCATTAGTGTTTTTATATGAGGATCAAGATAAAAAGGCATTACCATACCTAGGAACTTTTGTAAATCAGTGGTCTCGAGAATGAGGGTGTGACAGGAGGTGGAGCAGGTGATGGGGTTAAGAGCCTAGAGCCCGGGGCTTGCCAAAATTGCACAAATATGAATTGGTCCTTTTTACAGCAATTGATGGTTGAGAACCCTGCCAATCCTGAAGGGGGCAACACCACCTGGAGCCTAGGAACAACCCTACAGCTCTATGGCTTGAATAATTGGCATTGAAGAAATAGCACACCTATACACAAACACCTGGCCAGGTTTCCTTAGCTAACAAGAACCTGGATATGGCACAGACAGTTGACCAGCTGGACAGGCTGTTTGTAGAGCACCACATCACACAGTATATGTATTTTGATGTGTTACATTGTGTTGGGTTCTCCTGTACAATATAGTAGGGTGACCTTCACAATGAATGGCACCGCAGTGGTAATGCTCTGTGGTAATGTGCAATGCCTGAATGGGCCCTTAAAGCGGTTCTGCACACATTTCATTTAGTAAATCTCTTTGCCTTCCAAATCAGGCAAAGAGTACTAAATGAAATGTGTTTTTTTTTTTTTTTTTTCACTTACCTTGTAACCGCTGACTTCCTGTCCTCTGTCTCTGCGGCGGTGGGCGGGGTCTCTGCGTCGATCGTCGTCACGCCGCACTGTCTCCTGGGATCTGGTGTCATTGATCCCAGCAGTCAGTGCGGACATCTTCCGAAATCTCGCGAGATTTCGGGCACATCTTCCGAAATCTCGCGAGATTTTGGTCATATCGTCCGAAATCTCGGAGAACGTGAGCTGCACTTTGCCGTTACTGCGCACGCGCGAGCTCTGCGCAGTAACGGCTGTGCATGCTGGGCCATCTGAAGTGCCTGTGGGGTTTCACATGCCCACAGGCAAGATGGCCCCCAGCAAGAATACATTTTTAAAAAATATTTTAAAGGATGAAAAACGCCAGCAATCAATTAAAAACATGGAACACGTGAGTCCCCCAATTTACCTCCTAATCCTATGAATTACATATAAAAAAAAAAAAAAAAACAACACACAGTGCAGAACCGCTTTAAGCTTTTTTCCGACAAGTGACAGTTGGGAAGGAACCCTGCCACTCCTGACCACCTGGAGCCTGGCAACGACTCCAGGCAACCTTCTGGCACTCATCTTTGAATAACTGGCATAGAAGAAATAGCCCACCTATAGACAAACACCTGGTCAGGTTTATTTCCCCAACAAGAACCAGGCTGGATGCGGCACAGGCTGTTGGCAAGCTGGATGGGCTGTTCACAGAGCACCACAACGCACGGTATATGCATTATGATGTGCTACAGTGAATTGGGCTCTACTGTACAATGCAATAGGATGCCATTCACAATGAATGGCACCACAGCGCATAGAGCCAGTGAGTTGCCACAATGCCCACATGTGTATGGGCCCTTAAACTATTTCTAGCAAGTGACAGTTGGGAACCCTGCCACTACTGAAGGGTACAACACTACCTGGAGCCTGGGAACAACTCCAGGCAACCCTACGGCTCTACTCCTTGAATGAGTCGCATTAAAGAAATAGCCTCCCTCTAGACAAACACCTGGTCAGATTTCCCTCCCAAACAAGAACTTGGCTAGATGTGGCACAGGAGGGGCTGGAGGGACTGGAGGGGCTATTCACAGAGCACCACAACACAGGGTATATGCATTTTGATGTGCTACATTGTGTTGGGTTCTCTTGTACAATGTAGTAGGGTGCCCTTCACAACGAATGGCACCCCAATGCATAAGACCAACGTGTTTCCATGGATTGTGGTAATGTGCAATGCCTGAATGGGCCCTTAAGCTTTTTACAGCAAGTGACAGTTGGGAACCCTGCCACTCCTGAAGGGTGCAACACCACCTGGAGCCTGGGAACAACTCCAGGCAACCCTATGGCTCTACTCCGTGAATAAGTGGCATCAAATAAATAGCACACCTATAGACAAACACCTGGTCAGATTTCCCTCCCCAACAAGAACTTGGCTAGTCCTGGCACAGGCAGTTGGAGAGCTGGATGGACTGTTCGCAGAGCACCACAACACACGGTATATGCATTATGATGTGCCACGGTGAATTGGGCTCTACTGTACAATGAAGGGCACCACAGCACATAGAGCCAGTGAGTTGCCACAATGCCCACATGTCGATGGGCCCTTAAACTATTTCTAGCAAGTGACAGTTGGGAACAATGCCACTCCTGAAGGGTGAAACACCACCTGGAGCCTGGGAACAACTCCAGGCAAACCTACAGCTCTACTCCTTGAATAAGTGCCATCGAAGAAATAGCACATCTATACACAAACACCTGGTTAGATTTCCCTCCCCAACAAGAACTTGGGCACAGGGGGTTGGCGAGCTGGACGGGCTGTTCACAGAGCACCACAACACAGGGTATATGCATTTTGATGTGCTACGTTGTGTTGGGTTCTCCTGTACAATTTAGTAGGGTGCCCTTCACAATGAATGGCACCCCAATGCATAAAACCAACGTGTTTCCATGGATTGTGGTAATGTGCAATGCCTGAATGGGCCCTTAAGCTTTTTACAGCAAGTGACAGTTGGGAACCCTGCCACCCCTGAAGGGTGCAACACCACCTGGAGCCTGGGAACAACTCCAGGAAACCTTATTGCTCTACTACTTGAATAAATGGCATCGAAGAAATAGCACACCTATAGACAATCACCTGGTCAGGTTTTCCTCCCCAACAAGAACTTGGCTGAACGTGGCACAGGCAGTTGGCAAGCTGGATGGGTTGTTTGCAGTGCACCACAACTCAATGTTTATGCATTTTGATGTGCTATGTTGTGTTGGCTTCTCCTGTAGAATGTGGTAAGGTGACATTCACAATGAATGGCACCGCAGCGCATCGAGCCAGTGAGTTTCCATGCATTGTGGCATTGCACAATGCCCGAATGGGTCCTTAAGCTATTTCCTAGCAAGTGACAGTTGGAAACCCTGCCACTCCTGAAGGGTGCAACACCTGGAACCTGGGAACAACTCCAGGCAACCCTACGCCTTGAATAACTGGCATCGAAGACATAGCACACCGATAGACAAACACCTGGTCAGGTTTCCCTGGATGCGGCACAGGCAGTCGGAGATCTGGATGGGCTGTTCGTATTTCCTAAGTAAAATTCTATTGTATTTTATAAGCTAAGTGCAGGCCACATTAGGGATAATCACCCAGAGGAGACCTAATTGGAAACATTCTGTGTTGTAATGCAGCTCGGCACGGAGAGCCCAGTAAATACACCCAACTTAATGGAGATGGATGGAGCGGCCACGGCAGCGGGGGGTAAAGGCAGGGGAAATGAGCGCCTAGGCCATTTGTGAAGCCCTTCCAGGGGTCTTCACCTCTTCCAGCTACTTTGATGATCACAACCTGCGGCCATTCCGACGGCGTAAACCGCGAATGGAGAAAAAGCAAGCGGATGACACAGACCCCGGCCGACTGTTTACACCCCAGCCTGATGACGATCCAAACCTCATCAGTGTCGCTCAACTAACGCTCGATTAATCGGAACGCACGGATGGAGGGTTGGCGGCGCCCCTTCTGGCCTGTTCTCAGTAATGCTGATGTTTGTTTGTGAGATCTGTTTGTTGAAATAAATCTGGTTTGCTTAGAATACTGAAGTACTGGCTGCAGGGTAGAGAGAAAACGACGATGACGTAAACCCGAGATGGATTGCAAATTTGTTTTTCTGTGTGTGAAAGCCGAGTCGCAAATTCTGCGCTTTGTGCTGGATATGAGAATGTGAGATGTCACCATTATCATGCATGTGATACCGCCAGGCAGAATATTGGAATTATACTCTGGTTCCAGCCTACCCTTTAGTCTTGCACAGTTGTACCGACTCCTCTCCCAGACTGAAATGGCTTACTCTGATTTCACTGCACACTGTGAGCTTCTCACAATGTGCATTAGAAACTGCAGGAAGACTGATCCAGGGGCGTACATACAGGGGTTGCAGGGGTCACGATTGCTACCTTGCCCCATGCTTAAGGGGGCCCATTCAGCCCCCCCCCTTCATATGCACCTGGATAGGAGGGGCAGTGGCTTGTAGAGGAACCGATCCCTCCATGAAGCCGCTGAATGCCCGCTTCTCCTCCTCTCCCTCCTGCGACATTTATCGGCGGCAGGAGAGAAATGGAAAGATTGGTTCCTCTATATGCCGCTCCTGTTCTCTCTTCTGGTCCCCCTGCGCTGTCTCTGGGCCCCTGTGTTCGCTCTTCCAGCCCCCCTCCCCTCTACCGCCAGCTGCTGCGGGGGATCTGTCAGGATGGTGAGCGGGGAAGGAGCTGACCCCTTCCTTGTCTTAATGAATCCTTTACTTGTCCTAATGAATAAAGTCAGTGATCATTTTTTTTTAATTTATAGCTGGGGCATAGTAACCTGTGTTTACTATGCTTCAGTTTATGAAAGAACGGAAAGCTCTGTACAGCACCAGGGGCGGACGGACCATTCGGCCACTCGGGCACTGTCCAAGGGCCCCGGGCCACTAGGGGGCCCCATCAGGTTTGCCAGCCTCAGTAAAACCAGGGACAGTATGTAAAAATCGGTGTTTTTTTACATCTGTTTCTGAAATGTCCCTTACCGAAATCCTTTTGGTCTAAAAATCCAGAGATTATAGTTGCCCCACCTCTCCAGTACCTTCTCAGCCAATAGAAACATGTCTGTGTATACTGTGTGTGCATGTATGTGTATACTGTGTGATTGTATACTGTGTGTGTGTGTGTATACTGTGTGGCCCCATAATCTCTGATTGCCTGGGGGCCCCATAATCTCCTATTGCCCCGGGGCCCCATGAGTTGTCAGTCCGCCCCTGTACAGCACTATTCCTGTTCGTTCATTCTGTGCAGTTAAGGCTGCAGAGATGGAGATTGTGGGCTCTGTCCTCAATCCCTTTCTCTCTCTCAAAGGTGAATCATCAGAGGTCTGTTTAGACCCCTGATTTTTCACCAAAGCCCCCCCCCCCCCCCAATGGGGCTCCTAAAAAATGTTTAAAAAACAATAAAAGATAAAATTGTTAAAAAATATAAAAATAAATAAAAATAAAAAAAATAATAATAAACTACTGACTAGAGTGGAAGAACTACCAGGGTCACGAAGGTTACTCTTGAGACCAGGCCCTGGTGTTCCACCAGTGTGGGGGGACCCCAAGACAGCAGGAAGGGGGCCCACTGCAAGGGATCCCACGATGGGAGTAAAGGGCCCTGGGATCAGTGGGAAGGGCCCTAGCTGGGGGGGTCAGAGGCCACCTCACTGCCTGACTGGAAAACATTTAGCATCTAGTCCAAGGGTCTCCAAACTTTCTTAACCAATTGGCCTTCAGACTTTAGGGGGGCCTCACTGTGAGCAGTGGGAGTAGAAAATGTCCTGGGGTGACTTAGAGTTAAGAGTGGGAGGAATAGTGCCCCATCTCTAGTGTCAGTGGGGGAAATAGTGCCCCATTGTTGGTATCAGTGGGGGAAATAGTTCCCCATTGTTGGTATCAGTGGAAGGAATGGTGCCCCAAGGGTCAAATAATGGCAAGCATCACAGCAAGCACCACATCCGGCCCCTAGGCAGCAGTTTGGAGACCACTGATCTAGCCCTTTTATCCTCAGCCTGACTGCCCCTGCGCCGCCCCTTTCATTCACTGGCTTTCAGTTCTTCAATCATGGAGGCTTAGAATCACATGTGGGCGTTACCTTGGGTGATCTCTGTATGCCTAGCAACGCCTACTCCTCCAGACCGACACCCACCCATCGAGGTATTTTGATATTTGCATAACTCCTCCCAAAAGCCAGCCAACTGTTTGCATCAGGACTGAGAGCTCTTAAAGCGGAACTTCAGTCCACCTCCTAGGCAGTGGCGGTGCGTCCATTAAGGGCACACGGGCACCACCCCTTCTTTAAATATTTGCTTTTCTAAACGCTGAACCACCTCTCCGCCAATCAGGAAGTGCGGGTCTAATACCCGTCACCTGATTGGCTGAAGGCACAGGCATCCCTATTGGATGCCTAGCTGAATGGAAGAAGAGACCCACGGGAACCATGGAGGACACAGGAGCCGTCGCCTGACCCGTTGCATGTCCCACAGCTCGCCGCCGTTACCCACTGTCTGACCCGCCACCAAAATGGGGTAATTGCCGGTCAGACAGCGGGCTGGGGGGTCGCAGTGGCTGCATATGATGGGCACAGAGGCTGCATTTTTATGGGCACAGTGGCTGCATATGATGGGCACAGAGGCTGCATTTTATGGGCACAGTGGCTGCATATGATGGGCACAGTGGCTGCATTTTATGGGTACAGAGGCACAGAGGCTGCCTATAATGGACACAGAGGCTACATATGATGGGCACAGTGGCTGCATTTTATGGGCACAGTGGCTGCATTTTATGGGCACAGTGGCTACATATGATGGGCACAGTGGCTGCTTTTTATTGGCACAGTGGCTGCATTTTATTAACACAGTGGCTGCATATGATGGGCACAGTGGCTTCATTTTATGAGCACAGTGGCTGCATATGGTGGGCACAGTGGCTGCATTTTATGAGCACAGTGGCTGCATATGATGGGCACAGTGGCTGCATTTTATGAGCACAGTGGCTGCATATGGTGGGCACAGTGGCTGCATATGATGGGCACAGTGGCTGCATTTTATGAGCACAGTGGCTGCATTTTATGAGCACAGTGGCTGCATATGGTGGGCACAGTGGCTGCATATGATGGGCACAGTGGCTGCATTTTATGAGCACAGTGGCTGCATATGGTGGGCACAGTGGCTGCATTTGATGGACACAGTGAGGCTGCAATTTTTTTTTTCAGAATTTTTCAGTTTGCTTGCGCCCCCCCCAAATTTTTTTAGCACCAGCCGCTACTGCTCCCAGGTGACTCCACCCCTTCAGGTGCCACCATTATGGGCTCTGAGGAAGAGGGGCTCTGAGGAGCCTCAAAACGCCATCTGGAAGGTCCTCCGGCGTGTTGAACACAGTCCTGGTGACCAGGTTGCTTTTTGTCCATTGTGGACTTTGATATGCTTTATTATCCACTTGTTTGTGATTATGTTTCCTTCTTTTTGGATTTTAATAAACATCACTTGGGTAATGCGCAAGGTTGGTGTGCCCTCTTTTCATTCTTTTACAGTGTTTCCGTTGGGGCAGGCTGGTAGACTGGTAGACTGGTAGGGGCCCCACTGCATTATTTTACCCAGGGCCCCATGATCAGGGCCGTCTTTTCCATTGGGCACGCTGGGCAGTTGCCCGGGGGCCCCACTTGCTTGGGGGGCCCCACCTGCCCAGCGAGCCAAGCATCTGTGTCACCCTCGTTTTTATTCCCTGTGACCCCGCGCTCCGGCCGCCATGTCCAGTCTCAGGCCGGCCCCTGGCGCCCTGTGATTGGGCGAAAGGGGTCATGTGCAGCAGGTGGGGCTGGCCTGTCCTCAATCGTGGGAGAGCGGGCTGGCCTTCACTGTGAGCTGTGGCCGCTATCTTCGCCTCGGACGCCTCCTCCTCTCCGGGTCACCGATCATCCCCGCTGGGGCAGGCAGTCTGGCAGTGTGACAGGCGGCGCAGAGCAGAAATGAAAGGAAAAAAAAAAAGGTAAGGGACTCACCTGTGAGTTTTTTTTGCTGGACGGGGGGGGGGGGGGGGGGGTAGTAGATATGGTCTGGGGAGAGGGAGCAGCCATAAAGTCAATGTATAGTGTAATGTATTGTGTGTAATGTATTGTGTGTAATGCATAGTGTAATGTATTGTGTGTAATGTATTGTGTGGTAGTGTATTGTGTGTAATGTATTGTGTGTAGTGTAATGTATTGTGTATAGTGTATTGTGTGTAGTGTAATGTATTGTGTGTAGTGTAATGTATTGTGTATAGTGTAATGTATTGTGTGTAGTGTAATGTATTGTGTGTAGTGTATTGTGTATAGTGTAATGTATTGTGTGTAGTGTAGTGTAATGTATTGTGTATAGTGTATTGTGTGTAGTGTAATGTATTGTGTGTAGTGTAATGTATTGTGTGTGTGGTGTATTGGTCTGTGGATAGAGTATTCTGTAGCGGTCAGTATGTAGTGTATAGTGTAGTGGTCAGTGGATAGTGTAGATTGTGTAGTAGTGGTCAGTATAGAAATCAGGTAGGGTGGTGTGTAGTGTACTGGTCAGTATAGGAATCAGGTAGGTTAGTGTTGTGTGGTATGTAGTGGTCAGTGGGTAGTGTAGTTTGTGTAGTAGTGGTCAATATAGGATTCAGGTAGGTCAGTGTGGTGTGGTGTGTGGTATGTAGTGTAGTGGTCAGTATAGGATTCAGGTAGGTCAGTGTGGTATGTAGTGTAGTGGTCAGTATAGGATTCAGGTAGGTCAGTGTGGTATGTAGTGTAGTGGCCGGTGTGGTATGTAGTGGTCAGTGTGGTATGTAGTGGTCAGTGGGTAGTGTAGTTTGTGTAGTAGTGGTCAGTATAGGATTCAGGTAGGTTAGTGTGTAGTGGTCAGTGTGGTGTGTAGTGGTCGGTGTGGTTTGTAGTGTAGTGGTCGGTGTGGTTTGTAGTGTAGTGGTCGGTGTGGTTTGTAGTGTAGTGGTCGGTGTGGTTTGTAGTGTAGTGGTCGGTGTGGTTTGTAGTGTAGTGGTCAGTGTGGTTTGTAGTGTAGTGGTCAGTGTGGTTTGTAGTGTAGTGGTCAGTGTGGTTTGTAGTGTAGTGGTCAGTGTGGTTTGTAGTGTAGTGATCAGTGTGGTTTGTAGTGTAGTGGTCAGTGTGGTGTGTAGTGGTCAGTGTGGTATGTAGTGTAGTGGTCAGTGTGGTGTGGCATGTAGTGGTCAGTGTGGCATGTAGTGTAGTGGTCAGTGTGGTGTGGCATGTAGTGTAGTGGTCAGTGTGGTGTGGTTTGTAGTGTAGTGGTCAGTGTGGTATGTAGTGTAGTGGTCAGTGTGGTTTGTAGTGTAGTGGTCAGTGTGGTTTGTAGTGTAGTGGTCAGTGTGGTTTGTAGTGTAGTGGTCAGTGTGGTTTGTAGTGTAGTGGTCAGTGTGGTTTGTAGTGTAGTGGTCAGTGTGGTTTGTAGTGTAGTGGTCAGTGTGGTTTGTAGTGTAGTGGTCAGTGTGGTTTGTAGTGTAGTGGTCAGTGTGGTTTGTAGTGTAGTGGTCAGTGTGGTATGTAGTGTAGTGGTCAGTGTGGTGTGTAGTGGTCAGTGTGGTGTGTAGTGTAGTGGTCAGTGTGGTATGTGGTGTGGTATGTAGTGTAGTGGTCAGTGTGGTGTGGTGTGTAGTGGTCAGTGTGGTGTGGTATGTAGTGTAGTGGTCAGTGTGGTATGTAGTGTAGTGGTCAGTGTGGTGTGTAGTGGTCGGTGTGGTATGTAGTGTAGTGGTCAGTGTGGTGTGTAGTGGTCAGTGTGGTGTGTAGTGGTCAGTGTGGTATGTAGTGTAGTGGTCAGTGTGGTATGTGGTGTGGTGTGTAGTGGTCAGTGTGGTGTGGTATGTAGTGTAGTGGTCAGTGTGGTATGTAGTGTAGTGGTCAGTGTGGTGTGTAGTGGTCGGTGTGGTATGTAGTGTAGTGGTCAGTGTGGTGTGTAGTGGTCAGTGTGGTGTGGTATGTAGTGGTCAGTGTGGTGTGTAGTGCACACAGGGGCCCCAGTGCACTGTATTGCCCGGGGGCCTATAATGCTCTTAAGATGGCCCTGCCCATGATGCTATTAAGAAAGCCCTTCCCGCGTGAAAGGGCTCTAATAGTTATAAACTACAAATAATTGAATTACAGTGTGGAAATAAATAGATCATAGATACACTTCAAATTCATTTAAGAGTGTAAAAACTTTTAAAGTCCGCAGAAAGATCTTCATCTCCCAGAGGGCAGAAAACTTTCCTCTCCCTGATTTGTGATTACAAGATCCATACACTAGATGGCAGTGACAAATAAAATAAAATCAGTATTTACAAATAAAAGAACTCCATTGTATAACAGAGAACAACAATGTAACAAAAGTGAGAAACAATAAATATTGAGAAAGCAACTTGTTAACAAACATGTTACTTCAAGTTTTATTTTAGATTTCCTTTTTTAGATAGCCAATAGGGACTTTGAAGCCGCATGCACACTGGGGCTCTTCTCAATGCTTTTCTCCTGGCAGGAGACGCATTTTGCGCGCCAAGTTCTTGGGTGTTCATATATTTCATTGGCCAGAATATTATTTTTTTCTGCCCATTGAAATAAATAAATACTCAAGTGCTAAATGCACCTAACCTAGGCACTTGGCGTTTTGGTGTTTTTTTATTCCAAACGCTCTTCTCCTGAACGCTCAATTGATGTTTTTTTTTGTGTGTAAAACGCATTTTTGAGCTCAGATGTGGATGAGGCCTGAGTATCGCTAAGCCCTGTCATTTCAAATATATTAACCTCTTTGTGACCGCCCACAGTATGACGGCGGCAAGAAACATCTGTTGTTCCGGGCCGCCGTCATATGACGGCACTTCCTTTGCGGCCACTAGGGGGCGTGTGCACGCTGCGGGGGAGGGGGGGCGAGCACGCCGCGTCGCTGGGGACCCGTTGCGCGTGCCCATCGGCCGTGATGTCCACTGGGCACCCGCTATTGCCCAGTAACTGGGCGGCACAGTGGTGGGTGGGCGGCACAGTGGTGTAGTGGTTAGCACTCTCACCTAGTAGTAAGAAGGGTCGCTGGTTCGAATCCCAACCAGGACACTACCTGCCTGGAGTTTGCATGTTCTCCCTGTGCCTGCGTGGGTTTCCTCCGGGTGCTCCGGTTTCCTCCCACACTCCAAAGACATGCAGGTAGGTTAATTGGCTTCTGTCCAGAAATTGGCCCTAATATATGCATCGGGACCTTGGATTGTGGGCTCCTTGAGGGTAGGGACTGATGTGAGTGTGCGATGTACAGGGATAGGGACAGTTGTAGACACTCACTCAGGTTGAACTGGATGGACTAGACATGTGCAATTCGTTTCGTTTTTTTTTAGTTTTTTTTCGTTCATTCGTTTCCGTACGAATGAATGAACGATTCGCTAAAAATTTTAACAAGTAACGAATCGTTCGAATTTAAGGAATACGAAAATAACGAAAATCCGAAAAAAAATAATTAGAAACGAATGTACGAATGAAGAAAATCCGAAAAACGAAAACAGGAACAACGAAAATGAACGAAAAAATTCGTACAATCGTAACTTTTTTTTTTTTTGAATTGGTAATTTTCCGTGTCTCTTACAATGGCGCTGCTTAACGTGCTTCGAATGGATTGAACAAAAAATTCGTACATTCGTAACTTTTTTTTTTCGATTCGTAATTTTCCATGTCTCTTACAATGGCGCTGCTTAACGGCTTCGAATGGATTGAACGAAAAAATTTGTATTTTTTTTTTCGATTCGTAATTTTTCGTGTCTCTTAAAATGTAATAATAGCATACACATTACATCAAATTATGAATTATGCTCCGATTACGAATCTACGAATGTTACGAATGTTACGAATAAGTACGAATGCGTTCGAATAAACGAAAATTAAACTAACGGACAAACGAATCAACGAAAAAATAACTTGTACGAAAATACGAATCGTTACGAATACGAACACAGACGACTTACGAATTTACAAATCGTTACGAATCAACGGAAACGAAAAAAACGAAACAAAAATAAACACATTTTTTTGTTGTGCACATGTCTAGGATGGACTGTTGTCTTTATTCAACCTTACTAACTATGTAACTGAGCAGGACGTGGATCTGTGTATGTAAAACACACAGATCCACGTGCTGTCAGAGGACCGGAGACCGATGATGTGTCCCTTGTACTAGGGACACCGATCGGTCTCCTCCCCCCAGTCAGTCCCCTCCCCAACACAGTTAGAATCACTCCCATAGGGAACATATTAACCCCTGCAGCGCCCCTAGTGTTAACCCCTTCCCTGCCAGTCACATTTATACAGTAATCAATGCATTTTTATAGCACGGATCGCTGTATAAATGTGAATGGTCCCAAAAATGTGTCAAAAGTGTCCGATATGTCCGCCGCAAAATCGCAGTCACGGTAAAAATCGCAGATCGCCGCCATTACTAGTAAAAAAAATAATAAAAATGCTATAAATCTATCCCCTATTTGTAGACGCTATAACTTTTGCGCAAACCAATCAATATACGCTCATTGCGATTTTACCAAAAATATGTAGAATATCGGCCTAAACTGAGGAAACAAATTGTTTAAAAAAAAATTGGAATTTAAAATTTAAAAAGTAAAAATTATTATGTTTTTTCAAACTTGTCCCTCTTCTTTTGTTTATAGCGCGAGAAATAAAAACCGCAGAGGTTCAAATACCACCAAAATAAAGCTCTATCTGTGGGAAAAAAAATGATAAAAAATGTATTTGGGTACATCGTTGCATGACCGCGCAATTGTCATTCAAAATGCAACAGCGCTGAAAGCTGACTTGGTCAGGAAGGGGGTGTTCGTGCCCGGTAGGCAAGCGGTTAAAGAGGAACTGCAGTCCGCATCAGGTAATTTGTAATAAAACATCTTTGCCTTTCTGAAGCTTCTCTCCAACTATTTTTTTTTTTTTTTTTGTAAATTACTATTATTTTATATCTACTGTACTTGGCCAAATATGATGCAGAAATCCTCCTCCACAGAGTTTGGCTGCAGCCATTTTAACTGTGGGCAGCTGAAGCTGCTGCCTGTTCACTTCCTGGAAATACACAGACACAAGAGGCACATCTCCAGCTCTGCAGCTCTCATTGACCCTCTTATGACTCATCCCCCCTCCCTTCCTGGCAAGTTGAAGATTTAATAGATGGAAAGTTAAAAACAATTACTGAAAATCCGCTTTAAAGTGGACCTTTAGTAATTTTTGCACCTTTCCATCTATTAAATCTTCTTCCCTTGTTGTTGTTTAAACTTTGGATAGTAAAACATATTTTTTTTCTGCCAGTAAATCCCTTATACAGCACACTTCCTGTTTCCTGTCTGGTCATTAGCCTAGGCTTATGACATCATGCACAGCTCTCTCTCTCTTATGGCTCAAACGCGGGTACACGCGGTCGGACTTTCCGACGGCAAATGTGCGATCGGAGTTTGTTGGAAATTCCGACCGTGTGAAGGCTCCATCGGACATTTTCCATCGGAATTTCCATCGCACAAAATTTGAGATCTGGTTCTCAAATTTTCCGATAACAAAATCGTCGTACGTCACAGCGTTCTTAAAGTTCGGAATTTCCGACCAACTTTGTGCGACCGTGTATGCAAGACAAGTTTGAGCCAACATCTTTCGGGAAAAAAAACCATGGGATTTTGTTGTCGGAATGTCCGATCGTGTGTATGCAGCATTACTCTCATGAGAGTTTGTCAGGAAGGGAGGGGGATGAGTCATAAGAGGACCAATGAGAGCTTCAGGGCTGCAGAACTGGAGGCGTGCCTCTGTGTAAATCCAGGAAGTGAACAGGCAGCAGCTTCAGCTGCCCACAGTTAAAATGGCTGCAGCCAGACTCAGTGGAGGGAGATTTCTGCAGCATATTTGGCAAGTACAGAATGACAGTATATATGAAATAATATGCAAAGTGGTTGGAGGGAAGCTTCAGAATGGCAAAGATGTTTTTATTACAAATTATGTGGGCGCACGGGCGCCGCCTCCCCTTTTCCATCGGCGCCGGGGTGCCTAAATTACAGCGGCAGGGTTTTTTTTTTTTTAAGCAAGTGATTAGAGCCAGGTTTTACCGCAACTGTGGTAAAATCGCGGCAAAAACACATTTGCGTTTTTACCACGTTTTCTGCTGCGGATTAGTATAAAAGCAGCCTAAGAGATTTGATTTTTAAAAATTTTTTTATGGGATATATTTTATAGCAGAAAGTAAAACAATATATATATTTTTTTTCAAAGTTGTCAGTCTTTTTTCATTATATTATATATATATATATATATATATATATATCTATATATATATATATATATATATATATATATATATATATCTATATATATATATGGTATACAATAAAAATAAAAAATACAATTTTTACTGCTATACCTGATTGTTATATACCAGAACCAGCTGCCTTCAATTTTTCGGTTATTTGTATGGAAATTTCAATAAAAATTATTTAACCACTTACAGACCGCCGCACGCCGATATACGTTCTCACTTTGAAGAGGAATATCGTTGTTATGGCAGCAGCTAGCTACCATAACCTCGGTATCCTCTTCTTCGGCCGGTGGTCTGCTTTCCGATAAGAGTGGTCTCTGCGGCGAACTCTCCGCAAGATCCCTTTTATCGGCCGTCGGCAGCGGCGATTGGATGTTGTCCCTTGCTGGGCATGGAGACGAGTGAGGGGGAAGATGGCCCCCCACCCGTCTCCATAACATTGCAGGGCGGAAGTGACGTCAAAACATCACTTCCGCCCATAGCTCTTAAAGGGCCATTTCTTTTAAATTATTTTTTTAAATGACAATTTTATTTATTTTTTTATTGCATTTTAGTGTAAATATGAGATGTGAGGTCTTTTTGACCCCCCAGATCTCACATTTAAGAGGTCCTGTCATGCTTGTTTTCTATTACAAGGTAAGTTAAGTTTACATTCCTTGTAACAGGAATAAAAGTGACACAATTATTTTTTTTTAAATGAACAGTGTAAAAATAAAAGGTAAAATAAATAAGTGCCGCCGAGCTTGCGCACAGAAGCAAACGCATACCTGAGTAGCGCCCGCATATGAAAACGGTGAGGTATCGCCGCGATCGGTAGAGTGAGAGCAATAATTCTAGCACCATACCTCCTCTGTAACTCGAAACATGCAACCTGTAGAATATTTTAAACGTCACCTATAGAGATTTTTAAGGGTTATGCCGCGTACACACACGATCAGAAATTCCGCCAGCAAAAGTCTGATGAGAGCTTATGGTCGGAAAATGCGACCGTGTGTATGCTCCATCGGACTTTTGCTGGCGGAATTCCAGCCAGCAAAAGATTGAGAGTATGTTCTAAATTTTTCAGTCGGAAAAAGTTTCGATCGGAAATTCCGATCGTCTGCACCAATTCCGACGCCCAAAATTCCTACGCATGCTCGGAAACAATTCGACGCATGCTCGGAAGCATTGAACTTCATTTTCTTGGCTTGTCGTAGTGTTGTACGTCACCGCGTTCTTGACGGTCGAAAGTTCCCGAGAACTTTTGTGTGACCGTGTGTATGCGAGACAAGCTTGAGCGGAATTTTGAAGCGCGACATGTTGGGTATCAATTTACTCGGCGTAACATTATCTTTCACAATATAAAAAAAAATTGGGCTAACTTTACTGTTGTCTTATTTTTTTATTCAAAAAATGTTTCCAAAAAAAGTGTGCGTGTAAGACCGCTGCGCAAATACGGTGTGATAGAAAGTATTGCAACAACCGCCATTTTATTCTCTAGGGTGTTAGAAAAAAATGTATAATGTTTGGGGGTTCTAAGTAATTTTCTAGCAAAAAAAAATGCTTTTAACTTGCAAACAAATCTCAAAAAGAGGCTCTGTCCTTAAGTGGTTAATGATAAAAAAAAAAAAAAAAAACGCAGAGGATATCAAATACCAACAAAAGAAAGCTCTATTTGTGTAAAAAAAATGATATAAATGTAATTTATGTACAGCGCCGCATGACCGCGCAATCGTCAGTTAAAGTAACGCAGTGCCGCATAGCAAAAAAAATGGCCTGGTCAGGAAAGGGGGGGGGGGGGCTAAATCTTCCGAGGCTGGAGTGGATGGTACATTCCCCGATCTATTAAAGGGTTAATCCTCCCGGGGTGCTGTGCGTGCCGTCATAAAAGTTTTCCTCTTTTTTTTTTTTGCTTTAATGATCTCCTGAGCAGCAGGAAAGGTATAAACTGTGAGCTGAATATTTATTTATAGAACGCGATGAGAAAAAAAGGGCGAGAAAGAATTTTAGGACGCGCCCTGCGTCGCCGTACACCAACCCATAAAGCTTTGCTTCACTAAAACACAGAGGACAATACAAAGCGGTCAATATATCACAGTTTTGGAAATCGTTCAAAATGGGTGGAAATGTTTATTTATTTATTTTTTTTAAACAAACAACGTTCGCATATTTTTTTTTGATCCATCCCGAAAAAAATGGTTCTTTCTTCAGAAGGAAAAAAGAAAAACAAACTTTGGAAAAGTTTCGGCTCCATTTGTGAAAATGATATTAGAAACAAATGTGCTCAATTTGAGAGACACCGGACTGGTTTACACCGATGCGTTTTTCAGTGCGTTTTTCAGTCCATTTAACCACTTAAGCCCCGGACCAATTTGCAGCCAAAGGACCAGGCCCCTTTTTGCGATTCGGCACTGCGTCGCTTTAACTGACAATTGCGCCGCCGTGCGACGTGGCTCCCAAACAAAATTGGCATCCTTTTTTTCCCACAAATAGAGCTTTCTTTTGGTGGTATTTGATCGCCCCTGCGGTTTTTATTTTTTGCGCTATAAACAAAAATAGAGCGACAATTTTGAAAAAAATGCAATATTTTTTACTTTTTGCTATAATAAATATCCCCAAAAAATATATTAAAAAACTTTTTTTTTCCTCAGTTTAGGCCGATACGTATTCTTCTACATATTTTTGGTAAAAAAAAATCGCAATTAGCGATTATTGATTGGTTTGCACAAAAGTTATAGCGTTTACAAAATAGGGGATAGTTTTATAGCATTTTTATTAATATTTTTTTTTACTAGTAATGGCGGCGATCAGCGATTTTTATTGTGACTGCGACATTATGGCGGACACATCGGACATTTTTGACACATTTTTGGGACCATTGTCATTTATACAGAAATCAGTGCTATTTAAATAGCACTGATTCCTATGTAAATGACACTGGCAGTGAAGGAGTTAACCACTAGGGGGCGGGGAGGGGTTAGTGTGAACGTGTTGTGTTTTTTTTTACAGTAGGGGGCGTGGCTGTACGTCTGACATCACTGATCGGCTTTCCCAATGACAGGGAACAGCCGATCAATGACAGGCAGCGAGTAGGAAGCGCGGGGAGAGGTTTGTTTACACAGACCTCTCCCCGTTCTTCAGCTCTGTGACCCGATCGCGGGACACCAGCAGCGATCGGGTCCGTTGGTCCCGCGGCTAGGCAATTAAAGGGGGCGTATATATACGTGCCTTTGCCTAGCCGTGCCATTCTGTAGACGTATATCTACAGGAGGCGGTCGGGAAGCGGTTAACATGGTTTCCTGTGGGTCGCGTTCACATCTGTGGATTTTCCCTGCCGCTGGGAAAGGGTCAGGGACTTATTTAAATGCAACGCATCGCATTTTTTTGTTTCAATAGATGTCAATGGACACGCTGCAGAAACACATGTAGAGCGTTTTTGATGTGTTTTGAATATTTAATATGCCTAATAACAAAAACAGCTCTGCTTTAAAAAAAAAGAAAAAAAAATCAAAAATGCAAAGATATAGCGTCTACAAACTATAGGATATTTTTATGGAATTTTTATTTATTTTTTACTATTTAAGGCGGCGATCAGCGTTTTTTAGCGGGACTGCAACATTGCCGTGGATAGATCGGACACCTAACTAACATTTTTGATAAGTTTTGGGAACCAATGACACTAATACAGGGATCAGCGCTAAAAAATGCACTGTCACTGTATTAATGACACTGGCAGGGAAGGGGTTAACATCAGGGTTAAATGTGTGCTTAATAACTGTGGGGGAGGTGCTTTCACTAAAGGAAACCAGAGATGCTTAGCAGAAACTAGACATGTGCAGAGCGAAAAAAATTAGTTTAGTTTAGATTCGTTATTTACATAAATTTGTTTAGTTAAATTAGTTTCATTCATTTTCAGAATTCGTTTTGTTTATTCGTTTTCAAATCGATTCAAATTTTTTGAATTGGAGTTCATGAGACTCGGCTGATCACAGATCGGAGTAAGGGGTCCGATCCCGCCCCTTTACCACGTGATCAGCTGTCAGCCAATGACAGCTGATCAAGTGATGTAAACAGAAGCCGGTGTTTCGTCAGATTAGGCAACCCATCAGATTTTGTAATGGAAGTGAAGTTGCGGCCATCTTGGTACACCCCCGCACTCGGCAGCAGTAAGGATACAGTGAGAAGGCGGCAAGCGGACATCTTTTTACACCCACTGGAGTCTTGCATTTCACACTTATTTTTACCAGTAAGCTGAGCTTATATTGTGAAATACAGGATTTTGAAACCCGTCTCAGTGTTTTGATGTTGAATTGTAAAATCAGCGGTGTTCTGTCAGATTAGCAGACCTGTGAGATCAGCAGGCTTGCCGCTGCTTTTAAAATTCAACATCAAAACAGTCAGTTGGATTTCAATATCCTGTATTTCACTATATAAGCTCAGCTTACTGTTTAAAATACGGTAAGTGTGAAATGCGACTCCAGTGGGTGTACAAAGATGTCCGCTTGGTGACTTCTGACCGTAGGCTTAAATCTGACAAGTCGCCTAATCTGACGAAGCACCGGTATTCAGCTTTTTTTTCTCAAGCTGACAGCATGAGGAGAAAGAAAAAAGCAGATTACCGGCTTCTGTAAACAGGACATCGGTCCTGCACATGCCGCACCCACTGCTGCTAAGCAGTGCCACCTACCAGTGCCAGCTATCAGTGCCCATTAGTGCCGCCTATCAGTGTTACCTACCAGTGCCTATCAGTGCCACCTATCAGTGCAGCCTCATCAGTACCTTCTGATCAGTGCCCTTGAGTGCCGCCTATCAGTCTTCTTTAGTGCCACCTATCAGTGCAGCCTCATCAATACCTCCTGATCAGTTCCCACCAGTGCCACCTATCAGTGCAGCCTCATCAGTGGCTCCTGATCAGAGCCCAGCAATGCCACCTTATCAGTGCCCATCAGTCCCACCTATCAGTGCAGCCTCATCAGTACCTTCTGAACAGTGCCCACCAGTGCCGCCTTATCAGTGCCTATCAGTGCTGCCTATCAGTGACACCTATCAGTGGCTTTCAGTGCTGCCTATCAGTGCCCACCAGTGCCACCTATCAGTGCAGCCTCATCAATGCCTCCTGATCACTGCCACCGCCTATCAGTGCCACCCATCAGTGCAGCCTCATCAGTACCTCCTGATCAGTGCCCACCAGTGCCTCCTGATCAGTGCCCACCAGTGCTGTCTTATCATTGCCTATCAGTGCCCGTCAGTGAAGGAAAATGTACCTGTTTGCAAAATTTTATAACAAACTATGAAAACACTTTTTTTTCCTCCAAATTTTCAGGCTTTTTTTGTTTGTTTAGCAAAAAAAAACCCCAGTGGTGATTAAATACCACCAAAAGAAAGCTCTATTTGTGTGAAAAAAATGATAAACATTTCACTTGGGTACAGTGTAGCATAACCGCACAATGACCGCACAATTCAAAATGTGACAGCGCTGAAAGCTGAAAATTGTCCTGGGCAGGAAGGGGTTTAAGTGCCCGGTAGGCAAGTGGTTAAAATAAAATGTGTTCATATAAAATAAAAATTGAAATGCATGTAATCAGCAAATTTTGTGCACATGTAACGTTTTGAGAAAATGAACTGAATGCACAGCGTTCCTAGGACATTGGTCTTCTCAAGGAAACCAACTAGCATCCTTCCATTGATAGGATACAGGGAGCTTCTCAAGGAAGTCGGATAGTGTCTTTCCTTTCTAGGATGCAGGTGACCTCTTAAGGAAGCTCGCTAGCATCCACTGTTACTAGGACACGGGTGGCTTCTCACAGAAGCCACTTAGCGGCCTCCATTGCTATGACACAGGTGCCTTCTAAAGGCAGATGTCCAAAGTCCAAAATTTACAAGATGCAGGTTTTTGTGGCCACCTAGCTTCCTCTATTTCTTGGGTCGAGGCAACTTTTGCCATCTAGTTGCTCAGGCTTCAGGCTTCTCAAAGAACATCTCAGCCTCCTTCCATTGCTAGGATGCATGCGGTCTCTCAAAGACCAAAATTGGCCACCAGGAGAGGAGTGTGAAGGGTATGACAGTGGGCAGGTTTTTGTGGCCACCTAGCTTCCTCATTTTTCTTGGGTCGAGGCAACTTTTGCCATCTAGTTGCTCAGGCTTCTCAAAGAACATCTCAGCCTCCTTCCATTGCTAGGATGCATGCGGTCTCTCAAAGAAGCCACCTAGCCTCTTCCATTGCTATGACGCAGGTGGCTTCTGTAGAAAGCTGCCTAATGTCCAAAATTGCCAAGATGCGGGTTGTTGTTGTCATTTAGCATCCTCCATTGCTAGGGTGGAGGCAAATTTTGCCATCTAGCGTCCTCTGTTGCTCAGTCTTCTCAAAGAAAATCCCAGCGCCCTTCCATTGCTAGGTTGCAGGCAGCCTCCCAATGAAGCTGCCTAATAGACATGTGCACAATAGAAAAATGTGTTTATTTTCGTTTCGTTTCTTTCGTTTCCGTTGATTTGTAACGATTCGTAAATTCGTAAGTCGTCGGTGTTCGTATTCGTAACGATTCGTATTTCCGTAAGAGTTTTTTTTTTTGTTGATTCGTTTTTCCGTTAGTTTAATTTTCGTTTATTTGAAATTCGGACGCATTCGTATTTTCGTAGATTTAGTTACATTCGTACTTTCGTAAGATTGATTTATTCGTACTTTCGTAACATTGTTTTCGTAGATTCGTAATCGGAGCATAATTCATGATTTTATGTAATGTGTATGCTATTATTACATTGTAAGAGACACGGAAAATTACGAATCGAAAAAAAAAAGTAACGAATGTACGAATATTTTCGTCCAATCCATTCGAAGCACGTTAAGCAGCGCCATTGTAAGAGACATGGAAAATTACGAATCGAAAAAAAAAAAAAAAAAAAGTTACAAAAGGTACGAATTTTTTCGTTCAATCCATTCGAAGCACGTTAAGCAGCGCCATTGTAAGAGACACGGAAAATTATGAAAAAAAAGGTTACGAATGTACGAATTTTTTCGTTCAATCCATTCGAAGCACGTTAAGCAGCGCCATTGTAAGAGACACGGAAAATTACGAATCGAAAAAAAAAAAAAGTTACGAAGGTACGAATTTTTTTCGTTCAATCCATTCGAAGCACGTTAAGCAGCGCCATTGTAAGAGACACGGAAAATTACCAATTCAACCAAAAAAAAAAAAAAGTTACGAATGTACGAATTTTTTCGTTCATTTTGATTTTCGTTGTTCCTGTTTTCGTTTTTCGGATTTTCTTCTTTCGTAGTTTCGTTGTTTCTAATTTGGTTATTTCGGATTTTCGTTGTTTTTCGCATTCGTTCGATTCGAACATTCCTTATTCGTTAAAATTTTTAGCGAATCGTTCGTTCATTCGTACGATAACGAATGAACGAATATAACGAATTTTAACGAAAAGCAAAAAAAAAACGAAACTAATTGCACATGTCTACTGCCTAACGTCTTCTGGTGCTAGGACACAGGTGATTCTCAAAGAAGCTGCCTAGTGTCCTCCTTTGCTAGGACGTTGGCACCGTTTGCCATCTAGTATCCTCCTCTGCTTGGATGCAGGTCACTTCTCAAAGAAGCATCCTTCAATTGCTAGGGCACAGACGGCCCGTCAAAGAAGCTGCCTAGTGACCTCTGTTGTTAGGGCAGAGAAGAGTCTCTTAGCTGGACAGTGCTAGATCTGCTGAGTGGGTGAGTATTAATAGTTAGCAGAACTCACCACCAGGTAGGTAAGGCTTACAAAAAATAAAAAATGGGGGGGCGGGGTGAAGCTCTAAATTTCCATCGATGTCTCCTGGAACACATTACCAGCCCCCTGATTGCTTTTTCGGTGCCACCTCTCTATTCTGGTGGCCCATGCCGCAAGCGATACAGTATCAAGTTATAGAATCTGTGTGGTTTCCCAATGCAGATCGGCTTCACCAGCCAAAGAAAGCCGTGCCAAACTTTCCGCTGCCATAAACGCGGCTCTCTGGTTAAGCCTTTGATATGTGGAGCTGTGGGGAATTTATGTAATACGGTGCCTGTATAACACTCGGAGAACATTGGCTTTGAGTTTCCGTACGGCTCAAAACATGACTAATTCTACAAGCTGTTTTACATAAAATGTGACAAAGAGGAACAGAGTGTACGAGGAGACGCAGACTACGTTAGGGAGGTTTTGTTTTTATTTTTTAGTATCAGAAAACACATTTCTCGTCCCAGGACTTTTTCATGGCACACTGGGTCTCCACTTTATTATACGAGGGGTCTTCAAAAGGTTTCCACACTTTTATATACACTCACCGGCCACTTTATTTGGTACACCTTGCTAGTGGTTGGACCAACTTTTGCCTTCAGAACCGCATTCCTATGCCGCGTACACACGATCGGAATTCTCGTCGGAAAAAGCTCTGACGGTTTTCTCAACGGAATTCCGATGGAATTCCGCTCAAACTGTCTTGCCTTCACACGGTCACACCAAATTCCGACCGTCAAGAACGCGGTGACGTACAACACTACAACGAGCCGAGTTCAATGCTTCCGAGCATGCGTCGAATTGTTTCCGAGCATGCGTAGGAATTTTGCGCGTCAGAATTGCTACAGACGATTGGAATTTCCGATAGAAACTTTTTCCGTCTGAAAAATTGAGAACATGCCCTCAATTCTTTGCTGTCGGAAGTTTGGCCAGCAAAATTCCGATGGAGCCTACACGCGATCACATTTTCCGATGAAAAGCTCTCATCGGTCTTTTTCTGGCCGGAATTCCGATCTATGTAGTGGCATAGATTCAACAAGGTGTTGGAAACATTCCTCAGAGATTTTGGTCCATGGTGACATGATAGCATCACGCAGTTGCTGCAGATCCTTTTCCACCACATCCCAAAGGTGCTCTATTGGATAAGATGTGGAGGCCATTGGAGTACAGTGACCTCATTGTCCAGTGGTGAGATCTGGTGAGTGTGGAGGCCATTGGAGTACAGTGACCGCATTGTCCAGTGGTGAGATCTGGTGAGTGTGGAGGCCATTGGAGTACAGTGACCTCATTGTCCAGTGGTGAGATCTGGTGAGTGTGGAGGCCATTGGAGTCCAGTGACCTCATTGTCCAGTGGTGAGATGATTGGAGCTTTGTGACATGGTGCATTATCCTGCTGGAAGGAGCCATCAGAAGATGGGGACACTGTAGTCATAAAGGGATGGACATGGTCAGCAACAATACTCAGGTAGGCCGTGGTGTTTGAACCATGCTCAATTGGTACTTAGGGGCCCAAAGTGTGCCAAGAAAATATCCCCCCCCACCATTACACCACCACCACCTGCCTGAACTGTTCATACAAGGCAGGATGGATCCATGCTTTCATGTTGTTGAAGCCAAATTCTGACCCCACCATCTGAATGTCGCAGCTGAAATCGAGACTCATCAGACCAGGCAACGTTTTTCCAATCTTCTTGTGAGGGCCGCTGGTAGAATCAGTGCCCCACTGGTTGCCCCGACCCTGCAAGTCCTCCGCCACCTCTGACACCCTGGGTTCAAACATTGTTTTACTTCAGTGATTGACAACAATGAAATAGGTACACCACAATCTGTTAAACCAATGAGCTTGCTTACTTTGTAAGATAAAGGCAATTGAAAGAGAACCACTTGGATTTATGCATCAGAGTAGTATTTCCAGTCTAAATATCACCAGAAATGAAGTGACACCCAGATGGAAAAGGTCAAACAGGTAAATACAAAGGATATCTGAATATAAACAGTACTTATTCACAACTATACGTATACATAGCCTATGTCAGTGATGGCGAACCTATGGCACGCGTGCCACAGCTGGCACGCCAAGCCCTCTCTGTTGGCACGCCAGGGGAATCCCCAGCCAGGCAGTCACTTGCACTGACAGTGCAGGCATGCTCCCTTCCTTGCATCCGTGCCAGTGACGTCGGCAGGGGGGTGGGCAGCAATTCATCTTGTCCCATGTGCGATGTTTAGGGGGGGTGTAAAATTCTTCCTCCACCATCCTGACTCTGTTATGCAGCTTATTGCCTCCATCGGACCCCTACACCAACGGTAAGACATTCAGGCATTCCTTTCTGCAGGCACCCTATTCCAGCGCCCCCTGCTCCAGGACGACTTTGGTTCAGTCTGTTCCTCTAGTGCAACCTGGTAGGTGAGTGCATGTGTCAGGTAGGTGAGCGTAACGGTCAGGATAGGTTAGTGCATGTGTCAGGTAAGCAAGTGTAATGTGTCAGGTAGGTGAGTGCATGTGTCAGATAGGTTAGCGTAATGGTCAGGTAGGCGAGTGCAAGTGTCAGGTAGGCGAGTGCAAGTGTCAGGTAGGTGAGTGCAAGTGTCAGGTAGGTGAGTGCAAGTGTCAGGTAGGTGAGTGCAAGTGTCAGGTAGGTGAGTGCAATGGTCAGGTAGGTGAGTGTAATGGTCAGGAAGGTGAGTGCAATGGTCAGGTAGGTGAGTGCATGTGTCAGGTAGGTGAGTGCAATGGTCAGGTAGGTGAGTGCAATGGTCAGGTAGGTCAGTGTATGCGTCAGGTAAGTGAGTGTAATGGTCAGGTAGGTCAGTGTATGCGTCAGGTAAGCAAGTGTAATGTGTCAGGTAGGTGAGTGCATGTGTCAGATAGGTTAGCGTAATGGTCAGGTAGGCGAGTGCAAGTGTCAGGTAGGCGAGTGCAAGTGTCAGGTAGGTGAGTGCAAGTGTCAGGTAGGTGAGTGCAAGTGTCAGGTAGGTGAGTGCAAGTGTCAGGTAGGTGAGTGCAATGGTCAGGTAGGTGAGTGTAATGGTCAGGAAGGTGAGTGCAATGGTCAGGTAGGTGAGTGCATGTGTCAGGTAGGTGAGTGCAATGGTCAGGTAGGTGAGTGCAATGGTCAGGTAGGTCAGTGTATGCGTCAGGTAAGTGAGTGTAATGGTCAGGTAGGTCAGTGTATGTTGCACAGTGTATTCTGAGCACAACGCATTCCTGAACCCTGCATCCTGAGCAAATCTGGCAGAATCATACAATTTTTGGTCCCTTAAAGCTCATTCAGAAGAACGATCAGTCCCATCCTCTATACAGAGCCGCTGGTAGGTTTAATTCTGTGTTGGCACTTTGAAAGAAATAAGTTGGTTTTGCGTTGCGGTTTGGGCACTCGGGCTCAAAAAGGTTCGCCATCACTGGCCTATGTCAACAGACAGCAGAAGGGCAGAGGAATGGCTTTTAGCTGTGTCAGATCTCTCCCTTCTGTCCCTCAACACACAAAATGCAAATGCCATAAACCTTCAATAATAGTCAACTGCAATGGAATTTATCCTGCTCTTTCAGCGAGTTCTAGGTAACTTCAAGCTCAATGAGCACAGGAAATCCCTGCAGTGGGTAGGGATTGAAGTAGTCCTGTAATATAAAGAAACAAACAGACCTTTGGTCTTCAGCTAGCCTTGTGAAAATTGCAAGTGAAGAATTCCTGAATAGCAGAGCAAAGCAACTTGATCGACCTGTCTGTAATGATTAAAGAAACTCTCCCTGTGTTAGGAAGATGCAGAAGAAATCACAGTGACTGCTGGTTCAAAGTTGCTATACATAGCTCCCAACTGTCCCTGATTTGGAGGGACTGTCCCTGATTTGGAGGAACTGTCCCTGATTTGGAGGAACTGTCCCTGAATTGGAGGGACTGTCCCTGATTTGGAGAAAATGTCCCTCTGTCCCTCTTTCCTCATTATTTGTCCCTCATTTTGGTCTGATCTATATGGATGTATATAAAATGCACTTTTTATCATTCAAAAAGTGTTTCCCAGTGCTAAACTTTTTATCCAATTTCTAAATTGCTGCATTTGTAAATTTTAAAAGCCAATATAAAGGAATAGTAGTGGTAAAAAAAAAAAAGCCTTGTGGATTTAATGAACCTTTTTTTGGTTAATTCTCCTTTAACCACTTCAATACCGGGCCATTTTACACCCTTCCTTACCAGAGCACTTTTTGCGATTCGGCACTGCGTCGCTTTAACTAACAATTGCGCGGTCGTGCGACGTTACACCCAAAATTGACGTGCTTTTTTTTCCCATAAATAGAGCTTTCTTTTGGTGGTATTTGATCGCCCCTGCGGTTTTTATTTTTTGCGCTATAAACAAAAGAAGAGCGACAATTTTGAAAAAAAACACAATATTTTTTTACTTTTTGCTATAATAAATATCCCATTTTTTTTTAAAAAAACAATTTTTTTACTCAGTTTAGGCCGATACATATTCTTCTACATATTTTTGGTAAAAAAAAAAAATCGCAATAAGCGTATATTGATCGGTTTGCGCAAAAGTTATAGCGTCTACAAAATAGGGGACTCACAAGGGGAGGAGACCGATCAGTGATCCTCCGTACTGGGATCACATGATCGGTCTCCTTTCCGCTGACAGGACGTGGAGCTGTGTGTTTACACACACAGCTCCACGGTCCCGCACAGTCCCGTTGTTTTAACGGGCAATCGCAGTAGCCCGGCGGACATCGCGGCCGCCGGGCACGCGCACCGGGTCCCGAGCGAAGCCGCGCGCGCCCCCCAGCCCGCCGGGAAGGAGAGGACGTCATATGATGCCCATCCAGGATGGGAGATCCACCTTGTGGGCGTCATATGGCTATGGGCGGGATGGGAAGTGGTTAAGTGGGTGTGGCAGGGGGCGTGTCCTATGCCTACATACATTTGCTATTAGGTGTCCCTCATTCCCATCTCAAAATGTTGGGAGGTATGTTCTATATCCTGTAGAACTACAAGTAACTGTAGTTGCAGAGCGCACAGTCAATATGTTGTTAAGGAGGGGGGTCGGAAAGCCGGCCGCCTCAGCTGTCAGTGGGCTTCCCTGCTGACAGCTGAAAGTAAAAAAAATTATTTCCGGCAAAAAAAAAGAGGCAAAAAACCCATATCCAAGCACGCAGGAAAGGTGGGGAGGGGGAGATGAGCGAACCCCCCCCCCCCCCCGAACCATACCAGGCCACATGCCCTCAACATGGGGGGAGTGTTTTGGGGCAGGGGGGACTCTGCCCCCCCACCCCAAAGCACCTTGTCCCCATGTTGATGGGGACAAGGGCCTCTTCCCGACAACCCTGAGCGGTGGTTGTAAGGGCCTGCCTAGCGGTGCATGCTGGGTCGTTGACGTCACAAGGGAGTGGGGCCACCAGGTGGCCCCGCCACTTACCTATTTAGGAACTGTCACCCAGCGAAGCAGGCATTCTGCGGTCAGCCTTCCTTACGGGTGGAGCATTTTTTCCCTTTTTCGGGTCCAGTAGTGCGGCGGGCGTCATGATTGACAATTGATCCACATTGGGGGCATTGTTTTTTTTGTTTTTTTTAATAATAAAGGAATTTTCAAAATCTGCCTCCTGTCATTGTTTATTTTTGACACTTTTTCTTGGTGAATGAGTAGGGGTACAATGTACTCCATACTCATTCACATGGGGTGGGGGTGGGATCTGGGGGTTTTCCAGCACTAAACCTTTTATCTGATTTCTAAATTGCTGCATTTGTAAATTCCAAAAGCAAATATAAAAGAAAAAAAAAAGCACTTGTGGGTTTAACCAATCTTGATTTTTTTTGTACAATTCTCCTTTAAGGGGGTGTGACAAGGGGTGTGTCCTATGCCTGCTTACTTTTGCGGATAGGTGTCCCTCATTCCCATCTCAAAAAGTTGGGAGGTATGTGATAGGAGGAGAGAGCAGAGTGACACAAAGATGAGCTCATTACTGTGCTGCTTCTCCTTTCACTGTCCAGTTACAGGCCGAGGGCGGGTCCAGGACAACTTGGGCTTAGAGGGATTGGGCTGAACAATGCTGATCAATAAGGAAAGAAATGAAAGCCCCAAGAGCCGCACACACAAAACTCTCGTACGAAGAATAGAAGCAGCCCTTGCCTAGCGTCTGTCCGACCCGTTCGGGGCTTAGTCATGGGGCCCTCAGACTGAGGACATCTAGTGGCAGAAAAAAGTACTGCAGGGGAAATCTCTGGATTGAAGGAGAATATTGCAGCCCAAAAAAAAAATAGTTTTATTGTATAATAAACGTGGAGGGAAAATGTAAGACTCACAGCAAGATATGGGAAGCTGTAGACCGATGCCTTTATATGTGCTGCAAATAAAGGAACCCTGAGTGCTCCTGGATTTTACCTTATTTGGATTAGTATTCATTTATAATTTGGTTCTGGCCAGAGTTTCACTTGAAACTTTTTTTTAGAGATAATGCTGAGAAAAAGGCATGGCTCTGACCACATTAATAATCCGTAGTCCTCTTTAGGTGTATTTATTTTCCTTGCAAGGCTCTGTTAACTCCTATAGCTTGTTCTTGACACTCTACTTGAAGTAGGTGTCTGTTAATGGCGATACGGTATTGTCAGTCTGCGGAGGTGGAGACGGATTCCCAGGAATATTCACCGGTCGCCTATATTTAGACAGAGAAGTTAAAATAAATTCTCCTGTTGCCGCTCGGGCGTAGCGATATTTTCTCTGCGTTCCTGTGATCTCTCCTTTCTCCACGGAGATGTCATCTGGGGGCAGCCGGAGACCCCGCCACCTGCAGGACCTTCTCAAAGCCGCCTATTCATGCCTCCGAAGCGGCTCGGCTTTTGCCTTTTAACCATATTTGGTTTCTCCCCGATGTGCCGCAGCGTCTGCTGGTAATATTAATACCACATTTCAGGAGCAAAGCAGAGGTGAAGAAAAACAAGACTGAGATGTTTTGGGACAGGCTAGACGAGGAACAATCGAGAGGCCTGCCAAGTGGGCAGGTTTCAAAGAGGACCTGTCATTTTGCTTTGAAGGTCAAACTTGAGGACTGCCATGTTACACCTCATTTCTGTCCAGGACATTTTTAATTTCTCAGTGGTGTACTTAGACTGACATTTATTCTGTCATGCAACACTGTAATTTAAGGAATTTTTTTATCTTTTTTTTTTAGGGGGTTTTCCGCCATTGGAGGTCCAAGGGGACCGAGAATGTTGGTATAGGATCCCGCCAACCTGGGAGCTTCAGCAGGGGCATATTGAGGTCTTGGAGGAAAGTTGGAAGCTCCTCAGGAAACCTAAGCGTGAAAGAGAGGCCATTTTTGGTGGCAATCAAGCATGAGGGGGAAGCCCCATCTGTAGGTGACACCATCTGTTCTTAGCTGGTCAAGAAGGGGTTTTAGAGCTCTGCGGCGGACTAGGGTCTCCTTGGAGAGGTCAGGAAAAATGTTAATAATGGCTCCGTCAAAGTCGATGTTTGGGGTGCTCCGCAGCTTGACCATAATGGCGTTCTTGTCTTCAAAGTAACAATGGCGGCAGATAACATCCCTGGGTTGGCCAGTTGCAACATTGCATGGTCTCAAAGCACAGTGGACACGGTCAAATCTCAGCGGGTCAGTGACAGGGTTGCCAAGAATTGTATTCAGGATACCCCGGATCGAGGGTTCGAGATCATTATCTCTGGTTGCCTCTGGCAACCCCCAGATATGCAAGTTATTCCTGCGATTGCGGTTTTCCAAGTCCTCAAGTTTGTAGAGTGAGGGCAAATGCCAATTGAGTGACTGTCTCCTGTAATTCCTTAATGGCTGCCTCATGAGAGTCCTGGCGCTGCTCTGTTTCCTCAATTATGGCTAGCAGGTGTGACATGTCTGAGATCACTGCTGTGATTTCCTTTTTAATGGATTTCTCTAAACTGTGGAACATACCTGCCAGTTCTTTTTTGAGCCCACTCACCAGGAATGACATTTCTGAGCCAGCAGAGGATCCAGGGTCCTCCATGAGCTCTGAACAGCAGGAGGAGGAACTCTCCCAGACTAAACCATGTGTGAGGAGGGAGACACAATGGATCTTGAGTTTCTGTCCTGCCCGCTCCACGTGTTAGGGCTGGATCTCTCTCTATGGCCAGGTACCGCTTAATGGAGCCTACGGAGGATAGCTGGTCAGCCGAACCTTTCCAGGACCTCTTGCCAATTGTTGGGCGGGGTCCTGAGGCTTTAGACGGCATCGCTAGAGGGTTTAAGACTGATGGCTTAACAGATCTCTCCTCAGACACGTCCGCTCGGCGCCATGCGTAGGCCACGCCCCAATAATTTCTTGATAACACAGAGTCTATGGATTCAGGCTGCACATGCTCAGTTTGGTTTGTATTGCTAGAGGGAGGGGTTTTTTATTCTTGGGAGAGTGCATGTGATCAGCACAGGGCCAATCAGCACTGTCCAGCCAGAGGGTCAGGGGCCTTGCAGTCTCATAGGACAATCAGAAACTCCTCCTACAAGCTGTAACCAGCGCTTGGCTGGACAATGATATAAATCACAAGACTGCTGTATACTGCTGATGAGAAAAGGTATTTAGCAGTTTATATTTACTAAAATAATTGCATTTCCATGTTCTGTGTACTGTGGGAGACCAGATATAGTGAATGAAGGCTCCTGGGTTCAGTAACACTTTAAGTTAAAAAACCTTCTGTGCGGCAGGAGCTCCTCTCAGCCCCCTTATTTTTACCTAAACCCGATCCGATCCACGATGTGCATGAGAGCAGTGGCTCTCACCTCTGTCTCCCTCCTCATTGGGCAGATTGATGGCAGCTGTCAATCAAATGCTGCGAAGAGGGAGTGGGGAGGTGGAGCCGAGTTGCCCGGCCTGTTTTACTAGACACAGACTTGGCGGCTTGGGAGCGAGCCTGCGCCGGTGCCCCCGGGGATAGTGGCTTTCACTGAAGGCACTCCCCGAAGAGGAGGGGCCTGGAGCGCCAACGGGGGACCCCAGAAAAGGAGGATCGGGGCTGCTCTGTGCAAAACCATTACACAGAGCGTGGAAAGTATAACATGTTTGTTATTTTCGTAAAAAAAAAAAAAAGGAAGGTTTAACCTCTTCCAGACCGCCCCACATACATATACTGCATCAGGGCGGACGGCTGAGCGAAATTAGATTTTGTGCATGAGGTCTGGGGCGCGCAGCGCCGGCAACCTGATCCTGCTGTGATTGGACATAGCGGGAGCCAATCAGCGGGTCCGGTGGACCCGATGTTCGTCAGTGTTCTATCAAATAGTGCCCTCCGTCAAAAAGTGCCCGCGCATGGGCAGAACGGAAGGGCACTGCAGATGATTTCACGATTAGCTGGCGTGACGTCACCATAGCGCATGAGCACATCGTAGGAGGCTTTTTTTTTTAAATGGGAGATACCATTTTACAGGCACAATTGAATGCTATGCAAACAGCGGATGGACACCATAGTTCTCAGATTGAGCCTCGCTGTTGCAGGGTGCGTTGTGGGTGTGTTGAAGGGCGGGTTTTGTCTGTGTTGCAACCCGCCCTTAGACACAGGCAAAACCCACTGTTCAACACACCAAACTCACCCTGCCACTCAGACAAAACCGGAACTAGAGCACACTAGAGTGTGCCCACGTCACAACAGCGAGGCACAATATGACAAATACAGTGTCCCTCTGCTGTTCGCATAGCATTCAATTGTGGCTATCAAATGGTATCTCCCATCAAAAAAAGCCTCCTATGCAGGCACTTTTTCGAGGGAGGGCACAAATTGACAGAGCACCGGCACCCCGCGATCGGTCAGACAGAATGCCCAGGGAACACATTTGACCCTTTGATTGTCTCTGATGTTAACCCCTTCCCAGCCAGTGTCTGCCGCAATGTCACAGTTCTGCTAAAAATCGATGATCGCCGCCATTAGTAGTAAAAAAAAAAAAAAAAAAAAGTCCATAAATCTATCCCATAGTTGGTAGACGCTATAACTTTTGCGCAAACCAATCAATATACGCTTGTTGTTTTTTTTTTACCAAAAATATGTAGCAGAATACATATTGGCCTACATTGATGAATATGATGATAAATGTTTCGGATATGTTTTATAGCAGAAAGTAAAAAATATTGTTTTTTTTTTTTTCAAAATTTTAATTATTTTTTTGTTTATAGCGCAAAAAATAAAAACCGCTGAGGAGATGATCAAATACCACCAAAAGAAAGCTCTATTTGTGGGGAAAAAAAGGACATACATTTTATTTGGGTACAGTTAAAGTAACGCAGTGCCCTATCGCAAAAAATCCTCTGGTCATGAAAGGGGGTAAAACCTTCCGGAGTTGGAGTGATTAATATGACTTTAATGTTTATTTATTTTTAACAGACTATTTTATTTTACAGACTTCTCCTCTAGCGAGAAGGAAAAGATACAATGTATCTTTTGCTCTTCACAGAGGAGAAACAACACTGGGGCGGATCTCCACAGTGATGATCACTGTGATTGGTTAATCGCAGTGATCACATGGTCAGGAACCGGTTCTCCTGGCTCCCAATCATTAGAAGAAGACCCAGAGCTGTTGGTAACAGCTCAGTCACAGTGCTGGTGATCAACCAGCACCAGCACAAGAGTGCATATATGTAGAATGTAGACCAATGTGGATAGATTCACACAATATAAAGCACCTCATCCTGGGGTTATTGGAGCAAGTAGAACAAAGGATGGGACTATAGCGGTGCAAGAAACAAACCAAAAAAAAATATGTTGAGTTAAATTTTCAAAATCTATTATATATTTAAAACAGAGTCATATTTTTAAAAGACATAAGCTTAAACCTAAGGATATGGCTCATAAATTTGTTTACAGTGGCATAGTGTTGAATCCCGACATGTTTCGCCCTATGTATTGGGCTTCCTCAGGGGATGCTATCCGCATGGGGTGTCAGCCTTCTGATAAAAGTAGAATATACAAAACATGATACCGTAATTAGTACACAAAACATTTTTCATATATAATTATACAAATCATTTACATTTCATTGAACCGTTATGTACATGTGTGCATATATAGGCCATCCGACATACTTACCCCGTATTTCTGAAATAGCACTTAGACTGAGGTCATAAATGTATTCAAGACAACTTGATGAAGTGCTAAATCCACTGAACAACCTACAGGTGGCCGCAGGAGGCAGACATGGTCCAAACTAAGAAATGATAACAAACAAAACCAATAGACATGTGCAATTCGTTTAGTTACGCATTCGTTATTCGTCAAAATGTGTTATATTCGTTCATTCGTATCGTACGAATAACGAATTATCAAAACGAACGAATATGAAAAACAACGAAAATACGAAATAATTAAATTAGAAACAACGAAACTACGAAAGAATGAAAATCCAAAAACAGAAACAACGAAAATATCGAACAAAGATTCAAAAATAACGAAAATCAAAATGAGCGAAAAAATTCGTACATTCGTAACTTTTTTTTTTTGTTTGTTGATTCGTAATTTTCCGTGTCTCTTACAATGGCGCTGCTTAACGTGCTTCGAATGGATTCGTAAATTTGTTACTTTTTTTTGTTAGTTGATAAACGTGGTTGGGTCGGAGGCACTGTGTTTTGGTGGATTTTTGAGTTAAGTTCTGACTTGTGAGAGAGAAATTCTTTGTTTCTTAAACATGTAATAGCATACACATTACATAAAATTATGAATTATGCTCCGATTACGAAATGTACGAATGTTACGAAAGTACGAATAAATCAATCTTACGAAAGTACGAATGTAACTAAATCTACGGAAATACGAATGCGTCCGAATACAAAATATAACGAAAATACGAAAATACGAATTTTGAATAAACGAAAATTAGATTAACGGAAAAACGAATCAACGGAAAAATAACTCTTACGAAAATACGAACTAGTCCGAATACGAACACCGACGACTTACGAAATTACGAATCGTTACGAATCAACGGAAACGAACCAAAACAAAACGTAAATTTGGGTTGTGCACATGTCTAAAAACCAACACCAATGAATAATATCAAATGTTAGAGCGCATACAAGTACTACATTATTTCGGAAGAAAAAAAACGCACTTACTTAGGTTAAGCTGTATATATGAAAGACAGCAGGGGCAGGGATCACAAAGCAGGTTGGTTCAGATATTATACTAGAGGTAATAACAGACACAAAAAGGAAAATACACTTAGCTAATGCCAACCACCCCAACCCATGCCGATAGCATCCCCTGAGGAAGCCCAATACATAGGGCGAAACATGTCAACACTATGCCTCTTTAAACAAATTTATGAGCCATATTCTTAGGTTTAAGCTTGTTACCTCCTCCCATGCTCGCCTTCAGGACTTCTCCAGAGCCCCTCCCATCCGCTAGAACTCCCTGCCCCAGTATGTCCGATCAGCCCCTACCCTGTCCACCTTTAGGAGATCCCTGAAAAGTCATTTATTCAGGGAAGCCGATCCCACACCCACCTAACAACTGTCCCCGAGCCACCCCCATCAAATCATTCTCTGCAGCTATTACCTTTTGTACCATCACCCTGTCCCTTTAGAATGTAAGCTCTACGAGCCGGGCCCCCCTGTACCTTTTGTATTGTACTGTACTGTAATTGTGTTGCCCACCCTCTACATAGTAAACTGTTGGCGCTATATAAATTGTGTATAATAATAATAATAATAATGTCTTTTAAAAATATGACTCTGTTTTAAAAACATTTTGAAAATGTTATCTCAACATATTTTTCTTTGTTTTGTTTTTTGCACCACTATAGTCCCATCCTTTGTTCTATTTGCTCCAAGAGTGCATATAGAATTGTGCTCATAAGTTTACATACCCTGGCAAGCATTTCTGATTTCTTGGCCATTTTTCAGAGAATATGAAAGATAACACGAAAACGTTTCTTTCACTCATGGTTAGTGTTTGGTTGAAGCCATTTATTATCAATCAACTGTGTCTACTCTTTTTAAATCTTAATGGCAACAGAAAATACCCAAATTACCCTGATCAAAAGTTCTTAATACCGTGTATTGCCCCCTTTAACATCAATGACAGCTTGAAGTCTTTTGTGGTATTTGTGGATGAGGCTCTTTATCTTCTCAGATGGTAAAGCTGCCCATTCCTCTTGGCACAAAGCCTCCAGTTCCTGTAAATTCTTGGGCTGTCTCGCATGAACGGCACGTTTGGGATCTCCCCAGAGGGGCTCAATGATATTGAGGTCAGGAGACTGAGATGGTCACTCCAGAACCTTCACTTTATTCTGCTGTAGCCAATGACAGGTGGACTTGGCCTTGTGTTTTGGATCATCGTCATGTTGGAATGTCCAAGTACGTCCCATGAGAAGCTTCCTGGCCGATGAATGCAAATGTTCCTCCAGTATTTTTTGATAACATACTGCATTCATCTTGCCATCAATTTTGACCAAATTTCCTGTGCCTTTGTAGCTCACACATCCCCCAAAACATCAGCGATCCACCTCTGTGTTTCACAGTAGGGATGGTGGACTTTTTATCATAGGCCTTGTTGACTCCTCTCCAAATGTAGTGTTTATGGTTGTGGCCAAAAAGCAAAATTTTGGTCTTATCACTTGAAATGACTTTGTGGCAGAAGGTTTGAGGCGTGTCTCTGTGCTGTTTGGCGTATTGTAAACTGGATACTTTGTGGCATTTGCGTAGTAATGTCTTTCTTCTGGAGACTCGACCATGCAGCCCATCTTTCTTCAAGTGCCTCCTTATTGTGCATCTGGAAACAGCCACACCTCATGTTTTCAGAGAGTTCTGTATTTCACCTGAAGTTATTTGTGGGTTTTCTTTGCATCCCGAATAATTTTCCTGGCAGTTGTTGCTGAAATTTTAGTTGGTCTACCTGACCGTGGTTTGCTTTCAACAGAACCCCTCATTTTCCACTTCTTGATTAGACTTTGAACACTGCTGATTGCCATTCTCAAATCCTTGGAGATCTTTTTATATCCCTTTCCTGTTTTATACAGTTCAAACTACCTTTTCCCGCAGATCCTTTGACAGTTCTTTTGCTTTCCCCATGACTCAGGATCCAGAAACGTCAGTGCAGCACTGGATGAAAGATGCAAGGGTCTGTCAGGAGTCCAGAAACTCATTGACCTTTTATACACACACACTAATTACAAGCAAACAGATCACAGGTGAGGATGGTTACCTTTAATAGCCATTCAAACCCCTTTGTGTCAACTTGTGTGCATGTTATCAGGCCAAAATCACCAGGGTGTGTAAACTTTTGATCAGGGTCATTTGGGTAGTTTCTGTTGCCATTATGATTTAACCACTAGGTGCCCGCGCTATAGCCGAAAGACGGCTGCAGAGCGGACGCTCCCTGCCGGGAGGACGTCCTCCTGTTTACTTCCCTAATGCGCGCTCCTGAGAGCGCGCATCGGGGAAGTTCTGTGCTGGCCGTGTCCGTCGGACACAGCCAGTCACAGATCGCTGTAAACGGCCAATCACAGCGGCCGTTTACAGCGAGATCGGGCTGTCCAATGAGAGATGATCTCATATGCAAACATATGAGTTCATCTCTCAGCGCCGCTCTGCCTCCTCACACAGACAGCATGTGAGGAGGGAGAGATGAACGGCGCTAGTGCGCCGTAAGTAAAAAAAAATAAAAAAAATAAAGTGATCTGTCCCCGCTGCAATGCTGCCACCTGTCCCCAGTACCACCTGTCCCCAGTACCACCTGTCCCCAGAGTGCCATCTGTGCCATCTGCCAGTGCCACCTGTCCCCAGTGCCATCCGTGCCATCTGCCAGTGCCACCTGTCCCCAGTGCCATCTGTCATCAGTGCCACATCAGTGCCACATCAGTGCCATCTGTCATCAGTGCCACGTCAGTGCCATCTGTCATCAGTGCCATGTGTCATCAGTGCCACGTATCAGTGCCATCTGTCAAAAGTGCCACCTGTCAGTGTCACGTGCCATCTGTTATCAGTGGCACGTGTCATCAATGCCACGTATCAGTGCCATCTGTCATCAGTGTCACGTGTCATCAGTGCCACGTATCGGTGCCATCTGTCATCAGTGCCATGTATTAGTGCCATCTCTCATCAGTGCCACGTATTAGTGCCACATGATATCAGTGCCACGTATAAGTGCCATATGTCACCAGTGCCACATATTAGTGCCATCTGTCAGTGTCACGTGTCATCAGTGCCCCCGTATTAGTGCCATCTGTCAGTGTCACGTGTCATCAATGCCCCGTATTAGTGCCATCTGTCATCAGTGTCACCAGTGCCCCGTATTAGTGCCATCTGTCATCAGTGCCACATCAGTGCCACCTGTCATCAGTGCCACGCCAGTGTCACGTGTCATTGTCCTGGTGCTCCAGGGCCTTCAAAAGTGTAATAGGTAGTCAACAATTTAGATGTGTAATTTATGCTCCTAGAACATGTGATGGCGCTCCCTGCATTTTGGGCCTCTCTAAGTGGCCAGTAGGGATGGGCCCGGTGCTCGATGCGAACCCATGTTCGCATCGAGCACCGGGTGTTCGCTCGCTCGGCAAACCCAGAACTTTTTTGGCCGCTCGCATCACATTCGTGTGATGCGAGCGGACCCGCAATGCATTGCGGCCGGCGCGGCCGGCGCAGTGCATTGCTGGCTGATGATTGGCCAAGCATGCACTGTGACCCCGCATGCTTGGCCAATCACAGCGCCGGAAACTCGGAGAGCCATAATTGGCTACAGGCAGGACGCCTGTAGCCAATTACAGCTCAGGGGCTTTAGTACACGCCCCCTCATTTAAAAGGCCGCCACGCCGTCGGCGCCGGTCACTAGAGTTCCGGCTTTAGGAGAGATCAGGCTGATTCTGTGTCACTCTTTGCTAGATTCATATAGACAGATTTGCTCTACTTTGCTAAACCATTGGCTATTTATTTGCTAATCCATTGCTACCTGTCATTGATCGTCCATTGCTGCTGCTGGTTAGTGTGTTTTTAGCTGCTGCTGGGGGTTAGTCTGGTGCGTGTCTTACTGTTAGTACAGTATTTCAGTAGTACCAACCGCAGTGCTGTTAGTACAGCACTGCACCCCAAAAGCACCCATAGGACTTCTAGTGTGTTAGTGGCAGCAAACAGAGCTCCTATATTTTCTTCCAGAAGCACCCATAGGACTTGTACTGTGTTAGTGGCATCACACAGAGTTCCTATATTGTCTTCCCAGAAGCACCCATAGGACTTGTACTGTGTTAGGCCCCTTTCACACTGGGTCGGGGAGCCGCGGTGACGGTAAAGCAGCGCTATATTTAGCGCTGCTTTACCGTCGTTTTAACCGCGGTTTTCGGCCACTCGCGGTGCGGTTTTACCCCCCGCGAGCGGCCGAAAAAGGGTTAAACTCCCCCCGCAGAGCGCCGCCGCAGCAGCGCTTTGCGGCGGTATTACCGCGGTTTCATCGCGGTGTCCCATTCTAATCAATGGGAAGGAGCGGTATAGGAGTGGTGAACACACCGCTCCAATCCCGCTCCAAAGATGCTGCTAGCAGGACTTTTTTTGTCATCCTGCTAGCGCACCGCTCCAGTGTGAAAGCCCGCCGGCTTTCACACTGGAGTTAAAGGGCCGGATTTTTTCATGCGGTGAACAGGCGCTATTTTTAGCGCTGTACCGCATGAAAAACGCCCCAGTGTGAAAGGGGCTTTAGTGGCATCACACAGAGTTCCTATATTTTCTTCCCAGAAGCACCCATAGGACTTGTACTGTGTTAGTGGCATCACACAGAGTTCCTATATTTTCTTCCCAGAAGCACCCATAGGACTTGTACTGTGTTAGTCCCATCACACAGAGCTCCTATATTTTCTTCCCAGAAGCACCCATAGGACTTGTACTGTGTTAGTGACATCACACAGAGTTCCTATATTTTCTTCCCAGAAGCACCCATAGGACTTGTACTGTGTTAGTCCCATCACACAGAGCTCCTATATTTTCTTCCCAGAAGCACCCATAGGACTTGTACTGTGTTAGTGACATCACACAGAGTTCCTATATTTTCTTCCCAGAAGCACCCATAGGACTTGTAGTGTGTTAGTCCCATCACACAGAGCTCCTATATTTTCTTCCCAGAAGCACCCACAGGACTTCTAGTGTGTTAGTGACATCACACAGAGTTCCTATATTTTCTTCCCAGAAGCACCCATAGGACTTGTACTGTGTTAGTCCCATCACACAGAGCTCCTATATTTTCTTCCCAGAAGCACCCACAGGACTTCTAGTGTGTTAGTGACATCACACAGAGTTCCTATATTTTCTTCCCAGAAGCACCCATAGGACTTGTACTGTGTTAGTCCCATCACACAGAGCTCCTATATTTTCTTCCCAGAAGCACCCATAGGACTTGTACTGTGTTAGTGACATCACACAGAGTTCCTATATTTTCTTCCCAGAAGCACCCATAGGACTTGTAGTGTGTTAGTCCCATCACACAGAGCTCCTATATTTTCTTCCCAGAAGCACCCATAGGACTTGTACTGTGTTAGTCCCATCACACAGAGTTCCTATATTTTCTTCCCAGAAGCACCCATAGGACTTGTAGTGTGTTAGTCCCATCACACAGAGCTCCTATATTTTCTTCCCAGAAGCACACATAGGACTTGTACTGTGTTAGTGGCATCACACAGAGTTCCTATATTTTCTTCCCAGAAGCACCCATAGGACTTGTAGTGTGTTAGTCCCATCACACAGAGCTCCTATATTTTCTTCTCAGCAGCACCCACAGGACTTCTAGTGTGTTAGTGGCATCACACAGAGCTCCTATATTTTCTTTGCAGAAGCACCCATAGGACTTCTAGTGTGTTAGTGGCATCACACAGAGCTCCTATATTATATACAATTTTTTTAAAAAATGCTTCGCAACACGTGTGACTGCTGTGCTCCAAGTACAGTATCTGTGAGGGGTTGCAGTGTTGTGGCACCAGCACCAGTGCCTAAGGCACAATTTTCAGCCCCTGTTGGGGCGTGTAATTACAATTTTTAAAAAAAATGCTTCGCAACACGTGTGACTGCTGTGCTCCAAGTACAGTATCTGTGAGGGGTTGCAGTGTTGTGGCACCAGCACCAATGTCTAAGGCACAATAATTACAAATCTTGATCTAATAGTTCACAGCAGGGCCCATTCCTGCGCCCACCAAGAGTAACTATGAGGGCCTACAGTCTTGTGGCAACACCGTCCACCACCACCGCCAAAGGCCCAATTTTTCTGCCATGTTCAACAGGTGCATGCAATTACAAATCTTGATCTAATAACTCACAGCAGGGCCCATTCCTGCGCCCACCAAGAGTAACTGTGAGGGCTTACAGTCTTGTGGCAACACCGTCCACCACCACCACCACCACCACCAAAGGCCCAATTTTTCTGCCCTGTTCAACAGGTGCATGCAATTACAAATCTTGATCTAATAACTCACAGCAGGGCCCATTCCTGCGCCCACCAAGAGTAACTGTGAGAGCTTACAGTCTTGTGGCAACACCGTCCACCACCACCACCAAAGGCCCAATTTTTCTGCCCGGTTGAACAGGTGCATGCAAGTACAAATCTTGATCTATTAACTCACAGCAGGGCCCATTCCTGTGCCCACCAGTCTTGTGGCTACACCAACATCTAATAGGGAAAATTTCTGCAGAGTATATACGGCAGGCCCTTACTTTCAAACATCCAACTTACAAACGACTCCTACTTGCAAATGGAAAGAGAAAACAGGAAGTGAGAGGAAATCTACCCCTAGGAAGGGAAATTCTATCCTGTTAGATTTAATTTGGAAAAAGGTATCTCCTCTCTACTGATGCTTTATCACCAATCCTTGTCCCAAGCCATGCCATTTTTCTCAAGGATTTTCAGCCATATGGCGGCCAGGACAAGACATGACATAAAGCCGCAAGTGGTTTTAAATGGCTTCTTTTTTTCCTTTACAAATGTCATTTTGTGCAAGGACAGTTCTAAACACGGGAAACACATGCCACTTCACAGGCATACTTTAGACACCCCCCAGGTACCATATTTAAAGGAAAATTTCACTTTTTTTTTTCACTTTATGCCTCATTAAAATGACTGCTCCCGAAAAAACGTTAGTTTTTAAAAGTTCTATTTGCATTGATATATGTCCCCTGGGGCAGGACCCGGGTCCCCAAACCTGTTTTATGACATTAACATGCATATTGGCCGTTGTAATTAGCACTTTTGATTTCGAACGTTCGCGTCCATTATAACGTATAGGGTTCGAAAATTTGCGCGAACTTTCGGTCCGTTCGAAGGTTCTGGTTCGAACCGAACCCGGGGGTGTTCGGCTCATCCCTAGTGGCCAGGCTGTGGAAAAGTCCCACACATGTGGTATCCCTATACTCAGGAGGAGTAGCAGAATGTATTTTGGGGTGTCATTTGTGGTATACACATGCCATGTGAGAGAAATAACCTATTACAATGACAATTTTGTGGAAAAAAATAAAAAATACAAAAATAATTCATTTTTCAAAGAATTGTGGGAAAAAAATGACTACATCAAAAAGCTCACCATGCCTCTTACTAAATACCTTGGAATGTCTAATTTCAAAAAGGGGTCATTTGGGGGGTATTTGTACTTTCCTGGCTTGTTCGGGTCACAAGAAATGAGATCGGCCACCTGTACATCAGGTGTGATCAATTTTGTATAATTCGCACCACAGCTTGTAGAGTCTGTAACTTTCACAAAGACCAAATAATATCCACTAATTTGGGTTATTTTTACCAAAGATATGTAGCAGTATAAATTGTGGCCAAAATTTATGAAGAAAAATTTATAATTTGCTAATTTTAATCACAGAAACAAAGAAAAATTCGCTTTTTTTCAAAATTTTCATTTATAGCGCAAAAAATAAAAAACCCAGAGGTGATTAAATACCACCAAATGAAAGCTCTATTTGTGGGAAAAAAGGACAAAAAAATAATTTGGGTTCAGTGTTGCATGACTGAGTAATTGTCATTCAAAGTGTGAGAGCACCGAAAGCTGAAAATTGGTCTGGGCAGGAAGGGTGTTTAAGTGCCCAGTAAGCAAGTGGTTAAAAAGAGTGATTGATAATAAATGGCTTCAGGCAAACACTAACCATGAGTTAAAGAAATGTTTTTGTGTTATCATTCATATTTTCTGAAAAATGGCCAAGAAATCATAAATTCTGCCAGGGTATGTAAACTTATGGGCACAACTGTATGTGGCACCCAATAAAACCTACTCCCTGATTGCTGCATATATGTGTTAGGCGGTCCTAAACGGGTTATTTATTTATTTATTTTTTTAATCTTTTTTTTTAAGCTAATAGAAACTTACATCAATTTTCATTTGGAGTCAACAACCTATAAATCTCTATTAAGCCTTTTCATGTATCGAATGGCAGAATTACCTTCTTTTCCTAGAAAACGTTCATTTCTGGGGTAATTTTCTTGGCTGGCCCGGGGGGCTGTTACTCTTCTACACCCATCTTTCAGCGCAAACATTTGCTCTTTGAACTGCAGACCACAAACTATTGACTTCCACCACATTCTCAGTTGCATAACATGGTGTGTCAGCCTTCACACAACAAGGAACGGGCCAGGATCAGGCCAAAACGAGAGGGTGCGCTGGGTAAATCCGCCACGCTTGTTGGCTCAGCGAGCAAATTATCTTATCAGCCGTCCAAATCAGCCTTGCTGTACAATGAGTGATGGGGAATATTTCTTTAATTAGGTTGTGTGGATTACTCGCTATCATAATTATTTCCTGATGTATCGAGTAAAACGCAAACATATGGGAGGGTGAAATGCGAGGGGGGGGGGGGGTGGCGAGGGGATTGGAAACGCGGGGGTACGTGGGGTCAGAAATTGCGTGTGCTCGGATCCTGAGTGATTTTACAGTATGTTTTTATTGGATCACGTTTACACCCTGAAGGATTTACAAAAAAAACGAGACTCGAGTTGGGGGTGTAGTTAAAAACAAACAAAAAAAAAAAACCTTCAGCTTTTTCTTTTTTTTTTTTTCCTCTACTTTTGTGCCTTTGTCTACGTGTGTATGGAGGGGAACGCGGCGGGACTCGCCTCTACGATCAAAACTTTTCATCATCGAACCCCTGCAAAATAAACGGGAGACATTGATGTATATTTTGATTTTGATTACAGTTGTAAGTTTGCGGAGATTTTATATTCAGCCTTAAAGAAAACAGCTTTGGCAGAGGTGGAGGACGAGATACTGAGAGCTAACGGGAAGCAGATGTGAACTTCTCTAACAAAGAGAACTCTATTGTAAGTTCAGGGCTGTACTGGAGAACTGCTAAGTGGATTCGTAATGCTGAGATAGCATGTATGGTGGAATTATTGCCAGAGATCGGTAATATCATCAGCGCTTATTATACACAACATCATCCAAAATGTAACCTGCTTGTCCATCTAGAGACCGGTGACATCACTGAGAATGCAGCCTGTCCATTCAATAGAGACTGATGACATCACTGAGAATTCAGCCTATCCATTCAGTAGAAACCAGTGACATCACTGAGAATGCAGCCTATCCCTTCACTAGAGACCGGTGACATCACTGAGAATGCAGCCTATCCATTCAGTAGAAACCAGTGACATCACTGAGAATGCAGCCTATCCATTCACTAGAGACTGATGACATTACTGAGAATGCCGCCTATCCATTCAGTAGAGACCGGTGACATCACTGAGAATGCAGCCTATCCATTCAGTAGAGACAGATGACATCACTGAGAATGCAGCTTATCAAATTACTAGAGACCAGTGACATCACTGAGAATGCAGCCTATCCATTCACTAGAGATCGGTGACATCATTGAGAATGCATCCTATCCATTCTGTAGAGACCGATGACATCACTGAGAATACAGCTTATCAAATTACTAGAGACTGGTGACATCACTAAGAATGCAGCCTATCCATTCACTAGAGACCGATGACATCACTGAGAATGCAGCCTATCCATTCACTAGAGATCGGTGACATCACTGAGAATGCAGCCTATCCATTCACTAGAGATCGGTGACATCATTGAGAATGCAGCCTATCCATTCAGTAGAAACCAGTGACATCACTGAGAATGCAGCCTATCCATTCACTAGAGACCAGATGACATCACTGAGAATGCAGCCTATCCATTCAGTAGAGACCAGTGACATCCCTGAGAATGCAGCCTATCCATTCAGTAGAGACCAGTGACATCACTGAGAATGCAGCCCATCCATTCAGTAGAGACCGATGACATCACTGAGAATGCAGCCTATCCATTCACTAGAGACCAGATGACATCACTGAGAATGCAGCCTATCCATTCAGTAGAGACCAGTGACATCCCTGAGAATGCAGCCTATCCATTCAGTAGAGACCGGTGACATCACTGAGAATGCAGCCTATCCATTCAGTAGAGATCGGTGACATCATTGAGAATGCAGCCTATCCATTCTGTAGAGACCGGTGACATCACTGAGAATACAGCTTATCAAATTACTAGAGACTGGTGACATCACTAAGAATGCAGCCTATCCATTCACTAGAGACCGATGACATCACTGAGAATGCAGCTTATCAAATTACTAGAGACCAGTGACATCACTGAGAATGCTGCCTATCCATTCACTAGAGATCGGTGACATCACTGATAATGCAGCCTATCCATTCATAAGAAACCAGTGACATCATTGAGAATGCAGCCTATCCATTCAGTAGAAACCAGTGACATCACTGAGAATGCAGCCTATCAATTCACTAGAGACCAGTGACATCACTGAGAATGCAGCCTATCCATTCACTAGAGACCAGTGACATCACTGAGAGTGCAGCCTATCCAATCACTAGAGACTGGTGGCATCACTGATAATGCAGCCTATCCATTCACTAGAGACCAGTGACATCACTGAGAATGCAGCCTATCCATTCACTAGAGACCGGTGACATCACTGAGAATGTAGTAAGATGGCACTAGATTGAAGTTGGTGGTTCTGGTGGTCTATGTCAGAAGCCGGCAATCCACTGTGCAAATTAGAAATTACAGCTTTGAGCAGAGTTAGCATTTCCTAATTCACTTACGGCATCTCGCATGTCAGGTTTAGGAAACAACTTGAAGTATGTTAAACACGATGACGAACTTGGCGGAGGAGATTTATGATCTCAGAAAATTTGCAGAACATTTTTTACAAAAAGGACATTTTCTAGTGGTCTCGGTAGACTTTAGATCAGTATAATGTGTGCTTACTTTGTAGAGCAGATCAATTGTTTCCCAGCAAATTGCTGCGCACCTCGCTCTCCTCGTACTGAACACGACTCATCATTAATCATCAGCCCAACAGAAGGGACACGCTAATTAGCTGGACATACCACTCGGCATTCCAGAATATCCTGATTGTATTTGGATAAACATGGATAACCCACATGTAATATCATTTCATGCTGAATACATATACAGTACATGTGTTTGATATCCTGGGTAAAATGGAACAAAACAGGCTTTTTATTATTATTATTTATTTTATTATCATTATTTTTTTTTTATTATTATAACCTCATAACCTGGGCTCCCATATCATATGGGCCTGAGATGTTCAGCAGGACCCCCACAGGCTAGGACGGGAACCACAGATCTAGGAGATGGTGGTCATAAGTGTGTAGCAAATGATTCTCGACACGGAATTGAATGGAGTGTGGAACTTGAAAATATAGCAAAACAGAGGGATGGTTGTTAGGCTCTTAAACCCATCATCACTAGACATGTGCAATTCGTTTCGTTTTTTTTCGTTTTTCGTTTTTTTTTCGTTATTTTCGCTAAAAATTTTAACGAATAACGAATCGTTCGAATCGAACGAATCCGAAAACAACGAAAATCCGAAAAAACTAATTAGAAACAACGAATGTACGAAAGAAGAAGAAAACGAAAACAGGAACAACGAAAATCAAAATGAACGAAAAAATTTGTACATTCGTAACTGTTTTTTTTTGTTGAATTGGTAATTTTCTGTGTCCCTTACAATGGCGCTGCTTAACGTGCTTTGAATGGATTGAACGAAAAAATTCGTACATTCGTAACTTTTTTTTTTTTTTTTTTTTTTTCGATTCGTAATTTTCCGTGTCTCTTACAATGGCGCTGCTTAACGTGCTTCGAATGGATTGAACGAAAAAATTCGTACATTCGGAACTTTTTTTTTTTTGGATTCGTAATTTTCCGTGTCTCTTAAAATGTAATAATAGCATACACATTACATAAAATTCTGAATTATGCTCCGATTACGAATCTACGAATGTTACGAATGTTACAAATGTACGAATAAATACGGATGCGTCCGAATTTCGAATAAACGAAAATTAAACTAACAGAAAAACGAATCAACGAAAAAATAACTCTTACGAAAATACGAATCGTTACGAATACGAACACCGACGACTTACGAATTTACGAATCGTTACGAATCAACGGAAACGAAAAAAACTAAACGAAAATAAACAAATTTTTTTGTTGTGCACATGTCTAATCATCACTGAATTTTTTTTCATGTAGACCTGTGCAGGGGAACTTGCTGGACAGTCTACCACTAGGGGGGGGGGGGGGGGGGGGGGTGGTCACAGGTGCCGTAGGTCCGGTTTTAATTGAAGCTACCCATACATCTTGCCTGGCATTTATGAGCTCCTATTAACCATATTGACCTCTTAACCTGAAAATCCAAGTGCAATTTATCCTGCTTGCTCTTTATATTCTAATTTGCAATGGTCTGGCTCCATGATGAAGCCCCACTGGAGGGAAGAAAGGGACGATGTAACATTTTCAGCCTTAGTTCAGATATTATGACTACCTTATTGGCCTTCATTACCTGAAGCATCTACTGCCACCCAAAAAAAAAAATTGTTTAAAAATCATAAAAAAAAGAAAAAAAAAATAATTGTAAAAAACAAAAAATTTTTTACTCACCTCTTAATGCCTGTTGCTAGGGGGTCCCTCATAGTCTGCCACCTTCAGTGCCCGGGCACTGACATCACTTCCCCTCGGCGCTGCACAGTCATCTGGGACCTGTCACGTGTCCCAGATGACTGAGCGTCGTACCACGGCGCCGCTAGCGCATGCGCAGTGGGTGCCTGGCTGTGAAGCCACAGCCGGGTGCCCACAGTAAGAATGCCGGCGCCGCGAGCGGAGCGGGGGACGAGGGGGGGCTTCCTTCCCCCGCATCGCTGGACCCTGGGACAGGTAAGTGTCCGATTATTAAAAGTCAGCAGCTGCAGTATTTGTAGCTGCTGACTTTAAAAAAAATTTTTTTTAGGGGGCACCGCACTTTAACCACTTCCCGAACGGCGCACACAGATATACTTCGAATGGCACGGACAGGCCAGGAGGGCGTATATATAAGTCCCTCCTTAATGCCTGTCCGTGCCATCGGGAGCGCGCCAGGAGCGGCACGCTCCCGCGCCGGTCGGGACCCCCGTGAGTCCGGTCGCAGGCCCTGCAGACTCGATCGCCGCGGGGACACCCGCGATCGTCTCACGGGAAGGCTGAACGGGGAGATGCCGAGATAAACAGCATCTCCCCGTTCTGCCTAGCAACTAGTGACGCCGATCTCTGCTCCCTGTGATTGGAGCAGAGATCAGCATTCACTAGCTGACAGCCATGCCCCCCCACAGTAAGAAACACACCCCTAGGCATACTTAACCCCTACACTGCCCCCTTGTGGTTAACCCCTTCACTGCCAGTGTCATTTATACAGGAATCAATGCATTTAAATAGCATTGATTTCTGTATAAATGACAACGGTCCCAAAAATGTGTCAAAAATGTCCGATGTGTCGCCGCCATTACTAATAAAAAAAAAAAAATTATTAATAAAAATGCTATAAAACTATCCCCTATTTTGTAAACGCTATAACTTCTGCGCAAACCAATCAATAATCGCTTATTGCGATTTTTTTTTACCAAAAATATGTAGAAAAATACGTATCGGCCTAAACTGAGGAAAAAACATTTTTTTTTAGATATTTTTGGGGGATATTTATTATAGCAAAAAATAATGCGTTTTTTTTTCAAAATTATCGCTCTTTTTTGTTTATAGCGCAAAAAATAAAAACCGCAGGGGCGATAAAATACCACCAAAAGAAAGCTCTATTTGTGGGAAAAAAAGGACGTCAATTTTGTTTGGGAGCCACGTCGCACGACCGTGCAATTGTCAGTTAAAGCGACGCAGTGCCGAATCGCAAAAAGGGGCCTGGTCCTTTGGCTGCAAATTGGTCCGGTCTGAAAGTGGTTAAAGCGTATATACACCCCAAATCTATCATTATATGTTTGGTATCAAGCCAAGTGTAAAAAATCTAGCAAGGTCCTAACTTCCTGTAGAGAACCTGACAACGCTGCCTCCACAGCAAGAAATCCCAAGCAGTGTTTGTTGACTCTGCCTGAGTTCTTTCCTGCTTGACTACAGGACACCCCGCTCATTACGTGTTGGAGCTGAAGAGAGAGGTGTTCCCTAGTCCAGCAGCAAAGAACTGGGTAGGGATCAAAACACTGCTTGGGATTTCCTTGTCAGCTCACTACAGGAATTTAGGAGCTCTCTGGATAGTCAACAGGTATTCTTCTATACTTGCATTTGTTTAAGCCAATAATGTGAAGCAAAGGGTGGTGGTACTGGTTGTAGATTGATACCACAAGTCATTGGAGGACTGTGAAAAAACAAATGTAGTGCCAGGCATAAAGAACGTGTCTGAAGTCATTTCTTTATAGCTGGGAAGAAATAAGCAATGGTACAGGAGAGCAGAAAGATAGGAAAGAAGAAAAAAATATTTAAAGAATTGGTAAAATGGAGAGGACAAGAAAAAGAAGGGGGGAAAATGGAAAGGAGAATTTAAAAGGAAAGGAGGAGCAAAGGAAAGGAAAGGAAGAGGAGAGGGGAAAGGGGAAAGGGGAAAGGAAAGGAAATGAAGAGGAAAGGGGGAAATGGAAGGGAAGGGAATGAAAGGAAAAGGAAGTAAGAGGAAATGAAAGGAAAGGAAAAGAAAGGAAGATGAAATGGGGAATAAAAATTAAAGGAAAGGAAGGGGGAGGGAAAAGGAAAAGAAAAGGAAAGGAAGAGGAAAAGAAAGGAAAGGAGGAGTAAAGGGGGAATAAAAAAGAAAGGAAAGGAAATGAATGTATGAGGAAAAGGGGAAATGAAAGCAAGGGAAGAGGAAATGAAAGGAAAGGAAAGGAAAGTAAGAGTAAAAGGGAAAGGAAAGGAAGAGGAAAGGGGAAAGAAAGAGGAAGGGAAGGCAAGGAAGAGGTAAGGAAAGGAAAGGAAGAAGGAATGAAAGGAAAGAAAAAGTAAAGGAAAAGGAAAAGAAGAGGAAAAGAAAGGAAAGGGAGAGGAAATGGGGAATAAAAAGGAAAGGATGAGGAAAGGAAGGGGGAGGGAAAAGGAAAGCTAAGGAAGAGGAAAAGAAAGGAAAGGAGGAGGAAAAAGAAAGGAAATTAAATTAATGGATGAGGAAAGGGGGAAAGGAAAGCAAGGGAAGAGGAAATAAAAAGGAAAGAAAGGGAAAGGAAGAGTAAAAGGGACAGGAAAGTAAAGAAAGAGGAAGGGAAGGCAAGGAAGAGGTAAGGAAAGGAAAGGAAGAGGAAAGGGGGAATAAAAAGCAAAGGATGAGGAAAGGAAAGGAAAGAAGTGGATGAGGAAAAGGGGAAAGAAAGAGGAAATGAAAGGAAAGAAAATGAAAGGAAAGGAAAGGAAGAGGAAAGAGGAAATGAAGAGGAAAGAAAAGGAAAGGAGAAATAAAAAGGAAATGAAGAGGAAAAGAAAGGAAAGGAAGAGGAAAACAGAAATAAAAAGGAAAAGAAGAGGAAAGGAAAGAAAAGGAAAAGGAAGAGGAAAGGAAAAGTAGCTATCCATTCTGACCTCCTCAAATTTTAAGCTTCCAGACTTTTAGCACCTTCGAGTGTCCATTTTACTCATTCTTCACAAGCCTACCCTCAAGTTAGTTTAGTTGGAAAGAACTCTATAAACTCTAACAGACAAATGCCATATGGATGGCCTTGAGCTACTTTTCTCGGTCAAACTTAATCTTGTCTGTTCATTAAGTCGCTTGGCCATGTCCAAGATGTCAGCACTTGTTAAGGTTATATCTTAGGTATATCCATTGTTTTTGTATGTCTCTAATTTGGAGACCTTCTAATGAATGGTACACTTTCCAGGATTAACCACATCCATTTATCTTTTATTTCATTTTTCCCCAATGTTTCAGAAGTACAAGCTCTTTAATTGGTCATTATGGGGGGACCTCAATCCCCATACAAAACGAGGCAGAACAAATTATTACCATCTTATCAGCACTTACCCACGGAACAGGCTTTTTCCCAGCACAGTCTGGAGTCTAGGCCTAGTGATGTATGTTTTCATAGTATTGTTTCATTAACTGGCTGCACTGTAACGCACAGGTCACCGGTAATTTATAACACCGTTCGTCAAATGTACGCAGTGTCAGGTTACCGTAACCGTTTATCTAGGGGATGATTGTACATTAAATGTTCAAACTATAATGTACAGGTGCAAATAATCACCAAGGTCTTAATGATTTAGGCAATTTGAGAATGTGATGCTGAACCTAAATCACAATTTTTCAAAGTGGTTTTCTATTTAAGTGGCCATTTTCTGTGAATATTTACAACTTTGCCTTATAGGGGCTGTTATTTTTGGATTGCAAGACTACCACGGCACGGACTTCTTGGACCATTTTAGGGTAAAAGAACTAACATGGAGTTTCCCCCCCCCCCCTCTCCTGTATCGTACCAGGAGGGGATTAACTTGTTCCAACATTTATTTAACAGTCACAGAGCGTTTCATCAATCAAGATTTTATCAGTTTGGTTGGGCCTTGAACTTTATTATGAGAGCTATTTCGGGAATGAGGGGTTTGTAAGGTAACGTCTATGTTTTATCCGTGCTGAAGGAAATCTTTCTTTTCTTTTTTTTTTTTTACTTCTCCTCTACAAATTCCACGGAAAATAACTTGCTATTATTTGATTACAAAAATTCTGATTGTAATGGAATTGTTTGTTTTTATAATTTTTAATTTGGAAGCATCAAGTTTGTCAACAAATTCTCAGAAATAAGGCTCGAAGAAGTGTGGATTTTGGCTCGTGAATATCTAAGTATCTATTTCGAAAACATGTTGAGCAATTGTTGGTCCAATTTTATCACAAGCTTCTGCTAAATTTATGGAATACTCTAAGCTTGTCAATGATCACTTTATTAGATAATCCTAAAGTTGCGTAGACACGATCGGACTTTCCGACGGGAGATGTGAATTTGTTGGCGGTAAGTCCGACCGTGTGTACGCTCCATCGGACAATTGTTGTCGGACTTTCCGCCAACAAATGTTGGCTAGCATGTTCTCAAATTTTCAGCCAACAAATGTTTGTTGTCGGATTGTCCGATCGTGTGTACACAAGTCCGTCGGACAAAAGTCCAAAGTACAAACACGCATGCTCGGAAGCAAGGACGAGCCGGAAGCGGTCGGTCTTGTAAACTAGCGTTCGTAATGGAGAATTAACATTCGTGACGCGGCAAATTATGAAATCTCCAAATGCAGCGCACAATTCTCTTCTTCTTTAATGGGAAAATAATGAAGCTGCTTTGCTGGTGATACTGATGGAGTTATTGCAAACTAATTTTCAAAGGCTTTTATTTTTCTAGTGATATCAAGAATAATATTATTATGAATGAATGAATGAATGATTTGTATAGCGCTGCAACTGCGAACTGAATCACCTCAAGGCGCTTGTCTGCTCTTGTTGTGATGCCATATTTAGAAGAGGTAGGTCTTGAGTTTTTTCCTGAAGGCCTGATGGTCTTCTTCCAAGCGGATGTTGTTTGGTAGAGCGTTCCATAGCCGAGGTCCCTGCTTTATTTTTATTTTTTTGGGCAAGTTACCACAACACCATTATCACATAGTTTTTGATATCAAAGATACAACTATGTTGGTGTCCCTTGTCAATTTTACATTGTATTTTTTAAAATGTAACTGCCGACTCCCAAACTGTCATTTGAAGTAAAACACATCGCCAAGTATTATTCTACACTATTTTTTTTATTGTGCATTAAAAAAAGAAAACAAATAAAATTAGACATGTTGTTATCTGCCAATAGAACTTAACCAAAAAGTACATTCTATGCATCCAAAAATAAAGAAAATATACCAAAATCAAATCATTATTCAACCCAAAAAATAATGTCAAAGCAATTACTCCAAGGCCAATAATTCCGCAACATGGCTGGTTGATGAACGGCCGCTCAGAAAGGAACTGAAAAGCGATAAGTGAAAAACGCCAAAATAAAAGTGCCAATCAACACTCACCAAACTTCTCCTAACACTAAATTAGCAGAAGGAGCCCAAAGGGTGGCGCTAAAGAGCTGAAAAACCACGTAGTACGTCTCGTATGGCACTACGTTCGTAATTGTTGGCCAACATTTGTGTGACCGGGTGTACGCAAGACAAGTTTGGGCCAACGCCCTTCGGACAAAAGTCCACAGTTTTGTTGGCCAACAATCCGATCGTGTGGACGAGGCTTCACAGAAGGTAGGACCCCCTTTTGCCCTCAGAATTTTTAGTAGACATCATATGCATGTAGCACCCTCCTAGAATAGGTTGCTAGATAGGTTAAAGATACCTTTTTTTTTTTTTTAGCACCTTTGTAAACAGTGGAGCGGTGTGTGATTCTTTTTTGGCTGTTCTGGCCCAACTAGAGATGTGAAGGCCTGGAAAGAAACCGGAAAAATTCTGAAAAAAAAACATTTTTTTCCCGTTTTTTTCCTGAAGGCTTTTTTGTTTGTTTTCCTTAACTACCTGAGATCCGCGCTATAGCCAAATGACGGCTACAGCGCGGATCTATTGTGCCGGGACGACGTCTATTGATGTCGCTCCGGCCACGAGCTGCCTGCGCGCCCCCTAAAGGGCGCGCGCGGTGCGCTCTGTGATCAGCGAGTCTCTGAGACTCGCTGGATCACAGATCCGAGTAAAGGGCCGATCCCGACCCCTTACCACGTGATCAGCTGTCAGCCAATGACAGCTGATCATGTGATAGTAACAGAGCCGGTAATCGGCTTTTTTTCCTCCTCGCGCTGACAGCGCAAGGAGAAAAAAAAAAAAGCCGATCACCGGTGGCAGTGAGAGGGACATCAGTCCCTCTCACTGCAATGTGCCCACTCCATTGTGCCCACCTTTGCCCCATTAAAGTGCCGCCTACCAGTGCCCACACTGCCATCTCTCAGTGCCCACAGTGCCATCTCTCAGTGCCCACAGTGCCATCTCTCAGTGCCCACAGTGCCAGTGCTGCACATCAGTGTCACCTGCCAGTGCTCATCTGTGTCACCTACCAGTGCTCATCTGTGTCACCTACCAGTGCCCATCAGTGCCACCTATCAGTGCCCATCAGTGCCCATCAGTGCCACCCATCAGTGCCACCCATCAGTGTCATCCATCAGTGACCATCTGTGCTACCCATCCGTGCCACCCATCCGTGCCACCCATCCGTGCCATCTTTGCTGTCCCCATCAGTACCGACTTATCTGTCCCCACCAGTGCAGCCTATCAGTGCCCACCAGTGCAGCCTATCAGTGCCCACCTGTGCCGCCTCATCAGCGCATATCAATGAAGCAGAAAAATTACCTGTTTGCAAAATTTTATAACAAACTATTAAACATGATTTTTTTTTTTTTTTAATTTTCCATCTTTTTTTGTTTGTTTAGCAAAAAATAAAAACCCCAGCTGTGATTAAATACCACCAAAAGAAAGCTCTATTTGTGGGAAAAAAAATTATAAAAAATTTCATTTGGGTACAGTGTTGTATGACCGCGCAATTGTCATTCAAAGTGCGTCAGCGCCAAAAGCTAAAAATTGGTCTGGTCACGAGGGGGGTTTAAGTGCAAAGTAATCAGGTGGTTAAAATTGGAAAAATTTAAAAAAGAAAAAAAAATTGTGGAATATTTTATTTTAACATGATGAATAAAATATTTTAAGACAGGGTGTTCAAATATTTTCCAAATCATTAAAAAAAATGTATGATACCAGATTATTCTAATTTCTGTACACTGAGTGAGGACAAGCAAGTCCTAGGTAACAGACTGAACCCTCCAATGCAAGAACAGTATGCATTTCTTCCTTTAGGAGGTGCTGTGCTGCTATTGTAACAAGAAAAAGGTTTCAGTTTTGCTTTTGCATGTTAGTGGGTGTGTTTGGTTTGTTCTAGCCTCTTCACTAGGCCTCAAAAGCATTGGAAGAAAATACAGAGCAACAAAAAGGACCTAAAAGTATATACTTAATTAAAAAAGGTAAGAGTTTACATTTATCTGATTCTGAATCCAGAAAACTGAATCATTTAGCTACATTAGTTTATCTTTATAAACTTTTGTGTAAATAATAATTTAATTACCAGTAATCTGGTTCTTCCCCCACACACAACCATAGATTAGTGTCTTCTTGCAAAGTAATCATTTTTTTCTTGTTTTTATTTCCTACCAACATCTAGCATATGGAGGCATTTTCACATTACAAGTTCTTCTGAAAGGAAAAATGTGATTTGCAAATATGATGACAAAACACATTCTTGTATGTAACAAGTGTCCTGTAGATATTAAAATATCCTTCATGGATCGAAGTGAAGAGGACAACAATGATGACAATGCACATAGTTTTCTCAACGTTCTCGTAACAGAGTGACTTTCGATCTTAAAAAGACAAAAAAGCACCAAAGCCAAAAGCCTCTGAGTCATCCTTGATTCAGAGATGACAATGGAGGCACAAATAGGATCAGTAATCAGCGGATCCTATCATCTCCTCCGCATGCTTCGCAGACTCATCCGATTCATTCCGGAAAATGAGAAAGCAGTAGTAGTAGGAACTATCATCAATTCGCGACTCGACTACGCAAACTCCCTCTACATAGGATTACCGGATTACCTGATTGCTCGCCTTCAAGTCTTCCAAAACACGGCAGCAAGACTAGTCACCGGAAAGAAACCCTGGGAATCCATCTCCCCATCCCTAAGGACCCTCCATTGGCTGACGGTAAAAGATAGAATCACATTCAAGACCCTCTGCCTCACCCACAAATGTACACAAGGAAATGCTCCTCAATACCTTTGTGAGAAAATAGAAAAATACATACCAAATCGCAGCCTGCGATCGACAAACCAGAACCGCCTTCTCATCCCCAAAGCTCGATACAAATCGAAGGGAGAACGAAGATTCGCAGTACAGGGACCTCGGCTATGGAATGCTCTACCGAACAACATCCGCTTGGAAGAAAACCATCAGGCCTTCAGGAAAAAACTCAAGACCCACCTATTCTAATATCGTAGGACAACAAGAGCAGACAAGAGCCTTGAGGCGATTCAGTTCGCATTTGCAGCGCTATACAAATCATTCATTCATTCAATGTAGCATTTTTTTAAATTTTTCCGAAAATTTCAGGTTTTTCCCCCCAAAAAACTGAAAAAAACAAGTTTTTTTTCCGAGCTTCAAAATTTCAGGAAATTTTACATCTCTAGGCCCAACTACTTTCCCCCCAGCCTTCTAGTGGATTCTGTAGTGGGCTGGAAAGGGCAGACCCTGGGCTGGGCCTGAATATTTATGTGGTTCCAGCCAATCCCTGGTGGGTGGGTGGGATGCCCAGTAGGTGCCTGGGGGGTGCATAAATGGTCATAGGCAGGGCTTTTTTTTCCAGCAGGAACGCAGTTCCGGCACCTCCAGCACTGAATGTAGATATTGGCAAGGAGTGCTGGGATGTTCTACAGGGTCTATTTTTACTGGCTGCTGGGGGATCTATTGTCGCTGGAGGGGATCTATTTTGGCAGGGAGGTCTATTGTTGCTGGGGAGGTCTATTATTGCTGGTAGGGAATCTACTGTTGAGGGAGCGGGTCTATTGTTGTTGGAGGGTCTATTGATGTTGACTGCAGCAAAATTAGTTGTTACTGCTGGGGTTCTATTGTTCCTGTGAGGGGGGGGGGGGGGTTATTGTTGCAAGCAGTTCATTGTTGCCGAGGGGATCTGTTGTTGATTGTTGATTTTGGCAATTTTAAAGTGAAATGAATTTTGCGGAAATCGCTCCGCTCCTCAATCCCGGGTAGTTTTTTTAGCAGATGTATATTGGCCTGTTTGTACTTCAATACAAAATGAGATGAGTCACTTCTCAGTATGCTGTAGAAACAACACGCGGATAAGTAAGCAGCGATACGGCGAGATATTTAGCATTTTGGGGACACCCTCTGCACATATTTGTGTGGAAGGATAAACAGAAAATAGTGATGACTCAGGCCGCCCAGCAGCGCTCCTCGCCGTAGGAACGAGAAAGATTTGAGACAAATATTTGGTCCGCGTCCAGAACATACAGCTGCTGACCCCCGGTACCTGCTCCAAACACCCGTATGGATGGCGCACGCTGGAAGATGGACCCCCCCCCGCCCGGCCACTCCGCTATGCAAAGGCCTCGTCTTCTTCTCGTTATTTTGCTGAGGCTTAGAGGATCGCCGGGGGACGGCGACAAGGAAAATAAACATCTCATGCCGGCTAATCCTTGGAGGACTCCGGACGCTCTTCATTCCACGCTCTGCAAGGAAAAATGAGCTGCGTGATTGACTCTCTCCATTCTCACTTCTGGGGGGGGGGATCTCCTTTCACTCCAATGTAAACTGAAACTTTATGACATCTGTTTGAACTGCAGTGCTAGAAAATATTGATAGATACTGAAACTTCCATGGAAATGGAGATGTAGAACTTAATTCAATAAAAAATAGTTTGTTTTTTGAAGGTGACACAACTTGTCTGTGTGTAATGGAACTTTCTATCGCAACTGAAACTATCTATCCATCTATCTGTCTGTCTGTCTATCTATTTGTCTATCGTTCTCTATGTCATTCTATCTATCTGTCTCTCTGTCTGTCGGTCCATCTATCTATCTATCTATCTATCTATCTATCTATCTATCTATCTATCTATCTATCTATCTATCTATCTATCTATCTTCCTGTCTGTCTATCTGTCTATCTACCTATCTGTCTCTCTGTCTGTCGTTCTGTCTATCTATCTATCTATCTATCTATCTATCTATCTATCTATCTATCTATCTATCTATCTATCTATCTATCTATCTATCGATCTGTTTGTCTGTCTGTCTGTCGTTCTGTCTATCTATCTATCTGTTTGTCTGTCTGTCTTTTGTTCTATCTATCTATCTATCTATCTATCTATCTATCTATCTATCTATCTATCTATCTATCTATCTATCTATCTATCTATCTATCTATTTATCTATCTATTGTCCTGTCTGTCTATCTGTCTATCTACCTATCTGTCTCTCTGTCTGTCGTTCTGTCTATATATCTATCTATCTATTTGTCTGTCTATCTATCTATCTATCTATCTATCTATCTATCTATCTATCTATCTATCTATCTATCTATCTGTCGTTCTGTCTGTCTATCTACCTATCTGTCTCTCTGTCTGTCGTTCTGTCGTTTTGTCTATCTATCTATCTATCTATCTATTTGTCTCTTGTCATTACCAAGTCAGTGCAGCTCCATCAGTGCACATCATTGCCGCCTCATTAGTGCACATCAGTTGCTGCTTCATCAGTGCCCATCAGTACAGCCTCATCAGTGCACATCATTGCCGCCTCATCAGTGCCCATGATTGCCGCCTCATTAGTGCACATCAGTGCTGCCTTATCAGTGCACATCAGTGCCGCCTCATCAGTGCCCATGATTGCCGCCTCATTAGTGCACATCAGTGCTGCCTTATCAGTGCACATCAGTGCCGCCTCATCAGTGCCCATGATTGCCGCCTCATTAGTGCACATCAGTGCTGCCTATTCAGTGCACATCAGTACAGCCTCATCAGTGCCCATGATTGCCGCCTCATTAGTGCACATCAGTGCTGCCTATTCAGTGCACATCAGTACAGCCTCATCAGTGCAGCCACATTAGTGCAGCCTCGTCAGTGCCCATCAGTGCAGCCTCATCAGTGGACATCAGTGCAGCCTCATCAGTGGAGAAGAATAATTACTTATTTGCAAATAAAATTAACAGAAACGAAGAAAAACTTTTTCTTTTTTTTTCAAAATTTGCAGTTTTTCTTTGTTTAGCAAAAAATAAAATCCCCAGTGGTGATTAAATACCACCAAAACAAAGCTCTATCTGTCTCAAAAAATTCATAAATGTCATATGGGTACAGTGTTGCATGATCGTGCAATTGTCATTCGAATTGCGGCAGCGCTGAAAGCTGAAAACTGGCCTGGGGATTGGCCTTGGGATGAACAGAGACCCAGTGATGACATCACTAGGTGTAAGATATGGTATGTAATGAAAAGTATACATACAGTATGATAAAGTATTTCATGTAAGGAAAAGCTTTATTTACAAGTTTCCTTAGCATGTTGATGAGTCGGGGAGGGACTGGGGAAGGCAAAAGACAAGTAGATAAAAAAATGTAGGTTGTTGAGTCCCTTGTAGTGGACGTCATGGCTTTCTCTCATGTTACAAGCTCAGTTAATGGGTAGGAAGGAGCCGAACACCCCCCTGGGTTCGGTTCGCACCAGAACTTGCGAACGGACTGAAAGTTCGTGCAAATGTTAGAACCCTATTATTTACAATGGACGCGAACGTTCGAAATCTAAAGTGCTAATTATAACGGCCAATATGCTTGTTATTGTCATAAAACAGGTTTGGGGACCCGGGTCCTGCCCCAGGGGACATGTATCAATGCAAAAAGGAGTTTTTAAAACAGACATTTTTTCTGGACTCCAGCACAAAATGGTAGATACAGGTGCAGGTTGTATACTGTGCTAGACTCACACAGCACACACACTAACTCCTGCAGATGGCTGTATTGGTAGAGAAAAGCACTTTCCCCACACGCAAATGCCTAAGAAGAACACACTATCCCTGCCTATTATTTCTCTTTCCCTACACTTTCCCCACACGCAAATGCCTGAGAAGAACACACTATCCCTGCCTATTTTTCCTCTTTCCCTACACTTTCCCCACACGCAAATGCCTGAGAAGAACACACTATCCCTGCCTATTTTTCCTCTTTCCCTACACTTTCCCCACACGCAAATGCCTGAGAAGAACACACTATCCCTGCCTATTTTTCCTCTTTCCCTACACTTTCCCCACACAGAAATTAAAGAAAAATTGTTTACACTGTCCCTGCCTATCAATCCTCTTTCCCTCAACGCCGGAACACACTACACAAGGCCGCCGGCGCGGCGGCCTTATATAGTGTGGGGCGTGTACTAAACCCCCTGAGCTATAATTGGCCACAGGCATCCTGCCTGTGGCCAATTATTGCTCTCCTCGCTGCTGGCTCTATGATTGGCCAAGCATGCGGGGTCACAGTGCATGCTTGGCCAATCATCAGCCAGCAATGCACTGCGACTGGCGCAGTGCATTGTGGACCGTTCCCATCACACGAATTTGATGCGAACGGCCCTCAGAGTTCTGAACTCGACGAGCGGACGAACGGCCGATGTTCGATTCGAACATGGGTTCGAATCGAACACCGGGCCCATCCCTATTAATGGGTAGTCCTGTCTGAAGTTCCTCCAGGAACAATATAAACTACAAGATGCAGGTTACCTCCAATCCCGTACCACTCCGCCATTGGAGTTAGAAGTGGTAATCTTTGTAACCTCCATGGCATATAAAGCCTGGGAATGTTACCTCTCTCTAGGCCTCTGTAATTGTTAACTCTGTGGCTACCCAAGAGCTGACACTTCATATTCACCTAGTATATATAGAAAATTGATGAGTGTGTGGCTAGCAGCCATAGATGTTGTAGAGGAACAAGGAACGTAGGAGGCAGAATACATTCCAGGCATTCTCTGTGTCACTGGATTTAAAGATGAGCATACAATGGTATTAGATCTCTTTATGTTGCCCTACGTTCATCTTCGATAATTATCCAAGATGACTTTCATCTGCTTTCAGCGAGTGACTCCAAGGATTATAAAAAGATTATCCAGCTTTGCATATCAGGAATGTAAAGAAGACTCTGGTTGGGTCATATCACCCTCATCAGCTCTTGTTCTCAAGGAACTACAAAGTTTCTGCATGCTCTGAGAACAAGAAGAAATGCTGAGAAGATATTACCATGTCCCTCAACTTATAGTAGGGTGACCAGACATCCCTGGATTGAGGACACTGTCCCCGGACCAAGTCTGTCCCCGGTTTTGTCCCCGGATTGGAATTTGAACAGGGTCTGGGGCAATTTCAAAGACAGCCTGTGCAGAATAAAAAAAAAAAATCTAAATTGCACCCTCCCTCCTCTGCCACTCTTACTAGCTTATGGGGGTTTATTTATTTCCATTATCTGTGCCCCTTTCTGATGATCATATTCTGGTCGGAGCGGAGGGACTATTTCTTCAGTTTCGGGCACGTGCTCATTCAGCTCCGCTCGCATGTTCTTCTACCTTGGCTCAAGTCCCGGCCAGCCGCCTGCCTGTTTATCTCATTGCCTTCCCTGGTGGAGTGATCTTCCTCTGCTTCCCACCCAGTAGTACCTGGGGCCCGGAGATTTATGGCCCATACACACGATCCGAATATCGTACGAAAACGATCATCCGAGGAAATAATCGTACGATTTTTTGATCGTGTGTACACTACTTTTGACAGCCGATCATGACCGTTCATCCGATCTTATTAGATCGGGCATGCACGATAATTTTCCTCGTACGATTCCCAATCATACGATTTTCAGTTAGTCAGTATAGTTGTCGTCCGAAAATTCAATACAAATACATTACAACACAAGACATCACTTCCGATTTTTTTTCTCTACTTGCGACTATTAAGCGAAATCGGCTGTACGATTGGTCGTACGATATTCAGATTTGGACTTGACAGGCTGTGAGGCGGGTGGCGGCGGTGGAGATGGGCAAAGAGTCGCCGATTGCTGCCATTACTAGTAAAAAAAAATATGTCCCCGGATTTCATTTTAAAAATCTGGTCACCTTAACTTATAGGAAAGAAGACAACCTTTAGGTCCCATGAATACTGGCCATTCGTTAAGAACCATCATGACATGACAGGAGGTCATCTACTGGTCAAACGAAGGTGAAAAGCATGTCAGAAGAAGGGAAGAAGGCCAACAGCTAGTCAGATGGAGTCAACTGAAGACACTCAGATGGAACTCAGAAACGTCTTAAAACTGATCCCAACTAGATGCACCTGAAATCAAGCAACACTCGTCCATTGACACAATTATCTTAGATGACTTTTATCTGCTCTCGGCACGTGAATCCAAGGATTATAAAATGATTATCAAGCTAGTAAGCTCTAACGAGCAGGGCCCTCTGATTCCTCCCGTATTGAATTGTATTGTAACTGTACTGTCTGCCCTCATGTTGTAAAGCGCTGTGCAAACTGTTCATGTTATATAAATTCTGTATTATAATAATAATGCATATCAGGAATCTGAAGAAGATGCTGGTTGGGTCATATCACCCTCATCAGCTCATGTTCTCAAGGAACTACAACGTTTCTGCATGCTCTGACAAGAAGAAGAAATGCTGAGAAGATATTACCATATCCCGCAACTTATAGGAAAGAAGAGAACCTTTAGGTCCCATGAATACTGGCCAATGGTAAAAGAGGGATTGCGCCTAAAAAAAAAAATATTAAAATCCAGCAGCTACAAATACTGCAGCTGCTGACTTTTAATAAATGGACACTTACCTGTCCCAGGGTCCAGCAATGTCGGCAGCCGAAGCCGAGAAATCGATCGGTTCTTGGCTGCTGCCGCCGCCATTCTCGTTGAGGGAATCAGGAAGTGAAGCGTTGCGGCTTCACTTCCCGGTTCCCTACTGCGCATGCGCGAGTTGCGCAGCGCAATGAGAATGCTCCGCGCTGTCTCTGGGACCCGTGTGTGTCCCAGCAAACAGCGCGGTGGTACAGGAAGAGGCATAGACTCCCGTGGGAGTCTATGCCCGGAAGTGGGTGAAAATACCTGTCTTAGACAGGTATCTGCACCCCCTTCCCCCCTGAAAGGTGCCAAATGTGACACTGGAGGGGGGGGGGGGGGTTCCGATGAGCGGAAGTTCCACTTTAGGGTGGAACTCCGCTTTAAGAACCATTTTTTTCCTTTATGACATGATAGGAGGTCATCTACCAGTCAAACGGAGGTGAAAAGCATGTCAGAAGAAGGGAAGAAGGCCAACAGCTAGTCAGATGGAGGTAACTGAAGACACTCAGATGGAACTCAGAAACGTCTTAAAACTGATCTCAACTAGATGCACCTGAAAGCAAGCAACACTCGTCCATTGACACAATTATCTTAGATGACTTTTATCTGCTCTCGGCACGTGAATCCAAGGATTATAAAATGATTATCAAGCTAGTAAGCTCTAACGAGCAGGGCCCTCTGATTCCTCCTGTATTGAATTGTATTGTAACTGTACTGTCTGCCCTCATGTTGTAAAGCGCTGTGCAAACTGTTTATGTTATATAAATTCTGTATTATAATAATAATGCATATCAGGAATGTGAAGAAGACACTGGTTGGGTTATATCACCCTCATCATCTCATGTTCTCAAGGAACTACAGAATCTCAACATACTCTAATGCCCCGTACACACGAGCGGAATTTCCGTCTGAAATATCTTGGATGATTTTTCAGACGGAATTCCGCTCAAGCTTGGCTTGCATGCACACGGTCACACAAAAGTTCACAGAACTTTCGACCGGTGATGTACAACACTCACTACGACGAGCCGAGAAAATTAAGTTCAATGCTTCCGAGCATGCGTCAAATTGTTTCCGAGCATGCGTAGGAATTTTGCGCATCGGAATTGGTACAGACGATCGGAATTTCCGATTGGAACTTTTTCCGACTGAAAAATTGAGAACCTGCTCTCAATCTTTTGCTGGCGGGAATTCCGCCAGCAAAAGTCAGATGGAGCATACACACGGTCAGAGTTTTCGACCAAAAGGTCACATCGGACTTTTGCTGGCAGAATTTCAGATCGTGTGTACGCGGCATCAGAAGATATTACCATACCCCTGAACTTATAGGAACAAAGACAACCACTAGGGTCTGTGTACAACAGCCTTTGTTTGATTAAAGCGGACCTTCAGTCATTTTTTCAACTTTCCATCTATTCAATCTTCTGCCCTTGTTGTCGTTTTAACTTTGGATAGTAAAAATTTTTTTCTGCCAGTAAATCCCTTATACAGCCCACTTCCTGTTTCTTGTCTAGTAAAAAGCCTAGGCTTATGACATCATGCACAGCTCTCTCTCTAACTCTCGTGAGAGTTTGCCAGGAAGGGTGGGGGGGACGAGTCATAAGAGGGCCAATGAGAGCTGCAGGGCTGCAGAGCTGGAGGTGTGTCTCTGTGTGTCTGTGTAAATCCAGGGAGTGAACAGGCAGCAGCTTCAGCTGCCCACAGTTAAAATGGTTGCAGCCAGACTCAGTGGAGGGAGATTTCTGCAGTATATTTGGCAAGTACGGAATCACAGTATATATAAAATAAATATGCAAAGTGGTTGGAGGGAAGCTTTAGAATGGCAAAGATGTTTTTATTACAAATTATGTGAGCGGACTGCAGTTCCTCTTTAAGAACAGTTTTTTTCTTCATGAAATGATAGGAGGTCAACTGCAATTAAAAAAGGTAAAAAAAGCATTCAGCAAAAGGCGAACAGCAAGTCAGATGAAGTCAACTAAAGGTCAATGCACACGTGAAGGTGTTGAACTCACCAACGTCTTAAATCTGATCTTAACCGCAGGCTAGATGCACCCGAAAGCAAGCTACTCTTGTCCATTGACACAATTAATTTGGCCCAATTTGGACATTTTCACTTGGGGGTGTACTCACTTTTGTTGCCAGCGGTTTAGACATTAATGGCTGTGTGTTGAGTTATTTTGAGGGGACAGAAAATTTACACTATTATACAAGCTGTACACTCACTACTTTACATTGTAGCAAAGTGTAATTTCTTCAGTGTTGTCACATGAAAAGATAGAAGAAAATAGTTACAAAAATGTGAGGGGTGTACTTACTTTTGTGAGATACTGTGTATTAGTATGTGCGCTGCAGATTATTTCTGCATTATACCTTTACCTGGGAGCCAGAGAGAACATGTATGTGATCTATATGCTACTGTGAGCTCTGCAGAGTATTGCACCTTTATCTAAGATCAATATTATACAAGGATGCAATGCTCTGCTGCATTCCGTGTGCACTTTATATATTATTGTGAGCGTCGCAGAGTATTGCACCTTTATCTGTAACCAGTGTTATTAGAAGTCTGACAGAACATTGCATCCTTGTATGTGAACTATATATTATTTGAGCACCGCAGAGAATTGCAACTTTATCTGTAACCGGCGTCACTAGGAGTCCAACGCAACTTTGCACCCTTATATATGATCCATATGTTATTGTGAGCTCTGCAGAGCAGTGCACCTTTATATGTGACCAGTGTCACTGGAAGTCTGACACAACATTGCACCCCTGTATATGAGTCATATGTTAGATTGTGAGCTCCGCAGAGCATTGCATCCTTGCATGTGGTCTGTATCACAGTGAGCTCTGCAGAGCATTGCACCTTTATCTTTAACTAGTCATACTGGGAGTCCAACAGAACAATGCGCTTTTGTGGTCTATATGGTACCGCAAGCTCTGCAGAGCATTGCGCAATGTTATGATTGATACTGCAGGGAAGCAGCAGAGCATTGCACCCTTACATGTGACATATGTCATAATGAGCTTTGTAGTGCAGACCCACTTCCTGTTCAGCCGGGAGTAGGGATGCCACCTTTTCTTCAAGCCAAACACTTTAGCGGCCTAGGACACCTTTGGCTACCCCAAGAGTGTAGTGGGTGTGGGTGTGAACAGTGGGTGTGGCCAAATTACTCTTGCTGACATCATCGCCCTGCCCCCTAGTAATGCCAAACCTGCAACCCAGACAGCTGCCCGCAGCTCCAGGATGGCAACAGAATTGTGTGTGATTATCTTGATTACTTGGAGAGCCACAGCCTGGTCTAAAGAATGTGTCCGGGTTTCACCCTGCCTGAAACCTGGACACACGATTCAAATCCCAGACTGTATGGGTGAATCCCGGACAGGTGGCAACCCTAGCCGGAAGCCTGGAGTGAGGAGCAGCCTCCTAAGGTAAGGCCAGATTGATCGCCGCCTTCCCGTCCGATCGCCACCTTCATGTCCGTCTCCTGCAGGGGGGGGTTTGTCGGTTGTGCGAGTGAGGGAGGCCGGTCACGGCACACTCGCCTGAAGAAGCGGCACGGGCGGCTTAGTTTCAGGAGATATTTACAGTAACTTTAGGTAAGCCTTATCTATTAGGTACAACTTACAAAGGTAAGTTTACAACCCCTTTAACCACTTCCCACCCGGCCAATGTACATATACGGCCGGGTGGGAGCCGTCTACTTCTGATCGGACGTTCCGGAACGTCCTTCAGAAGTAGAGGGATCGTGCGCGCGCGTGCCCGCGCAGCGGCGCGATCCCGATGCGGCCGTGTCACCCGGACACGGCGCATCTCGGATCGGCAGGAGGGCTCGGTGATTGGCCCTCCTGATCACATGACGGCCGTGTCGAATCACAGCCGTCATGTGATGTAAACAAACAGCCGGTTGCTAGGCAATCGGCGCTCCTCTCCTCACACGGAAGTCGTCGGTGAGGAGAGGAGAGCGGATCGCTGCAGCCGGCTGGTGATCAGTGAGTATTAGCTGTTTTTTTACAGCTTTTTATTCACTGATCACCAGTGTAGTGTCCCCACAGTAAAACACACATGTCCCCACAGTAAAACACACATGTCCCCAAAACACACATGTCCCCAAAACACACATGTCCCCAAATAATAAAAACACATGTCCCCAAAACACACATGTCCCCAAATAATAAAAACACATGTCCCCCACATATGTCCCAGTAAAATAACATGTGCCAATGATTATCTGCACACATATGTCCGTGATCACGCAAACCAATTATTATACACTTAACTGAATTTTTTTTACAAAAAACATGTAGCAGAATACATTTTGGCTTAAATTTATGACAAAATTTGATTTTATTGGATTTCTTTTAAAAAAGAAAGGAGAAAATATTGTTTTTTTTCAAAATTTCCGCTATGTTTTCGCTTATATCGCAAAAAATAAAAAACGGAGTCGCGAATAAATACCACCAAACTAAAGCTCTATTTGTGCGAACAAAATGATAAAAAATTCATTTGGTTACAGCATTGCATGACCGCGCAATTGTCATTGAAAGTGCGAGAGCGCTGAAAGCTGAAAATTGGTCTGGGCAGGAAGGGTGTTTAAGTGCACAGTAAGCAAGTGGTTAATACTTCAAATTTTTTATTTACCCCTAGTTGGGCTTTAACGACAGGTTCTCTTCAAATTGTGTTTTTCTTCTCTCTGATGAGAAGGAAGGAAATACTACTCTCTGGCTTCCCAGTGGAGCATCAAAGCAGCTAAATAGAAATTTTTACCGTCATGAATCATAAATAAAAAAATGACTTTCATGATTCATGCTTTAACTTGGCACAATCTCACTAATACTTTTAGCGATTAATCGTATTTTTATTTTTGGCAAAGATATCCAACCACGCTCTCAACAAGACATCCCGAAAACAACACCCTGTACGATAAATAAATACATTTTACAGTTCCCCTGTGTTGACTTAAACAAAGACAACATGTTGTTGGTTGGAGGCTCCACCACAACGTGCGTAGGTCTTTGCGCATTCATACTGCCTTCACCTCGCCTCCCCCAGGGTCGTGAAAGTGACTTCCGTTGGCCGCGTGTAGCTGAGTCACTCCTTCCACCCTCAATTTGCCCTTTTCTGCAGTATTAAGTCTTGTTTTAATAGTTCAGTGGCCAAAGTGAAATACGAGCTTGAGCCAAGAACCATAAATCAGCAGTCTTTGAACTTGCTTGGGCCTAAAATTGCGCTTAATGGCATTGCCGTCTAACCTTGGTTCAGCTTGTGGTTTTGGCATGAAGCTGATTATTCTTTTTTTCCCCCCTCCTGACGCAAACCTTCTAGGACAGCGTGGAAAGCCAAGTGCTAAATTTAGTTAATGAAAACTCATTTTCCAGAAAATCTTTAGAAAGAGGGGCTTAAAGTACCTTGACAATGGGTTGTTGCTTCGTTTTGTTATTTATGGCCCCTAACTCATAGCGGGGCTCATTGGGGGGTAAGAGTTCTTTGGCCTGACCAAAAAGAGACAAAATAAAGCCCCAGCTTAAAATGGTTGTAAAGTCAGAAGTTTTTTTTATCTTAATGCATTCTATGCATTAAGATATAAAACCTTCTGTGTGCAGCAGCCGCTCCAGCACCCCCTACTTACCTGAGCTCCATCTCTCTCCAGCGATGTCCAAGAATGCCTCAGTCACCCAGAACTCTCCTCCTAATTGGCTGAGACACATTCAGTGGCGTCACTAGGGTTGGTGTCACCTGGTGTGATAAAACATGGTGTCACCCCCCCCCCTCTGGGAATGGATGGAATCAGGGGAATAAATGGAGCTGGTAGATGGATCAGGGGGGATGGATGCAGCCAGGATGGGATCAGGGGAATGGATGGAGCCGGGATGGAATTAGAGGGAATGGATGGAGCCAGGATGGATTTAGGGCAATGGATGGAGCTGGGATGGAATCAGGGGAATGGATGGGGCTGGGATGGAATTAGGGGAATGCATGGAGCCAGGATGGAATCTGGGAAATAAATGGAGCTGGTGGATGGATCAGGGTAGGTGGATGCAGCCAGGATGGGATCAGGGGAATGGATGGAGCCGGGATGGAATTAGAGGGAATGGATGGAGCCAGGATGGAATTAGGGCAATGGATGGAGCTGGGATGGAATTAGGGGAATGCGTGGAGCCAGGATGGAATTAGGGAAATGGATGGAGCCAGGATGGATCAGGGGGGGTGGATGCAGCCAGGATGGGATCAGGGGAATGTATGGAGCTGGGATGGAATTAGGGGAATGGATGGAGCTGGGATGGAAATAAGGGAATGGATGCAGCCGGGATGGAATTAGGGGAATGGATGGAGCTGGGGTGGAAATAAGGGAATGGATGCAGCCGGGATGGAATTAGGGGAATGTATGGAGCCGTGATGGAATCTGTGGAATTGATGTAGCCAGGATGAAATCAGTGCAATGGATTCAGCTGGGATGTTATCAGGGGTGGGGGGGGGGGGTAAGGAGTTGGAATAGGATTGGGGGGGATAGATGGAGCCAGGATGGGATCAGGGGAATGGATGGAGCCGGGATGGGATTGGGTGGTGGATTGAGCCGGGATGGGATCGGGGTTATGAATGGAGCTAGGCTGGGCTGGGATGGGGGTGGTGGATGGAGCTGGGATGGGATCGGGGGGGATGGAAGGAGCTAGGTTGGGGTGGGGGGGGTGGATGGAGCAGGGATGGGATTGAGGGGGAAGGATAGAGCCGGGATGGGATGGAGGGTGGATGGAGCAGCGATGGGATGGGGGGGGGGTGGATGGAGCAGCAGGGATGGGATCGGGGGGGATGGATGATGGTGGGATGTGATCTTTGATTTTTGGGGGTGGGGTTTAGAGGATATATGCTAGGGGGTGCTTTTGGAGGGGAAAGGAATTGTGCTAGGGGGGTTAAACATCAAATCTGCCCCCCCTCCTTTTAGCACAAGTCATTTCTAACCCAAAACAAAGCACCCCTAGTAAATACCTCCTGGCTCTTCCTCCTTGTCCAGTGCACCCAATAGCAAGCCGCTCGCTCCCAAGCCCAGCTCTATGCATCCATAAGACACATAGAGCCGTGGCTCAGCCCCACCCCCCCAGTCTCTCCTCATTGGCTCACTGACTGTGATGCCAATGGCTCCCACTGCTGTGTCTCCTTCAATGAGGAGAGAGAGAGACCTGGGGCAGAAAAAAGGCACCCGTGCACATGACTGGATCGTACTTAAAAAAAATTGCAGTTCAAAGTAAATCAGAAAAAAATAGTCCACGTAGTGCTTGAACACTAAAGTGCAGAGTGACAGATGAAAAGAAAGTCCATTGAAGTAATATCCAAAGAAATGTGATTGTTTAGATAAATATCCACCTGGTGCACCTCCACCGTGATAATAAACAGGATGTGAGCTTTACCAGATCTCTAGACTCCACGTTATAGGAGTCTAGACAGGCGTTTAAATAATGATCCAGCATTCAAAGCGAATACCTCAGTAGCTAGACCGGAAAGGAAGGTAACATGGCTGGCCAAACAAACCCCTGGTGTTCCTCAGACGTGACCAATAAGGCGGAAAAAGGGGGTCCACAAAGTGTAAAACCGTAAAAGAATTTTATTTTGAGAAAGGGTTACTAAACACTAAACACAGCAATCCGGTGAATAGTCAGCGGTTAAAATGGTAGTTTCCAGGATAAAAACGACTTGTTTACAAGTTCAATTGGCATGGTTTTGTTGTGATATGCCCCGTACGCACGGTCGGAAATTCCGTCCACAAAATACATCGGATTTTTTCAGACGGATCTTGTCTGACACTGGTGTTGCATACACACGATCGGACAAAGTTGTCGGGAAATCCGATCATTCTGAATGTGGTGACGTTCGTTGCGTACGACGGAACTACGTGGAGGCTATTAGCCAATAGCTTTGGTCTCGTAATTTGATCTGAGCATGCGTGGCACTTTGTCCGTCGGAATTCTCTACACACGATCGGAAAAAGTCCCATCGGATTTTGTTGTCGGAAAATTTGAGAGCAGGATCTCAAATTTTTTCAGTCGGAAATTCCGACGGAAAAAGTCAGATGGAGCCCACACACGGGCGGATTTTCCGACAACGTGGTCCGATCGGACATTTTCCGTCGGAATTTCCAACCGTGTGTACGGGGCATTATACCAAGCAGCTTTATTTCACTTAGGTTATTATCACCTGCGCAATAATATTTTTTACTTTTTGCAACATCACTGGATCGAGAGGGGGCTCAGGTGATTATTAGGGGAGGTTGTAGGGGGAGCAGCACACAGAAGTTTTTTTTTTTTTTTTATTTCATGCATAGAATGCAAACCGTCAGTCTTTGCTGCTAGGGGATTGTGGGATTTTTCAGCAGCTGGTTTGGCAGACTATTTCATTGATATCTAAAGGAGATCTCCCCAATTTGTCTTTAAAATCATTGTGGCCGGGACAGAAAGTGATGAGAAATACAAACTTTTGTCACAGGAACAGGAGGTAAGGGCACATTTTCCAATGGGGGTACACCTGTTTCAGTGACCCCTGCTGAACTTCACCTCTCCTAGAAAAGATTTCCTATCTCCTCCCGTTGTGCGATTACTGAACATTCCTGTTCACAGCTTTCTTTCTGCTGATAGATGGTGGGACTTGTGGCATGTCTTCATTGACTTTTTGGTGTGACCTCAGCCTGCCTACTGACCATGACTCTGCCTTCTACCCAGCCTCTCATGATCATCTGTCTTCTTCTCTGCCTACCACTGTCTGTCTCTGACTGTGTAGCCTGCTGTATGCTCCCATGTTAAATGAATGAATAATTTGTATAGCGTTACAATGTGTACTGAATCGCCTCAAGGCGCTGTATTCGTGCTTTGTTGTCAAGCTTCTTAGAAGAGGTAGGTCTTGAGTTTTTTCCTGAAGGCCTGATGGTTTTCTTCCATGCGGATGTAAGTCGGTAGAGAGTTCCATAGCCATGGTCCATGGACAGTGAATCTCCGTTCTCCCTTTGATTTGTAGCGGGATTTGGGAATGAGGAGAAGGTTTTGGTTAGATCAGTGTTTCTCAACTCCAGTCCTCAAGGCGCCCCAACAGGTCATGTTTTCAGGATTTCCCTCAGATGAAACCACTGTGGTAATTACTAAGGTAGTGAACCTGATCAAATCACCTGTGCAAAATAATGGAAAGCCTGAAAACATGACCTGTTGGGGCGCCTTGAGGACTGGAGTTGAGAAACCCTGGGTTAGATGATCGAAGACTGCGATTGGGTGTATAGTGTTTTATTTTCTCGAGAAGGTATTGCGATGCATTTGTGGGTGAGGCAGAGGGTCTTGAATGTGATCCGATTCTTTACGGTTAGCCAATGTAGGCTCCTCAGGGAAGGTAGGATGTATTCCCAGTTTTTTTTTCCTGTTATCAGCCTTGCTGCTGTGTTTTGGATGAGTTGTAAGCGCGCAAGTTGATATTGGGGTAATCCTATGTAGAGGGAGTTTGCGTAGTCAAGGCGTGAATGAATGACCGTTCCAACTACCACTGCTTTGTCCTCCTTTGGAATGAAGTGGAGTCTGCGTAGCAGGCAGAGCAGATGGTGAGAACCCCTGACTACTGATCCTATTTGTGCATCCATTGACATTTCTGAGTCAAAAATGACTCCGAGACTCTTGGCCTTGGTCCTTGGGGAGATGGCCTGTCCAAAGATGATGGGTGGTGTCCAAGGGATCTTGGTTCAGGAATTTTGGTTTGGCGTGTAGGATAAGAAGCTCTGTTTTCGATTTGTTGAGTTTGAGGGAGCTAGTGGTCATCCAGTCGTCTATCAAAGTGAGGCATTTTTCTAGTTGCTGATGATGGTCTTTTTGTCCGGTGATACGAAAGTAAAGTTGCGTGTCGTCAGCGTATGAGTGGAAGCAGAGGTCTGATATTCTGATGATTTTGAGGAGTGGGTGGATGTATATGTCGAAAAGCACTGGTGACAGGGGTGAATCTTGAGGGACTCCGCAAGAGATTGCCCGGGTTTCAGAGGTGAATGCTCCTAGTTTTACTGTCTGAGAATGATTTCCTAAGAAGGATGCGAACCATTGTAGATCTGAATCTGTGACTCCTGCTACTTCTGTGAGGCGGATGAGTAGAGTATTGTGGTCCACTGTATCAAACGCTGCACTGAGGTCCAACAGTACCAGTATGTTCTGCTAGATGCCTTCAAGTCCGCTACTCCTCGGTGCTCTTCTCATTGACTTACACATGCACCTTCCTCTAAAAGCAAGCTTCTGTGGACTGGACACTTGGCACCCATGTCTTTCTGTGTCCTCTTTTTCCATGTGGTCCACTATAGTGATGTCTGGGCTAGAGGTGTAGGGGAATCCCTCTCATCATCTTGGCCTCAAATCAGATATGTGATAAAGGCTCTGCGGGATGATTTATTTACTTATTTCAGGTACTTATATAGCACCGTCTAATTTACGCATCGCTTTTTCATATACTGTATACTGTACATTCACATCAGTCCCTGTCCTCAAGGAGCTTACAATCTAGGGCCCTAACCCACATTCATACATACACATAATATTTTTATGGACTTGTTGTTGATCTAATATGGCAGGCCCATGAGTTTATGTTTAAAGCTAGTCTGGGGATCAACTCGAATTTGTCAGTTGTGGTTTATCTTTGTTCCAGGTCCATTTTGAATTAGAGGTGTGTGTTTTCACAGTAAGTATGTGTCATTTTTGTAATAATATAATGATTTTAACAGCCCTGGCTCATCACTCCAGCTATGCAGTTGAATCCCTCTGGGGTGGCTGAGTCTGACAAACAGATTATCACGTTAGAAAGTTGGCAGTTGATTTTCTCCAGAGGCTTTTTATCTGTCTTGTGTGATACTTATATCGAGTAGAAAATAATATTACCCATCACAAACATGCTTGTGTGCGCCAATCCAAGCCAAGAGCAGCAACATTGGCTGTCCAAAGTCCTGGTACCCAACCTGTGGCCCCCCTGGCAATTCTGTAAATTCCTTTGAACCCTTGCAGTCTCTGTGTGTTTTGGTGTTTACTCAAGTCAAGTGAAGAAAAAATATTCTTTCGACTAGGCTCTAGTAGTTACATAGCTGGTTTGTTTTATTTCGTTCATACCTTCTTTCTTTTTTCTGTGGTGTCATTTTTCTAATAGTAAATAGTCAATTTCAACCGGACTTGTTCTGTAATGATGAAGATGTTTTCGAACTTATTAAAGCCACTGCTCCAATTTTTCACAGAGAGGACAACTGGTTTGCAAGAGGCTTGCAAAAGGCCATCTACGTCAACTGGAAAAGCCATCATTGAACCGGGGCGGGGGCCTTCAACTCCATCTGTCTTCCACATATAATACTGTTTAAACATCCCTACCCTGGCATTTTGACAGTTCACACCTACAACCATGGAAATCGTAGGATTAACACCAATGAAGCCTTCCTGACCATCAAGTATGGTATTACGTAACTAGTACAGATTCCACAATTTCCACACCTCCCATCCTGTTCTTGCACAATTAACATCTGCCGTTCCATAGTGATATAGATATAATGCTAGGGTATGTTCCTGACACCCAGTGGAACCAAAGTAGAGGCTTAAGCCTCGTACACACGATGCGATTGTTGGCCAACCGAGCATCTGATTTTTGTCTTAAAGTGGTTCTGCACCCATTTCATTTAGTAAATCTCTTTGCCTTCCAAATCAGGCAAAGAGTACTAAATGAAATGTTTTTTTTTTTTTTTTTTTTTACTTACCTTGTAATTGATGACTTCCGGTCTTCTCTCTCTTCGGCGGTGGGCGGGGTCTCTGCGTCGATCGTCGCCAGGCCGCACTGTCTCCTGGGATCTGGTGTCATTGTTCCCAGGAGTCAGTGCGGACATCTTCCAAAATCTCGCGAGATTTCGGCCACATCTTCCGAAATCTCGTGAGATTTCGGACACATCTTCCGAAATCTCGTGAGATGTCGGCAGATGTGCCGTTACTGCGCACGCGCGAGTAACGGCGGTGCATGCTGGGCCATCTAAAGTGCCTGTGGGGGTTTCACATGCCCACAGGCAAGATGGCCCCCAGCACAAAAGAAGAAGATGAGGAACTTCATCGGACGAAAACCGGCGGCGATCGAGATGGAAGATGGAACAGGTGAGTCCCCCAATAAAGGTAAGCATCCTTTGTATACCCCCCCCAAAAAAAAAATATATATACAGAGTGCAGAACCGCTTTAAGGGTGTGTGCCAGGATCTTGTCTTGCATACTAACGGTACACAATTATCGTGCAACAAACACGAATGTAGTGATGTACTACGAGGAATTTCAGCTCTTGAGCGCCACCCTTTGGGCCCCTTCTGCTAATTTGATGAGCATTGATTCCGAGCATGCGTGTTTGTACTATCGACTTTTGTGTGACGGATTTGTGTACTGACCAATACGAAAATTTGACGTCAAACCGTTGTTCACCGAAAATTTACTAGCCTGCCGTCCAACATTTGTTGGACAAAAGTTGGACAACAATTGTCAAAAGGAGTGCACTAGCGGTAAGATTTTAGGACAATAGTCTGTCAACAGACAATCCCCTGCCAACAATCTGATCGCGTGTATGAGGCTTTAAAAGTGGTTGTAAACCCTTACACATACCCTCAGGTGATACACAGAGATGAAACACATCCTCCTACATAAGTTGTACCTGTCTATGCAGTTTTCTCTGATCTACAGTGCCTTGAAAAAGTATTCATACCCCTTGAAATTTTGCACATTTTGTCATGTTACAACCAAAAACGTAAATGGATTTTATGTGATAGACCAACACAAAGTGGCACGTAATTGTGAAGTGGAAGGAAAATGATAAATGGTTTTCAATTTTTTTTTGCAAATAAATATGTAAAAAGTGTGGCGCGCATTTGTATTCAACCCCCTTTACTCTGATACCCCTAACTAAAATCTAGTGGTACCTATTGCCTTGAACAAACAACACTATGAAGGCCAAGAAACACACCAGACAGGTCAGGGATAAAGTTGTGGAGAAGTATAAAGCAGGGTTAGGTTATAAAAAAAATATCCCAAGCTTTGAACATCTCACGGAGCTCTGTTCAATCCATCATCGGAAAATGGAAAGAGTATGGCACAACTGCAAACCTACCAAGACATAGCCGTCCACCTAAACTGACCGGGCCGGGCAAGAAGAGCATTCATCAGAGAAGAGCCAAGAGGTCCATGGTAACTCTGGAGGAGCTGCAGAGATCCACAGCTCAGGTGGGAGAATCTGTCCACAGGACAACTATTAATCGTGCTCTCCACAAATCTGACCTTTATGGAAGAGTGACAAGAAGAAAGACATTGGAGAAAGAAAGCCATAAGAAGTCCTGTTTGCAGTTTGCGAGAAGCCATGTGGGGGACACAGCAAACATGTTGAAGAAGGTGTTCTGATCAAATGAGACAAAAATGTAACTTTTTGGCCTAAAAGCAAAACGCTATGTGTGGGGGAAAACTAACACTGCACATCACCCTGAACACACCATGCCCACTGTGAAACACGGTGGTGGCAGCATCATGTGGTGGGGATGCTTTTCTTCAGCAGGGACAGGGAAGCTGGTCAGAGTTGATGGATGAAGTCAAATACAGGGCAATCTTAGAAGAAAACTTGTTAGAGTCTGCAAAAGACTTGAGACTGGGGTGGAGGTTCACCTTCCAGCAGGACAACGACCCTAAACATACAGCCAGAGCTACAATGAAATGGTTTAGATCAAAGCATATTCATGTGTTAGAATGGCCCAGTCAAAGTCCAGACCGAAATCCAAATTAGAATCTGTGGAAAGACTTGAAAATTGCTGTTCACAGATGCTCTCCATCTAATCTGACAGAGCTTGAGATATTTTGCAAAGAAGAAGAATGGGCAAAAATTTCCTCTCTAGATGTGCAAAGCTGGTAGAGACATCCCCAAAAAAGACTTGCAGCTGTAATTGCAGTGAAAGGCGGTTCTACAAAGTATTGACTCCGGGGGGCGCCATACAAATGTACCCCAAACTTTTCACATATTTATTTGTAAACAATTTTAAAAAACATTTCTCATTTTCCTTCCACTTTACAATTATGTGCCACTTTGTGTTGGTCTATCACATAAAATCCCAATAAAATACATTTAAGTTTTTGGTTGTAACATGACAAAATGTGGAAAATCTCAAGAGTATGGATACCTTTTCAAGGCACTGTACATATGTTCAAAGTGCTAAATTATAAAGCATGTCTGAGAGTTCAGAAAAAAGGGTACAGAGAGCTGAAATTACAATCTGCAGAGTTCAGTGAGGAGAGCTCTGAGAGCTGATTGGAGGAAAAGGACATACCCCCTCTACCCCCATTACAAAGCACACAGGAACAGAGCTGGGGCTATCAATCAGCGAAAGATCCCTCCCCTGTCACCTTTTTTCTCTTGGTGTCAGGAAAACTTGTCAGAAGTGATTCATGCTGATAGCAGAGGAAGGAGGCAGCAGACAGAAATTACACTTAGTGCTCTGGATTGACACAGGTACACACTATAGTGGGATATGCTTTGTTCATATTTCATGTCTGAGGATTACAACCACTTTAAGCTGTCTAGCTTTTGACTGTCTCTATGCTGTCTATAGTCACTCAATAGGGGAAGAAGATACCATGCTAGTATTCCCACATCCCACTAATATATATATAACAGAATGTGTGCTGTAGCAAAATAGTGAGTGTCAGGGATACCCTGTGGTAGGACAGGCACACGGACGTGCGCGCGTGCGCACACATGTTCCCACGAGAACAGGCCGCACTGGGCAGCGGCGCATGAACCTGTCGCAGTGGCACGCGTGAGCAGGAATGCACAACAGGTGCATGTGCACGCGCGCTAACTCAACTTGTTGCCAGTTCCCCTTTAAAAGGACAGCAGCTGCTCCAGTGCAGTGCTGTCTGATCTGCAGCTCTACCTGAGTCTGATCCTGTACCTGCTGTTGTTATCTGATCCTGCTACGTTTGACTACTGCTGCCTTCTCCTCTCCTGACCCGGCCTGCCTTGACCCTGCTATTTCTGAACCTGCTGACCTTCTGTTGCCAAATCTCTGCCTGCCTACTGACCACTCTCTGCCTGCTGTAACTACCTGATTACCTGTGTTTGACCCGGCTTGTCTCACCTGCTTCAGTCTAGTCCTGATCCAGTCTCTGCCTAGATCCAGGGATCACTGACCTACACCTGTTACCACTGCTGCTACTGCCTCACCAGTCCAGTTCATCAGGTGGATCTTCTCTACTCATCTGTATCAGCTACTACGGATCATACAGGCACTCCTACCTCGCTGCGCTCCTGTACCACTGTTGCAACCCCAGTGGTCCTCGAACCAGGGCTGTAAGAGAGGTCTCCTTCTACAGTTGGGCTCTGATACCAGGTACGTTACAGTATCAGACAGCCATGACTGAGCCTACAGAAGGAACCTCACAGATGGAGGAAGTGGGCCGCCACCTCTCAGCCCTTACACAAGCTGTTCAGTCCCTACATGAGGGGTATCTTAAGTTGGAAGGACAAATTCAGGCACTTCCTGTCAGCTCAGCTCCAGTATACTTCACTACACCCCCACCTGAGCCCAGAGTCCCCATTCCTGAGAAGTTCTCTGGGGAACGCAGCAAGTTTCGGGCCTTCCGCAACGCATGTCACCTGCATTTTTCTTTGCAACCTCGGACTGTCACGCTGGAATCCACCAAGGTAGGATTTATAATTTCCCTGCTGCAAGGGGATCCTCAAGCCTGGGCTCACCGGTTGCTGGAAGGAGACGACATACAGACGCATACCATGTCATCTTTTTTCGATGCTATGTCTCTATTGTATGACGATCCACTACGCACTGCCAAAAGACTGAAGCCACGACAAGCTCGATGGGCCCTATTTTTCACTCGTTTTTCCTTCCATATAACGTACCGACCTGGATCAAAAAACACAAAACCGGACGCTCTATCCCGTATGTACGATGATCCCAAGGACTTATCAACACCAGATACCATCCTACCTGCAGGGAACTTCCTACTGTTGCAAACGGATCTCTTGTCTCAAATCAAACAGGCTTCCAGGAACATGCTCAGCCCCCCCGGAGTCATGCTAACCTCTAGAGATGGTCTGCTTTGGAAAGAAAACTAAATTTTTGTTCCTGAGAATGTGCGAGTTGGGGTCTTGAAGATGTTCCATGACCATCCGCTGGCAGGCCATTTTGGCATGCATAAGACCCTTGAACTTGTACGACGTACATTTTGGTGGCCTGATCTAGAAACTTTCTGTAAGAAATATGTGAACTCATGCTCTGTTTGCATTCAGAACAAGACAGCAAGAAGTAAGTCCTGGGGCCTGCTGAAACCTCTACCCATTCCTGATAAACCATGGAGGATGATCTCCATGGATTTTATAGTAGAACTTCCACCGGCCGAGGGATGCACGGCAATCTTTGTAGTAGTGGACCGATTAACCAAGATGGCTCATTTCTTACCCTTAAAGAGTACCCCATCTGCTATGGAGACGGCCCGAGTATTTATTAAGGAGATCGTCAGGTTGCATGGGGTCCCAGCAAACATTACATCTGATCGTGGTGTACAGTTCACCTCACGTTTCTGGAGAGCTTTATGTAAAGCGTTGAAAATTGAATTGGCATTGTCCTCAGCTTACCATCCCCAAACCAATGGGCAAACAGAAAGGACAAATCAAACGCTCGAACAGTACATCCGTTGTTTCACTTCCTTTACTCAGGATGATTGGGTATCTTTACTACCACTGGCAGAATTTGCCTACAACAACGCCAATCACTCAGCTACAGGTCAATCCCCTTTCTTTTCTAATTATGGTTTCCATTTATCATTTCTGCCTGATTTCATTTCAGAATCTACAGTTCCGGCAGTACAAGATACCATGGATTTCCTCAACCACAACAACAAAATCTTGCAGGAAGCAATGGCCAAAGCACAAGCCGACAACAAGAAGGCTTTTGATAAAAAGAGGAGAGGAGAACTGAACCTGCAGCCGGGTGACCAGGTATGGCTTTCTACAACCAATCTTAAGTTAAAATGTCCGTCTAAAAAGTTGGCACCCAAATTTACTGGTCCCTTCCCGGTGAAGAGGAGGTTAAATGAGGTATCATATGAACTTTCCTTACCTGACTCATTTAAAATTCATCCTATATTTCATGTTTCACTACTAAAACCTGCAGTACCTGATCCTTTCCCTGACAGAGGACCCAAGCCACCGGAACCTGTTCTGATTGATGGGAATGAGGAGTTCGAAGTGGAGGCTATCCTGGACTGCCGGAGAAGGCGAAATCAGGTACAATTTCTGGTTAAATGGAGAGGATATGGCCTGGAGGATAACTCCTGGGAACCCGCATGCAATATCCATGCAAGAAGGTTAGTTCGTGCCTTTTTCCTTGCTCACCCTGAAAAGAAGAGCCTGTTGGGCATCCGGAGGCTGCCCCTTGGGGGGGAGCAATGTCAGGGATACCCTGTGGCAGGACAGGCACACGGACGTGCGTGCGTGCGCACACATGTTCCCACGAGAGCGGGCCGCACTGGGCAGCGGCGCATGAACGTGCGCAGTGACACACGACAGGCACGCGTGAGCAGGAATGCACAACAGGTGCATGTGCACGCGCGCTAACTCAACTTGTTGCCAGTTCCCCTTTAAAAGGACAGCAGCTGCTCCAGTGCAGTGCTGTCTGATCTGCAGCTCTACCTGAGTCTGATCCTGTACCTGCTGTTGTTATCTGATCCTGCTACGTTTGACTACTGCTGCCTTCTCCTCTCCTGACCCGGCCTGCCTTGACCCTGCTATTTCTGAACCTGCTGACCTTCTGTTGCCAAATCTCTGCCTGTCTACTGACCACTCTCTGCCTGCTGTAACTACCTGATTACCTGTGTTTGACCCGGCTTGTCTCACCTGCTTCAGTCTAGTCCTGATCCAGTCTCTGCCTAGATCCAGGGATCGCTGACCTACACCTGTTACCACTGCTGCTACTGCCTCACCAGTCCAGTTCATCAGGTGGATCTTCTCTACTCATCTGTATCAGCTACTACGGATCATACAGGCACTCCTACCTCGCTGCGCTCCTGTACCACTGTTGCAACCCCAGTGGTCCTCGAGCCAGGGCTGTAAGAGAGGTCTCCTTCTACAGTTGGGCTCTGATACCAGGTACGTTACAGTGAGCAATGCCAACAGAACAGAAATATATCACAGAAAATTCCAAATCTATTATACAAAAGTAAAAAAAGACATAGTAGTAACCACATCTATGTGTTGTACCCAGAGACTATTCCTGTGTTCACAAAATAGGTCCACATAAGAAGCTCGACGCATTTCGAAAAACTCTTCTTCAGGAGAGCCGGTGAACACATACTATGTCCAGAACAGGGTCAATATACTGTATAAAAACAGTGTTAAAAGGCCTAGTCCTGTACAGTAGAGTTCCAGTATGTCAGCAACATGATAGAACAGCAGGAAACATGTAGTGGATGATAGGCAATGGGGGTGGGGGAGCACAGCATGGTGTGGTGGCAATAACTCACACAGCCAGTTGCAATAGAAAACTTATATTTAAGTTAGGCAGCAACAGTTCACAATAACCCGGTGGGACAGCTACCCAGCCGGGCACACTCCGTTTCCAGTAACATGAAGAAGTAGGTTGCAGCCGAACCAACAGCGTATGTTGAGAGGGAATAGAATGTGGCCTGGTCGTCTCATGCCCAATCAGGAAGGGATCCAGAGAGGCGACCCTACGCTTTCCCTCCTCATCAGGAACCTTTCCCTACCACTAGTACTGTCTCAAGCAGACGGGATACCATTCCCTACTCTACCCACTTGCATAGAGCATGCCAAACCCAGGGTCAGGGTATTAAATAGACTCTGCCACACCAAAGATGGCCACCAGAGTCACATGGGCTGCTAGCATCCAATCGGATCGCTGCCCAAATGACTCAAGAAACCATAGAGGAACCCTGTTCCTCATGACTTCCTCTCCCCCTACATTGCCGCTGTGGTATAGCACCACCTGAAGTGGAGACAGCAGACTGCACCTACCTACAGGAGTATGCATGTGGCATCAGCAGTTACCAATAACTATCATCCCACATCAATAGAATATGCGTATGCAAAAAGTAGTTATATCATCTGCCATTTACAGATACAGACTGGAGCTTCAGGGAGAGGAGAAGAGCTGGCCATAATGGGGGATGGGGTATGTGTAGCGGCCATAACCCGTAATGGGGCGGCCTTGACTTTTGGGTTTACCTCCGCTTGTCCTCCAGATCTAGGGGTTCCCAGGGTTAGTACCCAATGACTTTGCACACTGACACCATAAAAGTCCTTTTGTAAGGAAAGCTCTGCTGGGCCTAGTGGTTCTCCACCGCTGCGATTGCGTGTGCGGGCTCGAACGGGTGCGCGGGCTACTGCGCATGCGCGGAATCGAGCGGGTGCGCGCACGCGGTCTCGGACGGGCGCGCGCACGGTTACTGGCGCCAGGCGGGCTATTTAAACCAGCCATCTCCATGCAATCCTTGCTGCCTGATCTACAGCGTTCCGTGTGTTAGTCCTGTACTTCTCTGTATCTGCACCTGTGACCCGGCTTGTCTACTTACCTGCTCTGCCTCCTGCCTGCCCCGATCCCGGCTTACCCACGACCATTCTCTGGCTTATCCCTGGCTTATCCGCAGTGTGTCCTCTGTTACCAAACCCGGCTTGTCTGACCTACCTGTGCACCTGTCCTGTAGTCTGCTGCATACCTGCCAGTTCCTGTTGTCTGCTGGTTCCTGTAGTCCGCTGCATACCTGCCAGTTCCTGTTGTCTGCTGGTTCCTGTAGTCCGCTGCATACCTGCCAGTTCCTGTTGCCTGCTGGTTCCTGTAGTCCGCTGCATACCTGCCAGTTCCTGTTGTCTGCTGGTTCCTGTAGTCCGCTGCATACCTGCCAGTTCCTGTTGTCTGCTGGTTCCTGTAGTCCGCTGCACACCTGCCAGTTCCTGTTGTCTGCTGGTTCCTGTAGTCCGCTGCATACCTGCCAGTTCCTGTTGTCTGCTGGTTCCTGTAGTCCGCTGCATACCTGCCAGTTCCTGTTGCCTGCTGGTTCCTGTGGTCCGCTGCATACCCGCCAGTTCCTGTTGCCTGCTGGTTCCTGTGGTCCGCTGCATACCTGCCAGTTCCTGTGGTCTGCTGGTTCCTGTCACCTGTTGTCTGCTGGTTCCTGTCACCTGTTGTCTGCTGGTTCCTGCTACCTACTGCCTGCTGGTTCCTGTCACCTGCTGTCTGCTGGTTCCTGTCACCTGCCGTCTGCTGGTTCCTGTCACCTGCTGTCTGCTGGTTCCTGTCTTCGCTGGTCTAGTCCTGAGGCCCACCTACAGCTGCTGTTCCTTCCAGACACTCGTGCCTCCTCTGACTTCTGCGCCCCCTGTCCCCATCTCCAGGGGCCGCAAGTCTGGGACGTAAGAGAGGTCTCCCACTGCAATCCAGACTCGCCACTAGGTACGTGACAGTATCAGGCAGCCATGACCGAGTCTGAGCAGGGAGCCTCTCCTATGGAAGAACTCTGCCTACACCTAGCAGGCCTTGCACAAGCGGTCACTAACCTACAGGAAGGTTATACCCGACTTGAAAAACATGTCCTTACTCAGGGATCCCCAGGCCTCACCACTAGCCAGCCTACTCCACCAACTGTCGTGATGCTTCCCCCGGAACCTCGAGTACCCACACCTGAGAGGTTCTCCGGTGAGCGTAGCAAGTTCAGGACTTTTCGTAGTGCATGTGAACTGTTTTTTGCACTACAGCCCCGAACATTTTCTTTGGAGTCCACCAAAGTGGGCTTTGTGATCTCCCTGCTCCAGAACGACCCCCAGCTCTGGGCCCACCGTCTGCTTAAACAGGAGGCCGCGGAACTTGCTCATCTAAATACCTTCTTTGATGAAATGGCCCGAATGTATGAGGACCCGCAACTCTGTGCCACGGCTGAGACTGCCCTCCATGCTCTACTCCAAGGGCGTAGGCCCGCCGAGGACTATGTTGCTGAATTCAGGAGATGGAGTGCTGATACCGGCTGGAATGATGCGGCCCTCCGCTACCAGTTTCGGTTGGGGTTGTCAGATCCCCTCAAGGATGAACTTGCTAGGGTTGGGGTTCCTCCAACTCTTGAGGAGCTCATCAACCAGGCCATACAGATCGACAGGCGCCTACGCGAACGACGGTCTGAGAGGGCCTCTGTTCCACCTCGTCCCTCTTGGATGCTGCCAAAGGTACCCTACTTTCCTAGAGGTCCACCGCCGGGTCGACCCTCTGCCTCCACCGAAGGAACTGAGCCCATGCAGTTGGGTGTGCTTCGCCCTGCTCTCACTCCTGAAGAACGGCTGAGACGCCGTCGGGACAATTTGTGTCTATACTGCGGGGAGCCAGGGCACTATGTGCGAACCTGTCCAGCCAAGACCCGTAAGTGGCGCCCTCCTTCAGTTGACCAGATAATGGCCGTTACCGACGCCTCTTCTCACCTTGCTCTCTCTATTTTGTTACAGCTTCCCGGAAAGAACATTATGGTCCCCGCCATTATTGACTCTGGAGCCTGCAGTTGCTTCATGGACTCAGACTTTGCTACTGCCCATAGCATCCCCTTACGGAACAAGGCCCAAGGACTACAGATACACCTGGCCGATGGTTCAGCCATTAGATCCGGGCCTGTCACCCTAGAAACGCAACCTCTTCCGGCATGCATAAACCATCTCCATCAGGAGTTACTGAGTCTGGACATTATTTCTTCCCCACTGTTCCCGGTCATTTTGGGCATGCCTTGGCTCCGCGCCCATAACCCCTGCATTGACTGGTCCACCAAGGAGATTACCTTCTCCTCTCCTTACTGCTCCCAACATTGCCTTCCACGGACTGACGCTCAGTCAACTACCTTAATGTGTTTGGACAACGAGACCCATCAGCTGGTTCCCAAGGCCTATCACTCTTTTTTGGATGTCTTCAGCAAAAAAGGGGCAGAGACCCTTCCTCCTCATCGGGTCTACGATTGTCCCATCGAGCTTCTCCCTGGAGCTGAAGTTCCCTTTGGGAGGATCTTCCCCCTATCCGAGCTGGAGCTCTCCGCCCTTAAAGACTACATTGATGACAACTTGCGAAAGGGCTTTATCCGTTCCTCTACGTCACCTGCCGGAGCCGGCATCTTCTTCGTTGAGAAAAAGGATCATTCCCTCCGGCCATGTGTCGATTACAGAGAATTGAATAAGGTGACCATCAAAAATCGTTACCCCTTGCCGTTAGTCCCCGAGTTGTTCCAGAGGCTGGGGGCAGCGGTCATCTTCACCAAGTTGGACCTCCGCGGGGCGTATAATCTGGTACGCATCCGAAAGGGCGATGAATGGAAGACTGCCTTCCGTACACGATTCGGGCACTTTGAATACCTTGTGATGCCCTTCGGACTCTGTAACGCCCCTGCCACGTTCCAACATTTCATTAATGACATTTTTCGAGACTACTTAGACCTGTTTGTGATAATCTACCTAGATGACATCTTAATCTTTTCTTCTTCCCTGGACAGTCACCAACAACACGTCAGATGCGTGTTGGGGCAACTGCGGCAACATGGTCTGTATGCTAAACCCGAGAAGTGCGAGTTTGAACAACAGAGCATACAGTTCCTGGGGCTCATCATCTCCATCGAAGGCATTAAGATGGACCCCCAGAAAATCTCCGCTATTCTAGACTGGCCTGCACCGGTGGATAAAAAAGGGGTACAGCGGTTTGTGGGTTTCTCTAACTTCTATTGGAAATTTATTAAAGGTTTCTCGGCCATCATCTCCCCCATCACACAATTAACCCGACAAGGAATTCGGTTCCAATGGACAACCGAGGCCCAGGCCGCCTTTGTCGCCCTTAAGAAACTCTTTACTTCCGCCTCCATCCTAAAGCACCCCGACCCGGCTCTCCCATTTGTCTTGGAGGTGGACGCATCGGAAATCGCAGTCGGGGCGATACTATCACAGAGGCAAGGCCCCAAGGCCCTCCTGTTCCCCGTTGGGTTCTTTTCCCGTAAATTGACACCTCCTGAGCGGAACTACGACGTGGGCGACCGAGAACTGTTGGCAATCAAGGCGGCACTGGAGGAATGGCGGTACTTGTTGGAAGGGGCGGCCCACCCAATTCTCATATATACAGACCACAAGAACCTGGAGTATCTGAAGGCCGCCAAGAGACTAAAGCCACGACAAGCCAGGTGGGCACTGTTCTTCTCCCGGTTCGCCTTTCATGTTACCTACAGGCCGGGCTCCAAAAATACCAAACCTGATGCCTTATCACGGATGTTCATCGATCCTAAGGAGCCTAATCCACCTGACACCATCCTAACCGCTGAGAACTTCCTACTTCTCCATGAAGACCTGTTAAGCCGGATCAAGCAGGCGTCCAGGGAGGACCCGCCGCCTGCTAGGCCAGGAGTCTCCGCCAAAGATGGCCTATTCTGGTCCGGTGGTAAGATCTTCGTTCCAGAAAGTCTCCGGGTCACTATACTTGGGCTATGTCATGACCATGTACTGGCCGGACATTTCGGCATAGCCAAGACCACGGACCTGGTCCAGCGCACTTTCTGGTGGCCCCAACTGGCAAAAGACTGCCAAAGGTATGTGGAATCATGTACAGTGTGCACCCGCAACAAGAGCTGCAGGACCAAATCTTGGGGGCTACTCAAACCCCTACCCGCTCCGGAAAGGCCGTGGAAGCTAATAACCATGGACTTCATTGTGGAACTTCCCCCCTCCAAAGGCCATACGGCCATCTTTGTGGTAGTGGACCGGCTGTCCAAAATGGCCCACTTTATCCCCATGAAGGGGACTCCTTCGGCACCAGAGACGGCCCAGGCCTTCATTGCAGGCATTGTCAGACTTCACGGGATTCCAGCAAATATCATCTCGGACAGGGGCGTCCAATTCACGTCTCGGTTCTGGAAGGCCCTCTGCAACTCCCTTGGCATCGAACTATCTTTATCCTCTGCTTACCACCCACAGACAAACGGGCAGACAGAAAGAACAAACCAGACTCTTGAGCAGTATCTGCGTTGCTTTTCATCCTTTTCTCAACAGGACTGGCTCTCTCTGTTGCCATTGGCGGAATTCGCCTACAACAACTCCACCCACTCCACTACCAAACAGACTCCGTTCTTTGCCAACTATGGTTACCACCCATCATTCCTGCCAAATTCTGTACCAGAATGTGCCGTTCCTGCTGTGTTTGAGACCGTGGATTTCTTTTCAACCAACAATAAATTGTTGCAGGAAACTATGACTCGGGCACAGAATCTTAATAAAGAGGTCTTTGACAGGGGCAGACGGGGGCAATTGGTCCTGGAGCCTGGAGACAAAGTATGGCTGTCCACAGTGAATCTCCGACTTGCTTGTCCTTCTAGGAAGTTAGGCCCCAAATTCTTGGGCCCCTTCGCTGTGAAGCGGAAAATCAACGAGGTAGCATACGAGCTGGAATTGCCAGAGTCACTTCGGGTACACCCGGTCTTCCATGTTTCACTCCTGAAGCCAGCAGTCCCCAATTCTTTCCCTGGGCGATCCACGGATCCCCCAGCCCCGATAATGGTCAATGGGGAAGAGGAATTCGAGGTGGAGACAATTGTGGACTGCCGAAAGAGAAATAACCAGATACAATACCTCATCAAGTGGAAGGGGTACGGTTCTGAAGAGAATTCCTGGGAACCTGAAACCAACTTGCATGCCAAGCATTTGATCCAAGCCTTCAAGAAAGCCCACCCAGAGAAGTGTTCCCAGTTGGGCATCCGGAGGCTGCCCCTTGGGGGGGGGCAATGTAAGGAAAGCTCTGCTGGGCCTAGTGGTTCTCCACCGCTGCGATTGCGTGTGCGGGCTCGAACGGGTGCGCGGGCTACTGCGCATGCGCGGAATCGAGCGGGTGCGCGCGGTCTCGGACGGGGGCGCGCACGGTTACTGGCGCCAGGCGGGCTATTTAAACCAGCCATCTCCATGCAATCCTTGCTGCCTGATCTACAGCGTTCCGTGTGTTAGTCCTGTACTTCTCTGTATCTGCACCTGTGACCCGGCTTGTCTACTTACCTGCTCTGCCTCCTGCCTGCCCCGATCCCGGCTTACCCACGACCATTCTCTGGCTTATCCCTGGCTTATCCGCAGTGTGTCCTCTGTTACCAAACCCGGCTTGTCTGACCTACCTGTGCACCTGTCCTGTAGTCTGCTGCATACCTGCCAGTTCCTGTTGTCTGCTGGTTCCTGTAGTCCGCTGCATACCTGCCAGTTCCTGTTGTCTGCTGGTTCCTGTAGTCCGCTGCATACCTGCCAGTTCCTGTTGCCTGCTGGTTCCTGTAGTCCGCTGCATACCTGCCAGTTCCTGTTGTCTGCTGGTTCCTGTAGTCCGCTGCATACCTGCCAGTTCCTGTTGTCTGCTGGTTCCTGTAGTCCGCTGCACACCTGCCAGTTCCTGTTGTCTGCTGGTTCCTGTAGTCCGCTGCATACCTGCCAGTTCCTGTTGTCTGCTGGTTCCTGTAGTCCGCTGCATACCTGCCAGTTCCTGTTGTCTGCTGGTTCCTGTGGTCCGCTGCATACCCGCCAGTTCCTGTTGCCTGCTGGTTCCTGTGGTCCGCTGCATACCTGCCAGTTCCTGTGGTCTGCTGGTTCCTGTCACCTGTTGTCTGCTGGTTCCTGTCACCTGTTGTCTGCTGGTTCCTGCTACCTACTGCCTGCTGGTTCCTGTCACCTGCTGTCTGCTGGTTCCTGTCACCTGCCGTCTGCTGGTTCCTGTCACCTGCTGTCTGCTGGTTCCTGTCTTCGCTGGTCTAGTCCTGAGGCCCACCTACAGCTGCTGTTCCTTCCAGACACTCGTGCCTCCTCTGACTTCTGCGCCCCCTGTCCCCATCTCCAGGGGCCGCAAGTCTGGGACGTAAGAGAGGTCTCCCACTGCAATCCAGACTCGCCACTAGGTACGTGACACCTTTAGAAAGGTTTTTATTTGCAGGGGTAACATCCAACAGACACAGTCTCATGTGGGAACAGAGGGCAAGGGTGAAGAAACTCGGGCACCTTGAACTGCTAGGTATATCAAAGTCTCTATTTGCCAACCCAGAGAGTAGCCACTCGCAGCTGGGTGCTTCAAAGCTGAACAAATCTCTAGCCAGACATTATGGCAGTCAACACTTGAATTCGGAACTTGCAAAGTCTCTGACCTTGAAATAAAGTAGTATTCACTCAGAAGCAAACAGGAACCTTTCCTCAGTACCTGGAATGTTATCCGTCTCCTTGGCAGTATTGGGGAAGCTTGGATTCTCCAGTGTCCTTGACAACCCAGCAACCAGGCACTTCTTGGGATGCCAGCTTGTTGGCCCTCCTCCGAAGAGTCCTCCCCCGGTCGCTTACACGAGCTGCGGTGCCCCTCCAAGTTGAGAGCGCACCCGGACGCCTTGAATCCCCCCTCTGTTACTGCGCCTCGGACCAGCCGGTTCCGAGACTTGGAAACAAATGGATCCTTGCCCCAGACCAAGCGGGTCTGTGGGGCCTGTCAAACCAACCATGTTACAGGGCGGCACACGCTCCCGTGACCGGGTCCCCCGGTCCAGAAACAGGCAGCTCTGGCCGAACGAACAACCCCCCGAACACGTGACTCCAGCATCTTAAGTACCCTTCCCCAGACTCCTCAGCGGGGCCAAACGCACCCACTGATCGGCTCCGAGGAATGCCAATACCCAAACCTCCAACCAGGCCTGGTTCTAAACCTGTCATGTGTGCCTTACTGCACACATGATCAGGCAGAACCCCAACACAGCCCAGCCAAACTGATGCCAAAGTTAACCTACCCAATTAGCTCTCAGAACCCTTTTAATGTCCTGAGAGAAAAACAACAAAATTTACACATAGCGGACACCTTGCAAAGGTGTCACCACTACATATGTAATAATGGTTGTTTCTGTACCCCCTAGATCAGGGGTCCCCAAACTGCGGCCCTTTGCTTGCCTTTATCTGGCCCTTGGGGCACTATTCTTCCCACAAACACCAATGATCGGGCACTATTCTCCCACTGACACCAATGATCGGGCACTATTCCTCCCACTGACACCAATGATCGGCACTATTCCTCCCACTGACACCAATGATGGGGCACCATTCCTCCCACTGACATCAATGATGAGGCACTATTTCTCCCACTGACACTAATGGGGCAATATTTCTCCACCTAATACTAAAGATGGGGCATTGTTTACCCCCATTAATGCCAGGCCATTCTTTACTCCCACTGGCCACACTGCTGCCCCCTAAAATCCAAAGAACAGCGAATTTATCTGGCCCTTGGGGCACTATTCTTCCCACAAACACCAATGATGGGGCACTATTCCTCCCACTGACACCAATGATCGGGCACTATTCCTCCCACTGACACCAATGATCGGGCACTATTCCTCCCACTGACACCAATGATGGGGCACCATTCCTCCCACTGACATCAATGATGAGGCACTATTTCTCCCACTGACACTAATGGGGCAATATTTCTCCACCTAATACTAAAGATGGGGCATTGTTTACCCCCATTAATGCCAGGCCATTCTTTACTCCCACTGGCCACACTGCTGCCCCCTAAAATCCAAAGAACAGCGAACTGGCCCTTTTTTTTTTAGGAATTTTGGAGATTCCTGCTCTAGACATAATAAACAATTAAGCCTTGCGGGCTTACTGCGAGGGTTGTTTTTTTCTAATTTCTGGAGATGGGCTCTAACTTTGGTCTAGTGTACAAAATGGCTCCCTTCACCGCCCTCCATATTGCTCTCTTGTCTGATCACCTGCACACTGGGGCCATTGTCATCCCTTCCGCATTTCACTTGGACAATCTTCGGCCCGTCAAGGGATGCACCCAGCGGAGTTTCCAAAAATAAACAGTGTAACAACAATAACCTGTAATGGAGCCAGAAAACGTTGTTTCAATTACCTCGGAATTGCGTCCTGTTGTTTGTTTCACCTATCCCTCTGCTGCCTGCGAGAGGTGTAAAAAAAACGTAAACACCGCAACAGATCTGCAGTAAAAGCCGGGGGGCGAGACGAGAAATTTCTTACAAATGTCCTTTTTAAGGCATTCTTGAAGTTCATCTTTTTTATTTTAATATCTTTGCTGTTTGGATTTTCGGCCCGTGCCAAACGATAAAGCCAAAACTCCGCCGAATGAGAACATTATGTTTTCGTTTTTCTTTATGCAGTTTGTCCTGGTCAGTTCATCAAGCTAAGAAAATAGATAAATTTTATCTCTGAAATAAAAAAAAAATAAAAATGCCACTGACTGAGAAATACAGAATAGATGCAGGAAGAGGACTTTTTATGATAGGTTCCTTGGCAATCCTCCTTCATGGGTCCCTCTTCACTGCTTCTGGCCCCTCCCTCGAGTGCCCCCATAGCCAATAGCTTGCTATGGAGACACTGGAGCTGAGTCACAGCTAGCTCCATGTGTCCATTCAGAAATGGAGCCCTGACCCGGCCCGACCCCTCTCTCCCCTGATTGGCTGACTGACTTTGATTGACAGCCACGGGAGCCAATGGCACCACTGCTGTGTCTCAGCAAATCAGGAGGAGTGTCCCAGAGATAGCTTAGACATTCGTAGACATCGCTCAGGCAAGTAGTTGGGGGGGGGGGTGCTGGGGAGGCTGCTACACACAAAAGGTTTTTTATCTTAATGCAATGCTGTTTACTGATCCTCCCTCCAGTGAATGAACTAGGAAGCGTAGTGCATTATGTTACTTCCAGGTACAGAACTGTCATTCCGTGGCAGCACTAGCTGGAGAAGCAGCGAATGGAGTGCAATCTGTTCTCCATTAGCTTCAGTGGAGTGCAGGGGAGACATCAGGAATCCAAAAGAGGTCTCAATAAAGAGAACCTGTCACTATGAATATGCTATCACATAGGGGGTTATTGGTCATCTATGTGGTAACAATAAAGTTAAGTGAAGGAAAAAGTAAAGAAAATGTAAGTGACGAATAAACATTTTTTAAATCCCCTCACCTCACATGCATGCACATACAGTACATACACAAATGCATGTGTCACGGCCACATGAAAACAGTGTTTGCGCTACACTTTTTACGTATCGCCACGTGATTGGAGTGAGAGCATTAATTCTAGGGTCCTTGTTCACAGGGGTGGGCACAATTTTCAGACTTGACGTGTTAGGTATCTATTTACTAGACACAACCTTATCTTTTACATTAAAAAAATAAAAAAAAAATAGTAATACAGTAAGCATTTGTGTGCACTAAAATTAACTTTAGCATATTGTTTACTGAAAATATGCGTTTTATAAACCATTGTGCAAGTATCATGTGAAATAAAAAAAATAGGAATACCACATTTTATTCTACAGGGTCCCTGCTTTAAAAAATAAATAAATAAATAAATAAAAAAAAATTATATATATTTATATTAATATATTATATAATATATTATATTATATTTATATATATATATACATTTTTTTTACAAATTTTAAGGCCTAAAATGTGCATTTCTTTTTTCTTTTTTTACATTTTATTTATTTATTTTAAATGGCTCTAGCAGTGGAAGGACCAATACCCAATGACAGCCTCCCAATGCTCTCAGCAAGCCACAAAGCAAACTCTTTAATGCGTCCTTATGAATGTCACGTTAGCCTGTGCCACGTGCCAGACTGCAGTGATTTTATAGCACTTCCCTGCATTGTTTCTAATTTTTTTTCTTCCCCTAAAAATGGCTTCAAACATTCGTTCTACTAACAGGTTTCCTTCCCAGCATTCCTATAGGAGGCTTCTCTTCTGTTTTTAAAATTAATCCAGCAACAGGAACAAAGCCCAGAGAAATGTTTATGTGTGGGAGGTGTGTCTGTCCCCGGACACTTCCATGGCCTTTAATAGCTCCTCTGAATTATAATGAAGGCATGTGTTTATATATTTGTCTGACCTTTGGCATACTTTTCCAAGTTAGCAACAGACTTCATGGGGGGCCCATTAAATGGGCTGGCAGCGCCCAAAAAAAAAACCGAACCACCATTTTTTACATAGCAGTGCACCGCAATGCATGGTAGACATGTGCACACTGAAATATTTCGTTTCGGAATTTCGTTTTTTTTTTTTAGTTACTCCCGAAATTTGTTTTTATTTTGTTTTGTTAAAAAAATGCATTCGTCCGAAAATCTGAAATAATTAAGGTCGAATCTGTCATTGAAGGCTTATGGTGTCTATCGAATGTTCTAAGAAGATTCGACGGAGCAGCTAAACTCGTACATTTCCGGTCGAATGTTCACCCTACAAGCTATAGTAGAATTCTAATGTTGTATGACACTAGAATTCTTCCATAGTCTATGGGGGGAGCATTTGACCATAAATGTCCACTCACGCCGACTGCTTCGTCGAATCTTCATGTCGAATCTTTTCTCTCTATGTCGAATAATCTTGGACTAATAGAGTTAGGTTCGGCACATTCCACCTTTTTTGCTATTGTCTCTATAATGTCAAATCTTTTCTCTCTACGTTGAATCTTTTCTCTCTACGTTGAATCTTTTCTCTCTATGTCGAATCTTTTCTCTCTATGTCGAATAATCTTGGACTAATAGAGTTAGGTTAGGCACATTCAACCTTTTTTGCTATTGTCTCTATAATGTCGAATCTTTTCTCTCTACGTTGAATCTTTTCTCTCTGTGTCGAATCTTTTCTCTCTATGTCGAATCTTTTCTCTCTGTGTCGAATCTTTTCTCTCTATGTCGAATAATCTTGGACTAATAGAGTTAGGTTAGGCACATTCAACCTTTTTTTGCTATTGTCTCTATAATGTCGAATCTTTTCTCTCTACGTTGAATCTTTTCTCTCTATGTCGAATCTTTTCTCTCTATGTCGAATAATCTTGGACTAATAGAGTTAGGTTAGGCACATTCAACCTTTTTTGCTATTGTCTCTATAATGTCGAATCTTTTCTCTCTACGTTGAATCTTTTCTCTCTGTGTCGAATCTTTTCTCTCTATGTCGAATAATCTCGGTGAGCGGGCGCGCATCCATCGGTCCCGTAGCACTGTGGGTACTGTAGGCAAACGCGCCTGCGCTTCTGCGCATGCGCGAATGGCTTGTTTGCCCGCCGCCTCATCACGGTTCACCGTGATCAGGTGTGGAGGACTTATAAAGCCTGCTTAATCCACACCATTCATGGTGATTGACACTGGAGCGCCAGTTCGCTAGGATCTTCGTTATTTCAGGTCTGACATCTTTGTCCCTAGTCTTTTCTTTCCATATTACTCTTATATTTTAGACTTTAATCTCAAATCTATGTACATATTTCTACCTTTTCCTTTCTAGTCACGGGTCTCTGCTTATCCCCGGACCAATTACATCATATACCTGGTGCTCTTTCAAACAGCCCGGTTCCAGGCTTCTTTGTGCTTAGCTCAAACTATACAGATATATCATTCCCAGGTGAGTTTTCTCACTTCTTATTCCACATATACATTTTCGATCTCCCATTTTTCTATGACCCTTCAAACACTTCCACTTTCACTTACATTTACTTATATTTCTCTTTCTTCCGCCATATCAGTGGCTTCCCAATATTGTATACAGATTTTCCTAGGATTTCCACTATCTGGCGCTCCATATACATGATTAACTCCACCATATACATTGGTAAGATTTTGCAATGTTAGGCTATGCTAGCCACGTATGGCAATCAACTACATGTGATGCCATTCCATAATATGTATCGTTATTTATTGTTCCTTACCAGGCTCCCTTTAGGCCCTCGGCAGTTCCTCGCCTTATTGAAATATGTACTTGACCATTTGTGCGACTTGATTTGGTTTTCCAGCTGCCTTGCGGTACGTATCGCTGTCCCCCCTGGAGATTGGTTGGTTCAGCGCCGGTTGTATGTACGGGAGGGGATTTGGCCTTGAGGTGACATGTGTTTTGAATTCCTGCTTACTAAACTAAATGGTTCAGATTGAGCTATATAATTAACTTTATGCCTTTTGTATTCTATTAGACTCATCCCTTATCGGTACAAAGTGACTCATTGACCCTGAAGAAGCCATTGTATGGCGAAACATGTCGGTCAGCTTTCTCTAACAGTTCCATTGTACCCAGGATCTATACAACCATTATAGACCCTCTTTTAACAATACCCCTGCCAATACTGTATATGTCTGGTCCCTCAATCAACTCTGAGTCCCTTTTTCCCCATTTTTTGAATGGGACTCGATCTGATTGGTGGACCAACTTTTTTAGTATACTCTATATATATAGAGCTCATTTTTTGTTTCCGTCTATATGTCTGTAAATATGTTCAATAATAAATTACTTTGTTAAAAATTCTTTACAAAAAGTTGCAAGTGTTACTTTTTTCCACTATTACCGCTATAGTCCCCTGTCTCTGTCCCTGTTCACCCACTTACCATTTAATTCGGGACGAGGTATAACTCTAGCAGAGCTTTCCAAGCCTTCCTCTTTACTTGGACTAATAGAGTTAGGTTCGGCACATTCCACCTTTTTTGCTATTGTCTCTATAATGTCAAATCTTTTCTCTCTACGTTGAATCTTTTCTCTCTACGTTGAATCTTTTCTCTCTATGTCGAATCTTTTCTCTCTATGTCGAATAATCTTGGACTAATAGAGTTAGGTTAGGCACATTCAACCTTTTTTGCTATTGTCTCTATAATGTCGAATCTTTTCTCTCTACGTTGAATCTTTTCTCTCTGTGTCGAATCTTTTCTCTCTATGTCGAATAATCTTGGACTCATAGAGTTAGGTTAGGCACATTCGACCTTTTTTGCTATTGTCTCTATAATGTCGAATCTTTTCTCTCTACGTTGAATCTTTTCTCTCTATCAAAACTGGAGAGAGCAACGAGGGTGGGACTTTAAATGATGTGCGAAATTGCAATAAGGTAAATTGGTGAGCAATTGGGAAGATTTACTGAGTTCATATGAAGTATAACATGCATATAATAATGATAACAGTTACAAATGATGAACAATGTTGACAATAAATATGATAGCAACATAGATACATAATAATATGAACATCACAAAATTCCACAGTGCACCATATTGGAGTTGATATAAAACCATAGAGCATAGAGTAATGCCTGCATGACAAATAGCCACAATATCCTGTGGGATAGATTATTATATGACAGCTGTAGAAAAGTGGGTAAAATTTATGGAAAACACGACATTTGGTAGCTCACAATTAATTTAACTCACAGTATCCCAATGTAGATCCTCAAGCTCAGCTCGCCATCTTTCACTAGACTTTTTGGATTACCAGCTACCTGCTGGGTCCCTCGAGCTTCACCCACAGCTAACCGCTGTACTTATCTTCAAACTTTACTTACAGCTACTCGCCGTACTTCTTCAAGCTTTACTCAGAGCTACCCGCTGTATTCCTGGATGAGTCTCTACTGAAGCTTTCCCACTTACTTCACCGTCCCCGGCTAGTGAAGCGTCTGCTCTGGTACTCCTTCAGAACTTCATCCCTTCCAAACTTGCCTCTGGTAACAGGAGTGGTCGTCCCTCCGGCAACTGCTTCTCCTTTACCCCCCGGCAACGATCAGGCTCCCCTCGGGCTGAGCCTCTAACACACGTGGTTCTGACCCAGGCTTCGGGCCTAACCTCTGCTGCTCCTTTTTTGTGGAATCTTAAATTACTGGATAGGCCTCACGTATGCCTAGCAACCAGTAGGACTTCTAGATAGGCTTCAGTCCTAGCAGCCAGGAGCTGTTTGACACACATCCACCCAGGCCATAGCCCCACGTGAGAAGAACCCCGATCACCTGACTCCTCCCAAATAGATAGCCTATCAAAGCGGCCAAAAAAAACTCCTGCTAATTGGCTGAGAAAACTCATTTACTCATCACCTGAATTCACTGTAATCCATCATCCTAGTGCCACCTATTGACAGAAGAGAGAGACTACAAATTAAACTCAGACTTAGGACAGAAATCAGTGGATCAAAGGCTACCAATTAGCCAGGCTCGTTACCACCTAGCACAACTAGATTTATTAGCAGCCCTGTTTAGGACCAGAGTGCTACATATATACTGTATATATAAAATTCTTTAGTTAACCCAACCCTAATTATCTCCTCTCTCCCCTTCAATCCTTAAAGCGGTTGTATATATACATTATGAAATACTTACCTTAGAACGAGGCTCCGACATCTCGCCCGTTCCACACCGGGCTGACACGTTCCCTCGGCGTGTCTTCTGGGTATCGCGGCTCTGGTGCACGAGCGGGAGATTTCCTCCCGGCAGGGTCTGGCGATCTGCCGGGCTTTTAGCCGAGAATCCCCTGTACGCATGCGCTGCTGCAGTGCACTGCAGCGGCTCATTGCGAGGGGAATATCTCCTAAACCATACAGGTTTAGGAGATATTTTTTTTTAAAAGTAAAAAAAAAAAAAGACTATACAACCGCTTTAACTGTTTTTTTTTTATATTATTATTTCAATAAAATGTATCCCTTTTTTAATCCACACACGATCGGATTATACACGATCGGAAAAAGACCGATGAGAGCTTTTCATCAGAAAATGCGACCGTGTGGAGGCTCCATCGAAATTTTGCTGGCCGAATTTCCAACAGCAAAGAATTGAGAGCAGGTTCTCAATTTTTCCGACGGAAAAGGTTTCTATCAGAAATTCCGATAGTCTGTAGCAATTCCGACACGCAAAATTCCTACGCATGCTCGGAAGCATTGAACTTGACTCATTGTAGTGTTGTACGTCACTGCGTTCTTGACAGTTGGAAATTGGTGTGACCGTGTGAAGGCAAGACAGTTTGAGCGGAATTCCATCGGAATTCCATTGGGAAAACCATCAGAGCTTTTTCCAACGAGAACTCTGATCGTGTGTACGTGGCATTAGTTAAACCTAATCCCATGATCAGCCCAAATTAAAGCGTAGTTCCACCCAAAAGTGGAACTTCCGCTTATATGCTTCCTCCCCCCCCCCCCCTCCGGTGTCACATTTGGTACCTTTCAGGGGGGAACGGACTGGTCAATTAGAAAGCGCATGCACAGTAGGGAACCAGGAGTGACTGCCTGTTTCCCTTACCAGGAATGGTGGCGGCAGCACCCAGGAGTCGATCCGAAGATCAGCTGGGGTGCTGACATCGTGGGCTCTCTGGACAGGTAAGTGCCCTAATAATAAAAGTCCTCCTTTCCCTTATACCCCATATAAAATATATATTATTTATTTTATACTATTATATATATATATATATTTATTATTATATGTCTATTGTTTTTTGTTTTCCTCCTGACCATAATACATCTAGAAGAATAACTGCAGAAAAAAAACAAGTGGTCCATCAAGTCTGCCCCATTTTTTTTATTTTATTTTTAGTAAATTACATCTACTTCATGCTCCCTTTAAAGCATACAAACCTCAATCTGACAACTAATCTGAGTATGAATGTGTCCTCAATTTCATCAATGAATGGAATGTCCAGGGCGCTCAGGAAGGGCGGTTGGCCCAGATCTGTACGGGGGGCCCCCACCCTACAGGAAGGAAGGTCCATCTGACAAAACTGTTTACCTGCTGAGCTCCTGACAAGGACTGGGTTGTGCTGTGTTGTCACATCCAGAGCAGAACATGTTCTCCGCTGGTTGTTTGGAGGAGCCAAAAGGTGGAAATACAATAATAGGAAGACAACGGCTTCCAAAAATACCTTCACAAACAATGCGGAGGCTGTGCTGGTCTTACTACATCTGACCGGAGTCACTAAAGGATGTCTCATCGTCTGAATTGTACAACCCAGACCAGAAATCCCCCCAAAAATATGACTTGTCATTTGTGGCCAATGTTACAAAGACAGGTATCTTCTGTGACAACCCCACCAATCTGCACTGTGTGTGGGGTCAGTGGTGGAGCAAGCAGCTAGCAATGATCGTTATTGGAGTTTTCTGGGGATTCTTAGCTGGGTGACTTGTGCAGCTACAAAGGACTTTATATGGCCGGTGTGCATCGGTCACTGTCAGAAGTTTTTTCACCTTAAAGTGGTTGTAAACCCTTACAAACCACTTTGGCCTACAGGTAAGCCTAGATTAAGGCTTACCTGTAGGTCCAATAAATATCTCCTAAACCTACATGGTTTAGGAGATATTTAGAAAAGAAAAGGCACCGCTATCTACGGCGCATGCGCCGTAGACAGCGGCGCGCAGGCGCACTGCGCATGCCGAGATAACGGCGATATGCCGCTCTCGCGTGCATGCGCGGGAGTGACGTCATCGCCGCTCCAGCGAATGACAGCGCTGGAGCGGCGAGACCCGGAAGTCACTCCGGGTTTGATGGTGGTGCAGAAGATCGTGGATGAGGACCGCTTTGGGGGCTTCGTTCTCAGGTAAGTCATTCATAATGAGCTAGTATGCTATGCATACTAGCTCATTATGCCTTTGCCTTGCAGGTTCCGTTTTTTTTTTGTTTTTTTTAATCGGCTTTACTTCCTCTTTAAGGCATAGGATGCATTAAGGTGAAAAAAACACGAGGGTTTACAACCCCTTTAAGTCTACACCACTCAGGAATAATGCCCAGGATGCCGGGTATATAATCTTTCCTAGGCTTTGGAACCAAACAATTGATGGCAGGCTACTAACTGTGTAACAGTATGGATCAGAAGGAGAGGTGAACTGATGATGATTGGAGTCATTCAAATAGGAAATAAAGGCGTGCTCAAGATATTTGTTGGGTTATATTGTAGGGATGCCAGTTGGCAGACAATTGAGAGTAATCAGCTTTTAACACAGGAAGAAAAAAAAAAAAAAGGTAAATCTGGAGTGCAACGTTATCCATTAATATGGGCAACAAATGTAGCACCCTCTAGTGTGCAACTAGCGTAGGTAAATTTATTTGGTATGACTCCGGTAACAGTGTGAGTCTGTAATTAGGTCAGGTTACTGCAGGTCAGACTGGATGGCTCTACAGGGCAGAGCTCTGATACCTCCCCCTGGATCTAAAAGCTTAGAGAAGCTTCTGGAAGTTAGTGGGCAGAGGCCAGGAGGTCTTGATCTGCATACTTGAGGGTAGCTGGCCAATCCCCAGGAAGAGGGCCTGGCAGGGTGGCTGGGTCAGCTCTTAAAGCGGTTCTGCACACATTTCATTTAGTAAATCTCTTTGCCTTCCAAATCAGGCAAAGAGTACTAAATGAAATCTGTTTTTTTTCCCTTACCTTGATAATCGCTGACTTCCTGTCCTCTGTCTCTGCGGCGGTGGGCGGGGTCTCTGCGTCGATCGTCGTCAGGCCGCACTGTCTCCTGGGATCTGGTGTCATTGTTCCCAGGAGTCAGTGCGGACATCTTCCGAAATCTCGCGAGATTTCGGCCACATCTTCTGAAATCTCGCGAGATGTCGGCCACATCTTCCGAAATCTCGCGAGATGTCGGCCACATCTTCCGAAATCTCGCGAGATGTCGGCCACATCTTCCGAAATCTCGCGAGATGTCGGCCACATCTTCCGAAATCTCGCGAGATGTCGGCCACATCTTCCGAAATCTCGCGAGATGTCGGCCACATCTTCCGAAATCTCGCGAGATGTCGGCAGATGTGCCGACATCTCGCGAGATTTCGGAGAACGTGAGCTGCACTTCGCCGTTACTGCGCACGCGCGAGATAGGCGCAGTAACGGCGGTGCATGCTGGGCCATCTGAAGTGCCTGTGTGGGTTCAAATGCCCACAGGCAAGATGGCCCCCAGCAGGAAAGAATTTCTACAACTCATCAATCTGATGAAAACCGGCAGCAGCTTCTTTCAAAAAAAGGACACGTGAGTACCTAAACTGCATTGCATAAGCCATTACATTGCAGTAAAAAAAAAAAAAAAAACATAAAGACAGTGCAGAACCGCTTTAAATATGAGTACGAGTACCAATACTTTTTTTTTTAGTACTCGCCGATACCAATTACCGATACCGACTGCGACTGTTTTGTTTTCACTTCAGCTGTCAGCAATGGTACAAAGCATTGAAAAGTTATTTACAAAGGAAATAAATAGATTTTTTTTTTAATTTTGCGCTTTTTCAATGTGTAAATATATGTTAATATATATGTGTAAAAATATTCACTAACAAAGCAAACAAAAAAAAGTTTTAATTGTTTATCGTTTATAAAATAGACGTGAACAAAAAAAAAAAAAAAAGGAATATAATTAAATGGAGGAGAATAGGGAGTTAATTAAGGCTGATTAGAGTAAATTAAGAGTTAATAAGGGGTTCAACAGAGGAACAAATGTTCATCCCTTTGATCTGCAGATGAAGAAACAGAAAGATTCAAAAAGAAACAATGTTTCTTTTTATTTTACTGTTCCAGCGGCTGAGCAATGTTGTTAATAAACATTGCCGGTGTTCTGTCAAAAACTGTCCGGCCATCGGATAGTGTCCGCCCCGTACTGCGCAGGCAGATCGTTTGCGCAGTACGGAGGACAAGCAGACTCCGAAAGTCTCCGAAGAAGAACGGCGCTTGCGCACTGAGTGCAGGTGCAAGCCCCACCATCCAAGTGGACATACGCTAACACATAGTAACAGGGCCCCCCGCGGGCTCGCTTCGATCGCCACGCTTCGGGCACGGCCTCACTGCGCTCGGCTCTTTTTTATTCTAACTCTATGTCCACTTGGATGGCGGAACTTGAACCTGGACTCATTGTTCATCTTCGGAAACCTTCGGCGTCTCCTTGTCCTCCGTACTGCACAAGCGCAGTACAGGGCGGACACTATCCGACGGGGGACAGTATTCGACACATCACCGGCTGCTTTTTTTTTTTTTTTGACAGCTCCAATTACCGGATTTCTTTAACACGTCAGCTGTCAACAGGGGAGACCCCAATGACAGCTCAAAGAACCGAGTCTGAAAGTATCGGTTTCCGGTATTGGTGCATTTGCACGAGTGCCGATACTTGTGCAAATACTCGGTATTGGCACCGATACCGATACTAGTATCAGTGCAACCCTACATGGGAGGATCTTACCAGTGGGAGGCCTGAACAGGAGTCTTGCCCAGTGCAACTGGGATCAAAGGACAGTGTGAGTACCTCAGCACACCCAGGGGCATACAAGAGGGAAGACTGCCAGACGTAGCATACTTTCCAGGGAAAGCGTTGTGTTAAATCCTGATCCCTTGTCCGGGGTAGACATGTGCGGTTCATTTCGTACGAATTTCCGAAAATTCATACATTCTGAAGCATCCGAAATACAAATTGCTATGCTTTCGAATTGTATACGGAATACGAAATTTCGTTGACGAATTTCAGATCCAAATTCTGTTACCACGGAAACGTGACTGCTGGTGTTTAGTTGACCAATCAGAGGTTTTCTTCTGCTGCTGAGTGAGGTTTGGGAAAATGACCTTTTTTTAATATGGGAGTGGGAGACTGGTACTGGTAGTCGATGGGAGATTCAGAATCGGACAAAATAAGAATGTTCATTAATATCGTTTTATTATTGTCATAATAATTACGATTATTCGTTATGATGAAGTTAAAAACCCAGGAAGTCAGCACAGCGCAGCACAGGGATGGTGGGAACCTCGCATAATGGACACAGCGGATGTACAGACCTGGGAACTCAGCACAGGGATGATGGGAACCCCTCATAATGGGCACAGCAGGTGTACAGACCCGGGAACTCAGCACAGGGATGGTGGGAGCCCCTCATAATGGGCACAGCAGGTGTACAGACCCAGGAGCTCAGCACAGGGATGGTGGGAACCCCTCATAATGGGCACAGCAGGTGTACACTCAGACCCGGGAACTCAGCACAGGGATGGTGGGAACCCCTCATAATGGGCACAGCAGGTGTACACTCAGACCCGGGAACTCAGCACAGGGATGGTGGGAACCCCTCATAATGGGCACTGAGAAAGGTATTTTTTGCTTTTTAAATTCATCATAACGAACGTTCGTAATTGTTACGAAAAGTTAACGAACCTAACGAAAATTCGTATTTTGTTCGAATCCAAAATTGAATTTCGGACACGAATTATGAATTAACGGCTAATATGAAACGGAACGAAACAAAACAAATTTATTGACGGCGCACATGTCAAGTCCTGGGGAGTTCTTCAGAGCAGCCAGGTGGGCTGGTAGTAACTGCAATCGTCAGGACGGAGTGAGGATCTGCAGAAGGGATACAATATTCCTGCATGCAGTTGGGACTTTGTGCTATTTCACCAAAGGGGACTGAGAGCTCCTGGTTAGTAAAGAACTTTGCCACTGATCCCTAGAGACTGCGATTATTCCGGAGGGAGTACAGTCCAGGATCTTCATCCTCATCTGTTGTTCTTCAAGTCAAGAAGAACCCGATACCTTACCCAAGTTGTTTTCCCCAATAAAACAAAAACAAGTCGATGGATTGATTTCTTCTGCCTGGAGGCAAGTTGGAATGGCTGTTCTGGAATAGGGGGGACCAGTAACCAGCGGTAGATGCAATTTACAGTAGGTGCTGCCGATATTGTGTGTCCAGCGCGATCCTGTCACGCTGGTTCCCGGTGACAGGCTTCTCTAACCAGCGCGATCCCGTTGCGCTGGTTCTTACGCTGGCTGCAATAGGAAAATGTCACATTTTCCTATAGTAGCGAGCGAGAGAGATCAGCGACAATGTCGCCTCACTAATGAGACCTGCATGCCTTCAGGGGCATACCAGACCCTTAGGTCTGGTAGGGATTTTAAGGGGAACCCCCTACACCTGAAAAAATGGCGTGGGTGTCCCCCCAAAATCCATACCAGATCCCTATCCGAGCACGCAGCCCGGCCGGTCAGGAAAGGGGGTGGGGACGAGCGCCCCCCCTCCTGAGCCGTACCAGGCTGCGTGCCCTCAACATGAGGGGTGGGTGCTTTGGGGGAAGGGGGGCGCCCTGCAGCCCCCCCCCACCCCAAAGCACCTTGTCCCCATGTTGATGAGGACAAGGGCCTCTTCCCCACAACCCTGGCCATTGGTTGTCGGGGTCTGTCAGGGAGGTGAAAAAAGTGGAAATAAAAAACACAACACAAGTTTTTTAAATACTTTATTAGACAGCTCCGGGGGGCTTTTTCCGTCTTGGGGGGGTCTTCTCGCCGGACTCCTCCGCTATCTTCTGCTAGCTCTTTTACTAGCGGAGGAGCCCGACTTTCTTCTTCGTCGTCGCCGCCGTCCGGGGGTCTTCTTCCGACTTCGGGGTCTTGTCCCGCTCTTCGTTTGTTCTGCCGGGCCTCCGCTATCTTCTTGCAGCTCTTTTACTAGAGTTGGCCCGGTCTTCTGATTCGACGCTGTTGTCGCCGCCGCCGCCTTCTTCTTCTTTTTCTTCTTTCTTCTCCCGATGTTGACACAACGCTGTTTCCACTTGTAATGGCCGAGACGCGCTGGTATAAAAGCGGCGAGATTGACACAATATCGCTGGCACCTACTGTAGATGCATATAGTGCTTGGCGGAGGTCTTCTTTAAGTCTGTCGTTTTTTTTTTTTTCCCTCCTCTTATAATCTAAAATATTTTTTTGGAGGAGAGCATCGATTGTCAGTGATGAGAAGCCTGTAAACCGAAATCCTTGAGAATATTTTTATCTCTGTGTCTTTAGAACAATGTTTTCCACATTCCGGGCTCCCTGCACGGCACTGCCAAGCATATTACTGCACTCCGAAGACTCACCATTCCCAGCGTTACATAATCACTTCCCAACATTCCCAAACACTGAATAATCCTCATTACCCCGGAGTCCCAGCGATCGTGTAATTAATTCCTTATAAATAAGACATTCTGGGGCAATTTATCAAAGTCGCCTTCTTACCGTCATACAGAAAATCTGCAACAGATCAGCTGAAACAAGACTGCAATAACATCAATAAAGCAGAACTCCGGCTCCCCCCTCCAGTCATGCACAGTTGTACCGGCTCGGCGGCTCCTCTCCTCTACTGAAATGGCTTACTCTGGTTTCACTGCACACTGTGAGCTTCTCATAATGTGCTTTAGAAGCTGCAGCAAGTCAGATAGATTCCAGCTCATTTCCTGGTGGGAGGACGACCATGACTGTCCCTGGCCGGCCCCTTTCATTCAAGGAGGTTCACCATTGAATGTGGGCATTACTAAGGGTGGTCTACATGCAAATGAAGTCTGCCTAAGAACACCCCTCCTCCAGACTGACACCGACCCATCGTGACACCTTGGGCCCACAGGAATCAGGCTGAATGATACTGACCAGAGGTCTCCAAACTTTCTGAACAAAGGGTCAATTTACTATCCTTTAGATTTAAGAGGTCCAAACTGTGGCCAGTGGTAAAATAATAAAATGCCCCAGCATTAGTAGGAGTAAACAATGCCACAAGCTTGGTGGTTATTGGGAGTAAAAAAATGAAATGGCGCCTTTGTTCAGTAGGAGAAGGAATAGTGCACCATCATTGGTGTCATTGGGAGGAATAGTGCGCCATCATTGGTGTAAGTTGGAGGAATAGTGTCCCATCATTGGTGTCAGTGGCAGGAATAGTGCCCCATCATTGGTGTAAGTGGGAGGAATAGTGCCCCGTTATTGATATTCATGGGAGGAATAGTGCCCCATAATTGGTGTCAGTGGGGGGAATAGTGCCCCATTATTGATATTCATGGGACGAATAGTGCCCCATAATTGGTGTCAGTGGGAAGAATAGTGAGAGAGAGATAAGGGGCAGAGAGGCAGAGAGGTGAGGGGCAGAAAGAGAGAAGGGGCAGAGAGGCAGAAAAAGAGAAGGGGCAGAGAGGCAGAGAGAGGAAGGGGCAGAGAGAGAAGGGGTCAGAGAGGCAGAGAGAGGAACGGGGCAGAGAGGCAGAGAGAGGAAGGGACAGAGAGAAAAGGGGGCAAATAGGGGATGGGGCAGAGAGAGAGAGAAGGGGCAGAGAGAGAGGAAGGGGCAGAGAGAGAAGGGGGCAGAGAGACAGAGAGAGGAAGGGGCAGAGAGAGAAGGGGGCAGAGAGGGGAGGGGGCAGAGAGAGAGAATGGGACAGAGAGAGAGAGGCAGAGAGAGAGAGAGAGAATGGGGCAGAGAGAGAGAGAGAGAGAAGGGGGCAGAGAGGGGAGGGGCAGAGAGAGAAAAGGGGGCAGACAAGCAAAGAGTGAGAAGGGGCAGAGAGGAAGGGGCAGAGACAGAGAAGGGGGCAGAGAGACAGAGAGAGGAAGGGGTTGAGAGAGAAAGGGGCAGAGAGGCAGAGAGAGGAGGGGGCAGAGAGGCAGAGAGAGGAAGGGGCAGAGAGAAAAGGGGACAGAGAGGGGAGGGGGCAGAGCGAGAGAGAAGGGGGCAGAGGCAGAGAGAGGAAGGGGCAGAGAGAGAAGGGGGCAGAGAGGGAAGGGGGCAGGGAGAGAGGCAGAGAGAGAGAAGGGGGCAGAGAGAGAGGCAGAGAGAGAGGGGAGGGGGCAGAGAGGCAGAGAGGGGAAGAGGCAGAGAGAGAGAGAAGGGGCAGAGAGAGAGGAAGGGGTGGAGAGAGAAGGGGCAAAGAGGCAGAGATGGGAGGGGGCAGAGAGAGAGAGAAGGGGGCAGAGGCAGAGAGAGGAAGGGGCAGAGAGAGAAGGGGGCAGAGAGGGAAGGGGGCAGGGAGAGAGGCAGAGAGAGAGAAGGGGGCAGAGAGAGAGGCAGAGAGAGAGGGGAGGGGGCAGAGAGGCAGAGAGGGGAGGAGGCAGAGAGAGAGAGGCAGAGAGAGAGAGGCAGAGAGAGAGAGGCAGAGAGAGAAGGGGGCAGAGAGAGAGAGAGAGGGTCTGGGTCTGGTCAGTGCTCAGCTCTCTCACTTGAATGGTGGTGGGGGGGCTTTAATGTGACTGTCAGCTGTTTGTTTAATCTTCCCGCTCCCTCTTACTCTGCGAAGATACAATGCATGGGCAGGGAGAGAGGGGCGGGAGAAGCAGTGTGTGTCACAAGCTGGCTGAGGAGCAGTGTGCGAATCCCCTCCCCTAGGGCAGCTGCTCCGAACCGGTGTCTTCACCCGCTGCCCACACACTGACATCAGGGATGATCCGGAGGATGGAGCCGCAGCGGCCGTCGGAGGACTTCCCCGCCCACCAGCGTGACCTTTCAGTAACCTGGCGGCAAAGGAAGTGCTCTGTGCTACAGGTGGTGGGCGAGCCGGTAGTGAAGCACTAAAGCACCCAGCAAGCTCCCACGATCACGGCCCAGTCCACCCCTGAATTGCTGCCTCTGTCCCATGATAGGGCCGTCAGTAAAGCAGTGCTAAAAATAATGGCTGCATGGCCCGGGCCCGCATCCATTATTTTGACAGGCTGCCTGTCACTGAAACAGGCCCACTGAGCCATCGCCCCACCGGGAAACTACCGGTAGTCCCGATGGCCAGTACATGCCTGCTGGGGGGCTTTATGATGGGTGGACTGTGTGATTGTGGAACGCTGTGATGGGGGGGAACTGTGTGATTGGGGGGCTCTGTAATAGGGAATTGTGTGACTGGGGGCTCTATGATGGATGGACTGTGTGATTGGGGGACTGTGTATTAGGGGGCTCTATGATGGGGCCATGGGCGTCCGCAGAACTTTTTTCAGGGGGGGCATCATTTTAGGGTCACCCATGCACCACCCTGTTTCGACAATGTCATTATCACATTATTATGGTCAGAGTCTGCAGATGTATTCCAATCCCTAGGATAAGTAATGGATAATGGCCAACAGGCCCTCTTACCAAACCCAGCGAAACTACAGAAGCGATCACTCTGGCTGGACGATCGTTCGCTCTGGGTTCTCCGGGGGCGACATTGTTCAATAGTGTAGCATGTCTGTACCCTTGTAGTGGCTCAGTTTTTCTCTCTCTGGTGGCGCTGGACAGCATGGTTCTCTCTTGTGGCGCTGGGCAGCGTGGCTCTCTCATGACTCCTCGTTCTTTGTCCTGTAGAACTCTATCCCCCATCTTTTTTCCAGGCTGCAGTCTCTCAATCTCTTCCTTGATAGAGCTGTAGACTCCTCCCTGTGGAAAATGGGGCCGCCAATCTTTTGGGACTACATGTCCCATGAAGCTTGCCTCTCCTAGTCACCTTTGATTGGCCCTCAGTTATGGCCAATAGGGAAGGAACGGAGCAGGCAAAAAGCTGGGTGGGGTGAGCGGGGGAAACCTCTGATAGCCCACAGCTCCGCCAAGTTCTCTGCTGGACTGAGCAGGGAAGAGAGCCCAAAGTCACACTACAGGGGCTTGACAGCACCTTAATTGTGTCACCCCACTGGTTGGTGGCAACCGCGTGCAGCACCTTGATAGAGACGCAACTGTGCTGAATTTAAGATCTGATCCCTAAATCCAGGGGGGGGGGGCACTTGACCCCCCTTGCCCCTACCTGCGGACGCCCATGGATGGGGGACTGTGTGATTGGAGAGACTGCACTTATCTTAATAGATATCCTCCACTAGAGAAGGTGAGGATTTATGATGTAATCAAATTGGCCAGAAACCTTTGTACAAAAATGATATTATTTTTTTATATTTACACCTTGTATAGAGTAGTAAGCCACGTGTAATCAATTAATTTCCTCCAAAATTATAATCCAAACAATGAGGATGCAACACAATTATTAATTCTCATTTTCAGTCGCATTTTTATTCGCTGTTGCAACACACCCGGATGGGCTCCAGGTGCAATGTTCTGTGTCCCAAGTCCATACTATCTTGAAGCCTATTATAGCCTATGGCTCTAATCGGTACTTAAAAAAAAAAAAAAAAAAAAAACTGCCGCTGTAATTCATATGCCCGGTAAACCAGAAAGAGGCCAGACACATGACTAGGCGACAGTGGATAGATTAATGATATGCATGAATTTATCCATTATGCATGTAGGGGGTGTCGAGGATAGGGGGGGACGCCCGGGTGCCCCTAATGGCCAGGCCGCCCCTGGATTTAACTAATCAGAATGCCCAGATAGAAATGTTCCTTTTTGTTCACCTATTAAACTGCTCTATGAGGAAGGACTCTTATAGACAGGTTCTCTTTATCTCATATAACTCATGTCACTATACAGAGAATAAATTGCCATTTCTAGACTCTAATAACATCCTCGGGTAATAAAGGAGCCGCATTCAATGATATCATTGTCTTCATCGGTGTCCTTACATCGCATGGAAAGGCGTCTGCTCCTCTACTTAGCTCAGAGATGGATCTTTCAGATGTGTGGCATTGCCGAGTCTCATTCACAGGTGAAACGTTATATTTCAGGAGTGAAGATATTCAGGACGGAGCGACCTTCCTGTAAGGTCAGAAATGAAAGGGTTTTGACATGAAAAATTAACGTTGAAAACAACCTTTAAAGGAAAACATCTTCTTCACTAAAAGGAAATTGATATAACAAATATAAAACCGCTACAATTAATCTTTATTAATAGTTACCTTTCTGCTTCAATCTGCAGGCGGCTACAATTCGGTTGGCGAAAATTCAAATGTCGCTTCCTTGCGGCCAAGGCAACCTGGGGGCACGCGGTCCAAACAGAGCGCCCTGGAAATCTGACATTGCTTTTCCCCGAAGTCTGCACAGAGCTTGAAGTTACATTTCAACCATCTTCAGCTCAGTGCTATGGTTTTGTTTTGTTTTTTTGTACCAGACTTATGCTGCGTACACACGATCGGAAAATTCTGCCAGCAAAAGTCCGATGAGCTTTTGGTCGGAAAATGCGACCGTGTGTATGCGCCATCGGACTTTTGCTGGCCGAATTCCTGCCAGAAAAAGATTGAGAGCAGGTTCTCAATTTTTCGATCGGAAAAAGTTTCGATCGGATCGATCGTCTGCACCAATTCAGATGTGCAAAATTCCTACGCATGCTCGGAAATAATTTGACGCATGCTCGGAAGCATTGAACTTAATTTTCTCGGCTCGTCGTAGTGTTGTACGTCACTGCAGTCTTGACGGTCGAAAGTTCAGCGAACTTTTGTGTGAACGTGTATGCAAGCCAAGCTTGAGCGGAATTCCGTCGGAAAAAACATCCAAGATTTTTCCGAAGGAAAATCCGCTCGTGTGTAATGCAGGCCATACATGGTCGATTTTCGAACAAATGTTCTTTTCAAAATCAGAAAGTTTTTTTTTTTTTGTGATCCGATTGTGCCACCATTGATTTTCGAAAATTCGGCCGACCAAGCCTTCAATTTCACCTCATTTTTCTACAGAAAAGTATTTTCGTGGCCGGGAATCTTCTTTTCTCTCCGTAAATTTTTTTTTTTCTTATTACATTTCTCGCACAATTCTCCAATCATTGATTAGAAAATTGTTCGTTTTTCAAAAAATGTCCGATTCCTCAAATTTGATTTCCGCACGAAAATCGGCTGTTGCTGCTGCCCACTAATGGTGCGAAATTCATACCAAAATTCTTAGATACGATTTTCGAAAGAAAATTCTTTCGAAATTAAAACTGTGTATGGCCGGCATTAGACCTATTATTTCTTTTTAGCAGGCAGTTCCTTTAACTTAGCAGGATGTATGAGGATGATGTATGAAAAAAAAAAATTCGGACGAAATTCAAATTCGAATAGTTTTCGAATACGTTTCGAATTCGAATAATTTTAAAATTTCGAATTTGAAAACTTTTCCACTTTCCAAAGAGCATAAAATAGAATAGAAAATAAAGGAATAGAATTTTTTTTTCTATTCTATTCCTTTATTTTTTATTCTATTTTATTATTTTTGGAAATTTGAAAACGATTCAAATTCGAAAACTATTCAAAATTTGATTAGAAAACTTTTCAATTCAATTTTAAAAGAATAAACGAATTCCAAAAAACAAATTAAATGAATTTAACTAAACGCACAAGTCTAATGCCCCGTACACACGTTGGAAATTCCGACCACAAAATCTGTCTGATTTTTTCCGACGGATTTTGTCCGACACTGGTGTTGCATACACACGGTCGGACAAAGTTGTCGGAAAATCCGATCATTCTGAACGTGGTGACGTTCGTTGCATACGGCGGAACTACGTAGAGGCTAGTAGCCAATAGCTTTGGTCTCGTAGTTTGATCTGAGCATGCGTGGCACTTTGGCCATTGAAATGCCTACACACGATCGGAAAAACGATCGACTTTGTTGTCGGAAAATTTGAGAGCAGGGTCCGATGGGGCCCACACACAGCCGGATTTTCCGACAACATGGTTCGATCGGACATTTTCCATCGGAATTTCCGACCGTGTGTACAGGGCATTATTCTTATAATTTTTTCCCCTTTTTATTTATATGGTTTATTTTATTATTATATTCTTGTTTTTCTGTCTATAAAACTGTGAAAATTCAATAAAAATTTAGCAAAAAAAAAAAAAAATTTAATTGCAACCTTTAATTTAATTTTCACTAGCGCTATTTTTAACCTCACAGCAAATTTAATGGCATCATAAATTCTCGCCCGCACACACGCACACCCTTGCTGCGCAGCCCGGGTGTAGATAAAACAGGGCGCACAGAGCCTTATTGGGTAGCGCACAGCTCCCTGCCCCCAGTCATTGGTGAAAAGTCATGTTTGTGCTTTTCATTTCATCCACAATCAGTCTTTCTGCTTGGGGGGGGGGGGGGGGCACGTCATGTGTTTAATGAACTGGGGGGGGGGGGGTCTCTGGGGATTCCATACAATATAAACATGACAAAGCTTAAATATCCCATCACCTCCCAGCACTAACTGTCATATTAATTGGCGTTTTACAAACTGCTCAGGATTAAAAACGTGAAAAGAGAGGAAAAAGAGGTGGCTGCCCTGCTAACCTTACAAGCCGTAACTCTGCACCCGTCAGGGGACTTGTTTCTGTTACTAAAAAAAAAAAAAAAAAAAAATCGAGATGTATGGAACGCGGAGCAATAAAAAGGTACAGCGAGCTCCATCAAGGCCTTCCATGTGTAATTATTTTCAGATCATGCAACGTGATAAGGTGCGAGATTTTCATCTCAATTAGATTCAGAATACAATCAGAGCCCAGAGACCTCAGGAAGTGGCTCTGCACCGCCCCGTAACGAGAAGAAAAAAAAAAACTTTTGTTCTGTCTTTGTTCGGTTTGGCATTAAGCAGATGCAGAAGTGCAGCGCTGATTGCGCCCTCAAAGGCGTGAGATCGACGCGGTGATATGGGTGGAAGCGCCCTGCCAAACAGGTGCTTTCATTCAAATATCACTTATGCACCCCCCCCCCCCCTCACTCTCTCCTGGCCATTTTCCTTTCCTAAAGTTTTAAACAATGCAGAGTTTGGTGGTTTGGCCGCAGATTGAGTTCGCTCTAAAACTTGGCCAAAGTACCAGCTGTACCTGGTTTTTACGGGAAAATCCTTTCTTTCTGCTTTAAAGAGAACCTTAATTTAATTTTTACATTATGATTTAATTTTAACTGTTACATTTAAATTGTAATCTAATTTTACATTTTGGTTTCATTTTATTTTAGACATGTGCAATTCGTTTCGTTTTTTTTTTTTTGTTTTTCGTTCTTTTTCGTTTTTTTCGTACGAATGAACGAAGCGTTCGAATCGTACGAATCCGAATAACGAATCGTTCGAATCCGTTTAACGAATCGTTCGAATCCGATTAACGAATCGTTCGAATCGTACGAATCCGATTAACGAATCGTTCGAATCGTACGAATCCGATTAACGAATCGTTCGAATCGAACAAATCTGAAAAGCAACAAAAATCCAAAAAACGAAAAAAGGAACAACAAAAAAATTCGTACATTCGTAACTTTTTTTTTTGTTGAATTGGTAATTTCCGTGTCCCTTACAATGGTGCTGCTTAACGTGCTTCGAATGGATTGAACAAAAAAATTCGTACATTCGTAACTTTTTTTTCGATTCGTAACTTTTTTTTTTTTTTCGATTCATAACTTTTTTTTTTCGATTCGTAACTTTTTTTTTTCGATTCGTAAATTATTAAAATGTAATAATAGCATACACATTACATAAAATTATGAATTATGCTCCGATTATGAATCTACGAATGTTACGAATGCGTCCGAATTTCGAATAAACGAATGAACGAAAATTATACTAAAGAAAAAACGAATCAACGAAAAATAACTCTTACAAATGTACGAATCGTTACGAATACGAACACTGACGACTTACGAATGTACGAATCGTTACGAATCAACGGAAACGAAAAAAAGGAAACGAAAATAAACAAATTTTTTTGTTGTGCACATGTCTATTTTATTTTAAACTTTCATTTCATTTTAATTCAAGATTTTAATTTCATTTCAAATTTTTATTAATACCTTTTTTTTTTTTAAAGCAGACTTCCACCCAACTTTACTACTAGGTTTAAAACTAGAGACCACCCCTCATTTTTGGATATACAGTATCTTTACAAAATGTAAATATTTACAAATATTTAAATTTTTGTAAATATTTTCTTCTATCTTTTCATGTGACAACACTGAAGAAATGACACTTGTCTACAATATAAAGTAGTGAGTGTACAGCTTCTATAACTGTAAATTTGCTGCCCCCTCAAAATAACTCAACACACAGCCATTAATGTCTAAACCGCTGGCAACAAAAGTCAGTACACCCCTAAGGGAAAATTTCCAAATTGGGCCCAAAGTGTCAATATTTTGTGTGGCCACCATTATTTTCCAGCACTGCCTTAACCCTCTTGGGCATGGAGGTCACCAGAGCTTCACAGGTTGTCACTGGAGTCCTCTTCCCCTCCTCCATGACGACATCACGGAGCTGGTGGATGTTGGAGACCTTGCGCTCCTCCACCTTCCGTTTGAGGATGTCCCACAGATGATCAATAGGGTTTAGGTCTGGAGACATGCTTGGCCAGTCCATCACCTTTACCCTCAGCTTCTTTAGCAAGGCAATGGAGGTGTGTTTGGGGTCGTTATCATGTTGGAATACTGCCCTGCGGCCCAGTCTCTGAAGGGAGGGGATCATGCTCTGCTTCAGTATGTCACAGTACATGTTGGCATTCATGGTTCCCTCAATGATCTGTAGCTCCCCAGTGCCGGCAGCACTCAGCCCCAGACCATGACACTCCCACCACCATGCTTGACTGTAGACAAGACACACTTGTCTTTGTCCTCCTCACCTGGTTGCCCCCACACACGCTTGTCACCATCTGACACCAAACAAGTTTATCTTGGTCTCATCAGACCACAGGACATGGTTCCAGTAATCCATGTCCTTAGTCTGCTTGTCTTCAGAAAACTGTTTGCAGGCTTTCTTGTGCATCATCTTTAGAAGAGGCTTCCATCTGGGAGGACAGCCATGCAGACCAATTTGATGCAGTGTGCGGCGTATGGTCTGAGCACTGACAGACTGACCCCACACCCCTACAACCTCTGCAGCAATGCTGGCAGCACTCATAGGTCTATTTCCCAAAGACAACCTCTGGATATGACGCTGAGCACGTGCACTCAACTTCTGGTCGAGTTGCTCCAGTTTCCTCCGCTGTGTGTCTCCTCTTCCGCCAAAGCGCTAGGCATCCAATAGGATCGCCTGCCGATTTGGCCAATCGGGAAACAGGTCTTGCAGACCTACCTCCTGATTGGCGGGGAGGAACTTTAGTGTGAAAATAGCAAAAATTAATTCGCTATGTTCACACAACTGGTTGAGCTCATTAGAGCCCCTGGTTCTAATCAGGTGCTTCCAAAGAAACACCCACCCCCGAATGGCCTGGAGCCACTGATATGTAGATCAGGGGGCCGGATGCATGTATAGGGGAGACGGCACCCGTGTGCCCCCTATGGACGGGCTGCCACTGGTCCTTATTAAAAGTCAGCAGCTACAGTATTTGTAGCTGCTGACTTTAATCTTAAGTTTTTCCTTAAAATTAAATTTTTTTTTTTTTTTTTACAATTTTCATTAAAATTTACATTTTTTTTTTTTTACATTTTTTATTAAAATTTTACAATTAATTTCATATTTTAAAATTCATTTTGATTTGGAATTTAGATTTTTAATTTTTAATTTTTTTTATATGTAAATCTAACATTTAATTTATTATGATTTTTATTGAAGTTTTGCATCAATATTAACACAAACACAATCTTTCACTTAATCTTTAGTTAGGTGTCTCTCTATTCCTAAATAAATCACCACTTTCTACATTATCATAGAGAGGCTCACATATACATTTATAGTCTCCCATAAGGGGAAAATTTCTTAAAAACATCCACTCCTCCATAAACCCAACCCCCACCCAAACGAAAAAAAAAAAAAGGGGAGGGGAAAATAATTCTCTCTCCCATCATCTCCCCCCCCCCCCCCCCCCCCCCCGTGTCCCCCGCCCCAATCAATACATTTACTATGTAACCCACTTTGAATTTTTTTTTATTACATATTTTCACTTAATTTTAAAATTGTATTTTTTAATTTTTTATTTAAACTTTACATTTTTAATTCAATTTTATACTTCCTTACTGGGCCAAAGACATCCTTGGTTTGAAGTGGAATACCTGGGTTATGGCTGCAGCAATACAGTGTATGGCATAACCCCGGTATGTTTTTTTTTAGCCGGCAATTCTATAACCGCTGAAAATTATATTAGTGGCTGATTGGCCGCTGGATCACTATTATGCCGCGTACACACGTGCGGACTTTTGCCGGCGGACCTAGTCCAGCGGACAATCCGCCGGACTTTCCAGCTGGGTCCGCCGGACTTTCCGAGCGTGTGGACTTGCCCACACACGCGCGGACTTGCCCACACACGCACGGACTTCTCCGGCAGATAATCCGCCGGCCAAAGTCCGCGGGACTTTTGAAAATGAACGGACTGGATGCTGGGACTGTGACATCGCAAGGGGGCGGGGTCACCATGTGACATGAGCATGTGACCCTGTCCCCATGTCCCTATATAAGTCCCAGCGCAGCGCGGCTCTGGCATTCCGGGCAGAGAGAGCATCGGGTCAACATCGGAAGAAGAAGAAGAAGAACAAGAACAAGAAGAAGAAGGCGGCGCCGGCTGCGCGGAAGACGACGACCGCCATAAGAACAGAAGAGACCCCGGAAGACCCCCGAAGGCGGATCGAGACCCCCAGACGACGGCGGCGACGACAAAGAAGGTAGCCGGACTTCTCCGCTCGGTAAAAGAGCTTGGTAAATGGCGGAGGAGTCCGGCGAGAAAGACCCCCAAGACGGAAGAAGACCCCCGGAGCAGTGCAATAAAATATTTTTTCAAAAGTGTGTGTGTTTTTGTACTTTACATTTTACACCTTAGGTGAATGGGTAGGGGTACATCGTACCCCATACTCATTCACATAGGGTGGGGGGCCGGGATCTGAGGGCCCCCTTATAAAAGGGGGCTCCCAGATTCCGATAAGCCCCCGCCCGCAGACCCCGACAACCAACGGCCAGGGTTGTCGGGAAGAGGCCCTTGTCCTCATCAACATGGGGACAAGGTGCTTGGGGGTGGGGCATCCATGTTGAGGGCACGCGGCCTGGTACGGCTCAGGAGGGGGGGCGCTCGTTCGTCCCCACCCCTTTCCTGGCCGGCCAGGCTGCGTGCTCGGATAAGGGTCTGACATGGATTTGGGGGGAACCCCCACGCCGTTTTTTTCGGCGTAGGGAGTCCCTTTAAATCCATGCCAGGTCACGGAGCTAGCGCGGCGGCATTTACTGCCTACGCTAGCTACGTAACCTGAAGTCACGTGCTAAATGAACGGACTTGCCGATGAGCGGCAAGTCCGTTCATTTTCAAAAGTCCGGCGGACTAGCCTACTAACGGCGGGATTGTCCGCCGGACTGCCAAGTCCAGCGGATAATTTTAAAACCAAACTTAAAACTTTGGTCCGCCGGACTTTGGCGCCAAAAAGTCCGCCGGCGCCCACACACGAGGGGATTATCCGCTGGACTTCAGTCCAGAGGATAATCCTGCGGAATAGTCCCTTCGTGTGTACGCCGCATTAGAAGCACTATTAGAACCCCCACTATTATATTTTTGGGGGAAATAGGGTTGGGGCCAGGATACCCTAAGATAGTTGCAAACTCAATTGGCAAACTCCGAGACTTCCAATAGGACAGCCGTGCAGGGAAAGGCCCCAGCAAGGAGCCACATCTGCATTTGCAGGAATGCTGTCTCTTATGGTAACAGTCTTTTAACAGTTCCTAACTCAAACGCAACAGTTCTTTTAGCTCCACTACAACTGCCTCTTGTAGTTCTTCAACAATGAGCCCCCTTTCTCTCACTAGACCCCCCGATTCACTGACTCAGAATCTCTTGAGCTCCTCCAAGGTTTGCGGAGGTATCCCCTCAAGAGTCACCCCCGCTTCTCTGCTGGGTCCCTAGCTTGGCACTCCAGATACTTCTCAAGCTTCACCCCTGCTAACCAGCTTGGTCCCAGGCTTGACACACAAGGCCACTCTGCAAGTGTCACCTCCGCTGGTTGGGTCCCTGACTTGATCACCGCCTGAAGATTCCCAATTCTCCACCGTGCCCTTTCGGTGAGAATACTGCTCCAGTACTCGCTTCAGATACTCACTGTGGTGATGATCCCTTTGTGGTGACAGCTTCCCTTCTACCTCCGACCACGACAGGTTCTCTGGCCGGCAGATCCGTCACTTCAGGTTGAACTGCAAGCCGTAATCCCAACCCTGCGCTGCTCTCCTGCTTCTGGATAGGCCCTCACACAGCCTGGCAGCCAGATGCCCCCGGGATAGGCCCAATCTCCGGCCAAGCAGCCTGGGGTGCACAACACACGTCCACCCAGACAGCCGCCCAGGTGGCACAGAACCTACATCACCTGACCTCACCCAAATATATAGGTTCTCCCAGCAGGCCAAGGGATTCAAGAAAACCCCTGCCCATAGGCCAGGGCAGCCATCAGAAATTGTGGGGCCCCTTACACAGCTTTAGGCCTGCCCCCCCCCCCGAGCCTGACCACCAACATTCCCCAGGGTCCCGCCCACTGGCCGTCCCACCGAATCTGCCCACTTGCCATCCCACCAAGTCCTTCAGTGCCTCAGCCCCCCTCACACCTGTACGCTCTCAGCCCCCCCACACCTGTACGCTCTCAGCCCCCCTCACACCTGCACGCTCTCAGCCCCCTCACAACTGTACGCTCTCAGACCCCCTCACACCTGCACGCTCTCAGCCCCCTCACACCTGTACACTCTCAGCCCCCCCACACCTGTACGCTCTCAGCCCCCCCACACCTGTACGCTCTCAGCCCCCCTCACACCTGCACGCTCTCAGCCCCCCCACACCTGTACGCTCTCAGCCCCCCACACCTGTATGCTCCTAGCACCGCTCACATGTGTATATGACAAGTACGTACACACACACAGAGACATGTACACACACAGAGACATGTACACACAGAGACATGTACACACAGAGGCATGTACACACAGAGGCATGTACACACACAGAGACATGTACACACAGAGACATGTACACACACAGAGACATGTACACACACATGCATGTACACACACATAGACATGTACACACAGAGACATGTACACACACAGAGACATGTACACACAGAGACATGTACACACACAGAGACATGTACACACACAGAGACATGTACACACACACACACAGGCATGTACACACAGAGACATGTACACACACAGGCATGTACACACACAGAGACATGTACACACACAGAGACATGTACACACACAGGCATGTACACACACAGAGACATGTACACACACAGAGACATGTACACACACAGAGACATGTACACACAGAGACATGTACACACAGAGACATGTACACACACAGAGACATGTACACACACAGAGACATGCATACACAGAGACATGCACACACAGAGACATGTACACACAGAGACATGCACACACAGAGACATGCACACACACAGAGACATGTACACACACAGAGACATGTACACACACAGGCATGTACACACACAGGCATGTACACACACAGAGACATGTACACACACAGAGACATGCACACACAGAGACATGTACACACACAGAAATGTAGACACACAGACATGTACACAGTCACACACATAGCCGCCCTTACTTGTAAGGTGTTCCTAGTCCCAGCTCTTGTTTCCATATGCAGAGGGTTGCACATGAAGGAAATGGCCGCAGCAGTGGCAGCAAAGAGCCCGATGTCAGCTCATGACAGCCTTGTGACTCAAACACATACAGGAGCTCCTCTGCACCCGACCCCGCCTTCTCATATCCCTGCCAGTCGGCTGGGCCCGTCCAGACACTGGGGCCCCTTACAAGTGTATGGGCTGTACCCCCCTGATGGCGGCCCTGCAATTGGCTGAGATACCCTTCTCGTATCTAGTACCACCAAGTACCTGGCCACCTTGTGGTAGAAGAAAAAATTGCACCGAGGCAAAACTTAGGGAGAAATAAATAGATCTCTATCATCCAGCAACCAAGATAACTACTACTGGCAAGTAAATGTGTGAGGAGCATCCCTGCCTAAACTCCAGGGTGCTACATAAGTGATTTTCTAACAACAAAAAACTCAAATTTTTACATATATGAGAGAAGTGTCAGGATTGGCCCGGTGTGTAAGTGGTTAACATTTGGCAAAGAACAAAAATTTTTTAGGAGAAAATCTTTTCTTTCTGCTGAAAAGGGAGGCTTTATTCATTTTAATTAGAATGTGAACTGTTTTTATGCAAACACGACTATCTGATTGTTAGTGTTTTATAAACTTTTATATTTGGTTATAAACATTCTCTTGGATTGGCTCCAGCAGTGATCTGGCAGTTCTGCAGCTGCAAGGACACATCAACAGATAGTCCACAGTAGGAGAGATGTATTAATAATGCCAATTTTGGAAGTGTTGGCGCTAGATAGAATATGGATGCACTCATTGCTTTAAATGTCATAAATAACTACATCAATGTGTATACAGAGCACGTCTTGTCCTATTTCCATGATTAACACTTGCTGACCCGGCCTTTTCTGGAACTTTTTGTTTAATAGTTTAAATCAGTATTTTTCGCTTATACAGTGGAACCTCGGATTACGAGCATAATCCATTCCAGGCGAATGCTTGTAATCCAATGTACTCGCATATCAAAGCGAGTTTTCCCATTGAAGTCAATGGAAACGAAAATGATTTGTTCCGCATTGACTTCAATGGGATGCAATACCACATGAGGCCAGAGGCGGGGGGCGCCGGAGAGCCTCGGAAACGGACGAAAAGGTCTGAGCACACTTCTGCTGATGTCAGGTCACCCTGAGGCTAGGTGACAGATGCACACCGTCGGGATCAGGAGTGCACCGCAAGGTAGTGGACCCTATGGCTGACTGCAGCGGACGGGAGTCCAGGTGATTCGGAACACGGGGCCGCTGGACACCAAGACAGATCCCACCGGGGTTAGAGCGTAAGATTCCCTGGGGCGCGGGGGTCTAAGAGCCAGCAGGTGTTCACCAGAGCCTCTAGTGGTGAGGATGGACTGGGCTGCAACTGGCTCCAGGTCGCGACCCCCAGGGTCCCCCAGCTCACACCCACAGTAGGCAACAGGAGGACAGGGATAGTGAGGGATAAGCCAAGGTCAGGGCCACAAGCAGAAACGGACAACAAGGTACACGCCAAGGTTCAGGGTCACAGGCAACCAGGGATAGTCAGGGACACGCCAGGAGGTCAGGGTCACAGGCAAACAGGGATAGTCAGGGACACGCCAGGAGGTCAGGGTCACAGGCAAACAGGGATAGTCAGGGACACGCCAGGAGGTCAGGGTCACAGGCAAACAGGGATAGTCAGGGACACGCCAAAGTCGGTAACAGAACACTGAAGAGCACACGGCTGGTAACAGAAAGCCAAACACACAAAGGTTGATCAGCAGGGTTGGCCCACAGTGCACAGGTTAATATAGAGTCCTGTGATAGGAACTAGGGTGGAGCCCTGCCAGAGGAGGGATATAAAAAGCAGTCAGGTGATGGTCGGCTGGTCTCTAGAGATGAACACATGGAGACAGGTAAGAAGACAACTTTATTGCTTAACCATGACAGCTGACCTCGGAAAACCTTGGAAAAACTCAGTTCACAAGCCTTTCCGAGGTTTGCCAAGGTCAGCGGAACTTTACTCGGGCCTTTCCGTGCATTTCCGAACGCCGACGATCGGCGCTGTTTGGCTCCCCTTTGGCCACCTTAGGCCAAAAGTGGTACTGCACACCGCTTTTGGCCTGAATCCTGCTCGTTTTGCAAGACAGGACTCGCAAACCGAGTTAGGATTTTTCAGAAATACAGTGCTCATTAATCCGCGTTACTCGCAAACCGAGGTTCCACTGTATACCATATATACTTGAGTATAAGCCGACCCGGATATAAGCCGAGGCACCTCATTTTACCACAAAAAAATGGGAAAACTTATTGACTCGAGTATAAGCCTCGGGTGAGAAATGCACAGCTACTGTAAGTGGAAAAGAGGGTCAACAATGCCAATTTGCAGCCTCACTGTCCCTATTTGCAGCCATAGGTCCCCCAACCTTCAAACTTGGTAGTTAAGGGTTCCTAGATGCCTAAATTTGGGGTCTCTGGACCCAAAGGGTCCCGAAAAAACATTGCTGCAGTTGGACACAGTTGACCGATTTTGACAATTGTCGTGCGACGCTGTACCCAAATAAAATTGTTGTCCTTTTTTCCCCACAAATAGAGCTTTCTTTGGGTGATATTTGATCACCTCTGCAGTTTTTATTTTTTGTGCTATAAACAAAAGAAGAGTGAAATTTTGAAAGAAAATAAAACAAAGGGTTCAAAAAGTGTGGGCTCAGAGCACTGCGCCCTGAGCCAACCCAGTTGTGTGACAATAGCGAATTAATATTTGCTATTGCCACACGGATTCTCTTTCCGGCCAATCAGGAAGTGGGTCGTGAGACTCGTTTCCCGATTGTCCGAAAGGAGAAGCGTTCCAATTGGCCTAGGGGAAAAGAGGAGGAGAAGCAAGAGGAAGCTGCAGCCCATCGCCCGCGCCACATGGGGTAAGTACTGGGCTGGGAACCGTCCGACCAGATGGGGGAGGCGTTTGTGGGTTTACCTCCCCCTCAGAAATATACCACCAGCTGCCATTGTAGCTGATTGGAGGAATCGGACAACCCCCCGCACCTTTCACATAGGAACAAAGCTGAGGCTGTCAATCACAGGCTGTGTGTCGGAGCTCCCTCCCCGTCACATTGGGTAGTAAGGCGTGGCTTGCAGGCATTCAGGAAGTAGATACTGCTGCCTATTTTTGTTTTTGGGCTGTTTTATGCCGAAATGGGATTTTAAAGTGGTTGCAAACCCTCACATATACCCAGTGAAGTGACTGGCCTCAGGTGATACAGTGAGAGGAAACAAATCCTCCTACATAAGTTGTACCTCTTTAGCTGCAGTCTTCTCTTCTCTACAGCCCTTCAAAGTGCAGAAATTATACAGCTTGTCTGAGCTTTCAGAAACCAGAAGGCATGAAGCTGAAGTTACACTATGCAGAGCTCAGTGAGAGCTGAATGGAGGGAAGGGACACTCCCCCTTCACACAGCACACAGGAAACAGAGCTGAAACAATTTTTTACCTTAATGCATTCTATGCATTAAGGTGAATAACCTCCTGTGCTGCAGCAGCACCCCCGAGCCCCCCTTATACTTACCTGAGCCCCGTAATTCTCACAACGGGAATGAGCACACCAGCTTGTCTCAGGCCCTGATTGGATAGATTGATAGCAGCGCAGCCATTGGCTCCCACTGCTGTCAATTAAATCCAATGATGCGGACACCGGGGGGCGGGGCCTGCTGTATGTGTCTATGGATGCAGCAGCAGAAAACGAGAGTGCGCCCGCACGGGTGTCCCTTCAGAGAGCGTTTCTCCAGTGGGACACTGGCGAAGAGGAGCCAGGAGCGCAGCAGAGGGACCCCAGAAGAGGAGGATCGGGGGCCAATCTTGTGCATAACCAACTGCACAGTGGAGGTAAGTATGTTTGTTTGTTTTACAACCTTTACAACCCCTTAAAGCTGTCAATCACAGGCTGTGTGCTGGAGCTCCCTCCCCTTCACCTTTCTCTTGGTGTCAGGAAAACTTGTCAAAGTGATTCATGCTGATAGCAGAGGAAAGAAGCAGCAGACAGAAATGGCACTTAGTGCTCTGGGGTGAGACAAGTACACACTATAGGGGGATATGTTTTGCTCATATTTCATGTCTGAGGTTTACAACCACTTTAAAGGTGAACTCCAGGTGCAAAAAAAATATTCATTGAAATAAATGTATCAATATATCGATATAAATCCAGTAAGTGTGCATGAAATGCCTTTGCAGACCCAGATATCACCATCTGTAATATAGCAGTGACATCGTCATTGTGCTGTACATAGCCTGTGCAGAGAGCAGAGCTGTGGGAGGGGCCCAGCAAGCTCCACCTACTACAGACTGCCTGCAGAAAACTACAGGAGGGGGGAGGAGACAAGACCAGTCCCCCTGCATAAGGAGAACAGAAAGCAGAGCTGTGGGAGGGGCCCAGCAGGCCCCACCCACTAGTTTGCCTGCAGAGAACTACAGGAGGGGGAGGAGACAAGACTAGTCCCCCTGCACAAGGAGAGCAGAAAGCAGAGCTGTGGGAGGGGCCCAGCAGGCCCCACCCACTACAGTTTGCCTGCAGAGAACTACAGGAGGGGGAGGAGACAAGACCAGTCCCCCTGCATAGGGAGAGCAGAAAGCAGAGCTGTGGGAGGGGCCCAGCAGGCCCCACCCACTACAGTTTGCCTGCAAAAAACTACAGGAGGGGGAGGAGACAAGACCAGTCCCCCTGCATAAGGAGAGCAGAAAGCAGAGCTGTGGGAGGGGCCCAGCAGGCCCCACCCACTAGTTTGCCTGCAGAGAACTACAGGAGGGGGAGGAGACAAGACTAGTCCCCCTGCACAAGGAGAGCAGAAAGCAGAGCTGTGGGAGGGGCCCAGCAGGCCCCACCCACTACAGTTTGCCTGCAGAGAACTACAGGAGGGGGAGGAGACAAGACCAGTCCCCCTGCACAAGGAGAGCAGAAAGCAGAGCTGTGGGAGGGGCCAAGCAGGCCCCACCCACTACAGTTTGCCTGCAGAGAACTACAGGAGGGGGAGGAGACAAGACCAGTCCCCCTGCACAAGGAGAGAGAGCAGCAGTGAGCGGTCTTTATTACAGGAAGTCTCACACTGGATTACTGCACAGATCTGGAAGAAATACACAAAGATCACAGAGATTCAAGTAGAATACACATGATGAATGGATTCATACAATATTTGCTTATCCTGGAGTTCAGCTTTACATGCTTGGGGACCGTCCTCCTCGCCACCATCGACGTCATTCCTTCCACGCTGCGCTCCACGAGCGATTCAATCCTCGCTTACAGATCGCTTTACTGCAGGGTAGTCTTCCCGGTCACGATTGCAGACTGACAGTGGTGAGATGCGGCTCTGTGGGGGATGGTCTATGAGGACAGCTTTACCCCCGGATTCCTGCATACTTAGATGTGCCTCTTTTAATCATCAACCATGTGAGTTGCTAAATGTTGTACCTTCATTAAATGTAACCATATTGCTACACTTAGAGGCGCCTCTCTTCTCTTTTATACTCTGGAGCTCCTGCTGGATTTTGCTTCTAATCCCCTTGTGGAGGGGTGGCCATGTGTGGATGGACATTTTATGGTTACACAACCCATCACATTGCTAGAATCTTTTTATATGAACTATAAACTGAAGGACTTATGAATAAATGGTTGTGGAACGAATCATCTGAGTTTCCATTATTTCTTATGGGGAAATTCGCTTCGATATACAAGTGCTTTGGATTACAAGCATGTTTCTGGAACTAATTATTCTCGCAATCCAAGATTTTACTTCACGCTTATTTGGATTGTTTTTACCAAAAATATGTAGCAGAATACACATTGGCTTAACCGCTTCCCGACCGCCAACTGTATATATACGTCGGCAAAATGGCGCGGCTAGGCAAAAGCACATCAGGTACGTCCCCTTTAATTGCCTAGCCGTGGGGTCGCGCGCGCGCCGCCGGCGGCGCGCTCGCGACCCGGTCGGGAGCTCCGTGACCACGGTTGCGGGACCAGCGGACCCGATCGCCGCTGGTGTCCCGCAATCGGGTCACAGTGCTGAAGAACGGGGAGAGGTCTGTGTAAACAAACCTCTCCCTGCGCTTCCTACTCTGCCTGTCAGTGATCGGCTGTTCCCTGTCATCGGGAAATCGACATCAGACGTACAGCCACGCCCCCCCTACTGTGTAAAAAAACACAACACGTCACACTTAGCCCCTCCCCTCCCCTAGTGGTTAACTCCTTCACTGCCACTGTTATTTACATAGGAATCATTGCATTTAAATAGCACTGATTTCTATATAAATGACAATGGTCCCAAAAATGTGTCAAAAATGTCCTATGTGTCCGCCATAATGTCGCAGTCACAATAAAACTCGCTGATCGCCGCCATTACTAGTAAAAAAAAAATTATTAATAAAAATGCTATAAAACTATCCCCTATTTTGTTAACGGTATAACTTTTGCGCAAACAAATCAATAATCGCTAATTGCGATTTTTTTTTTACCAAAAATATGTAGAAGAATACGTATCGGCCTAAACTGAGGAAAAAAAACATTTTTTATATATTTTTTTGGGGATATTTCTTATAGCAAAAAGTAAAAAATATTGCATTCTTTTGAAAATTGTCGCTCTATTTTTGTTTATAGCGCAAAAAATAAAAACCGCAGAGGTGATCAAATACCACCAAAAGAAAGCTCTATTTGTGGGAAAAAAAGGACGCCAATTTTGTTTGGGAGCCACGTCGCACGACCGCGCAATTGTCAGTTAAAGCGACGCAGTGCCGAATCGCAAAAAGGGGCCTGGTCCTTTGGCTGCGAATTGGTCCGGGGCTGAAGTGGTTAAATTGATGAAGAAATAAGATTTTTTTTTCATTTTTTTATTGGATTTGTTTTATAGCAGAAAGTAAAAAATATAGTTTTTTTTTTTTTTTAAATTTCTTTAATATTAATAATTTTTTTAATAGCGCAAAAAATAAAAACCGAGGAGGTGATCAAATACCACCAAAAGAAAGCTTTATTTGTGGGAGAAAAAGGGCGTCAATGTTATTTGGGTACATCATCGCACGACCGCGCAATTGTCAGTTAAAGTGACGCAGTGCCGTATCGCAAAAAATGGCCTGGTCATTAAGGGGGCAAATCCTTTCCTGTCCTTAAGTGGATAAAGATATCTATTTACATTATCTTTCACATTATACAAAAGAATTTGGGTAAATATTGTGTTTTGTTGTGTTTTTTTTCTTTTTTTTTTATTCATTAGGATGTACTTTTTAACTCAGTGCCCTATCGCAATAAATGACCTGGTCATGAAGGGGGGTAAATCATCCAGAGCTGAAGTGGTTAAGCAACCATCACTGCTCTACAAATACACAGAACACACACTTTTTTTTTTTTTTTTATTATTATTTTGTGTCAAAACAATTTGTTGTGACATTAACCCGTAGAAGGTTTACATATGGCTGTTAAGTTGCCCAGCTTCCTGCCCGGGACCATTGTTAAGACCTCCAGGATTTTGGTTGAACCGCCAGGCTGTACCACAAGCTTAGCAGGGGTCACCGAAAAGTCCCCCCTCCTCACAGGCTGCCTCCCCCTATTCCTGTTGTGTTCAGTGTTCCAGTTTATTGCACTTGAAGCCAAAATGCATTCCAGATGTGCCTGGCAGGAGCCTCAGCAAGGTCAGAGCCAAGTTGAGGCATTGCAGCTGACCTGTGCTGACCCCAGGGTGTCCTATTAATGGGGGGCCGCCTCCCCCACGCTGAGCTCAACCTAAACTAAGCTGTCAGCTGAGATGAGCTCAGATGAGGCCGCAGTACCGCTCACAGCCAGCGGGTGTCCCTAGTGGTTGGCCTAACATTCCCATATATGGGGGGGGTTTACTTAAAAAGTTACAATGTTATAAGTTTCACATTCTTCAACCAAAAATAAGAAACAAAGTATTGTCATTGCAACGCCTTTAATTGGTTACTTTTTACAAATATTTTTTCTTGTGCCCGACCTCATATCCTGATATGTGCATTCAGGAGAGGAGCTTTTGAGCATAAAATGCACAAAAGCGCCCAAACGCAGGGCTGTCTTTAATATTGATTGGTCCCTGGGCAAAACTTTTCTTGGGCCCCCCCATGCAGTTTCGCTCTCCACCTGCTCTGAGACATACAATAAATAGCAGCTAGACTCAAAATCTGTTTACTGAATCAGATCAGGCAGCTATTGCGATTGGTTGCCAGAGGTTACAGTGTATCATTACCGCTCACTGACTGGTTTCTAGAGGTTACAGTGTATCATTACCGCTCACTGACTGGTTGCTAGAGATTACAGCACACATTATGGCTCACTGATTAGTTGCTAGAGGTTACAGCACATGATTTCTGCTTGTTGATTGGTTGCTAGAGATTAATGTGGATATGACCTCAGGGGGTCATGATATACATATCAATGCCGCCGGTCGCCTCTATTTACATATGAATTCCGGTAATTTACATGTAAACACAGGGTCTGCAGGTGAGTCATCTTTACGCAACAATAGGGCAGAGCTGGGCAGCATTAGTAGCAGCACTTCACACTGAGATATTGGGACACAGCACAGAACTAAAACCTCAAGGGGCGAGTTAATTTAAACCAGGATAGTTGGCAAGTATGAGGCAGCTGCTTTGGGCCCCACAACACTGACAGGGCCCAGGGCCCCTTTTGCCCTGCCTTAAAAACGGCCGGTCATGTTCCTACATTAATGCATTCTGAAGTCCATAATTCTGACCAATCTAAGGTGTTAAAGCGGAGTTCCACCCAAAAATGGAACTTCAGCTATTTCGGAATCCCCCCCCCCCCACCTCCAGTGTCACATTTGGCACCTTTCAGGGGGCGAACAGATACCTGCCTAATACAGGTATTTTGCTCCCACTTCTGGGCATAGGTACCCGAGCCACCCGCGGTTATCTATGCCACTTCCGGCGCCTTCTCCAATTCTCCCCCCCCCCCGCTGTCTTCTGGGAGACACACAGGTCCCAGAAGACAGCAGGGACCAGTGGGATAGCGCAGCGCGTGTTGCGCATGCGTAGTAGGGAACCAGGAAGTGATTCCTGATTCCCTTACCGAAGATGGCGGCACCTCCGCCCGAGAGCCGAGGGAGAGATAGGCTTCGGGGGCCGACATCGCGGGTGCGCTGGACAGGTAAGTGTCCTTATTTTAAAAGTCAGCAGCTGCAGTATTTGTAGCTGCTGACTTTTAAAAAAATAATAATTTGGCGGAACTCTGCTTTAACACCAGATGCAGGAACACGCATGAACATGCATGAACATGCACGCAAAAATTAAGCTTTTGTACATTTTGTTCACACCAGTACAACTTATCATGCGATTGGCAGTTCCAAATCGCATTACAAGTCACACCCTATTGTTGCCAATGGAACTGCTCAGTGCGACTTTGCGGTGCTACACCGATTTGAAAAAAAAGGTTCCTGCACTATTTTTTAGCGATTTTAACAGTGGCAGCTGGTGTTTTTTTTTGGGGCAAACAGCCCCCCCCCCCCCGGGCCACCGGTGGAGCGTCACTACCCCCGGCGGCACTAACACACTCCCCCACCACCACACGCTGTCCTTACCCTAGATGCGGATGGTGAGCGCGTGGAGGCCTCAGGTTAAGCTGCTCCGGTGTCCTCAGATGGTGGTCAGGACTCAATGCCTGAAAAACAACCCCACACCAAAATCCCCCCCTCCACCAAATGATTTGGACCAGTGCACAAAGCAAGGTCTATAAAGACATGGGTGAGCAAGTTTGGGGTGGAGGAGTCCTGACCTCAACCCGACAGAACACCTTGGGGATGAATTAGATTGGAGACTGCGAGCCAGGCCTTCTCGTCCAACATCAGTGCCTGACCTCACAAATGCACTTCTGGAAGAATGGTCAAACATTCCCATAGACACCCTCCTAAACCTTGTGGACGGTCTTCCCTACGGACTAAGACTGGGATGCCATTAAAGTTCATGTACGTGTAAAGACAGGTGTCCCAATACTTGGTAATATAATGTGTAAACTCTCAAAGACTTTCATAGGAAAATAAATTGTTACCATAACCTACAGTATACAGTATGGATATATTGTCTCCCAATCCATAGAAGCCATGGTTTCCGTACACGGCACTGATGATAGCCATCAGGCATCAGGTTCCCCCCGTGTCTTGGGGAGGGGTCCTTCTTCAGGACAGCCCCCACCCAGTACTCATTGGTCAGCTTTGGCTGATCATGGGAAGCTGGGTCTGTCTGGCTTTGGGCTAGGTGGACCCTAGTGTGCCTTATCCCCATCAGAAGTCTTGCACCTATCTGTGTAGCACCATAACCCCTGCAGGGCGGCTATGTATTTTCTGGGCTTACCAATTACCTCCTCCTTGTAGCTCGTCGTTCGTTGTCTAGGGGTTCCCAGGGTTAGTACCCAGTAACTTCAGAAGCTGACACTCAAATGTCCTTTTGAGTATTTTTATTTGCAAAGGGTAACGTTCAAATATAACACAGTCTCTCAGTTGGGAATAGAGGGTACGGGTGATAAAGCTCAGGCACTTCAGAACTGCTGACATCTATTGAATGTCTCTTTAGAAAACCCAGAGAGTAGACACTCGCAACTGGGCGCTTCACGGCTGGATAAACCTCTAACTGTACATTTAGCAGCCAACATGTGATTCAAAGATTTGCAAAGTCTCTGCCACAGACTAGGTTGTAACTGAAGATAAATTAGGAACTTTTCCCACAGTACCCGGATCTTTCAGCCAGCTTGGCGATACCGTAAGAAATGCAGATTCACTAGTGTCCATACAACTTCAGCTCCCAGGCTCTTACCGAGCAGCCAGCTTCATGGCCCTTCTCTGAAGAGTCCTCCTCTGGTCACTTGTATGAGTTGCCGAGCCTCCCCAATCCTGAGAGGACACCGGGACACCTCAGAATCCTCCTTCAGTTACTGGGCCTCGAACTAGCCAGTTCCGAGGCTCGGGAACAGACGGATCCCCACCCCAGACCATGAGGGCCTCTGGGGCTGGTCAGGGTGACCAGGCTTACGGGGGCAGCAGACACTCCTGGGTCCGTGACCCCTCACGGGGTTGGTCCGGACCGGAACCAGGAATCAAAGAGCAAGCCGAACCCTGAACACGTGACAATACCCCTTCCCAGACTACACAGCGGGGCCAGACGCGCCCACTGATTGGGTTCGAGAAAGATCGGTACCTAACACGTCCAACCAGGCTTGGTTCTCAGCCAGTCACAGGTGCCCCACAGCACCCATGACCAGGCGGAACTCCAGTACAGCCCAGCCAAACTGATGCCAAAGTAAATGACCTGTACAATTAACCCCCAGAACTCGTTACAGTTCTGAAAAAACTAAATTTACACTATAGCGCACACTTAAGAAAAGTGTCGGCGCTACAGGTGTAAGGGAAGGGTCCTTCCTCGGTGGCAGAGGATCATATGACACACCCTAGTGCACTTTTTTGGTTTGATTTGTTTTGTGCACAGACTAAAAAAAAAGTGGCCAAAAAGCCTGAAACAGCTGTATACAGTTTGGAATAAATGACTCTATAATAACAGGTTTTGAATGTACATCTGGCCAATGGGGTGTAAAGAAATGATTAGCACTGTCCTAGAATGAGGAATGGTCCTCCTATACTTGGGGTATGTGATGGAATACATGGGAATGCCTTCTGTTCTAAGAAGACTTTACCGTGAAATAAACTCTAAAGAAATGAGATACATCCAGCATAGTAAATCCTAAAATCTTCGCAGAGGGAGAAGTGAAAGAAAGCCAATCAGAGAAGAGCCGAGGAGACCGCAGAGCATCCTTCCCAGCTGATGTGAATGGACGCGTCTGAAAATCTTTTCTATGATACCGGATAGCAGAGTCTTCTGTTCCCAATCAGCTCAGTTTATATGATTGAATTTAGAAGAACAGAAACCGCGCTGCAACCAAATCCTGTCTGTCCTCCTGTATAGACATGGCCTCCTGGGTACTCGCTGAGATCCAACTCTTCCATGTAAGGAGGATGAGTTATATAAACGCCAATCATCGACAGCTCAGTCCAGGTCAGAACCTCAACCCAGCTTGGTGGCTCTCAGATCAGGACAGCCTTTCTCAACCTTTTCAACACAGAGGAACCCTTGAAATAGTTCTCCGGTCTCGGGGAACCCCTGCTAAAAATTTGAAATCTACAACTCATGATACATTAGTGTTATGGTCAGTGGGAAGAATGGTCCTTACACTTGTGGTCATTGGGAAGAATTACCTCCTTACAGATAGTTAAAAAGATCAATGGTGTCAGTGGGAATTTATCTGAGAGGCAGAAATTGCCCAATGCTGAAGGAACCCCTAGCAACCTCTGGAGGAACCCTGGTTGAGAATCACTGGATCAGGACAAGGTGAAGGCACAGAAGGGTTAGCTTGGGTTAGTTAAGGCCAGCCTTTCCAACACAGAGGAACCCTTGAAATAACTTTCTGGTCTCAGGGAACCCCGGCTAAATGACCATATCTCACAACTCACACTACACTAGTGTGATGGTCAGTGGGAAGAATGTTCCTTACACTTGTGGTCATTGAGAAGAATTACCCTCTTACAGATCGCTAAAAAGATCAATGGTATCAGTAGGAACTTATCTGAGAGGCAGAAATTGCTCATTGCTCAAGGAACCCCTAGAAACCTCTAGAGCAGTGGTTCCCAACCTTCTAGTGCCGACCGTGACCCCTTGATAAAATTTCCCAAGTTGTGGGGATCCCTATCCCGCAGACATTTCGTGCTCCCTGAGTCCTTTTAATGGAAACTATAATCACAGGTACTGTTACTCACTGTGTCTCCGGCTTCACTGTGTCTCCGACTTTGTGGTGTCTCGTGGGAGTGACACCTATGGAGGGTCTCCTCCAGCCCCTCCCACTTCACAATCCTCACCAGTCAGCTGACCTCTAGTCTCTGCCCACCAGCCATGCCGTGAAATGAATGGGCACCTGCGAAGAGGCTTAGTGGGCCTCTGGGCAGCCCAACTGGGCAGCCACAGGCTCCAGGGATAGCCCTGCTGGGCGGCCGCAAAAAGACTGGGAGAGCGGTGCGGGATTCAGGAACAGCCCAGGATTCGGTGACCCCTGGCAAATCATCATTCGACCCCCAGGTTGAGGACCACTGCTCTAGAGGAACCCTAGGGATCCAAGGCACTCTGGCTAACCCCTTGGAGCCGGTACCCCACTGCCCTTTAAGACCCTGTTAAATGGACGCCAGTGCTGGGTGGAAAAGGGTTAAGGAGGGTTAATGTTAGTGTGAGGGTAGTTAGAGGGAGGACTTGTGTTATAGGGAGGGTAAGTGTTAGGGTCACAAGTAAAGTCAATTCAACAGTGAAGGCTATTGTTAGGGTAAGGGGGGTCTATCACAACTGCGATGGCCAGTTATAGGTGGGGCAGCGGCGCCTTTTTTGTATCATTATTGTTACAGGGAAGAATAGGGTTAGTGCGGGTAAGTGTTATGGTTACAAGGAGGGTTATTATTAGGGCTAGTGTTATTCTTACAGGGAGGGTTAGGTTTGGGGTTACTATGAGGGTTCGTGTTAGGGTTACAAGGAGGTTTAGTGTTAATGTGAGGGTTATAGGGAGGATCCGTGTTAGGATTACAGGGAGTTAGTGTGAAAGATTCAGGATGGAATAGTGACAGATCACAGACAGATCACAATAAACCCAGTGGGAAGGCAGCCCAACTGGGAACACTCACAGTTTCAACAGCGTGTAGAGAGCAGAATGCAGCCGAACTGACAGCGTCTGTAGAGAGGGGAAAAAAGTGGCCTCATCGTCTTGTGCCCAACAGGCAAGTGTCCAGAGAATTTGTGAGCTCTAAGCTTTCCCTCCTCGTCAGGAACCTTTCCTTGCCACTAGGTCTGCCCTTACCAGGGGGGGGTACCTCTCCCTACTCTACCAACTCACAAATGTGCACCAAACCTGGGAGCCAGTGCCCTTAATAGGCTCTGCCTGGCCCAAGATGGCTTCCAGGGTCACATGACGCAGCAGCATCCTAATGGATGCTTCCCCTGTGACCCAGGAAACCATAGAGGAACTCTGTTGACTCCCATTGGCCACAGCGGAGGGCCAATCAGAAGAAACAGAGCAGCCTTGTGTGTCAAGCAAGGGACCGAGCAGGCCAGTGGGGTGAAGCTTGGGAGGTATCTTGAGTGCCAAACTAGGGACCCAGAGAGGCGGGGGGGGGGGTGACGCTTGAGAAAGATACTATGGTGAAGATTGGAGGAGCTCAAGGGATTCAGTGCAGTGGCGTCTCCAGCTTTCATATTAAGGGGGGGCACATGGGGGACAGGGACAAAATTAGGGGGGCAACTATAAAATGCAATTTTACTACGATCCCCAGGGTGGCAGAAGAGATATATGTCACCAGTATACCAAGTAAATATAAGGGTCCAAAGCAGTGGGAGAACTATCAGGTTTGCAAAGGTTGTCTTGTCTCCGGGCCTTGGTGTTCTGCCACTGTGGTGTTCCCCAGCTATTGACAGTGCTGGTCTGGCATCTGTCTCCTTGGCAGCGGCAGCAGTCTATTAGGCCCTAGTGCTGGTGACATTATGGGTGCATGCAGGGGAAGGCTGGCACTATTGGTTGTAGAGAGCCGAGCCCCCAGCTGGTCACCTAGCAGCAGTAATGCTGTATAACCTTCTCTGTTGACATTCTGATCGTTATGTGATCCAGGTGATCCTCCCAGTCAGATCTAATAAACACAGTATTTATTAGCATCAACAGTACAACCATATCCACCGTATGTTCAGCAGCCATGTGGGCTCTTTGCCTGTAAGGTGTGGGCTCTATGCCTGTAAGGTGTGGGCTCTATGCCTGTAAGGTGTGGGCTCTATGCCTGTAAGGTGTGGGCTCTATGCCTGTAAGGTGTGGGCTCCATGCCTGTAAGGTGTCGGCTCCATGCCTGTAAGGTGTGGGCTCCATGCCTGTAAGGTGTGGGCTCCATGCCTGTAAGGTGTCGGCTCTATGCCTGTAAGGTGTCGGCTCTATGCCTGTAAGGTGTCGGCTCTATGCCTGTAAGGTGTGGGCTCTATGACTGTAAGGTGTGGGCTTTGATCAATTAAACCACTATGATATTTAACACTAGGATTTGACTAGGAGCATCACCTGGATTGCATCACGATCAGCATGTCAGAGAAGGCTGCACTGCTGCTAAGCAACCTGCAGGGAGGTCAACTGTCTACAACCATTAGAGATGGGCTCGGGTGTGTTTGAAATCCCACATGCCCGATCCCACCAGGAAGCCGACACTGCACACAGCTAATCACAGGCAGTGAGACATTCCTGATCTGTGCAGCTAAGGACTGTGCCTGTGATTAGCGCTGTGCAGTGTGGGCTTCCTGGCGGGGTCGGGCATGTTGGATTTTGAACATGCCCAGCCCATCTCTAACAACAAATTGTGCTGGCCCTCCTGTACATTAGCCCCATAAAGTAACTAGCATTGGGTTCCAATGTGCCGCCGCTGCCATGGAGACAGAGACCAGCGCTGTGAATAGCCGGGACAGGACAGCAACTCTGGTAGTTCCACCACTGGTCCACACTGCAAGGATTCCTCCATCCACCTATAATGTGTAGATGGGAGAATTGGATCATTTCTTTTTTTTCTTAATGCAACCTACTAGTTAAATTAAAAAGTGATCAATGTATGGGCTGCCTAAGTGCTAAGACCAGCCATAGGCAGTTTAAATCTCAGCTGGTTCATCGGGAACTGGCTGAGATTTGAACCATTAATGAGCAGGCTGAATGTACCAAGTTGATCGATCAAATTGGGAACAACCAGCCTGACAGATACTCTTATGATTATCACTAGTGGTTGCTATAGCCACTAGTGATAATGACTGTTTGTTGGGAGAATACAATTGCTGGGCAGGAAGGATATTCCCCTTGTCACCACTGTCTGTGTTGATGGGGGAATCATGCAAGTTTCTTTCCTGCACTCTGTGGATGCAGGAAAGAAATTTGCTTAGTCTATTACCTGCCTAACTGAAAGTGAAAGTAAGTTGTGAAGGTCTTGAAAGAACAGGAGAGGGGAGGGACAGATGGTGGAGAGAAGAGATGGAGATAATGCAGTTCAGTGATTACAGTGTACTGCAGTGCACACACTTACCCACGCGTCCAGGCTAGAAGAATACTCCCCCTCTCAATAGAGACTGTATTACTCCAGCAGCGGCCTGAGTAAGATGTGGCACATCCGCTACGAATGCAAACAAAAAGACATTGCCTTTTTGTACATGGTGGGGCACAGCATAATTTTGGGGGGGGGGGGTCAGGGCCCCCTCTGCCCCCCCTAGGGACGCCATTGATTCAGTGACAGTGAATCATCTAGTCTAGTGAGAGACCGGGAGCTCAGTGGGCTGAAGAACTACAAGAAGTGATTGTAGTGGAAGTGAAGGAACTGTTACACTTTGTGTTAGGAACTGTTCAAGACTGTTACCATAAGAGACAGCATTCCTACACATGCAGATGTGGCGTCTTGCTGGATGCCTTTCCCTACATGGCTGTCCTCCTATTAAAGTCTCTGAGTCTGCCAATTAATCTTGCATCTACCTAAGGGTGCCCTGGCCCTAACCCTCTCTCCCAAAGTTCTGTTAAAATGTAAGTTCTGTAAAATCTCTTTTGGATTCAAGAAGTGTCTGGCGCCCAATCAATATACCTCGTACTGCACCCATTGGCGTCTGCAGGTAGGGGCAAGGGGGGTCAAGTGCCCCCCCCCCCACTGGAATCAGGGATCGGATCTTAATTTCAGCACAGTTGCATTTCTATCGAGGTGCCGCACCCGGGTGCCACCCACCAGTGGGGTGACACCATTAAGGTGCTGTCAAGCCCCCCCATCAGTGTAGTGTGACTTCGGCTCTTTTCCTTGCTCAGTCCAGCAGAGAACTCAGCGGTGCTGTGATGGGAGAAAGGCAACCTGCTGGCTATCAGAGGATTCCCCCGCTCGCCCCACCCATTCTCCTGTTAAGAGACGGCGGCTCTCACCAGGTTCCCCACCCAGCTTCATGCCCACTCCGTTCCTTCCCTATTGGCCATAACTGAGGGCCAATCAAAGGCGACTAGGAGAGGCAATCTTCATGGGACATGTAGTCCCAAAAGATTGGCAGCCCCATTTTCCACAGGGAGGAGGCTACAGCTCATCAAGAGAGAGAATGAGAGACTTCAGCCTGGAAAAAAACAGAGGGAGAGAGTTCTTCAGGACAAAGAACGAGGAGTGTGCTGGGCGGAAGCCAGAGAGAGAGCCACGCTGCCCAGCACCACCAGAGAGAGAGCCACGCTGCCCAGCACCACCAGAGAGAGAGCCACGCTGCCCAGCGCCACCAGAGAGAGAGCCACGGTGCCCAGAGCCAAAAAGAGAGCCACTCTGCCCAGCACCACCAGAGAGAGAGCCCCGCTGCCCAGTGCCACCAGAGAGAGAGCCATGCCGCCCAGAGCCAGAGAGAGAGCCACTCTGCCCAGCACCACCAGAGAGAGAAAGACTGAGCCACTACCAGGGTACAGACATGCTACACTACTGAACCGAGTCGCCCCCTGGGGATCCCAGAGTGAACGATCGTCCAGCCAGAGTGATCACTGCTGTAGTATTGCTGGGTCTGGTAAGAGGGCCTGTTGGCCATTATCCATTACTTATCCTAGGGATTGTAATACATCTGCAGACTCTGACCATAATAATGTGATAATGACATTGTCGAAAATGGGCGGTGCATGGGTGACCCTAAAATGATGCCCCCCCCTGAAAAAATTTCTGTGGACGCCCATGACTGCACCCACTATGCCTTGCAACACACCATATACAGAAGGATGTCAGCTCTCTGGCCCTGGAGATTCTCATTAGACTGAAGGAGACCGGGACCTTGCTACACTTTCTTTGAATAAAAGTAGGTAAAAACAGTCCTGATAAGAAGAATTGGTGAGTGTCTGGGGCCTTTAAAAGTGTTACTTTGAACTGATTTTCCCACAGCACCCATAGCTGCGATCTTCCTGCGGGGGGATAAAATGGCTGATCCATAATGGACACGGTCCCTGTATTCTTTCCCATAATGCTCTCTCATTGGTATTGCTATGTGTGACAGACCTAGCCGGGACACAGGCTGTTGGAGGGGACTGAAGGCGAGCCTATTACCTTGCGATTATGGGCCCTGGCATTTGGGGGAACAGTGCTCTTTGAGCTGCAAGCCTGGGACCCCTGAGCTGGTGGTACTTGGATTCAGGTCCATGCTGGCCCCCCAATACACATAGAATCTGTATGTGTATTTGGCATATTAGCAATAGACGCTAATGTCATGACTCATGAACTCCAGCCACCTGTCTGTTGTGTTAATGCATATAGTCTGGCTTGTAGGAGAGTTTCACCTATTGTTGTGTGTGCTAATTAACCCTGCAATTGAATGAAGGAGTCCAGTGTTGATTAAGATAATTAGCTCATGCTAATTAGGTTAGGTGTGAGTCATCTGGCTGTATATATGTGTGTGACATGTCAAATAAAGAATCATTCCTGATGTACCCTTCACTGGTGTTGTCTGGTGACTGGGTGGGCTAAGGGGTCTTGGATTGTATGGTACCGGACGGAGGAAGCATTTACGGCGGACATCTTGGGTACGAGGTCCGTCACACTATGTATCAGGCTAAAGCGGCTGATCCATCATGGCAGCAACCTCTGCCTTCTATCCCATAATGCCCTGGGATTGGAATGATGGATCTGGTCCTGGGTGGGCCCCCCTCCAGCTGTATGATGCACCTTGGAATCATTTACTAAAAAAGCAGGACAGTTACTATTACATGGAGAGTTCAGAGGAGTACGGAGGTATCATGTACATAACGCTCTCATGTTTCAGGTCCGAGAGCCGCACATACAATTTACTTATCATGTACTTCACACATGACCAGGGGGAGACCTACACTTTTATGTGGATGGGACTCCACCACCATTTATTGTCAGACATTTAAAGTGTATGTACTTTTCTATTTTTTTAACTTTGGATAGAGTAGGAAAGGGTTAAAGCGTATCTAAACCCAAGAACAATAATTGATAGTATGGCTAGGGTGACCACATTTCCAAACTGCCATTCAGGGACACCCCCACCCTTTTCACAAAAAAGCTGATCGCTGACGATGGAATCGGTCACTCCTTTCCCTCCTGCACGACTATCTCTATCATAGTGCGCTAGGAGGAAGTGATGTCACTTTAGCATGGGGGGACCGGTTTCGTGGAAGAAATTTTGACAAGGGGGGGGGGGGGGGGGGTTCTGGGGCTAATGTAGTCTCTGGCTTGCCGCCGTCCGTGGTGGGGGGGGGAGCCGGCCCGTTGAGAGCACTGGGCGCGGAGGAGGAGGAAATGAACTCCTCCTCCGCTTTGAAAGCTGGCAGTTGCAGTCGTGACGTCACTGGTTGATAGACGCCAGTCGGCTCTACCAACCAGTGGCCTACCCAGTAGAAGTAGAAGTAGAGAAGAGTCTCTCAGGTGGAGGTGGGGAGGCAGAGCCAGTGCCATGGCGATAGCGGGATTTTGCTCCTCTGTCAGTTTCATTCCGGGACAATGTATTGTCCCGGAATGAAGGTGCCCGGGACCTGGGACAGACCTGCTAATTGCGGGACTGTCCCGGGCAATCCGGGACACGTGGGCACCCTAAGTATGGCAGATTTCTGGCTGCATTCTTTTTTATTGTTTCACACTTTTTCCCCTTATACTTTAACCTTGTGATTCTTCTGTTAATTCAACTCCCTGTCCTAGGGTGACAACCGTACTGAGCAGCGCTGTCACCCTAGGACAGGGGGTGTGTTAGGACTATATAACACTGTGGTAGGACTGCAGAGTGTAGGGTAATTGGGGGATACAAGGGGTGCACATGGGGAATGTAGGGAGTGCAGAGTGTGGGGTTGTGTGTGTGTGTGTGTGTGTGGGGGGGGGGGGGGGGGGGTCAGAGGTACATTGTGAAGTGTAATGCGGGCACACATAGAGTAATAGGAGATGAAGGTGGTACAAGGTGCTGGTAGTTGGGGACATAGGTGATGCATAGTATTGGGGTAGTGTTGGTGTAGCGTAGGGTGTAAGTGGGGATGCAGGGGGTGCAGAGTGTGGGGTAGTGGGGGATACAGGAGGTATAGAGTAGGGTGTAGGGGGGATGCAGGGGGTGCAGAGTGCGGGGTAGTGGGGGATACAGGAGGTGTAGAGCAGGGTGTAGGGGTGATTCAGGGGGTGCAGAGTGCCGGGTAGTGGGGGATTTAGGAGGTGTAGCGTAGGGTGTAAGGGGGGATGCAGGGGGTGCAGAGATTTGGGGTAGTGTGGGATACAGGAGGTGTAGAGTAGGGTGTAGGGAGGATGCAGGGGGTGCAGAGTGTTGGGGTAGTGGGGGATACAGGATGTGTAGAGTAGGGTGGATGCAGGGGGTGCAGAGTTTTGGGGTAGTGGGGGATACAGGAGGTGTAGAGTAAGGTGTAGGGAGGATGCAGGGGGTGCAGAGTTTTGGGGTAGTTTGGGATACAGGAGGTGTAGAGTAGGGTGTAGGGAGGATGCAGGGGGTGCAGAGTGTTGGGGTAGTGGGGGATACAGGATGTGTAGAGTAGGGTGTAGGGAGGATGCAGGGGGTGCAGAGTTTTGGGGTAGTGGGGGATACAGGAGGTGTAGAGTAGGGTGTAGGGGGGATGCAGGGGGTGCAGAGTGTTGGGGTAGTGGAGAATACAGGAGGTGTAGTGTAGGGTGTAGGGGGGATACAGGGGGTGCAGAGTGTTGGGTAGTGGGGGATACAGGAGGTGTAGAGTAGGGTGTAGGGCAGGGGCGGACTGACAAATCATGGGGCCCCCGGGCAATAGGAGATTATGGGGCCCCCAGGCAATCAGAGATTATGGGGCCACACAGTATACACACACAGTATACAATCACACAGTATACACATACATGTATACCCAGTATACACAGTATACACAGACATGTTTCTATTGGCTGAGAAGGTACTGGAGAGGTGGGGCAGCTATAATCTCGGGATTTTTAGACCAAAAGGATATCGGTAAGGGACATTTCAGAGACAGATGTAAAAAAAAACACAGCTTTTTACATACTGTCCCTGGTTTTACTGAGGCTGGCAACCCTGATGGGGCCCCCTAGTGGCCCGGGCCCTCGGGCAGTGCCCGAGTGGCCGAATGGTCAGTCCGCCCCTGGTGTAGGGGATGCAGGGGGTGCAGAGTGCAGGGTAGTGGGGGATTTAGGAGGTTTTGAGCAGGGTGTAGGGGGGATGCAGAGTGTTGGGGTAGTGGGGGATAGAGGAGGTGTAGAGTAGGGTGTAGGGGGGATGCAGGGGGTGCAGAGTGTTGGGGTAGTGGGGGATAGAGGAGGTGTAGAGTAGGGTGTAGGAGGAATGCAGAGTGTTGGGGTGGTGGGGGATACAGGAGGTGTAGCGTAGGGTGTAGGGGGAATGCAGGGGGTGCAGAGTGTTGGGGTAGTGGGGGATTCAGGAGGTGTAGTGTAGGGTGCATGGGAGATGCAGCGGGTGCAGTGTGTTGGGGTAGTGGGGGATACGGGAGGTGTAGAGTAGGGTGTAGGGGGGATGCAGGGGGTGCAGATTGTTGGGGTAGTGGGGGATACATGAGGTGTAGAGTAGGGTGTAGGGGGGATGCAGAGTGCAGGGTAGTGGGGGATACAGGAGGTGTAGAGTAGGGTGTAGGGGGATGCAGGGGGTGCAGAGTGCGGGGTAGTGGGGGATTCAGGAGGTGTAGAGTAGGGGGGATGCAGGGGATGCAGAGTGCAGGGTAGTGGGGGATACAGGAGGTGTAGAGTAGGGTGTAAGGGGGATGCAGGGGGTGCAGATTGCGGGGTAGTGGGGGATACAGGAGGTGTAGAGTAGGGTGTAGGGGGATGCAGGGGGTGCAGATTGCGGGGTAGTGGGGGATACAGGAGGTGTAGAGTAGGGTGTAGGGGGATGCAGGGGGTGCAGAGTGCGGGGTAGTGGGGGATACAGGAGGTGTAGAGTAAGGTGTAAGGGGGGTGTAGGGAGTGCAGAGTGATAGGGCCGCCAACTAGGGGGGTACTGGGGGGCCCTGTCAGGTAGACTGTACGGGCCCTATAATTTCTCATAGCGGCCCTGCGTGGGCTACTGTCCTAAAAAAATATACCTGCACCCTGAGCACTAAAAACTTGGCAGTATCTCTAATCCTTCCCCACTAGATCCAAAGCTAGAAAAAAATGGAGTCCCCCTTTAATACATAAAAGTGCCTCATACTTCCATGTTTATTACTCATTTATCTGTTATCAGCTCCACAAAGCCCAATAATCCGCGGATTTGGGCCGGGTCCCGCGGGGGAGAGGCGTGCCCCGGCGAGGGAGCGCAGAGCGAGCCGCAGCCCGGCGATCCATCGGGGGGCCCCTAGGCTGACAAATTTATGATGATGAAGTGAGGCAGAGAAAGGAGTGGACGGCAAAACCGGCATCCAGTGAGCGAAGGTTTTCACCGCGATGTTGGTGACCTCTATGGAGGAATGAAAGGTGGATCCCTGTAGATGAAGACGCATCGCACATTCCTCACCCATCGCAGGAGACGCCGAGCCCGACATCCACTCCTTGCATCACTTTCTGCCTCTCCACAACACTTTTATATCTTTATAACCAAAAGTTACGATGTTGTGACTAATCCGCAGGAATCCTTCGCCCCGCGCCAAGTTGGCCGATGTCCCACCGACGCGATGCGTCCAAATCCCTCCATCACCCCGTCATTTGGACGTTAAGCATCTTTTTATCCTAAACTTCGGCTTAGCGCTTCCTGGAAAGTGACGTCTGACGATACAGAAATCTCAGGGAGGACCAATGGAGAGAGTTTAGAACTTTCCTTCTCTAGTGAATGGAGAGCAGAGCCGTGTTCATCCACCTTTCTTCAGTCAAGGCGCCCTTCCAAAACCTAGAGGAACCCCAACCTAAAATTGGGTTCCCCATCAGAATCCTTCCTGTTATATCAGAGTCCTCAGCCCCCCCCCCCTACACTTCCAAGTCATCAGAGGCAGTGCCTCCCTCTTTCACATCAGAGTCCTCAGCCCCCCCCCCCCTACACTTCCAAGTCATCAGAGGCAGTGCCTCCCTCTTTCACATCAGAGTCCTCAGCCCCCCCTTCACATCCAAGTCCTCAGTGGCAGTGCCCCCGTCTTTCACATCAGAGTCCTCAATCCCCCCCTTCTTTCACGTCTGAGTCCGTAGTCGCCCCCTTCACATCAGAGTCCTCACTTTCCTGCTCCCCTTTTTTTCGCAATATAGTGCTTAGTCCACCTTCTTTCACATCAGAGTGCTCAACCCCACCCCCCCTCCTTTCACATCAGAGTCCTCAGCCCCCCTTCACATCCAAGTCCTCAGTGCCCCCCTCTTTCACATCAGAGTCCCCAATCCCCCCTTATTTCACATCTGAGTCATTAGTCCCCCCTTTCACACCAGAGTCCTCACTTTCCACTTCTTCCACCCTACTTTCACTTCAGGGTCCTCAACCCCCCCTTCACATCAGAGTCCTCAGCTCCCCCCAATTCTCACACCACCCCTTCACATCCAAGTTCTCAGTGCCCCCCCCTTTCACATCAGAGTCCTCAATCCCCCCCTCCTTTCAAATCTGAGTCCTTAGTACCCCCTCCTTTTACATCATAGTCCTCACTTTCCTGCTCCCCTTTTTGCAATATAGTGCTTAGTCCCCCTCCCTTCACATCAGAATCCTCAACCCCCCTTCACATCAGAGTCCTCAGCCCCCCCCCTTCACACCCCCCCTTCACATCCAAGTTCTCAGAGCCGTCCTCTTTCACATCAGAGTACTAAATCCCCCCCCCCTCATTTCACGTCTGAGTCCTTAGTCCCCCCTCCTTTTACATCAGAGTCCTCACTTTCCTGCTCCCCTTTTTGCAATATAGTGCTTAGTCCCCCTTCTTTCACACCAGAGTCCTCAACCCCCCTTTCACATCATAGTCCTCACCCCCCTTCACACCCCCCTTCACATCTGAGTCCTCAGTGCCCCTCTCTTTCACGTCTGAGTCCTTAGTCACCCCTCCTTTTACATCAGAGTCCTCACTTTCCTGCTCCCCATTTTGCAATATAGTGCTCACTTCTTTCACATCAGAGTCCTCAACCTCCCCTTTCACATCAGAGTCATCAAACCCCCCCTCCCTTCACATCAGAGTCCTTAACCGTCAACCCCCCCCGCTAGGGTGACCACATTTCCAAACTGCCATTCAGGGACACCCCACCCCCCCCCCCGGGCACGCCCTCGGGCCAGCCTAAAAAAATATGATTTTTGCCACATTTTTTTTGCCAATTCTTTTGCCAATTTTGGGGAAAAAACAAACAAACAGTGGTCACCAGTTTAGACAGGTGGAATACATTCTCTACATATATATTTTTTTATTGCCCCCACTTGTCAGACTCATTTTATTGCCCCCACTTGTCAGTTTCATTTTTTATTGTCCCCACTTGTCAGCCTAATTTTTTCTATTGCCCCCACTTGTCAGCCTCATTTTTTTTTATTGCCCCCCACTTGTCAGCCTCATTTTTTTATTGCCCCCCACTTGTCAGCCAAATTTTTTTATTGCCCCCCACTTGTCAGCCTCATTTTTCATTACCCCCCACTTGTCAGCCTCATTTTTCATTACCCCCCAGGGCAGGGCTCCACTTTGTCAGCATAATTTATTACTGTACTGTCCCCAGCCCCATTCCCCTGATTTTCTTACCTTTTAATCTGAACTGGTCTGGTGTGGTGAGCGGTTGAGCGCCAGTCTTTGTTCTCTGGTCCAGGCACACGGGCCCCCCTCAGGCAGTCGGGTGAATGTGACATCACTGGTTGCTAGACGCCAGGTGGGTCAGACCTAGCAACCAGTTTGGCAGTCTTCTATTAGGGTGACTATGTGTCCTCATTTCATTCCGGGACACTGTATTGTCCCGGAATGAAGGTGCCTGGGACACGGGACACAAATGTGAATTGTGGGACAATCCCGGGCAATCCGGGACACGTGGGCACCCTACCCCCCGCCCCACTCCCTTCACATCAGAGTCTTCAGTCCCAACCACTTCCCCCCCCCCCCCCCCAACCCTTTACCTTTAGAATTCCTCCGTTTTCACCCCATAAAATAAAATGGAATGAACTAAAATGAAAGATGAAAAAAAAAATTAAAAAAATGTATGAAAATAAAAATAATAATGATAATAATAAAAAAAAGAATAAAATGAGAATTTGCTCTGACATCACTCAGTATAGCATTGGAGCCAGAGCCCACTGGTTAAGAATTGCTACACTCCTTGGATGCACCTATGTATGTATATATGTATTTGGTTCAAAGAATTTTTTGTATCTTTTCAAATTTGAGATTTGTATAAATTAATATACACATTTGTAGCTACTTATTAGAGAAAAATGTCCTGAGGAAGCCGCATGGTGAAATATGTTGAAACTGAACAGACATGTGGATACACTACGTAGAATAAGTGACGTCTGTTCCTTTCTATGTGACTATTGTCTTTTCCTTTTTTCATGTTGTTGTAATAAAATAATATTTTTTTTTATACTTTGTTGTTACATACTAATTTTATTATATTAACTCCTAGAGATCCGCGCTATAGCCGAATGACGGCTACAGCGTGGATCTACTTTGCCGGGAGGCCGTCAATAGACGTCCTCCCCTTTGCACGCTCCCCGCGCACCCCCTACAGAGTCACGGATCCCGGCCCCTTACCACGTGATCAGCTGTCAGCCAATGACAGCTGATCACGTGATGTAAACAGAAGATCGGTAATCGTTTTTTTTCCCTCCTCATGCTGACATCGATCACCGGCTTCAGTGCAAGGGACATCGGTCCCGAAGAGGAAGAGGCGAAGCCGCCTCATCTGTGCCCACCAATATCGCCTTCCAGTGCCACCTGCCAGTGCCCACACAGTGCCCCGAATCAGTGCATAAGTGCCAGCAATTAGTGCCACTTATCAATGCCTACAAGTGCCACCTATCAATGCCCACCAGTAGTGCCAATCAGTGCCTCATCAGTGCCACCCAGCAATGCTGCCTATCAGTGTCACCTACCAGTGCTGATCAGTGCCCATCACTGCCACTCATCAGTGCCCATCAGTGGCAGCTATCAGTGCCACCTATCAGTGCAACCTATTAGTGCCCTTCAGTGCCACCTATCAATGCCCTTCAGGGCCACCTATCAGTGCCAACCATCAGTTCCACCCATCAGTGCCACCTCTCAGTGCCCACCAATGCCACCTATTAGTGCCCTTCAGTGCCACCTATAAATGCCCTTCAGTGCCACCCATCAGTTCCACCCATCAGTGCCACCTATCAGTGCCCACCAGTGCCACCTCATCAGTACTGTTTATTAGTGCCCATCAGTGCCACCTATTAGTGCCCATCAGTGCCACCTTATCAGTGCCACCTATTAGTGCCCTTCAGTGCCACCTATCAATGCCCTTCAGTGCCACCCATCAGTGCCAACCATCAGTTCCACCCATCAGTGCTACCTCTCAGTGCCTACCAATGCCACCTATCAGTGCCCACCAGTTCCACCTCATCAATACTGTCTATTAGTGCCCATCAGTGCCGCCTATTAGTGCCCATCAGTGCCACCTTATCAGTGCCACCTATTAGTGCCCTTCAGTGCCACCTATCAATGCCCTTCAGTGCCACCTATCAGTGCCAACCATCAGTTCAACCCATCAGTGCCACCTCTCAGTGCCCACCAATGCCACCTATCAGTGCCCACCAGTGCCACCTCATCAGCACTGTCTATTAGTGCCTATCAGTGCCACCTTATCAGTGCCCATCGGTGCAGCCTATAAGTGCCCATCAGTGCAGCCTCATCAGCGTACATCAAATGAAGGAGAAAAATGACCTGTTTGCAAAATGTATTAACAAAATTTAAAAGGGTTTTGTGAGAAGCTCACAGTGTGCAGTGAAATCAGAGGAAGCAATTTCAGTAGAGGAGAGGAGCCGCTACAACCGGGCAAGACGAGAAGGGAAGGCCGGAGCTCTTTAATCGGAATACAAGTAATAAATGAATAATGATGTTTTATGCTGGGAAGTGCTGGTACTGACGAAGGACAATCGCTTGTAAACCAAGAACATGAGCGTCCAATTATAACCGCGCAGTGACTCATCGCTGCTCTACAATTCCTCCTGAGTCCTGATTAGAAGTTTCGTTATAAATCGCCGGAGGAAAATAAAATGCTTCATGACGGTGGAAGTTGTTCTTTATGAAGCTGCGCCGAGTCTCTCAGTGACATCCATATAAATAACATTAATGTGCGGCTCTAAAACAACTGCGGCTTCTAATGTCTATAAAACGATCGCTGAACCCGCTCTGCCCTCTGGACTCTGCGCTCTCTCCAGGCAAATCCCACATCTTTCCTCCAGATGTGACTCCTGTCAGTCATTCCCGCACCGACCGAGGCAGCGAGCGCGCAAACACCGCGAGGTGCAGCAATATGTGTGCAATATGGAATGAGGAACAGATACTCGGAGTTCTCTCTTATTTTATGTATTTTCTACAGAACTATAAAGAAGAATTCCTAGGTATGGATATTCTATACATAGTTACATTGGTCCTACTTGGACCAACTATGTATCTACCATACATGCTAGAAATCACTGTAGTAGACACCACTACTACACCGCTACTACACCACTACTATACTAATAAGACACCACTACTACACAGCTATGACACCACTACTACACAGCTATGACACTACTACTACACAGCTATGACACCACTACTACACAGCTATGTTACCTCTACTACACCACTACTACCCCACTACTACACAGCTATGACACCACTACTACACCACTACTACACAGCTATGACACCACTACTGCACCATTACTACACAGCTATGACACCACTACTACACCACTACTACACAGCTATGTTACCGATACTACACCACAACTATCCCACTACTACACAGCTACGACACCACTACTACACAGCTATGACACCATTACTATCCCACTACTACACAGCTATGACACCACTACTACACAGCTATGTTACCGCTACTACACAACTACTACACAGCTATGACACCATTACTATCCCACTACTACACAGCTATGACACCACTACTACACAGCTATGTTACCGCTACTACACCACAACTATCCCGCTACTACACAGCTATGACACCACTACTACTATCCCACTACTACACAACTACTACACAGCTATGACACCATTACTACACCACTACTACACAGCTATGACACCACTACTATACCAACTACACAGCTATGACACCACTACTACACCACTACTACACGGCTATGACACCACTACTACACAGCTATGACACCACTACTGCACCACTACTACACAGCTATGACACCACTACTACACCACTACTACACAGATATGTTATCGATACTACACCACAACTATCCCACTACTACACAGCTACGACACCACTACTACACAGCTATGACACCACTACTACACCACTACTATCCCACTACTACACAACTACTACACAGCTATGACACCATTACTACACCACTACTACACAGCTATGACACCACTCCTACACCACTACTACACAGCTATGACATCACTACTACACAGCTATGACACCACTACTGCACCACTACTGCACCACTACTACACAGCTATGACACCACTACTACACCACTACTACACAGCTATATTACCGCTACTACACCACAACTATCCCACTACTACACAGCTAGGACATCACTACTACACAGCTAGGACACCACTACTACTATCCCACTACTACACAACTACTACACAGCCATAACACCATTACTACACCACTACTACCCAGCTACGACACTACTACTATCCCACTACTACAAAACTACTACACAGCTATGACACCATTGCTACACCACTACTACACAGCTATGACACCACTACTACACAGCTATGTTACTGCTACTACACCACAACTATCCCGCTACAACACCACTACTACACATTGTAGTGCAGCAAGGGCACCCTTGCTATGTAAATCCAAAAATGCACTGTGCAGTCCTTGCTCATTGCTTACAGATCTGCAGGGCTTCACCCCCCCAAACACCATTCAGGGGTGCCATTCAACTTTTGATGGTGTGGCTGGCAACAAAAGCAATAGTAGCATGGTCCAAGCAGCCCTTGAACCACACTAACATTGATTTTGACGCCAGGCATGCCATCAAAGGGCAAATGGCACCCCCTTAGGCCCTGCAGATCTGTAACCATTGAGCAAGGACGGCACTGTACATTTTGGAATTTACAAAGCAAGGGTGGCTGTGCTGCACTTCGATAGCTTATTTGTGGTCTGGTTAACCAACTACATTTGATGCAATTTATACATGGACATTTGAGGATTGAACAGAACAAAAAAAAAAAAATTCCCCTGAAGAAGTGTCTGACCTCACAAATGCGCTTCTGGAAGAAATGGTCAAACATTCCCATAGACACCCTCCTAAACCTTGTGGACGGCCTTCCCAGAGGAGGTGAAGCTGTTATAGCTGCAAAGGGGGAGCCAACTCAATATATAACCGACGGACTAAGACTGGGATACCATTAACCGGTTCCCGACTGGCGCACGACAATGTACGTCGGCAGAATGGCACGGACAGGCAAAAGGGCGTACAGGTACGTCCCTTTAAGATTGTCGCCGTGCCATCGCATGCGCGTGCGTCGGTCGGGACTCCCGTGAGTCCGGTCGTGGGTCCCGCGGACTCGATCGCCGCGGGGATACCCGCGATCGTCTCACGGGAAGGCTGAACAGGGAGATGCGGAAGTAAACAGCATCTCCCCGTTCTGCCTAGCAACTAGTGACACCAATCTCTGCTCCCTGTGATTGGAGCAGAGATCAGTGTTCACTAAATCACAGCCACGCCCCCCCCCCCACAGTTAGTAACATGTCCCTAGGAACACATAACCCCTACACTGCCACCTAGTGGTTGACCCCTTCACTGCCGGTGTCATTTACACAGGAATCAGTGCATTTAAATAGCACTGATTGCTGTACAAATTACAATGGTCCCAAAAGTGTCCGATGTGTCCGCCATAATGTCGCAGTCACAATAAAAATCGCTGATCGCCGCCATTACTAGTAATAAAAAAAAAATATTAATAAAAATGCTATAAGAAGAATACGTATCGGCCTAAACTGAGTAAAAAAAAAATTTTTTTTTATATATTTTGAGGGATATTTATTATAGCAAAAAGTAAAAAATAATGCGTTTTTTTCAAAATTGTCGCTCTTTTTTTGTTTATAGCGCAAAAAATAAAAAACCGCAGAGGTGATCAAATACCACCAAAAGAAAGCTCTATTTGTGGGAAAATATTATTCTCTCTCCTGACCCTCTTTCTTCTTCTCACCCTCCACCTCGGTCCTCTTACACCCTCATGCCTACCACCCTCACGGGTGGCCCCCCCCCCCAATCCAACCCTTCCATATAGGGCACATAGGAGGGAGAAATTAGAAAATGTAGATTTAGATAATAAAGCGGTGAACTAGGGGGGAGGGAAAGTAGAGGGAAATTTAAAAGGGAATAAAATGGCCGTTAGAAGCCTCAGACACTAAATTTAAGGGAGTTAGACACATTCAATATTTTTTTTTTTTTATTATTATCTTGCCGCTCCCTATATACAAAGGGAATGGTAAGCTTAAGAGTAGGAACAGGGAGAGGGATAAGGCACAAATCACATTCAGTATTTAACCCCTTCACTACCCGCCCATAGTCATATGACGCCCACAAGGTGGATCTCCCATGCTGGGTGGGCGTCATATGACGTCCTCCCATTCCCGGCCGCCTGGGGGGCGCGCGCGAGACACGGTGCGAGTGCCCGGCGGCCGCGGCGATGTCCGCCGGGCACCCGCAATTGCCCGTTAAAACAACGGGACCGCGCGGGACCGTGGAGCTGTGTGTGTAAACACACAGCTCCACGTCCTGTCAGCGGAGAGGAGACCGATCATGTGATCCCAGTACGGAGGAACACATGATCGGTCTCCTCCTCTTGAGTCCCCTCCCCCCACAGTTAGAATCACACATATAGGGAATACATTAACCCCTGCAGCGCCCCCTAGTGTTAACCGCTTCCCTGCCAGTCACATTTACACAGTAATCAGTGCAATTTTATAGCAACGATCGCTGTGTAAACGTGAATGGTCCCACAAATGTGTCAAAAGTGTCCGAAGTGCCTGCCGCAATGTCGCAGTCATGAAAAAAAAAAAATCGCAGATCGCCGCCATTACTAGTAAAAAAAATAAAATAAATAAAAATGCAATAAATCTATCCCCTATTTTGTAGACGCTATAACTTTTGCGCAAACCGATCAATATACGCTTATTGCGATTTTTTTTACCAAAAATATGTAGAAGAATACGTATCGGCCTAAACTGAGTAAAAAAATATTTTTTTTTAAAAAAAAAATGGATATTTATTATAGCAAAAAGTAAAAAATATTGTGTTTTTTTTCAAAATTGTGGCTCTTCTTTTGTTTATAGCGCAAAAAATAAAAACCGCAGGGGCGATCAAATACCACCAAAAGAAAGCTCTATTTGTGGGAAAAAAAGGACGTCAATTTTGTTTGGGTGTAACGTTGCACGACCGCGCAATTGTCAGTTAAAGCGACGCAGTGCCGAATCGCAAAAAGTGCTCTGGTAAGGAAGGGTGTAAAATGGCCCGGTGTTGAATCGGTTAAAACGGTGTTCCGGCCAAAATTATACTTTTTAAATAAAAATACCCCTATAATACGCAAGCCTAATGTATTCTAGTAAAGTTAGTCTGTAAACTAAGGTCCATTTTGTTAGTTTATAGCAGTAGTTTGTTATTTTATAAACTTACATCAGGCCGTGGCCATCTTAAGTGTGGGCATCTGAAGCCAGACTGTATTTCTTCCTGGATCTCATCCTTGCAGATCTCGCACATGCTCAGTGCAGCACAAGCAGTGTAATAGGTTTCAGGTCAGGTTTCCATAGCAAAGGCAGTGTCAGAGGAAGTTGCCGCCCCTTCCCAGGAGGCATTGCAAACAGGATATGATGCGATGGGCCGCGGCCAGGGAGGAGGAAGTGAAAAATTAATACAGCACATATACAGTAGGTGCTGATAAAAAAAATAAAAAAAATATCCAATTCGTTTACAGTGGACACTTTGGTGAGGAATGCTGAAGAGTGAAACTCCACTTTAACCGCTTCAATACCGGGCCATTTTACACCCTTCCTTACCAGAGCACTTTTTGCGATTCGGCACTGCGTCGCTTTAACTGACAATTGCGCGGTCGTGCGACGTTACACCCAAACAAAATTGACGTCCTTTTTTTCCCACAAATAGAGCTTTCTTTTGGTGGTATTTGATCGCCCCTGCGGTTTTTATTTTTTGCGCTATAAACAAAAGAGCGACAATTTTGAAAAAAAACACAATATTTTTTACTTTTTGCTATAATAAATATCCCATTTTTTTTAAAAAAAACAATTTTTTTACTCAGTTTAGGCCGATACGTATTCTTCTACATATTTTTGGTAAAAAAAAACGCAATAAGCGTATATTGATCGGTTTGCGCAAAAGTTATAGCGTCTACAAAATAGGGGATAGATTTATTGAATTTTTTTTTTTTTTTTTACTAGTAATGGCGGCAATCTGCGATTTTTTTTTTTCGTGACTGCGACATTGCGGCGGACACTTCGGACACTTTTGACACATTTTTGGAACCATTCACATTTACACAGCGATTGTTGCTATAAAATTGCATTGATTACTGTGTAAATGTGACTGGCAGGGAAGGGGTTAACACTAGGGGGCGCTGCAGGGGTTAATGTATTCCCTATATGTGTGATTCTAACTGTGGGGGGAGGGGACTCAAGGGGAGGAGACCGATCATGTGTTCCTCCGCACTGGGATCACATGATCGGTCTCCTCTCCGTTGATAGGACGTGGAGCTGTGTGTTTACACACACAGCTCCACGGTCCCGCACGGTCCCGTTGTTTTAACGGGCAATCGTGGGTGCCCGGCGGACATCGTGGCCGCCGGGCACTCGCACCGGGTTAAGAGCGACGCCGCGGGCGCGCCCGCGCGCCCCCAGGCGGCCGGGAATGGGAGGACGTCATATGACGCCCACCCAGGATGGGAGATCCACCTTGTGGGCGTCATATGACTATGGGCGGGTAGGGAAGTGGTTAAGGAAGGGAAGGGGGAAAAGAAGGAAGAACAGGGGGGGGGGGGGGAAGAAAGAGAAACTGGGGGAGTTAGAGAAAGAGGGGGGGGGAGGGGAAGGGAAGAGAAAAAGAGTTTTATATTTTTATATTTTTATGTGTTCTTTTTTTTTTTTTCTCGTTTCCCTCTTATATGTGGGTTGCTGAAAAGGGGGAGGGGGGAATATGGAAGGCTGATAAAGATGTTTTTATGTAGAAATATTTGTATTCATGGTAAAAAGTGTGATGTTAAATGGAAATGTCAAAAAAAAACTAATAAAGATTTGATAATAAAAAAATATATATTTGTGGGGAAAAAAAGAACGTCAATTTTGTTTGGGAGTCACGTCGCACGACCGCGCAATTGTCAGTTAAAGCCACACAGTGTCGAATCGCAAAAAGTGGTCTGGTCTTAAGCCAGCAAAATGGTCCGGTCTGAAAGGGGTTAAAGTTCCTGTGCGTGTGAAGGCGTCCCAATACTTTTTGACAATATAGTGTATAATCTTATAGGAAAACTGTTGTTGATATAAATCGTCTGGTGACAGGGTCTCTTTAATATTCCCTCCCAATAACTGTTGTCAGTCGGCTGCCTCCTGAATGGTGCAGTCCGATGGCTGTTTGATAACACGGCCCGCGTCCATAACACGTGGCGCTACTTATGAAGCCGCGTCGGAGTTAAATTTAGATGTGTGAAACATCTGCGCCACAGAATGTCCCGTCTGTGAAACGAACGCGCTCCAAATATGCAGAAACACATTCTGGAAAAACAAACCAATTACACTTTTTCGACAGGGAACCGAACTGAAGCCTCGCAGAAGTTCACTTTGTATAATAACAAAGGAAAAAAACATACAAACCCCCACGCACGCACACGCACATTTCTTCCAATCTGTTCCGATGCTGGAAACTTAGGAATTTGTGATCCATAACCTAAACTTTCATGAAGTCAAGAACCAGAACACTTGGACCCGATCAGTGGCAACATTCAGCACCAACATGTCCAAATTTGACCGGATCAGAGCCCAAAGGGTGAAAGACTTCGTCCCTCACAAATGTAACCACTGATTTCTCCATTGAAGATCTGGTACAGGGAGGGCAACTTAAAAGGTAAAGAGGCCTTGTGCCTTACAGTACATGGGAGGGCAACTGTGACTGGAAGCAACTTAAAGAAGAGGCTGTGGCAGCCTGTATATGATGGGCACAAGTGGCTGCATATGATGGGCACAACTGGCTGCATTTGATGGGCACAAGTGGCTTCATTTGATTGGCACAAGTGGCTGCATTTACTGGGCACAAGTGGCTGCATTTGACGGGCACAAATGGCTGCATTTGACGGGCACAAGTGGCTGCATATGATGGGCACAAGTGGCTACATTTGATTACACAAGTGGCTGCATATAAAGGGGCACATGTGGCTGCATTTGAATGGCACAAGTGGCTGCGTATGATGGGGCACAAGTGGCTGCATATGATGGGGCACAAGTGGCTGCATTTGATGGGCACAAGTGGCTGCATTTGATGGGCACAAGTGGCTGCATTTGATGGGCACAAGTGGCTGCATATGATGGGGCACAAGTGGCTGCATATGATGGGGCACAAGTGGCTGCATTTGATTGGCACAAGTGGCTGCATTTGATTGGCACAAGTGGCTGCATATGATGGGGCACAAGTGGCTGCATTTGATTGGCACAAGTGACTGAATTTGATTGGCACAAGTGGCTGCATATGATGGGCACAGTGTCTGCGTTTTATGGGCACAGTGGCTGCATTTGATGGGCACAGTGAGGCTGCAATTGATTGGGGGGAGGGGGGTTCAGCATTTTTCAGTTTGTTTGCGCCTAAATCCTGTATAATAATAATAATACGTTTAAGAGATGGGACCCCCCCATTCCACGGCAGAGACAGGGACCCCCGCTCAAATGGAACTGACTTCTAATGCCCCGTACACACGGTCGGAAATTCCGACCACAAAATCCGTCGGATTTTTTCCGACGGATTTTGTCCAACACTGGTGTTGCATACACACGGTCGGACAAAGTTGTCGGAAAATCCGATCATTCTGAACGTGGTGACGTTCGTTGCCTACGACGGAACTACGTAGAGGCTAGTAGCCAATAGCTTTGGTCTTGTAATCTGAGCATGCGTGGCACTTTGTCCGTCGGAATTCGCTACACACGATCGGAAAAAGTCCGATCGGATTTTGTTGTCGGAAAATTTGAGAGCAGGATCTCAAATTTTTTCCGACGGAAAAAGTCCGATGGAGCCCACACGCGGTCGGATTTTCCGACAACGTGGTCCGATAGGACATTTTCCGTCGGAAATTCCGACCGTGTGTACGGGGCATAATAGTCCAACTATAGAAACCAAAAGTGATAGAAATGCTGCAATTAATGCGATAGTGAAAGCAACAAAACCCTTTGTCCTACTCCAAAGCAGAGGTGTGCAGAGCAGGGACAGACTGACCATTTGGCCACTCGGGCACTTCCCGAGGGCCCCAGGCCACTAGGGGGCCCCATCAGGGTTGCCAGCCTCAGTAAAACCAGGGACAGTATGTAAAAATCTGTGTGTTTTTTACATCTGTTTCTGAAATGTCCCTTACCGACATCCTTTTGGTCTAGAAATCCTGATATTATAGCTGCCCCACCTCTCCAGTACCTTCTCAGCCAATAGAAACATGTCTGTGTATACTGTGTGTACATGTCTGTGTATACTTTGTGATTGTATACTGTGTGTACATGTCTGTGTATACTGTGTGTGTGTATACTGTGTGGCCCCATAATCTCTGATTGCCTGGGGGCCCCATAATCTCCTATTGCCCGGGGGCCCCATGAGTTGTCAGTCCGCCCCTGGTGCAGAGAACATATAAACATCAAATCCCCCTGTGATGGAATCCACATGCTCCTCTAAAACGCTACACCCTTCACCGATCCACCTCACGAGAGCCCCTTAGTGCTTCTGGTTAGTGCTGCTTACCAGAGGTTTTATTACACAGCGCCTAGATTAAGGCTTACCTGTAGGTCCAATAAATATCTCCTAAACCTACATGGTTTAGGAGATATTTAGCGATGAAAAGGCATCGCTGTCTACGGCGCATGCGCCGTAGACAGCGGTGCGCAGGCGCACTGAGGGCGCACTGCATATGCCGATCTCACGGCCATATGCCGATCTCGTGCGCATGCGCGGGAGTGACGTCTCGCCGCTCCAGCGAAAGATAGCGCTGGTGCGGCGAGACCCGGAAGTCACTCCGGCCCTGGATGGCGGCGAAGAAGATGGAAGATAAGGACGGCTTCGGGGGCTTCGTTTTGCAGGTAAGTTTTTCATAATGAGCTAGTATGCTATGCATACTAGCTCATTATGTCTTTGCCTTGCAGGGTGTCTTTTTTTTTTTAAGAGGCTTTACTTCCTCTTTAAGATGCCTTTCCACTTGCTTTTATCACTCAGTTGTGGTGGGCACTTCAATACTCCATAACAGGTACAAGGCATTATTACATTATTACAAGCATAAAAACATATTCAGCATATCACCGATGATTTGCGCCAAGCTCACCACCGATCAAAGTTCCTCCTAACAGACCGCCGTGATGAGTCCCGGGATGACGCCAATCGTGTCGCGCTGATGGGTCGCGACACGATTGGCGTCATCCCGGGACTCATCACGATGGTTTGTTTCGAGGAACTTTGATCGGTGGTGAGCTTGGCGCAAATCATCGGTGATATGCTGAATATGTTTTTATGCTTGTAATAAGCTGCATTTTATTGGGGGGGAGATAGTGTTATACCTTTTATTTAAATAAACAATGTGCGAGCATTCCCTTGTATTTTTACATGTAATTTTTAAATCGCATCATTGTGCCTTCAATGCCTTGTACCCGTTATGGAGTATTTAAGTGCCCACCACAACTGAGTGATAAAAGCAAGTGGATAGGATTAGGTACTAGTAGTTGGTTACTAGTTAGGTTAGGTAATAGGTAGGTAGTGGTACCTGCATAAAAAAAGTTTTCTGAATGAGGGCACTCAGGGCATCCAGCTCCGGAATCCATTCACTTGGGCTAACAGGCTGAACAGCTTGCGGCTGGGGGGTGGTGTCAGTGCGCAGCTCGCCAATGCCTGGTGTACCAAAATGGCCGCCCGCTCCGGAGCTAGGCCGAAGCCGAGGACCGCTCCGCGGATCGCATGGGGTGCCGATCCGAACAGGTCGGCCCGTTCGGATCACGGATCGGTCACGATCCGTTGCACCCCTAGTTATAACCCTCCCTTGCTCAATCCAAAATGAAATAGTTCTACTTTAACCACTTCAATACCCACCCATAGTCATATGACGTCCTCGGCTGGCATCCTGGGCGGGTGTCATATGACGTCCTCGGCTTCCTGGCGGTATAGGGGGCATGCCCCCCCCTTGGACACAGATCCACGTCCTGTCCGGGGAGAGGAGACAGATTGTGTGTTCCTAGTATATAGGAACACTGATCGGTCACCTCCCCCAGTCAGTCCCATCCCCCCACAGTTAGAATCACTCCCTAGGTAACACATTTAACCTCTGGACCGCCCCCTAGTGTTAACGCCTTCCCTGTCAGTGACATTTATACAGTAACCAGTGCATATTTATAGCTCCGATCACTTTATAAATGTCACTGGTCCCAAAATAGTGTCCAAAGTGTCCGATCTGTCTGCCGCAATGATCACGATTAAAATTGTAGATTTCTGCCATTACTAGTAAAAAAAGAAATAATAATAAAAATGCCATACAGTGGTGTGAAAAAGTGTTTGCCCCCTTCCTCATTTCCTGTTCCTTTGCATGTTTGTCACACTTAAGTGTTTCGGAACATCAAACCAATTTAAACAATAGTCAAGGACAACACAAGTAAACACAAAATGCAATTTGTAAATGAAGGTGTTTATTATTAAAGGTGAAAAAAAATCCAAACCATCATGGCCCTGTGTGAAAAAGTGATTGCCCCCTAAACCTAATAACTGGTTGGGCCACCCTTAGCAGCAACAACTGCAACCAAGCGTTTGCGATAACGTGCAATGAGGCTTTTACAGCGTCCTGGAGGAATTTTGGCCCACTCATCTTTGCAGAATTGTCCTAATTCAGTTACATTAGAGGGTTTTCGAGCATGAACGGCCTTTTTAACCACTTGCCTACCAGGCACCAACACCCCCCTCCCATCCAGACCAATTTTCAGCTTTCGGTGCTCTCACGCTTTGACTGACAATTACTCAGTCATGCAACACTGAACCCAAATGAATTTTTTGTCCTTTTTTTCCCACAAATAGAGCTTTCTTTTGGTGGTATTTGATCACCTCTGGGTTTTTTATTTTTTGCGCTATAATTGAAAAAAAGACCGAAAATTTTGAAAAAAAACGCATTTTTCTTTGTTTCTGTGATACAATTTAGGAAATTATTAATTTTTCTTCATAAATTTTGGCCACAATTTATACTGCCGCATATCTTTGGTAAAAATACCCAAATTAGTGGAAATTATTTGGTCTTTGTGAAAGTTACAGACTCTACAATCTGTGGTGCGAATTATACAAAATTGATCACATCTGATGCACTGGTGACCGATCTCATTTCTTGTGACCCGAACAAGCCAGGAAAGTACAAATACCCCCCAAATGACCCCTTTTTTGAAAGTAGACATTCCAAGGTATTTAGTAAGAGGCATGGTGAGCTTTTTGATGTTGTCATTTTTTCCCACAATTCTTTGCAAAATGAATTATTTTTTTATTTTTTATTTTTTTTCTACAAAATTGTCATTGTAATAGGTTATTTCTCTCACATGGCATGTGTTTACCACAAATGACACCCAAAAATAAATTCTGCTACTCCTCCTGAGTATTACGATACCACATGTGTGGGACTTTTCCACAGCCTGGCCACATAGAGAGGCCCAACATGCAGGGAGCGCCATCACGTGTTCTAGGAGCATAAATTACACATCTAAATTGTTGACTACCTATTACACTTTTGAAGGCCCTGGAGCACCAGGACAATGACACGTGACACTGACGTGGCACTGATGACACTGACGTGGCACTGATGACACTGACGTGGCACTGATGACACTGACGTGGCACTGATGACACTGACGTGGCACTGATTACACGTGACACTGACGTGGCACTGATGACACGTGACACTGACGTGGCACTGATGACACGTGACACTGACGTGGCACTGATGACAGATGGTACTAATACGGGGCACTGATGACACGTGACACTGATGACAGATGGCACTGAGAGATGGCACTCATACATGGCACTGATATCACGTGGCACTAATATGTGGCACTGATGCGAGATGGCACTAATACGTGGCACTGATGACAGACGGCACTAATACGTGGCACTGATGACACATGACACTGATGACAGATGGCACTGATACGTGGCATTGATGACAGGTGACACTGATAACAGATGGCACGTGACACTGACAGGTGGCACTGATGACAGATGGCACTAATATGTGGCACTGATGACAGATGGCACTGACTACAGATGGCACTGGGGATGGCACTGGGGATGGCATTGGCAGATGGCACTGGGGATGGCACTGGCGGATGGCACTGGCGGATGGCACTGGGGATGGCACTGGCAGATGGCACTGGGGATGGCACTGGCGGATGGCACTGGGGATGGCACTGGCGGATGGCACTGGGGATGGCACTGGCAGATGGCACTGGGGATGGCACTGGCAGATGGCACTGGGGATGGCACTGGCAGATGGCACTGGCGATGGCACTGGCAGATGGCACTGGGGATGTCATTGGGCACAGATGCCATTGGGGACAGATTGCAGTGGTGGCAGTGGGCACAGATGGCATTTTATTATTTTTTTTTTTTTTACAACACTTACGGCGCTGCAGCCGTTCATCTCCCCCTCCTCACACGCTGTCTCTGTGTGAGGAGGAGGAGGAGCGGCGCTGAGAGATGATCTCATATGTTTACATATGAGATCATCTCTCATTGGCCAGGGCGATCGCGCTGTAAACGGCCGCTGTTATTGGCCGTTTACAGCGATCTGTGATTGGCCGTGTCCGAGGGACACGGCCAACACAGAATTTCCCTGCTGCGCGCTCGTGAGCGCGCACAGGGAACGAGGAAAGGTCATACCACAACATCTCAATAGGATTCAGGTCTGGACTTTGGCTAGGCCACTCCAAAGTCTTCATTTTGTTTTTCTTCAGCCATTCGGTGGTGGACTTGCTGGTGTGTTTAGGATCATTGTCCTGCTGCAGAACCCAAGTTCGTTTCAGCTTGAGTACACGAACAGATGGTCGGACATTCTCCTTCAGGATCTCTTGGTAGACAGCAGAATTCATAGTTCCTTTTATCACGGCAAGTCTTCCAGGTCCTGAAGCAGCAAAACAGCCCCAGACCATCACACTACCACCACCATATTTTACTGTTGGTATAATGTTCTTTTTCTGAAATGCAGTGTTCCTTCTACGCCAGATATACTTGGACACACACCTTCCAAAGAGTTCCACTTTTGTCTCATCGGTCCACAGAATGTTGTCCCAAAAGTCTTGGGGATCATCAAGATGTGTTGTGGAGAAATTGAGACGAGCTTTGATGTTCTTTTTGCTCAGCAGTGGTTTTCTCCTTGGAACTCTGCCATGCAGGCCATTTTTGCCCAGTCTTTTCCTGATGGTGGAGGCATGAACGCTGACCTTAACTGAGGCAAGTGAGGCCTGCAGTTCCTTGGATGTTGTTGTGGGGTCTTTTGTGACCTCTTGGATGAGTCGTCGCTGCGCTCTTGGGGTAATTTTGGGCGGCCGGCCACTCCTGGGAAGGTTCACCACTGTTCCATGTCTTCGCCATTTGTGGATAATGGCTCTCACTGTGGTTCGCTGGATTCCCAAAGCTTTGGAAATGGCTTTATAAACCCTTTCCAGACTGATAGATCTCAATTACTTTCTTTCTCAATTGTTCCTGAATTTCTTTGGGTCTCGGCATGATGTGTAGCTTTTAAGGATCTTCTGGTGGACCTTACTGTGTCAAGCAGCTCCTATTTAAGTGATGCCTTGATTGTGAACAGGTGTGGCAATAATCAGGCCTGGGTGTGGCTAGAGAAATTGAACTCAGGTGTGGACAACCACAGTTATAGTATGTTTTAACAAGGGGGGCAATCACTTTTTCACACAGGGCCATGATGGTTTGGATTTTTTTTCACCTTTAATAATAAACACCTTCATTTACAAATTGCATTTTGTGTTTACTTGTGTTGTCCTTGACTATTGTTTAAATTGGTTTGATGTTCCGAAACACTTAAGTGTGACAAACATGCAAAGGAACAGGAAATGAGGAAGGGGGCAAACACTTTTTCACACCACTGTATATCAATAACCTATTTTGTAGACGCTATAACTTTTGCGCAAACCAATCAATATACACTTATTGCGATTTTTTTTTACCAAAAAATAAGTCAAAGAATTAATATTGGCCCTTAACTGAGGAAAAAAATGTGTATATATTTTTTTTTAAATTTGGGATATTTATTATAGCAAAAAGTAAAAAATATTGTGTTTTTTTTTCAAAATTGCTGCTATTTTTTTGTTTATAGCGCAAAAAATAAAAACCACAGAGATGATCAAATATCACCCAAAGAAAGCTCTATTTGTGGGGAAAAAAAATGATAAAAATGTGGTCATTTGGATACAGTGTTGCATGAAAGCTGAAAATTGGCCTGGGCAGGAAGGGGGTGAAAATGCCCAGTATTGAAATGGTTAATGAGCATTTACAGTAATAGACATGTGCAAATTCATTTAGTTACGAATCAAAATTTGGACGACATTTTTGTTATTCGGAGATTCAGAGGTATCCGAATTTCTGAATCACATTAGTAACAAAAGTCAACAAATCCAAAAATTATATAAAAATGAAATAACGTAACGAGAGAGAGAATTTGAAAAATTCAAAAATGAATTTAAAAAAACTTGAAAAGGATTTCAAATTCGAAAAATGTGAAAATGAATTTGAATTCAAAATGGAAACATATTGCAATAAATACAGTTAGGTATAAAAGTGAAACAAGATGATGATAAGAATCGAAAAGAATAGTATAGAAAAAAATAGAATAGGATAGAATGAATATAGCTGTCTTCCGAAATTTGAATCAATTAGAAAATAACGAATATACTAACCGAATCAGAATATACAAAACAAATTCCAAAAGTGAATCATTCCAACATAGCTAATATAAAAAAATTTAATTATTAACTTAACGAAAGATCATGCAGATCTCTAGCATTTAACCCTTGCTTTGTGTATGTGGATAGGCAGTGGGGAGCACTCCTTTAACCAGTTGCCGACCGTCGCACACCGATATACGTCGGCACAATGGCAGCGGTGGGCAAATGGACGTACCTGTACATTCCCTTTAACAGCCGGTGATAGCAGGCGCGTGCCTGCCGCGTACAGTGGGACCGTGCCCGCAGAACCGGCAGACTCGATGTCCGCCAGTCTCCCGGCGATCGTGTCACGGAGCCTCAGAACGGGGAAGTGCCTATGTAAACAAGACATTTCCCCGCTCTGCCTTGTGTCATGACAGAGATCACTGCTCTCTGTCATCGGGATCAGTGATCGCTGTCATGTGACTTGAAGCCCACCCCCCCACAGTTAGAATCACTCCCTAGGACACACTTAACCCCTTCATCGCCCCCTAGTGGTAAACCCCTTCACTACCAGTGTAATTTACACAGTAATCAATGCATTTGTAAAGCACTGATCGCTGTATAACTGACAATGGTCCCAAAATAGTGTAAAAAATGTCTGATGTGTCCGCCATAATGTCGCTGTCACAATAAAAATCGCTGATCGCCACCATTACTAATAAAAAAATTATAATAATTAGACATGTGCACAATAGAAAAATTTGTTTAGTTTCGTTTAGTTTCTGTTAGTTTCAGTTGATTCGTAACGATTCGTAATTTCCTAAGTCGTCAGTGTTCGTATTCAGACGCATTCGTATTTTTGGAAGAGCTATATTTTCGTTGATTTAAAAAGATTCGTATTTCCGTTAATCTAATTTTCGTTGATTCGAAATTCATATTTTCGTAGATTTAGTTACATTCGTACTTTCGTAAGATTGATATATTCGTACTTTCGTAACATTGTTTTCGTAGATTCGTAATCGGAGCATAATTCATAATGTTATGTAATGTGTATGCTATTTACATGTTTAAGAAACAAAGAATTTCTCTCACAAGTCAGAACTTAACTCAAAAATCCACCAAAACACAGTGCCTCCGACCCAACCGCACCCTATCTGGACTCTGGATGGAATATTTCAGAATCAGAACTAACATTCGTTCTTTCGAATTCTCGATCAGCAGAATTTTCGTTATTTCCTATTTTCGTTGTTTTGATTTCCTTTTTCCGAATATTCGTCATTTCGATTTTTTTCGTTCATTTTGATTTTCGTTATTTTTGAATCTTTGTTCGCTATTTTCGTTGTTTCTGTTTTCGTTTTTCGGATTTTCATTCTTTCGTAGAAATATATAAATAATGGGGCGCTAGCATAAATAAGTAAAAGGCTAATAAGAATAATAACAAGAGTGCATTAAAATAAATAATAAGATAAAAATGTGGCGCTGATAGACGTCCACCACTCCAAGGGGGATCATCCAGCAAGGGTGGCTCCAGACACAGCGTCCAAAGGAATTAATGGAATAGAACAAGGAGTATAGCATCAAATAATAAATGGGCTATACAAACAGCATCAAGTGAGTATAAATCAATGTGTCCAAGAAAGATAAAAAGGTGCAAAATAAAAGCTAAAAGTGGCAATAAATAATCAGATAAACAATGGCGAATGACGTGTATATGCAATAATACATTTTTTTTTAAAAATATATCATTAGTGCAAAAAGCAAACCGTGAATAAATGCACCTGTGCAAAAAACAAAAAGCACAAATAAACCTGTGTAGATAAATAATATTGCCGTGAGTCCAGGATAAAAGTGTAAAAATTAAAAAGCAAGTCCTGTACAATCAAACAGATAGTCCCATATAAAGTGCACAATTCATAAACAATCTCCAGGTGAGGTGGTGGATTTTTTATATTTGTGATAGTCTTTAAGGGTGAAACGTAATGCTCCTTTTCATGCAGGTGTCCTGGGCTGTTTCCCCCAACCCCTTACCTTAAAGGTAAGGAAAAACAACCTTACTGGGCTCCTCCGGATCTGTTCCTCTGACTGGGTCCCTGCCAGCTCCTCTCAGGCGGACATGTGGGCAAACAGATTGATGCAATCCATTGTGTAGTATTTAAAAGATTTAATGGATATAAGCAATAAATAACTTACAATACATGCAGAGTTAATGCAACGGTGGATGAAACAACACAAGGTGTGGGCTCCCGGCCGAGATCCCACACAGCTTAACGTCACCAGGCTCTGATTCTCCTCTCCTTACGCGTTACGTCATGCACACATGACTTTCTCAAAGGACTGACACCCCCCCCCCCCCCCCATTTTTTGGTTTGCGCAGTTGTACCCCCCTCGTTTGCATTCATTCTTTCGTAGTTTCGTTGTTTCTTATTTAATTATTTCGTATTTTCGTTGTTTTTCATATTCGTTCTTTTCGATAGTTTGTTATTCGTTAGAATTTTTTGTGAACCATTCGAACCATTCGTTCATTCGTACGATAACGAATATAACGAATTTGAACGGAAAACGAATTCGTAACTAAAAGAATTGCACATGTCTAATAATGATAAAAATGCCCTAAAACTATCCCCTATTTTGTAGACGCTATAACATTTGCGCAAACCAATCAATATACAATTATTGTGATTTTTTTTACCAAAAATATGTAGAAGAATACGTATCGGCCTAAACTGAGGAATAAAAATAGTTTTTTTATATATTTTTGGGGATATTTATTATAGCAAAAAGTAAAAAATATTGCGTTTCTTTTTCAAAATTGACGCTCTTTTCTTGTTTATAGCGCAAAAAAATTAAAACCGCAGAGGCGATCAAATACCACCAAAAGAAAGAAATATTTGTGGGAAAAAAAGGACGTCGATTTTGATTGGGAGCAACGCCGCATGACCGCGCAATCGTCAGTTAAAGCGACACAGTACGATAACAATTATTGCGATTTTTTTAACCAAAAATATGTAGAAGAATACGTATCGGCCTAAACTGAGGGAAAAAATCGTTTTTTTATATATTTTTGGGGGATATTTATTATAGCAAAAAGTAAAAAATATTGCGTTTCTTTTTCAAAATTGACGCTCTTTTTTTTGTTTATAGCGCAAAAAAATTAAAACCGCAGGGGCGATCAAATACCACCAAAAGAAAGATATATTTGTGGGAAAAAAAGGACGTTGATTTTGTTTGGGAGCCACGCCGCACGGCCGCGCAATCGTCAGTTAAAGCGACACAGTACGATAACAATTATTGCGATTTTTTTAACCAAAAATATGTAGAAGAATACGTATCGGCCTAAACCGCGCAATTGTCAGTTAAAGCGACACAGTGCCGAATCGCAAAAAGTGCTCTGGTCAGGTGGGGGGGGGGGGGGTAAAATCTTCCGGGGGGCTGAAGCGGTTAAAGCATTTTACTTTCCCAAATGACAAGGAAGGATAACCAGTTCCTTGATGGTTCTTCTCAGTGTTTAGCTCTTGCTGTAGTCTCCCTCTTAGCCGTAGGGGGTCTGGAAGTTGTGGTTATAATGGGGTTGACATATAAACACCGGCGTAGAGAAAGGTGCGGAAGATGAATGAAAATGGTGGACATCCTCTGTGCTAGTGTTTTTCCACACTTCATATTACCAATTTGTATCTACAGCTTGAAAGAGGCTTATTTTTGCGGGGCAGGAAGCGTAAATCATGGGCCGTCATCTGGGTCGCACATGTTGGCTGAGCAGCGACATGAACAAGGCCATGAGTGGGGCTTCTGTGCGGCCGCGGAGAGGATCCTTCCCAGAAGACCTCTATAAAGACAGCTCGGAGGAGCAGTATAAAGAGCCGAGTGTATCTGTGTGAGGCTCTTGTAAAAGATAATGTTACATGTATACACAATAACTTTTCATCGAGCGTTGGAACCCGTCAAAAAACCCAGCTCTCCATAACCCTTACCGCGCCGCGTACGCCGGGGGCCGGGTCAAAGGGAGATTCGCCGAGCTTCTCTTTGTCTGCAGTCCCTTGGGTAGAGGTCATAACTCATCGGGGCCAATAAAATAAATGATTACTTATTTGCTATTTCTACAGATATTCAGTTACCCCCTCCATATGCAAGTAGCCTTTTTACCGATCGTGGGATTTTCACCTTTTTTTCCTCCGGGAAGGTTGACGTGTAAGAAAGAAACAATGCAAAGTAGACATGTGCAATTCGTTTCGTTTTTAATTCGTTTTCCGTTAAAATTCGTTATATTCGTTCATTCGTTATCGTACGAATGAACGAATGATTGGCTAAAATTATTAACGAATAACGAATTATCGAATCGAACGAATATGAAAAACAACGAAAATCCGAAATAACCAAATTTGAAACAACGAAACTACGAAAGAAGAAAATCCGAAAAACGAAAACAGGAACAACGAAAATCAAAATGAACGAAAAAATTCGTACATTCGTAACTTTTATTTTTTTGTTAAATTGTTAATTTTCCGTGTCTCTTACAATGGCGCTGCTTAACGTGCCTCGAATGGATTGAACGAAAAAATTCGTACATTCGTAACTTTTATTTTTTTTGTTGAATTGGTAATTTTCCGTGTCTCTTACAATGGCGCTGCTTAACGTGCCTCGAATGGATTGAACGAAAAAAAATCGTACATTCGTAACTTTTTTTTTTTTTTCGATTCGGAATTTTCCGTGTCTCTTACAATGGCGCTGCTTAACGTGCTTCGAATGGATTGAACGAAAAAATTCGTACATTCGTAACTTTTGTTTTGCGATTCGTAATTTTCTGTGTCACTTACAATGGCGCTGCTTAACGTGCTTCGAATGTATGAACGAAAAAATTCGTACATTCGTAACTTTTTTTTTTTTTGTTGAATTGGTAATTTTCCGTGTCTCTTACAATGGCGCTGCTTAACGTGCTTCGAATGGATTGAACGAAAAAATTCGTACATTCGTAACATTTTTTATTTATTTTTTTCCGATTCATAATTTTCCGTGTCTCTTACAATGGCGCTGCTTAACGTGCCTTGAATGGATTGAACGAAAAAATTCGTACATTCGTAACTTTTTTTTTTTTTTCGATTCGTAATTTTCCGTGTCTCTTACAATGGCGCTGCTTAACGTGCTTCGAATGGATTGAACGAAAAAATTCGTACATTCGTAACTTTTTTTTTTGCGATTCGTAATTTTCCGTGTCTCTTAAAATGTAATAATAGCATACACATTACATAAAATTATGAATTATGCTCCGATTACGAATCTACGAATGTTACGAAAGTACGAATAAATACGAATGCGTCCCAATTTCGAATAAACGAAAATTAAACTAACGGAAAAACGAATAAACGAAAAAATAACTCTTACGAAAATACGAATCGTTACGAATACGAACACCGACGACTTACAAATTTACGAATCGTTACGAATCAACGGAAACGAAAGAAACTAAATGAAAATAAACAAATTTTTCTGTTGTGCACATGTCTAAAATGATTACTTATTTGCTATTTCTACAGATATTCAGTTACCCCCTCCATATGCAAGTAGCCTTTTTGCCGATCGTGGGATTTTCACCTTTTTTTCCTCCGGGAAGGTTGACGTGTAAGAACGAAACAATGCAAAGCTACAAATAAGGAGAAAAGGGGTTGCAGATGTTTTGCGACTTTGTTACAGTGTAACCTTGGCCAGTTTTTGTTCCGCGTGACCTGGCATATTGCGCACTGTTTATGAGATGGGACCATGGATTTGTTCAAGAGGGAATTCTTTATAACTGAGCTTGGAATAGCAGTAAAAACCAACTAAGATATTATCGTTCATGGAAGGCTTTCCTGTTGCTCCTAAATTCTCCATTCTGTATTACTTCTTTGGCTGTATGGGTGCAAGCACCAAGTAGGAGCTCATCTTCACTCCCAACTGCCAACTTATCCAAGATAAAACAGCCGGTAGCACACCGTAAAATCCAACACTTGTAAAACGTAATAATTCTAGGACAGGGGTCTCCAAACTGTGGCCAGTGGGCTGGATGCAGCCATTTGCCTTTCTTTATCTGGCCCTCCATCCATACGAGGCATTATTCCTTCTACTGACACTAACAATGAGAACACTATTCCTTCCACTGATACCAGTGATGGGGCACTATTTCTTCCAATGACACCAACAAATGGGCACTATTCCTTCCACCGACACCAAATATGGGGCACTATTCCTTCTACTGGCACCAATGATCGGTCACTGTTCCCCCCACTGACACCAACAATGGGGCACTATTCCTTCAATAAATACCAATGGTGAGGCTTTTTTCCTCCCACTGATACCAATGATGAAGCACTGTTCCTTCCACTGGCATCAATGATGGGGCACTATTCCTCCCACTGGCATCAATGATGGGACACTATCTCTCACACTGACACCAAAGATAGGGCACTATTCCTTCTACTGACACCAATGATGGGGCACTATTCCTCCCACTGGCATCAATGATGGGCACTATTCCTCCTACTGGCATCAATGATGGGACACTATTCCTCCCACTGGCATCAATGATGGGACACTATCTCTCACACTGACACCAAAGATAGGGCACTATTCCTTCTACTGACACCAATGATGGGGCACTATTCCTCCCGCTGGCATCAATGATGGGGCACTATTCCTCCCACTGGCATCAATGATGGGGCACTATTTCTCCCACTAATATCAATGATGGGGCACTATTCCTCCCACTGGCATCAATGATGGGACACTTATGCCCCGTACACACGGTCGGAAATTTCCGACGGAAAATGTCCGATCGGACCATGTTGTCGGAAAATCCGCCCGTGTGTGGGCTCCTTCTGACTTTTTCCGTCGAGATCCTGCTCTCAAATTTTCCGACAACAAAATCCGATCTGACTTTTTCCGATCGTGTGTAGAGAATTCCGACGGACAAAGTGCCACGCATGCTCAGATCAAATTACGAGACCAAAGCTATTGGCTACTAGCCTCTACGTAGTCCCGTCGTACGCAACGAACGTCACCACGTTCAGGATGATCGGATTTTCCGACAACTTTGTCTGACCGTGTGTATGCAACACCAGTGTCGGACAAAATCCGTCTGAAAAAATCCGACGGATTTTGTGGTCGGAATTTCCGACCGTGTGTACGGGGGCTATCTCTCACACTGACATGAAAGATAGGGCACTATTCCTCCCACTGGCATCAATGATGGGCACTATTCCTCCCACTGGCATCAATGATGGGACACTATCTCTCAAACTGACAAAAAAGATAGGGCACTATTACTTCTACTGACACCAATGATGTGGCACTATTTCTCCCACTAATATCAATGATGGGGCACTATTCCTCCCACTGGCATCAATGATGGGGCACTATTCCTTCCACTGGCATCAATGATGGGACATTATCTCTCACACTGAAACCAAAGATAGGGCACTATTACTTCTACTGACACCAATGATGTGGCACTATTTCTCCCACTAATATCAATGATGGGGCACTATTCCTCCCACTGGCATCAATGATGGGGCACTATTCCTCCCACTGGCATCAATGATGGGACACTATCTCTCACACTGAAACCAAAGATAGGGCACTATTACTTCTACTGACACCAATGATGGGGCACTATTTCTCCCACTGATACCAAAGATGAGGCACTATTCCCCCCACTAATACCAATGATAGGGAACTATTTCTCCCACTGATACCAATGATGGGGCACTATTCCTCCTCCTACTGACCACAGGCACTACGTACTTTTTCATACTTTCACTGACCACCAAGCCCCAGGCATTTTCTGCTCCCACTGACCACAGTCCGGCCCTCCTATAGTCTGAAGCACAATAATCTGGTCATTTTTTTAGAGCAGAGGTCTCAAACTGGTGGCCCTCCAGCTGTTGCAAAACTACAAGTCCCATCATGCCTCTGCCTGTGGGAGTCATGCTTGTAACTATTGAGACTTCTATCATAAGTACTTTAAACATGTCCCCTTGTGTAAACTTGACGAGCTAGAAATTTGGGGTATCGGAAGTGCCCTTACGATGGTTAGATACCTATGAAAATAACCTTTGACTCTGCTCTAGCCGGAAGACCAGAGACCTTCGACACATTGGCAGTCGTGTGCCCTCGACTGAAATTCTCTACTGCTAGGCACTAATACAAATCTGGTAAGAAGGCTACTCACTCCCTTGGCCATAGAGGGTGCTCCTGTTGGGAAAATCCATCCTCAGCTCAGACAAGCATTTCAGAGGGTATTGCAAGAAAAGAAGGCACCTTCCGAAAGAGTGGGAAGGTTGTGGCGACTGGACACGCAAAAGAGGGTGTTACAGCTTACAAATTGTTGTTATGTCTTAGGAAGAAAAATAGGAATTGTGCAATAAGGAGAGCAGTGTGCACCGGGCTGAACAGTTCCAGATGAAGAACAGAACTGGACAGCATACTCCAGGTGCGGCCGGACCAGAGTCTTCTAGACCAGAGTGGGAGAATTATCATTTTATCTCTGGAGTTGATCCCCTTTTTAATACCAATATTCTGTTTGGTTTGTTAGCAGCAGCTTGGCATTGCATGGCATTGCTGAGCCTATCTACTAGGACCCCCAGGTCCTTTTCCATCCTTGATTCCCCCAGAGGTTCTCCCCCCAGTGTATAGATTGCATTCATATTTTTGCCACCCAAATGCATTATTTTACATTTTTCTACATTGAACCTCATTTGCCATGTAGTTGCCCACCCCATTAATTTGTTCAGATCTTTTTGCAAGGTTTCCACATCTTGCAGAGAAGTTATTGCCCCGCTTAGCTTAGTATCGTCTGCAAATACAGAGATTGAACTGTTTCCCCCATTCCCATCCTCCAGGTCATTTATGAACAAATTAAATAGGATTGGTCCCAGCACAGAACCCTGGGGGACCCCACTACCCACCCCTGCCATTCCGAGAACTCCCCATTTATCACCACCCTCTGAACTCGCCCTTGTAGCCAGTACAATCCATGAACTCACCCTATGGTCCATGCCAACGGACCTTACTTTGTACAGTAAACGTTTATGGGAAACTGTGTCGAATGCTTTTTAAAAATCCAGATACACCACGTCTACGGGCCTTCCTTTATCTAGCTGGCAACTCACCTCCTTATAGAAGGTTAGTAGATTGGTTTGGCAAGAACGATTCTTCATGAATCCATGCTGATTACTGCTAATGATGCCGTTCTCATTACTAAAATCTTGTATATAGTCCCTTATCATCCCCTCCAAGAGTTTACATACCATTGATGTTAGGCTAACTGGTCTGTAATTCCCAGGGATGTATTTTGGGCCCTTTTTAAATATTGGTGCTACACCGGCTTTTCTCCAATCAGCTGGTACCATTCCAGTCAGTAGACTGTCAGTAAAAATTAGGAACAATGGTGTGGCAATTACTTGACCGAGTTCCCTAAGTACCCTCGGGTGCAAGCCATCTGGTCCTGGTGATTTATTAATGTTAAGTTTCCCAAGTCTAATTTTAATTCTGTCCTCTGTTAACCATGGAGGTGCTTCCTGTGACGTGTCATGAGGATAAACACTGCAGTTTTGATTACTGAAGCTCCCCAATTCCCTAGTGAAGACTGAGAATAAATATTGAGAATATTGAATAAATTCAATACCTTCGCCATCTCCCCATCCTTTGTAACCAGATGTCCTTCCTCATTCTTTATGGGGCCAATATGGTCTGTCCTCCCTTTTTTCCCTTTTTTGACGATCGTGGCAAACACCTCACATGTGTGGTTTGAACACTGTTTTTAAATGCGGTCTCTACTCACGTAATAAAAAAAAAATATTTTTATTCTTATTTATTCTACCTTTTATTTATTTATTTTTTTTTAAAAGATCTCAGATCTCATATTTACACTAAAATACAATAATAAAAAAAAAAAAAAAAAAATGTTGTAATTTAAAAAAATGAAATTGGATCAGCAGCAAGAGTTGTCATGCTGTGGTGAGTCGGCTGCCAACACCATAGCAACGGGTACTGCTCTAGAGTGTCAATGGTTGTTATGTTACTGGTGGCTGGCTAGCCTGCCTGCCACATGTCAACTCATGATCCAGGGCAAATTGGGTCCTCTTGTTGTGGCACCCCAGGAGTCCCCCAAATGGCCCTCCAGTTGAGAAACACTGACCTAAAACGAATGGATGTCCTCCATGGTCATAACCTCTTGGGTTCCATTTCTAACTACACCAGTTGAATGAATGTACCTCATGGGCTTCATGACCATTAGACATGTGCAATTCGTTTATTTTTTTTTTTGTTTTTAGTTTTTTTTCGTTATTTTCGTTCATTCGTTATCGTACGAATGAACGAACGATTCGCTAAAAATTTTAATGAATAACGAATCGTTCGAATCGAACGAATCCGAAAATAACGAAAATCCAAAAAAAACTAATTAGAAACAACGAATGTACGAAAGAAGAAAATCCGAAAAACAAAAACAGGAACAACGAAAATGAAAATGAACGAAAAAATTCATACATTCGTAACTTTTTTTTTTTGTTGAATTGGAAATTTTCCGTGTCCCTTACAATGGTGCTGCTTAACGTGCTTCGGATGGATTGAACGAAAAAATTCGTACATTCGTAACTTTTTTTTTTTTTTTTTTCGATTCGTAATTTTCCGTCTCTCTTACAATGGTGCTGCTTAACGTGCTTCGAATAGAAAAAATTCGTACATTCGTAACTTTTTTTTTTTTTTTTTCGAATCGTAATTTTCCGTGTCTCTTACAATGGCGCTGCTTAACGTGCTTCGAATGGATTGAACGAAAAAATTTGTACATTCGTAACTTTTTTTTTCGATTCGTAATTTTCCGTGTCTCTTACAATGGCGCTGCTTAACGTGCTTCGAATGGATTGAGCGAAAAAATTCGTACATTCGTAACTTTTTTTTTCGATTCGTAATTTTCCGTGTCTCTTAAAATGTAATAATAGCATACACATTACATAAAATTATGAATTATGCTCTGATTACGAATCTACGAATGTTATGAATGTTACGAATCTACGAATAAATACGAATGCGTCCGAATTTCAAATAAACGAAAATTAAACTAACGGAAAAACGAATCAATGAAAAAAGAACTCTTACGAAAATACGAATCGTTACGAATACGAACACCGACGACTTACGAATGTACGAATCGCTACGAATACGAACACCGACGACATACGAAAATACGAATCGCTACGAATACGAATACCGACGACTAACGAATTTACGAATCGTTACGAATCAACGGAAATGAAAAAACGAAACGAAAATAAACAAATTTTTTTGTTGTGCACATGTCTAATGACCCTGTAACCTTATATACTGAAGGCCTTGAGCTGTATTTGTCTGTATCCTTTTTTGTGTCTCATTTGACATGTTGTGTTTTTGTATTTGCTTTGAAAACAAAAAATTGTGAATTTTATTTTTTGCTGATAGAGGTCCTTCAACTCTATAAAGTTCTGAAACCCAGCTGGCCACCATTACAGGCTTCAAGGCGTTAATACCAAGTTTTACTTTATAGTCTCTCTATAAGATTGTCCCGACTTTTCAGAGTTGAGCCTTTTTTTTTTGTCTTAACTTTGAACTTGATGCCTCTAAGCTCCTGACATTTGGGACTAGAAACCACAAAGATCCGCAGAGAATACGCGTCAGCCTGGCAGTCATTATCCTTTCGTATCCTGCGCAATTCAATCCACTTAACAAGCTCAACTTGCAGGGCAACGATGCTTAAATGGGCTACAACTGTCACAAAATGTATTGTGTGCTGCGTCATGGGGTTTACTCATGCAATAAAACCTTTTCTGCTCAACTTTATGTTTAAGTAAAGGGCTGTGACTAAATCTACGGCTCATTCACACAGTTTATGGGGTTTTTGATGTGGTGCATTCACGGTGCGCCTACATTAACAAGGAAAAGACTGTAGATGGCATCTCTAGTTTCCAGTGAAATGTACGAGAATTTAGACAGAAATTGTAAGCTCTTCTCAGAAGAGTACATATTGGAAGAGAAAACAAAAAGGTTACTGGCGTACAATGCAGAAGTTAACCTTTGCCCATGTCCATTCACTGGAGCCATACCGTAATCATCAAAGTTCATGCTTCCTTCTGACTGGTGAGATCTAACTCTGCCTGAGCAGGGGTGACACTTTCAGTGGTACCAGATAATCCAGGTCTCGTTCCCTCTTCACATTATGGTTTCTCCACAAATCCCAGTGTGTACTCCTTTAAGGGGTCGGGGCTCAATTGCGTGCGCTCAATACCTCAAACAGGACAGGTAAAACATCTCCATAGTGTAATACTAAATGTATCCAGTAACATGTATTTTATTTATTTAATATACTCTCACATAAATAAAAAAAAAAGCAAAACGGTTATCTCAATCAAAGGATCAGGAGGCTAAGGCAAAACGGCAGCACCTCAACTTCCGGTCATGGTGCGCAATGGCATCACCCTGCATGTTACGTCACGACCACGTGACTTATTCAGAGGATATCTCTGCAGAAAGACCACTTCTTCCCTAAAGAGAGTAAGGGTCCTTCTCTTCTATAATCAGGCTGTAGTTGCTTTTGAAAGAAGACAAACTGTAACCTTTTGTTTTGATGCATATGGAATGTATTGATCTGATTTAAAACTAAAAGATCAAATGTGTCACAGAGAGAAGTCTGTGCGCACAAGAAGCATTCTGGGAGATACAGGAGGGTACCTGAGGCTGTGTGTAGACACAGGTGCCACAGAGGTGCTCAGGGTGCACTAGAGTCACAAGGTGGCAGAGGATGTATAGGGGTCACTGGAGACATAGGACTGCATAGGGGGTAACAGAGATTACTGGAGGCACTGGAGTCATTGAGGACACACAGGGGTCACATAAATCACTGAAGACACAGAAGTACTGGGGTTACTGGAGCATGGAGTCCACAGGAATGCTGGGATCATTGGAAACACAAGGGTTCACTGGAGGCATCGGTATCTTTGGGAAACACAAGTGCACAGGGGTCACAGAAATCACTTAAGACACAGTAGTACTGGGGTTACTGGAGCATGGAGTCCACAGATATGCTGGGATCATTGGAAACACAGGGGTCACTGGAGGCATCGGTATCTTTGGGAAACACAAGTGCACAGGGGGGTCACAGAATTCACAAGAGCATTCGGGTCACTAGAGAAATGGATCACTGGTGTTCACAAGGGTGCAGAATCTCTGGAGGCATAGGAGTGCTGGGGTCACTGGAGACACTGGGGTCATTGGCGTGCACAGGGATCTCAAAGTCACTGGAGGCACAAGAGTGTTGGGATTACTGGAAACACAGGGATCACTGGAGGCACCAGGATCACTAGAGACACACAAGTGCACTGGGGGTCACTGAGGTCACTAGAGGCAACAGGATCTCGGGGGACACACAAGTGTACATGGGTCACAGAATTCACAGAGTTCACTGAAGACACAGGAATACTGGGGTCACTAGAGAAATGGATTACTCGAGGCAAGAGAGGTACAGAGTCACTGGAGGCACAGGGGTGCTGGGGTCACTGGAGCCACTGTAGAGCACAGGGATCTCAGTCACTGAAGGCCAAGAGTGTTGGGATCTCTGGAAACAGAGGGGTCACTGGAGGAACCAGAATCACTAGAGAAAGTAATAAAATTCCTGCGAGACACACAAATGCACCAAGGTCACTGAGGTTACTGGAGACATGGGGGTCACTGTACTACACAGGGGTCACCAGGGTCACTGAAGGCATTGGGATACCTGGGGACACACGACTGCACAGGGGTCACATAATTCACTAAAGACGCAGAGGTACAACACAGGGATCACTGGAGGCATCGGTCATCCGCACAAGACTGCTGGGATCACTGGAAACACAGGGATCACTGAAGGAACCAGGATCCCTAGAGACCGACGAGTGCACTGGGGTCACTAAGGGCACTGGAGGCACCAGGATCTCTGGGGACACACAAGTGCACAGGGGTCAAAGAGTTCACAGAAAACACAGGAACATAGGAGTCATTAGAGAAATGTATCACTGGAGTCCACAGAGGTGCAGAGTCAACGGAGGCACAGGAGTACTGGGGTCACTGGAGACACTGGGGCCACTGTAGGGCACAGGGATCTCAAAGTCACTGAAGGCATAGGAATGTTGGGATCTCTGGAAACACAGGGAACACTGGAATCACTAGTGACACATGAGTGTGCAGAAGTCACTGAGGTCTCTAGAGACACCGGAGTAATGGGGTCATTAGAGACATGAGGCACTGTAGTGCACAGGGGTTTCAGAGTCACTGGTGGTACAGAAGCAGTGGGATCACTGGAGACACTGGGGCCACTGTAGAGCACAGGGACCTCAAAGTCACTGAAGGCACAGGAGTGTTTTGATCTCTGAAAACACAGGGGTCACTGGAGGCACTGGAATCACTAGAGACACATGAGTGTGCAGAAGTCACAGAGGTCTCTGGAGACACAGGAGTACTGGGGGACCACTAAGGTCTCTGGGAGACACTGGAGTGCTGGGGTCATTGGAGACATGGGTCACTGTAGTGCACAGGGGTATCAGAGTCACTGGAAGCACAGGAGCACTGAGATCACTGGAGATAATGAGGCCAATGGAGGCACAGGAGTGCTGGGATCACTGGAGACCCTGGGGTCACTGAAGGCACAGGATCACTGGGATCACTGGGGTCACTGAATGCACAGGAGCGCTGGGATCACTGGAGGTAAAGGAGTGCTGGGATCACTGGAGACACAGGGGTCACTGAAGGTGTCAGGTCACCTGAGTCCAGATGACAGGTGCACTCTGTAGAAGTCAGGAGTGCACCACTAAGGTAGTGGACCCTAGGACTGACTGCTGTGGATTGAACTCTGGGAGGTTCAGGAAGCAGATCTACTGGAGCATCAACACAGATCCCACTGGGAGCTACAGAATAGATTCCCCAGGGCGCAGAGTCTAAGAGCCAGCCGGTGTTTACCAGAGCCTCTAGTGTTGAGGATGGACTGCGCTGCAGTCTTTCTCCAGGTCGCGGCCCCCAGGGTCTCACAGCTCACGGTAGACTACAGGAGAAAGAGGAAGGAAGCAGCAGGCTGGAACAACAAGGATAGTAAAGGGATAAGCCAAGGTCGGGGCAACTAGCAAACAAGGATAAACATAGAACACGCCAAAGGTCAGGGTCACAAGCAGACAGGGATAGTCGAGAACAGGCCAAGATCGGTAACTGGAATCAGACGTAGGAGACACAGCAAGTCGCACACGAAAGCTAAACACACAATGGTTGATCAGCAAGGTTGGCTTGCAATGAACAAGTTAATATAGTGTTCCTAATTAGAGGCTGAGGTGAAGCTATGCTGAGGGAAGATTATATAAGCAGTCAGGTGAGGGTGGCTGGCCTCTAAAGGTGAACACATGGAGGAGAGGTAAGCTGACAGACAAAGATTACTGCATAACCATGACAGGAGGTACAGGAGCGGGAGCACTGGGATCACTGGAAGCAAAAGAGGGCTGGGATCAATAGAGACACTGGGGTCACTGGAGCTGGGGTCACTGGAGGCAGAGGAGCAGCTGGAATAACTGGAGACACTGGGGTCTGGGGTCACTGGAGTAACAGGAGCGCTGGGATCACTGGAGGCAAAGGAGTGCTGGGATCACTGGAGACACTGGGGTCACTGGAGGTACAGAAGCGCTGGGATCACTGGAGGCAAAGGAGCGCTGGGATCACTGAAGGCACTGGGGTCACTGGAGGTACAGAAGCGCTGGGATCACTGGAGGCAAAGGAGCGCTGGGATCACTGAAGACACTGGGGTCACTGAAGACACTGGCAGAGAACCGCTGGGATCACTGGGTCACTGGAGGCACTGGAGACACTGGGGTCACTGGAGGTACTGGAGGTACAGGAGCGATGGGATCACTGGAGGTACAGGAGGTACAGGAGTACTGGGATCACTGGAGGCAAAGGAGTGCTGGGATCAATAGAGAAACTGGGGTCACTGGAGGCAGAGGAGTGCTCGGATCACTGGAGACATTGGGGTCACTGGAGGTACAGGAGCACTGGGATCACTGGAGGCAAAGGAGTGCTGGGATAAATGGAGACACTGGGGTCAATGGAGGCAGAGGAGCGCTGGGATCACTGGAGACACTGGGGTCACTGGAGACACAGGAGCACTGGGATCACTGGAGACACCGGGGTCACTGGAGTTACAGGAGCGCTGGGATCACTGGAGGCAAAGGAGCGCTGGGATCACTGGAGACACTGGGGTCACTGGAGGCAGAGGAGCGCTGGGCTCACTGGAGACACTGGGGTCACTGGAGACACTGGGCTCATTGGAGTAACAGGAGCGCTGGGATCACTGGAGGCAAAGGAGTGCTGGGATCACTGAAGACACTGGGATCACTGGAGGCAAAGGAGTGCTGGGATCAATAGAGACACTGAGGTCACTGGAGGCAGAGGAGCGCTGGGATCACTGGAGACATTGGGGTCACTGGAGGTACAGGAGCGCTGGGATCACTGGAGGCAAAGGAGCGCTGGGATCACTGGAGACACTGGGGTCACTGGAGGTACAGAAGCGCTGGGATCACTGGAGGCAAAGGAGCGCTGGGATCACTTAAGACACTGGGGTCACTGGAGACATTGGGGTCACTGGAGGTACAGAAGCGCTGGGATCACTGGAGGCAAAGGAGCGCAGGGATCACTGAAGACACTGGGGTCACTGGAGGTACAGGGGTCACTGGAGACACTGAAGGCACAGGAGCACTGGGGTCACTAAAAACACTGCAACAGGGGGGGCTCAGCTTAGTTGTAGAGATATGTTTCTCAAATGTTGAGCATTGTATAATCTCACTCTTTAAAGCTGGCACCCATCCTGGCTGGCGAAGGTGCCAGCGCTACAGAGAGGTGATTGTGACAAACTGGACTTTACCTTTGATTCAGCACGTACTATAACTAATCTGCTGGCAACCTTCTGGAGAACCATTCCATAGACCATGTTATTGAACAATGTCCCCCCCCCCCCCCCCCTACAAGTGATTGAGCAGAGATTGAATTTTGCCAACTTTTGCCCTGCTTTCCTAAAGTTATGTTTCGCAGAATTTAAACACATTGCACAACATCATGTTACGTCGTAAGATGGAAGAAAAATAATCAATAATGAGTTCTATAGACCTCATTTCCGAGCTGGTCCCTCCCCCCCCCCCCCCCCAACGCTGTTTTGCTTAAATGCTCTTCGAGTTCCTCCCTTGTTTGTACACAGTGATCTATGAAGTTGGGTTATTAGGTTACAGTTTACAATGTCAAATTTAATGTAAGTTGAAGAGGCTCTCGAAGCCAAAACACGGGCTTGGCGTGACGGCCTTGATGGATTCCGCAATAAATATTTTGTGTCGTTTTACAGAGAAGGAGCCAGATTTCGGAGAGGAACAAGCAGGACAGCTGCTGAATATCTGAGGAGTTTAACCCCTCAGTATATGATGACTTTACGAGACAATATTCACAAGTGGAAGGTTGGTAAACAAGAAGTGCAGAGTTTAGTGTTCTATGGACTTTGGTTGCACCTCCACCCAGACTATGGACATTGAATGATATACCGTATATACTCGAGTATAAGCCGAGTTTTTCAGCACATTTCTTTGTGCTGAAAGTGCCCCCCTCAGCTTATACTGGAGTCAAGCACCTTTCTGCAGAAAAAAAATGACATACTACAACATATCCAAATTTGGGGTTCCTAGCATTAAGTGGCCCCGAGATACGGGGCCCCAAAGTCGGTTCGGAAAATGTCATTCTCTGCTGCAGAAAAGTGCTTGACATTTTCTGACCCGATTTTCGGGCCCCGTATCTCTGGGACACTTGGTGCTAGGAAGCCCAAATCTGGTATGCAAACCCAGTGGAACTAGCACTACAACATATCCATTTGGGGTTCCTAGCACCAAGTGGCCCCGAGATACAGGGCCCCAAAGTCGGTCAACTGTGTCCACTGCAGCAATGTCATTTCGGGACCCTTTGGGTCCAGAGACCCCACATTTTGGCTGCAGCTAGGGGGCATCTAGGAACCCTTAACTACCAAGTTTGAAGTTCAGGAGACCTATGGCTGCAAATGGGCACAGTGAGGCTGCAAATGGGCACAGTGAGGCTGCAAATGGGCATTGTTGACCCTCTTTTCCACTTCCAGTAGCTGCGCATTTCTCAGGCTTATACTCGAGTCAATACGTTTTCCCAGTTTTTTGTGGTAAAATTAGGTGCCTCGGCTTATATTCGGGTCAGCTTATACTCGAGTATATATGGTACATATTCTTTATAAGCAATAGAAGAGCTTTAAGGTGGTTGTAAAGGCTCACGGTTTTTTACCTTTATGCATTCTATGCATGAAGATAAAAAAAATTCTGTGTGCAGTAGCCCCCCCCCCCCCCCCAAACTTACCCAAGCCCCATCTCGATCTATCAATCACTGGCTGAGACAGCAGCAGTTGCCATTGGCTCCAGCTTCTGTTAATCACAGCCAGTGAGCAAATGAGGAGAGAGCAGGGGCCGAGCCGTGAATGGACACACAGGGCAACGGTTCAGGAGCGGGCCTGCTTGGGGTGCCCCCATAGCAAGCTGCTTGTTATGGGGGCATTAGGCATGAGGGAGGGGCCCAAGAAAAAGACGGAAGCTCTGCACAGAGCAGGTAAGTAGAACATGGTTGTTATTTAACCACTTTAATACCGGGCCTTTTCACCCCCTTCCTGCCCAGGCCAATTTTCAGCTTTCAGCCCCATCATTTGTGTCACTGGGAGGAATTGTGCTCCATCATTAGTGTCAGTAGGAGGTATTGTGCCCCATTGTTGGAATCACTTAGAGGAATTGTCCCCTATCATTGGTGTCATTAGACCCCATTATTGGTGTCATTGGAAGAAAATGTTCCCCATTGTTGGTGTCATTGGGAGGAATTGTGTCCCATCATTGGTGTCATTGCACCCCATTAGTGGTGTCATTGGAAGAAAATGTTCCCAATTGTTGTTGTCATTGGGAGGAATTGTGTCCCACCATTGGTGTCATTGGGCCTCATTATTGGTGTCATTGGGAGAAAATGTGCTCCATTGTTAATATCATTGGGGAGAATAGTGCCCCATCTTTGGTGTAATTGGGAGAAATTGTGTCCCTTCATTGGTGTGAGTGGGGCTGATTATGTCCCATTGTTAGCATCAGTGGATGAAACATTCCCCCAAGGGCCGCATAAAAGCAAGCAAAGGGCCGCATCTGGCCCCCGGGCCACAGTTTGGAGACCCCTGGTTTATAAGATCTTATGTGTATATTTATCAGCTCTTTGATCGCCATTACTTTACACCTGTTATTTCATTATTTATGCATTTTATGTGCACTTTTTTTGATCACTTTTATTTTTCACATATCTTTCATGGGAATTTTTGATCTTGCACCTTAACCCCTTAGGGTGTCACATTATTCATTGTAATTTGTCATTTGCTCTTCATTGCACTTGTTTTCACCCCTTCAATTTGCAGTGATTGCAGCGTGATTGGCCGAGCGACAACCGTGCCAAAATCGCGGTGCGATTGGGGTGCCATTAGAAGCAACGGCATCACAAATGCGTCCCACATCGATTTCAAATCGATCAGCGATCCCAACCAGGATCAGGTGGGATCCTGCTAGTCTATTCAGGCCATTTGTATAGCTAATATGCTTTTTTTCGTCAAATAAAAGGCATCAGAGGCCAGGCACCAGGGGTCAAGTCCTGGGGAAAAAAGTGTGGGAACTCCCACCCAAGATCCACTCGCCCACCAAAAAAAAAAAAAAAAAAATGATACGCTCATATGTTTCAAAAGTGGTATTTTTCATCCAATTTTCATATTGTGTGTATGAAGCTTAACTGTTAGTTAAACAATCCTCAATAAAAATAAATACGGTAATTCTCTGAATAATCGGCATTCATTCAATTGAGCTTCCAATGCGAATGTGAACATCATGTTCTGAACTTTATTGGGGAATGTTATTTTGTATATAGAGTGTTTATGTGGTGAGTTTACACTTTTCATTGAACAGAGTTTGGATAACACAGGGTTAAACGGAAAGGTCATAAATGAACTGCACATTATCTGGACAGAATGCTTGGGGAGATATTGATGTGTTCCTGCTTAGATGTATGTTAGCTTGGGGGGGGGGGGGCTGCAAACTCTGCAGGGCCCCAACACACACTCGCTGCTATTCCAACCCTTCACATATTTCCACATAAACTTCCCTCCTGGCATTAAACTTTGCCAGGTATTGTGCTCAGCTTACCACCCCAAACTGATGTTCCTTCCTCAGCTCACCTCTCTCCCTGCATGTCCTGTGAGCAGAATAGCTGTGCTCCTCCTCTGGGTTCTCTCATCATATGGCACTGAAGATAGAGGAGGGGGGGATTCAGCGGGACACACAGAGCAAGTACGCAGGAGACGGGGGGGGGGGGGGGGATAGATGAGGAGACAAAAAATCAGGCGGGGCCGGCGGGGAGGAGCGCATCACGAGAGGTCTGACTAAATACAATCTCTTAGCAGTAGGGACCTGATCTACCCATCAGTTAGCTGTGATTGACAGGTAGATCGAAGCGGAAGCTGTCATGGGGCCTCCTACTGGCAATGCCTGAATGGTCAGGTGTGCGACACTTACTATTGCGAGCTGTGTCGGCGGCTGCTGGTGTAGCACCTGCCACACGGCTCACATACTTAAAAGTCTTGCAGGACACGGCTGCTAACGGAACTGAGTTCCTGTTGTGGAAAAAGTACAGGAACTCCGCTCCCATGCGTTCCCACAGGACTTGAGCCCTGCCAGGCACTATCACAGAGGACAATGCAAAAATGAAAATGTCAGCTCTACTGAACAATTCCAACTCCCACTGACAATATGTCTGCTGTGATCCCATCCTTAAAATGTTTAACTCTTACAACTGATTGGGCCAATTCTATACACCGTTGTTACTTATTTCTGGCATTGAACCTGCAAACTTTTCAGACCAAGGTTTATGATTCAGGAACGTTGCAAATCTCTGCGCTTCCCCGGGAACCCAATGGTAGAGGCCAACCCAAAACCTCATCACCCCAAAAAAAGGGACTTTTTACGTTTACTGGAGTTTTCTTTAATACGATTCTACTGCAAACAGCAGCTGTTGGGTTATATTAGCGAACAATGGGCAGCAGTCATACGCGCGGGCGTTTTCTCGTCTTGATGAATTGGAGAAATTAAGAGCAGCACCCCCCACAGACATCGCGTCGGACCTTCTTGCACCTCATAAATTACCTGGCCAAACACAATGGACATTCTGTTCCCGGTAAACAAGTTCTGAAAAGTAATTGGACTTCTGTTCCTCCTTCGGTAGCCGATCTTGATAATTTATCAGCGCAATTAGCCGGACCCACAAAGCGGGCGCTGTATCAGAGATAGAGAGGAGATTGAACGGCCTGTTGTTGCACTTTTCATAGTTTATGAAGTTTTACTTTGTCACCTTCTCTCACATCAGAAAGGATTCATTAAATTAAGAATGGTCAGGAGGTTTTTGAGGCCCTCGGTTAAGGTGGTGGCAGTACGGGTGGAGGAGGGGGAATAGGTGTGATTTTTTTGGGGGCAGACGGTGAACATACTTCAAAAACCAGGAATGCGGATTCAGATTTATGAGATGCTGCTTTAATATTCTGTTTAAAGCGAGGAAGTTAAATTTTGCATGACTTGAAGCCCAACAGTACCCTCAGCCGGGCTCCCCTCCTGCCTAGACATCCTCTTTTGTTTCAGAAGTCTCTAGGCTGGTTACATGACACAGCAGGGTCTTCTTTCTTTTCATCTATTCTCTAGGTTGATTAGGCCTTACTGTATCCATTCCCTGTATCATTATACTGTAAGCCATTGGTGCTCAACCTGTGGCCCTCCAGCTGTTGCAGAACTACAAGTCCCATCATGCTTCTGCCTTTGGGAGTCATGCTTGTAACTGTCAGCCTTGGAATGCCTTATGAGACTTGTAGTTCTGCAATAGCATGAGGGCCACAGGTTGAGCACCCATGCGGTAAGCGCAAGGCTCTATGGGCATGTTACCCCTGGGGGCAGGGGCGGACTGACCATTCGACCACTCTGGCACTGCCCAAGGGCCCTGGGCCACTAGGGGGCCCCATCAGGGTTGCCAGCCTAAGTAAAACCAGGGACAGTATGTCAAAATCTGTGTTTTTTTTTTACATCTGTTTCTGAAATGTCCCTTACTCAAACACTGGCAGGCAGGTGCGGTACAAAATCAGCAGGCAAGGCGTAGTCGTGAAGCAGGCCGGGTCGTTAACAGGCGGGCAGCAAAGAACCAAAGGAACAGGCAGAAGAGATGTCGGGACAAGCCGGGATCGGAGACAGGCAGCAGGTATGGAAGGTCGGGAACAAGCCGGGTACTGGAATCAGGTAACAGAAGTCAGGTAGCAAGGATAGCTGGTAGCTGGGGGTCACTGGAACGCTGTAGACCGGACAGCAAGATGGCATGGCCAAGATCCTCTTTAAATAGCGCTCCTGGTGCCAAACGGACTCAAACAGCGTGCTTGCGCGCTCCCGTGCGTCCGTGCGCGCTCCCGCGCGCCCGCGCGCGCGCTGAGCGGCTCTTCTAATGGAGACACTGTAGCCAGCTCTCCTACCAGCAGTCAGGGATCCTGGACGCCTTTCTTGACACTTACCGACATCCTTTTGGTCTAAAAATCCTGAGATTATAGCTGCCCCACCTCTCCAGTACCTTCTCAGCCAATAGAAACATGTCTGTGTATACTGTGTGGCCCCATAATCTCTGATTGCCTGGGGGCCCCATAATCTCCTTTTGCCGGGTGGCCCCATGAGTTGTCAGTCCGCCCCTGCCTGGGGGTGTGCCTAGGACACCCTTGGCTCACAGGGGATGGGTTGAATTCTACTGGGTGTTGAATGACCCTGGAGAACATGGTGGTGAGTCTAGACAGGACAGACCCGGAGAAGAGGTGGGCTATTTATTTAGGAAGTTTAAACTTGGGCTCTGGAGAGCTGGGCCGGAAAATAAGGGGTGGGCAGAAGGGGAAGCTGCCCTGGGCACAGCGTGTATTGTAGGGATGGAGGCACCGCAAGTTCCTTCTACTATAAGACTGACCGGAGTAGTGGCAGCGGCATCATTACTTCAGTCAGCCCATCTCAAGGAGAGGAGGAGAGAGCAGAGAGGAGGTGCCGTCTGTGCTCTTTCCCCCTCCTTCTCATGAGCTCACAATTAATGAAGGGGGGGGGGGACAATTTGGCATCTTTGCCCTGGGCACTGGATGACCTTGTCCTGGCACTGCCAGGGAGGTCTCCACCAAGTACCAAAATTAAAATTTTGGAAGTTCTGACTACACTTGCTGCCTACATTCCGGGTAGGGACTAATCTGTAGACCTTTCCGTACACTCCATCTGCCTCTGACTTTGTCATTGGTGCCAATGTGCACCATGACAGCCGGGTCTTCCCCAGCCCCTCCCAGTAATCTGTCCACCAGATCCGTGATGTGCCGAACCCGAGCGCCCGGTAAACAACAGTTCGGCACTTCGGGTCTTTGTTACAGATTGCCCTGTCTGTCCTTCTAAGAATTGAGAACCCCTACCACCAGAATCTGTCTTTCCTTTCCCTTCACTTCCCCCCCAATCTCACTGGAGGAGTTCTTCCCCCAGCAGCTAGGAGAGTCCCTCAGCTCTAGCAGTGCTGGTCCCTGACTGGTTTCCCCAATGTCTGAATGTCTGAAAAAAGTTCTGCGGACGCCCATGGAGCCTCCAATCTTTGCGTGCACAAGAGAGTGAGTGGCCTAGAGCTCTCAGACATTTTATTCAAGAACTGTAGGATGTTAACATTGGTCTTCCAGCCAAAGAGGTATAGCAAGACAAACAAATGCTGGCTGACCCCAGTGAGCCATAATTATTCATAAATGTTCTTTGGGAAAACGAATGCCGCGTACACAACACCGGACTTTCCATCAGAATAAACTGCGACGGTCTTCCCGACGGAGTTTCGACAGAGTCCCGAACGAACGGACTTGCCCACACACGATCGGACTAAAGTCCGTTCGTTTCGAACGTGATGACATACGACGGGACTAGAAAGGGAAGTTCAATAGCCAGTAGCCAATAGCTGCCCTTGCGTCGTATTCGGTCCGTCGGACCAGTATACAGACGAACGGTTTTCCCGGATAGAAATTGATTCTGTCGGAAAGATTTAAAGCATGTTCTATTTCTAGGTCCGTCTGAACTTTTTTTTTTAAGAGTCAAAATTGTTCCTTTATTGAAGCAAAATGTCAAACAGGTTACAACATGTGTCCAACATGGACAAATTCAAATACTCATTACAGTAAGCAAAAATACACCATTAGTCGAAAGAAAGGATAACAGCAATACAGCAGCAACGGGGTTATACGTTAATATCATGGTCTGGTATCCAATAAATCCCCGTGCCTTCCCCCCCGATCCCCCGTCCCCCACTGTATTCATCCTCGGGTCACCTCCTTCATCCGGTCCAGGGCTTCCATACCCTATCAAATTTTTGGGGACAGTTCCTGTTTATGTATGTCAACTTGTATAATGGGAGTACGGCGTTGATGGACTTTTCCCAGGCACTGATTGTGGGGGGTGAGGGTGCATTCCAATGCAGCACAATCTCCCTCTTAGCATAGAAGAAGAGGTAGGTCAGTAGCAATTTCGTGTATTTAGGCCTTTGGTCATCATCCTGGATGCCCAGCAGTACCAAATCGGGGGACAACGGGAGACTCAGTTGGAGACGGCCATTGACAGATCCCACCACCTCCGTCCAATAGGCAACTATTTTAGGACAGCTCCAAAACATGTGAAGGTACGTTCCTACATTGCTCAAGCAGGGGGGGCAGTCAGGCGATCGCTGAGGATAAACCCTGTGAAGCCTCTGGGGGGTGTAGTACACCCTATGCAAAAACTTAGCCTGAATCAGGCGCTCTCTGGAGGATATTAATAAGGCAGCACTGTCAGCCAGACAGTCATTCCAATCTTCCAGGTCTAGGCCTGGAATATCTTCCTTCCATTGGTCATATAGTCTATCCACTTTAGATGAGTCTGTCTTCAGGAGGTTCATATACAGGGCCGAGAGGGCTTTTTTAAGTTCGTCCTGAGATAGCACTTTCTCAACGGGGTCCATCTCCAGTCTAACGGGTACGGGGAATTGGGCTCTAGTGGCGTGACGCAGTTGGATGTACCGAAAGTACATCCACCCTGGTAATTGATGTTTAGCCTGGAGGATCGGGAATGGTGCCAACCCTCCAGACACCATAATATCACTAAGGGTCTTTACCCCAAATCTAGCCCATATCACCGGGTCTGGCACTGTTCTGATGTGGGGGAAGTTTGGATTTCCCCACAAGGGACAACGGGGAGACCAGCATCGTGGGCCCTGGAGACCCCGCCTAGAAGCGGCCCAGACCTTAAGGGTAGTTTGAGTGGGTAGCGGGAGATCTGCATAGGCCCTACAACCCCTATACACTAAGTTGCCTAGCTCCTGCAATGATCCAACAATCGCAGCCTCTAAGCACACGGCCGCATTCCCCCTGGAAAGGACATACCACCACCTGATCGTGACCAGAACCGCCGCCCAATAGTATGTCCTATAATCTGGCATTGCCAGTCCTCCACATTGCACCGGGAGAGTCAAGGTAGATCTCGCCAGCCTCGGAGCAGCCCCCCCCAAACGAAGGAGCCCACACATTTATCAACTTCCGCAAAAAAGGATTTGGGTATCCAGGTGGGACTATTCCGAAATACATACAAGAATTTGGGGAGAAATATCATCTTCAGCAAATGTATGCGGCCCATAAGGTTGAGGGGCAAAGAGGCCCATGTAGTACACTTAGTCCGCAGTTGGGTCATAACTGGTCGAAGATTGAGTTCCTGAAAGCCTGTCAGCTCTCTCCTGACCTGGATACCCAAATACTTAAATTGGTCGACCCATATAAGGGGGACGTCCGTGGTCACATCCCGAGCCCGTGGGTCCAGAGGGAAGATGTTGGATTTGGCCCAATTGATACGTACCCCTGAAAACTTCCCGAAGGTGTCAAATATGTCTAGGGCCGCTGTCAGTGAGTCCCCTGGGTCCTGAAGGTAAAGTAGCGCGTCGTCCGCGTATAGCGATATCTTTTCAACCAGGGAACCCACCTTCAGACCCTCTACCCTCTCTGAATGCCTAATCAGGGTGGCCAGGGGTTCAAGCGCAAGGGCAAACAGGGCTGGGGATAGCGGGCACCACTGACGCATACCCCTCTGTAATGGGAATGAGGCAGAGATCCTGTCATTCATACGAATGCGGGCCCTAGGCGTCTGGTAAAGCATACAAAACCACCTGAGGAACCTGGGCCCGAATCCAAAACGACCTAACCGTCTGAACTTTTTAAAGAAAAACGATCGGATTATCCCACACACGATTGGAATATCTGACGGAATGATTCTGCCGGAACTTTTCTGCCGGAAGGTCCGGTCGTGTGTACGTGGCATTAGGCACGAACGGTCACTATATAGCCAAAAGTATGTGAGCACATTTTAGACAAACCTATAATCTTGTGGTAAGAATTTGGGGAATATCCTTTTGTGTTCCAGCATGACTGTGTCTATTTGCACAAAGCCAGCTCTATGGTTTGATGTGGAGGAACAAGAAAGTCCCACATAGAGCCCTGACCTCAACCCAGCAGAACATCTTAGGGAGAAACTAGAATGCTGTTTGTGAGCCAAGTCTTTTCACCCAACATCCATATCCCATATCCTGGAGGGCAGCAAGGCCTGAGAAATTATCCTTTGAACATTAGATCACCCGGACATCACACTTATGCGCAACGTCCATACCTGACCAGGCAGAGGTTCTTTTGGCTGAATGGGAACAATTTCCAACAGACCATCACCAGCACACCATAATGCAAGATGAAGACAGGACATGCATAATACATGGGAAATCATGTTTTGAGGCCACTAGGAACCTCTTTCTAAGGCTGTAGTAACCTCAGTGGCCTGAAAACATTCCCATGTGTGACAAATAAATGTCCTGTCTTCATCCTGGATTATGGTGTACAGGTGATGTTATATGGTTTGAATTTTGTTTTAGCTGTGCCATCTGTTATTTCCCCCGCTGTTGATAAAGCTTGATTTTAAATGGAGTAGGTTGGATTCTTTATACTTATGGACAAATTCCAACAGATATTCTTTAAAATCTTGTAGAAAGCCTTTCCTAGAAATGTGGAGGCTTTTATACCCGAGAAGGCGGGGAAATTCCATATTTATGGCCATGGTTTGGAATGGGATGTCCAACAAGCTCCTACAGGTCTGATCAGTGGCGGCCTGTCCATTAGGGCACTGCCCCTTCTCTCCACGCCACCCCCCTATCAGTGATGTAAGTAACTGAGTTAAAATAAACGGAGTTACCTAACGCAGTTACTTTAGAGGGTAACGAGTAATCTTAATGATTACTTTTCCCCTCATGGTAACTCAGTTCCCATTACTTTGGCTTAGTTACCCCAATTACATCTACCGCCACTAGATGGCAGTAGTGTAATTCCGGTGTCCTGCCTAAAAAGTTCCCCCGCCGGATAAGGACCCCCTGTACTGCGCAGGCGCAGGGCTTGCGCAGTATGAAGGACTACAGAGCTTCCGAAAATTGCCAAACCTAAACAGCTCTGAGTGAACTCTACACCGCGCAGGCGCAGTTAACATGTAATTGTAGGAGGCGATGCTGTACGCTTCCGATGCTTGTGCTACTCTGCAAGGGGCGTCTATCGTATAACTAAGGGGCGGGTCTAGTATTACTGTAACCAAGGGGCTAATTTATTATTATTGTTATATATCGAGCTCTGCCCATTAATTTAACATTCGCCCTCTTCTGTAGCCATCCGCCCCTTACACGATATAATAATAATAGACCCGCCCCTTGCTTACACGCTATTACAGATCTGCCCCTTGGTTAGAGTAATAATAGAGCAGCCCCTTGGTTACACGCTATATAGCAATAATAATAAATGCGCCCCTTGGTTACAGTAATACTAGACCCGCCCCTTAGTTACACGTATAGAATATAAAAAAAAAAAGTCACAGTTACTTTGCTGCGTAACTAATTACTTTTCCAATGTAGTAACTGAGTTACTAACGCAATTACTTTTTGGGAGAAGTAATTTGTAACTTAATTAATTACTTTTTTAAAGTAAGATGACCAACACTGCCCCCTATATGCAGTTGATAGATTCATGCATAGCATGAATCTATCCACAGCCGCCTCCCTCTTCATGCGTCTGGCTCCTTTCAGGGCATCGGGCGCATGAATTACAGCGGCCAGGGTTTTTTTTTTTTAAGCACCTGAATAACCACTTACCCACTGGGCACTTAAACCCCCTTCCTAACCAGACCAATTTTCAGCTTTCGGTGCTCTCACACTTTGAATGACAATTAGTCATGCAACACTGTACCCAAATACATTTTTTGTCCTTTTTTTGCGCACAAATAGAGCTTTCTTTTGGTGGTATTTAACCACTACAATACTGTGCACTTAAACACCCTTCCTGCCCAGACCAATTTTCAGCTTTCAGCGCTCTCGCACTTTCAGTGACAATTGCGCGGTCATGCAATGCTGTAACCAAATGAATTTTTTTATCATTTTGTTCGCACAAATAGAGCTTTAGTTTGGTGGTATTTATTCGCGACTCCGTTTTTTTTTTTTTTTGTGATATAAGCGAAAACATAGCGGAAATTTTGAAAAAAAACAATATTTTCTCCTTTCTTTTTTAAAAGAAATCCAATAAAATCAAATTTTGTCATAAATTTAAGCCAAAGTGTATAATAATTGGTTCGCGTGATCACGGACATATGTACGCAAATGATCATGTAAAAGGGGTGTGCAGGTGATCACGGACATATGTGTGCAGATAATCATTGGCACATGTTATTTTACTGGGACATATGTGGGGACATGTGTTTTTATTATTTGGGGACATGTGTGTTTTGGGGACATGTGTGTTTTGGGGACATGTGTGTTTTACTGTGGGGACATGTGTGTTTTACTGTGGGGTCACAACTGGTGATCAGTGAGTAAAAAAAACAGCTAATACTCACTGATCACCAGCCGGCTGCAGAGATCCGCTCTCCTCACCTCACCGACGACTTCCGTGTGAGGAGAGGAGGGCCGATTGCCTAGCAACCGGCTGTTTGTTTACATCACATGACAGCTGTGATTCGACACAGCTGTCATGTGATCAGGAGGGCCAATCACCGAGCCCTCCTGCCGATCCGAGATGCGCCGTGTCCGGGTGACACGGCCGCATCGGGATCGCGCCGCTGCGCGGGCACGCGCGCGCGATCCCTCTACTTCTGAAGGACGTTCCGGAACGTCCTATCAGAAGTAGATGGCTCCCACCCGGCCGTATATCTACATTGGCCGGGTGGGAAGTGGTTAATCACTGCTGGTTTTTTTTTATTTTTTGCGCTATGAATCAAAAAATACTGAAAATTTGTTAAAAAAAAAATAAAAAATTCTTTGTTTCTATTAAAATTTATTGGCGAGTATTGGCGAGTATTGGCAGAGTATTGGCAGAGTATTGCAGTGTTGCACAGTATTGGCAGAGTATTGCACAGTGCTGGCAGAGTATTGCACAGTGCTGGCAGAGTATTGCACAGTATTGGCAGAGTATTGCACAGTGTTGGCAGAGTAGCTGTCATTGAGCAGCGCTGTGGGCACTACACATCCAGCCCACAATGCTGCTGCCATCTCTCCCCCTCTCCGCCTCTCCCCTCTCACTGTACCGATCAGTACAGAGAGGGGAGGGAGGAACCGGCATCACGTCATGTACTGTTTGTTTACATGTGATCGCTCTGTCATTTGACGGAGCGATCACGTGGTAAATGGCCGCTATCAGCGGCCGTTTAGCGTGATCCGTGACGCGCCAGGTCCTCCGGACCCAGCGGTCACGGATGTTCCCAAGTGCGCACCCCAGGGGGCGCATGGGAGCAAGGTTCTGGGAGGACATCCCACGAACGTCCACCCAGAATAAGCCGACCGTGCTGTAGCCGTCTTTCGGCTATGGCCCGGTCGGCATGTGGTTAAAGCCAGAGGCTCTAATAGGCTTCAAAATAGGGTGGGCTCGGGTCGCAGAGCATGTGACCGGAGCCCACCCAGGTTTGTTGTGACAGCAAATGAACATTCGCTGTTGCAACGCTGATCCTCCTCCCAGCCATTTGGGAAGCAGGTATGAAACCCATTTCCCGATTGGTCAAAAGGTCAGACGATCCTATTGGACGTCTAGTGCCGGGAGTAGCAGAGAGGAGACACACCGCGGAAGCTGCTCCAGGAGAGGACACCGGAGCAGCTTTCCCTGAGCCCGCCACGCTTAAGGACAGGGGTGACCATGCTGGAAGATGGCCGCATCAGCTCTGACCGGTGCTCTCACCGATCCTGGGTAAGGACAGCAGGTGGGGGTAGGGACAGTTGAGAAAAGTAAATGGGGCAAAAGGGATTATCGCGGTGCTAAATATTAGTCACAAAAAATGTCTTTTATACAACAAAATGTATTTATATAAAGTTTATTAGTACATAACAATATAGAAAAAGGAAAAAGCAATAACAATATACAAAGGTAAAAATTGGTCCCTTGAGCGTTTATGAAAATATTTTTGTTTATAGGGCACATAAAATAACGGTGTAGGGCCAGTGTGATAATGGCCTAGATGTGCTCACGGGTCAGTTCATCCCGACATCCCGTTTGGCCATAAAAGTGTCTTCCTCAGGGGAGATAAAATTTAACCAATAATGAGAAACAGCGATTCTATAAAAGAAGGAAATGAAAAACATAATAAACATAATAACATAATAAACAAATATTAACAATTGGTGGGTATGAAACAGACGCTGCATAACCCTGAAGCCACCACCCATATCGAAGGCACAGTCACTAAAACCCCAGCCAGGCTGATGTACAATATTACTGAACCCCTTAATGACCATATACATACCCCCAAGCCACCCCACACCGGAGCCGGCGCGGCACAAAATGCGAGAGATGCCCCCCGGAAATTCAAGCCACGGTGCAACTATAGGGGGTGATGGAAAATCATTGAGACTAAAAGAAAAAAAAAAACAGAACACATAGGGTGGCAATTACCATCATATAATAATAAATCATACATGGAGCCCCGATTTGGACCCCTAGCCAGAATTGGCGTTCGCATGGTGGCCGGCTAGGCCTACATTTATACATACCCAATATATAAAAGAAAAAAGGAGATCAAAGAACAGAGGCGCTGATGCAATAGATGGTGGAGGTAAATTGGATTAGAAGAAGTCCAATTAATCAAGTTGATTAAATTCAACTAAAACAATAGACATGTGCAATTCGTTTTGTTTTTTTTGTTATTTTCGTTCGTTCGTTTTCGTACGAATGAACGAACGATTCAGTAAAAAATTTTAACGAATAACGAATCGTTCGAATCGAACGAATCCGAAAAACAACGAAAATCCGAAAAAAACAAATTAGAAACAACGAATGTACGAATGAAGAAAATCCGAAAACAGGAACAACGAAAATGAAAATGAACGAAAAAATTCGTACATTCGTAACTTTTTTTTTTTGTTGTTGAATTGGTAATTTTCCGTGTCTCTTACAATGGCGCTGCTTAACGTGCTTCGAATAGATTGAACGAAAAAATTCGTACATTCGTAACTTTTTTTTTTTGTTGTTGAATTGGTAATTTTCCGTGTCTCTTACAATGGCGCTGCTTAACGTGCTTCGAATGGATTGAACGAAAAAATTTGTACATTTGTAACTTTTTATTTATTTTTTTTTCGAATCGTAATTTTCCGTGTCTCTTACAATGGCGCTGCTTAACGCGCTTCGAATGGATTGAACGAAAAATTTGTACATTTGTAACTTTTTATTTATTTTTTTTCGAATCGTAATTTTCCGTGTCTCTTACAATGGCGCTGCTTAACATGCTTCGAATGGATTGAACGAAAAAATTCGTACATTTGTAACTTTTTATTTATTTTTTTCGAATCGTAATTTTCCGTGTCTCTTACAATGGCGCTGCTTAACGTGCTTCGAATGGATTGAACGAAAAAAATTTGTACATTCGTAAACTTTTTTTTTCGATTCGTAATTTTCCGTGTCTCTTAAATGTAATAATAGCATACACATTACATAAAATTATGAATCATGCTCCGATTACGAATCTACGAATGTTACGAATGTACGAATAAATACGAATGCGTCCGAATTTCGAATAAACGAAAATTAAACTAACGAAAAAACGAATCAATGAAAAAATAACTCTTGCGAATGTACGAATCGTTACGAATACAAACACCGACGACTTACGAATTTACGAATCGTTACGAATCAACGGAAACGAAAAAAACAAAACGAAAATAAACGATTTTTTTGTTGTGCACATGTCTATAAAACAATGAAAAAATTTATAATAGTGTATGAAACGAATATTGTATCATAAAATTAAAAAAATAAAATAAAAAAGTTTTGGGACAGTTGTGCTAGTGCCGCTCCACCGGCGGCCGGGGGGGGGGGCGGTCCAAAAAAAAAGCCCCAGCAGCCACTGGATCTATTGGGCAGGTCTCCACAAATCTTTGGTTTTATGGTATAGGTTACTAACAGTTGTGTTTCCATTTTTCTTTTCAACGGCAATACAATACTGTATATACTGTATATTTTTCGATGATCAAACAAAAAAAGCATCTGAATGACATATTAATGTGCAAACCGCAAGTGAAAACAGGGTGGACCAAAAAAAAAAAAATGGCTGAACTTTTGGCGTTCCCATCGTACATTGTTATCAGGACACCAATAAAATATATTTATAGATATTTTAAAGTAGAGGTAAAAAAAATTCGAACCACTTTTTCCTTAATGCATATATTTTTGCTAACCACAAAATCCCTTCTCGGAGCACCAACACAATCCAATATATCTCCAGGGTATCCCAGATTTACTTGAAATGAACGCAGCAGACAGATTTAATTAAAGTGATATTTTTAGCGATTAGTATTTCCTGGCTGCAGTGCGAATCCAGAGGGCGGAGTGTATGTGGGCTGAGCAGCTTTTCTAAGAAGAACTACAGAAAGTCATGACTATAAAGCGAGTCAACTACGGTCATAGGACAATATATTGTACGTATAGTTAAAAATATAACCGATCGGCCATAACTTTATAATCATTGACATGTGGATAACATTGATTACCTGGTCACAAAGGCATCTGAAAGTCAGTGGGATATATGAGGCAGCAAGTAAACATGTTGTCCCTGAAGTTGATGTGTTGAAAGCGGATAAAAACGGGCATCGCAGTTTGTTGTGCATGGGGCTGTGTAGTAGACATGTGCAGAACAGAATTTAGTTTTTTTTTAGTTTTCGGATAGATTGGATGTTACTAATTTCTTTTTGTTGATTCGTTTCAGAAGCTTGGTTTATCGATTTTCTAACAAATTCCACATTTTCAGAACGATTCGAATCGTTCGAAAGATAATCGACCGATTCGAATTCTGTGTAAAGAATAAGCTGGTTGTTAGGGAGTGGGGCGGGAAGCCAGGCCACCGCGTCCTTAAAGCGGTGTGTCGGCCGAAATTATACTTATACTTAAAAATACCCCTATAATACACAAGCCTAATGTATTCTAGTAAAGTTAGTCTGTAAACTAAGGTCCGTTTTGTTAGTTTATAGCAGTAGTTTGTTATTTTATAAACTTACAGCAGGCCGTGGCCATCTTAAGTGTGGGCATCTGAAGCCAGACTGTATTTCTTCCTGGATCTCATCCTTGCAGATCTCGCACATGCTCAGTGCAGCACAAGCAGTGTAATAGGTTTCAGGTCAGGTTTCCATAGCAACGGCAGTGTCAGAGGAAGTTGCCGCCCCTTCCCAGGAGGCATTGCAAACAGGACATGATGCGATGGGCCGCGGCCAGGGAGGAGGAAGTGAAAAATGAATACAACAGATATACAGTAGGTGCTGAGAAAAAAAATAAAAAAATATCCAATTCGTTTACAGTGCACAGTTTAGTGAGGAATGCTGAACCCACAGTGCCACCCACCCCCATCCAGAGCCATCCAGCATTTCAATACATATTATGTATTTCCATTATTTTATTAGAGAATGTAAACCTTTTTTTATGCTGTTGGGTAAATGAAAATTGTGGAGGAATTTATCAGGCCCTGTTCTCAATAAGGTTAAGAGGTACTAATCTAAACCAGACTTGATGATCATGAATAATGGGCCCAATGGCACTGTTAGGAGTGGAGACTAGAGAAAAGATAGGAGATTGCAAAGAAGTGGAGAAAGAGTGAAAAAGAAGGAACATGAATGAAGAAGAAGGAGATGGGCATGGATCTGTAGGCCCATGGTGATATATAGGCCAGTACGGTTGGTGAGCTCAGGTAGGGGGAAATCATGGAAAGGTGGTATATTTATCTACAGGTTTGTCCATAAACATAAACCTAGGTACTCCATAGCAGATTGTGATGGTCTAGTGTGCTGTGAAGATACAGTATGCTGTCCATTTTTCCATTCTCATTCAATGACAGTCAGTGAGTCAGCCTAGTTGGCTGCCTGAGCAACAATCTGAACCAACTAAATTCCATGGTATTCATGGTTCCAGTATTCTCGCCCTTTACTATCAGCATTCAAAGTCTAATGAAGGGGGCTATTGAGCCCCTGAAATGCATTGTTTTTGTCCTGTGACTTCCCGTAGTGCGAAATAAAGATTTATTGGGCTTGCACTACACCTTTTGTAAGTGCGGCAAGGCTGTGGAATTCCCTTCCACAGGTGGTGGTCTCAGCGGGGGGCATCGATAGTTTCAAGAAACTATTAGATAAGCACCTGAACGACTGCAACATACAGGGATATACAATGTAATACTGACATATAATCACACACATAGGTTGGACTTGATGGACTTGTGTCTTTTTTCGACCTCACCTATTATGTAACTATGTAACCGGCCTATCCTTGGTGGTGATAGTGTAGTCCAAGAAGTATGGAGAGAGTGGGAGAGACATAGAGTGTCAGAATGCTGGCTAAGCCAATGCAAACCCTCCAGCTATGATGTAAGGAAAGGCCAATAGTTGGTTCATGGTAAAGCAGAGCACCATGGAGCAGGTTAGACCTGGGAGCTAAAACTGAGGAGGGAGGCCTTAGATACTGGACTTGGATCACACTGGAAGAGATGGGACCAGAGTTGCCAACCTACCAGATTGAAATTTACTGACACAACACCCAAACTTTACTGGCACAGCCACGTTTTTACTGGCATTTCCAAAAGTTACTAAATTATAGTTTTAAGTGCAAATGAGAGTATGTAGGCTACAAACAAATACAATATGCAATTAGCAATATGATTTAAAGTAGATAATAAGGCAAAAAAAACATATTTCTTATTTTATTTTCGATATAGTAAGTAGGTAGCTCAGGGACAGGACTCAGGAGGGCAAGAAATTAGAATGGGCGCACACACATATAATGACTCTCACAGTGACACTGACAGCAGTGTGCAGCAGCACAGATGATGATGACACCTCACTGACACAACATGTCCCCTCCTGAGTCACAGTGACAGTCTCTCTCCAAGCCAAGCCTCCAGTCTAAACAGCACTGACGGTCTCGGTCCCAGCCTGCCTTGCTCCCATACCGCAGACCCACACGCGAGGCTCTGGCCGCTCTGCTTGGCTCCATTGCACCTTGACATCTAATGACATGCTCAGGCACCACCTCTGCCAGAGTTGCCCGATCACACTGTAGCAGGCACTGGGATGGTCTCAGCCAACTCCGGACCAAGCCGAGCATCAGAGCCATATTTTTTACTGGCAACCTTTTACTTTTACTGGCATTTACTGGCAGGAGAAAATTGCCTGTTTTTTACTGGCTGCCAGTAAAAATACTGACGGTTGGCAACACTGGATGGGACCTGAGAGTTGGATCAGGAGTCACTAAAGTATGAGGCTGAGTCCACATGATAGCAGGTGATGTATGATCCCCCAAGACGTGGAGTCTAAAAGCCACCCAGTATTCACCAGGGACCTCCTCATGGGAGCGACAGGGGAACACCAGGAACAGTCCAGAGGTTGGGGAAGGCAGCAGACACAGATTGCCAGGAGCCCTCTACGTGGTTTAGGGTTAAACCTCTTTTCTTCTAATTTTAATGAGTGGTCACGAGTCTTGTTAAACTCCCTTTTGTGAAAAAGTTTTATCCCTATTGTAGGGTCACCAGTACGGTATTTGTAAATTGAAATCATATCACATCAAGTGTCTCTTCTCCAGAGAGAATAAGTTCAGTGCTCACAACCTTTCCTCATAACTAATATCCTCCAGACCCTTTATTAGCTTTGTTGCCCTTCTTTGTACTCGCTCCATTTCCAGTACATCCTTCCTGAGGACTGGTGTCCAGAACTGGACAGCATACTCCAGGTGCGGCTGGACCAGAGTCTTGTAGAGCGGGAGAATTATCGTTTTATCTCTGGAGTTGATCCCCTTTTTAATGCATGCCAATATTCTGTTTGCTTTGTTAGCAGCAGCTTGGCATTGCATGTCATTGCTGAGCCTATCATCTACTAGGACCCCCAGGTCCTTTTCCATCCTAGATTCCCCCAGAGGTCCCCCCCCCCCCGGTGTATAGATTGCATTCCTATTTTTGCCACCCAAATGCATTATTTTACATTTTTCTACATTGAACCTCATTTGCCATGTAGTTGCCCACCCCATTCATTTGTTCAGATCTTCTTGCAAGGTTTCCACATCTTGCGGAGAAGTTATTGCCCTGCTTAGCTTAGTATCGTCCACAAATACAGAGATTGAACTGTTTACCCTCATCCTCCAGGTCGTTTATGAACACATTAAACAGGATTGGTCCCAGCACAGAACCCTGGGGGACCCCACTACCCACCCCTGACCATTCCGAGTACTCCCCATTTATCACCACCCTCTGAACTCGCCCTTGTAGCCAGTTTTCAATCCATGTACTCACCCTATGGTCCATCAATCCATGTACTCACCCTATGGTCCATGGTTTACTTTGTACAGTAAACGTTTATGGGGAACTGTGTCAAATGCTTTTGCAAAATCCATATACACATATACACCACGTCTACGTGCCCTCCTTTATCTAGATGTAGGGGCTTTGCTAGGTCTATAAAAGATCTGCGACTAGAGCCCATAGCAGCGTAGTAAATAAAGTCATATGCTTGGGTGGGCAGACACATGTATTTACAGTAATATACGTGTGTGTGTGTATATATCCCCCCCACTTACATCAGGGTCCCCAGAGAGCCCCCCCTTACATCCGGATCCCCAGATAGCCTCCTCCTTACATTAGAGTCCTCAGAGAGCCTCGCACTTACATCAGGGTTCCCAGAGAGCCCCCCCTTACATCAGGGTCCCCAGAAAGCCCCCCCTTACATCAGGGTCCCCAGATAGCCTCCTCCTTACATCAGAGTCCCCAGAGAGCCTCGCCCTTGCATCAGGGTCCCCAGAGAGCCTCGCCCTTGCATCAGGGTCCCCAGAGAGCCTCGCCCTTGCATCAGGGTCCCCAGAGAGTCCCCCTTCCATCAGGGTTCCCAGAGAGCCCCCTTACATTAGGATCTCCAGAGAGCCTCCCCCTTAAATCAGGGTCCCCAGAGAGCCTCCCCCTTAAAATCAGGTTCCCTAGAGAGCCTCTCCCTTGCGTCAGGGTCCCCAGAGAGCCTCCCCTCCCCTTGGGGAACCCTGCAGAAACTCGAGGCTATGGGCCCCAGATTTGGGGCTATAGCCCCAAAAGCCACCCCCTAATGACGCCACTGTCTAGATGGCAACTCTCCTCCTCATAGAAGGTTAGTAGATTGGTTTGGCAAGAACGATTCTTCATGAATCCATGCTGATTACTGCTGATGATACCGTTCTCGTTACTAACAGAGAGCTGCCTCAAAACTTTAGATCCTAAAGTCTTTTCCATCCTGTTTTGGGTTTCGTGCTCTACCAACACACCTATTGTCAGTACATATGTTCCCATCACTTCCTTATTATGAACAATAAGAACATCATTTTCATACACCATTTCCTCCTCATCCCAACTTTCTGTGTCAAAAGATTTCTAAATTCGGAATTCTTCCGGGTGTCATCCGAGGTGAACACAAATATCGCAGGCGGACATCTATTTACAGAAGTGGAAGTTTCTCGACAACAAGCAGCACAATCTTATCAGCACAGCCTTGTGTATGAGCGGGGCGGAGGAGAGAACGCCCATCTCTAAACAAAAACATTCCGCCTATACGTGGAAGCCAAGTTTATAATTGTGATGTTCCTGGGAGTGAGGCGGAAAAAGGGAGTGCGCTGGAAATGGAAGGAAGGCGATTATTCTACACGGTTAGAGGGAATCTGTCAGGATTGAAATATGGAAAGCACTATTGCCAAATTCATTTTAAAACGGACCTCAAAGTTTGCAAGAGGAAATTCCTAAAATAACTATAGGCAACAACATTTTTTTTTTTATCACTATCATTCTGATATTATAAAGACATCCTTGAGCTCCAGTCCAGTGTTTTTTGCCTCGGCTGAGATGATGTCATCAGTCTGCTGCAGGCAGGAGGAAGAAAAAGCAGAAAGACCGCCAAGTAGACATGTGCAATTCGTTTAGTTCCGAATTCGTTTTTTAACGAATTTTGAAAAATTTGTTAATTCCGAATTTCCAAATTTTTCAATTTCCAAAATTTCCGAATTTCAAAATTTGCGCACTTACGAATTTCCGTAATTTCCGTAATTACGAATTTCCGAATTTCGAATTTCGAATTTTTAGATTTACGAATTTCCAATTTTTGGATTTCCAAATTTCCGAATTTTCGAATTTCCGAATTTCCGACTTTTCGAATTTACAAATTTCGAATTTACAAATTTCGAATTTCAGATTTTCGGATCTCTGAATTTTCGAATTTCCGAATTTCGAATTTCCGAATTTCGAATTTTCGGATTTCCGAATTTTGGATTTCCGAATTTTAGATTTCCGAATTTCGGATTTTCGGAATTTGGAAATTAAAAAAATTAAAAAATTCTAAAATCAGAAAAAAAGAAAATCTGTTTAATTCTAAATAATAACTAACTATTAAATTATAGGTATTGGAATTCCCTTTCAAATTTGTCTGTTAGTGAACGTAATGAGTACGAATTTATCCGAAGTTACGAATTATCTGAAATAACGAATGCCGCATCTAACCAAATGGAACTTAACGATCTAATAATAATAAATAACAATAATAATAAAACCTTTTTTTTATTATTATTAATTATTTATTATTAATTATTTATTATTAATTTGTTCCGTTCCATTTGTTTAGATGCGGCATTCGTTATTTCAGATAATTCGTAACTTCGGATAAATTCGAACTCAGGCTCCAACACACACTCGCTGCTATTCCAACCCTTCACATATTTCCACATAAACTTCCCTCCTGGCATTAAACTTTGCCAGGTATTGTGCTCAGCTTACCACCCCAAACTGATGTTCCTCCCTCAGCTCACCTCTCTCCCTGCATGTCCTGTGAGCAGAATAGCTGTGCTCCTCCTCTGGCATCATATGGCACTGAAGATAGAGGAGGGGGGGATTCAGCAGGACACACAGAGCAAGTATGGAGGAGACTGGGGGGGGGGGATGAGGAGAGAGAAAATCAGGAGGGGGCGGCGGGGAGGAGCGCATCACGAGAGGTCTGACTAAATACAATCTCTTAGCAGCAGGGACCTGATCTACTATAAATACTATAAATATAAATACTATAAATAAAGCTCCTTCGCTACATATATATTTTTCTAATTTTACTTCACCAACTTAGACTATTGTGTTCTGATCCATCCCATATAATTCAGATTAAAAAAAACATTGAACTAAAGGCTGTAATGTAACAAAATAGGTAAAAAGCCAAGGGGGTGAATACTTTTGCAAGGCACTGTATCTGACTTTGCAAAAGCAACAGGTGCTCACAAAATGGATTTATATTTTTTGAGGTTATTGTAGAATATTTTAAACAAGTTGAGCTTTAAAAACTGGATTTCCACCTTGTCAGGTCCTCTGAATTGCAGAACACTTGGCCCTGCAGTGACACAAATACTAACAACTCGCTTATAAACAGATCTCTCTGCGGGACGCTATTATATAAACCCCACAATAGACCTCGCCGGTTTAGTCACGCCGCTTTTGAAACATATGATGTCATCAGCTTGGCCGCGGCCAGCACGCTTCCAAGCGCTGCGCAGGATTTTTGTTGTGAGTATTGAAGTGACGATCATTCGAGCCGCACCAGATGGTGAGGAGTTTATGAATCATGTTGGACTCGTAACATTGTAATCAACACTTCATAGGGAGGAGAAGATCCAGCCTGCAACAATGTGATGAACTCGGATCTGTCAGTTAACAAACTTCTTCTAATCAATATTAATAGTTTCCTGTTGATGGGCACCAAACTTAATTATTAAGCGCCATTTTTTTTTTTATTTAACACAAGCAGCTGCTAAAATCGCTACATGCGACCTGTTTTCTCATCTCCATCCTTTCCTGGTCATAGGAGGGCTGCAAACATATAAACTCCGTATCTGACATCCTCAGGGGTTATGGGGCATTCCGCTTTCTTTCCTGGTTCAGATATACACTACTGTGCAAAAGTTTTAGGCAGGTGTGAAAAAATGCTGTAAATCAAGAATGCTTTCAGAGTGTTAATCGTTTATTTGTATCGATTAACAAAATGGAAAGTTAATGAACAGAAGCAGTAGGGGCTCCTGTTTTTTTTGTTTGGGGGTGGGTGGCAAACAACCCCCACCCCGCAGCACCTCAAAGCCCCCCACCCCCGCTTGCTGTCTGTCGGTCGATCCACTTACCCTATCTAGGCGGCGGGCATCGGGCAGCGGTGGGGATCGGGTAGCGGTGGGGATCGGGCAGCGGTGGAGATCGGGCATCAGTGGGGATCGGGCAGTGGTGGGGATCAGGCAGCGGTGGAGATCGGGCATCAGTGGGGATCGGGCATTAGTGGGGATCGGGCAGCGGTGGAGATCGGGCATCAGTGGGGATCGGGCAGTGGTGGGGATCGGGCATCAGTGGGGATCGGGCAGCAGTGGGGATCAGGCAGCGGTGCGGATCAAGGAGCAGTAGGGAATGGGGCACCAGTGGACATCAGGCTGCGGCAGGCATCGGGTAGAGGCTCCTGTGTTTTCTCCTCCTCCCTCCTCCTCACTTCCGCTATGCATCTCCTCCTATGCCTCCAATAGGAACGCCTGTCCTTTCAGCCAATCAGGTGAATTAAAATAGAAAGTAAATGAACAGAAGCAATGGTGGCTCATGGTTTTTTTGTTTGGGGGGAGTGGCAAACAACCACCCCCCCACCCCGTGGCACCTCAAGGCCCCCCACCCCCTGCTTGCTTTCTGCCGATCGGTCCACTTACCCTATCTAGGCGGTGGGCATCGGGCAGCGGTGGGGATCAGGTAGCGGCTCCTGTGTCTTCTCCTCCTCCCTTCTCCTCACTTCCACCATGCGTCTCCTCCTAGGCATCCAATAGGATCGCCTGTCCTTTCAGCCAAACGGTTGACGGGTGTCAGAACCGCTTCCCGATTGGAATCAGTGTTGCAACAGCGAATAGGAAGGAAGAGGAATCAGTGTTGCAACAGCGAATATTTATTCGCTGCTGTAACACCTGGGTGGGCTCGTGGCGCAATGCTCTGCACCACGAGCCCACCCTATTTTGAAGCCTATTAGAGCCTCTGGCTCTAATCAGGTGCTTCAAAAAAAAACACACTCCCCCGCCGCTGTAATTCAGGCGCCCGGCGTCCTGAAAGGGGCCAGACACATGAATAGGGGTGGCAGCGGCAATGGATAGAGCATCGCATCACTGCATACTAGAAGGTGAAGGGGGTGGTGGCGGCAATGGATAGAGCATCGCATCACTGCATCGCTAGAAGGTGGAGGGGGTGGCGGCTGTGGATAAAGGGCTCATCGCTGGGGCGCCCCCTAATGGACGGGTCGCCACTGAACAGAGGGGAAATCCAACTCCAGCACCTGTTCTTCTAGGTCAGGGGGTCTCCAAACTAAGGCCCTCCAGTTGTTCAGGAACTACAATTCCCATCATGCCTAGTCATGTCTGTCAATGTCAGAGTTTTGCAATGCCTCATGGGACATGTAGTTCTTCAACAGCTGGAGGGCCGTAGTTTGAAGATCTCTGTTCTAGGTAGACTTGCACACAGTTTTTGAAGGAACTTGTAGGTAGGTTGTTCCAAACATCTTGAAGAATAAACCACAGATCTTCTGTGGATGTCGTCTGCCTCAAATCCTTCTGTCTCTTCGTGTAATCCCAGACAGACTCCATGAGGTTGAGATCAGGGCTCTGTGGGGGGCCAAACCATCACTTCCAGGACTCCTTGTTCTTCTTTACACTGGAGATAGTTCTGGCTGCATGTCAACTCAATATTGAACCCTACGGACTAAGACTGGGATGCCATTAAAGTTCAGTTCATTTGACAATATAGTGTATATCACGACAAAACCAATTGTAAGGAGCGATATCACTTTACAAGCTGTTCTTCTGTTCTCAGAAAGAGGAAATCCACATTGTACACTGCAGCAGAGAGGAGAGATGAGCCAAGACGTAAAATGTGGCCTGAATTAACTTTTAAAAACACAAGAAATTACAATAAAGGCCGACGCTTTGCACTCCGGTGTGGAAGGGGGTAATTACTGGCTGGGGTTCTCCAAGGAGAGATTGGCGGGGTCACCCGTGTTTTGGGTTATATAGGGGCAATTCAGGGAAACACAAATCAGTGAAATTTGCAACGGTTCTGAAATAGCAAATTGATCAATTCTAATGTTACGGGTTGTGAAATCCCATTTTCAGGAGTTTGGCAAAGTGGAGGATCGGGCGCCATATTAAAGTGAAACGTCCTTTAACCACTTAAGGACCGGGCCTATTTTTCAGACTCTGTGTTTACAAGTTAAAATCATTTCTTTTTTTTTTGCTAGAAAATGACTTAGAACCCCCAAACATTATATATTTTTTTCAGACACCCTAAAGAATAAAATGGCGGTCGTTGCAATACATTCTGCGGTATTTGCGCAGCGGTCTTACAAGCGCACTTTGTTGGGAAAAAATACACTTTTTTGACCTAAAAAATAAGACGACAGTAAAGTTAGGCCAATTTTTTATCTATTTGCGCAGCGGTCTTACAAGCGCACTTTGTTGGGAAAAAAAAAAAATACACTTTTTTGACCTAAAAAATAAGACGACAGTAATTTTTTATCTTTATATTGTGAAAGATAATGTTATGCCGAGTAAATTGATACCCAACATGTCACGCTTCAAAATTGCGCCCGCTCGTGGAATGGCGACAAATTTTACCCTTAAAAATCTCCATAGGCGACGTTTAAAAATTTTCTACAGGTTACCAGTTTTGAGTTACAGAGGAGATCTAGGGCTAGAATTATTGCTCTCGCTCTAATAATTGAGGCGATACCTCACATGTGTGATTTAACCACATGCCGACCGGGCCATAGCCGAAAGACGGCTACAGCGCGGTCAGCTTATTCTGGGTGGACGTCCTACGGAAGTCCTCCCAGAAACTTGCTCCCGCGTGCCCCCTGGGGTGCGCACTTGGGAACATCCATGACCGCCAGATCACGGTAAACAGCCGCTGATAGCGGCCGTCAAATGACGCCGGTTCCTCCCTCCCCTCTCTGTACCGATCGGTACAGTAAGAGGGGAGAAGCGGAGAGGGGAAGAGGGGAAGAGTTACTCTGCCAGCACTGTGCAATACTCTGCCACCACTTTGCAATACTCTGCCACCACTTTGCAATACTCTGCCACCACTTTGCAATACTCTGCCACCACTTTGCAATACTCTGCCACCACTTTGCAATACTCTGCCACCACTGTGCAATACTCTGCCACCACTGTGCAATACTCTGCCACCACTTTGCAATACTCTGCCACCACTTTGCAATACTCTGCCACCACTGTGAAATACTCTGCCAATACTGTGCAACACTGCAACACTCTGCCAATACTCGCCAATACTCTGCAATAAATTTTAATAGAAACAAATAATTTTATTTATTTATTTTTTACCGAATTTTCAGTATTTTCATGTTGCATGACTGAGTAATTGTCATTCAAAGAGTGAGAGCACCGAAAGCTGAAAAATGGTCTGGTTAGGAAGGGGGTTTAAGTGCCCAGTGGGTAAGTGGTTAAAGTGGTGTTTCCCCCAAAAAATTAAAAATAGCTGAAAATTCCTAAAAATATAAAAAAAAAAAATTATTGGAAAAAAAGAAAATGTAACTTACCTCTAAATGCCTGTTGCTAGGGGGTCCTTCGCAGTCTGCCTCCGTCAGTGCCCCGGGCTGGTGACACCACTTGCCCTCGGCGCAGCCAGTCATCTTGAACACGTGACAGGTCCCAGATAACTGTGCGGCGTATTACGGCGCGCGGCGCCGCTCGCGCAAGCGCAGTGGGTGCCCGGCTGTGAAGCCACAGCCAGGTGCCCACAGTAAGAATGCCGGCGCCGCGAGTGGAGTGGGGAACGAGGGGGGGCTTTGTTCCCCAACATCGCTGGACCCCGGGACAGGTATATTAAAAGTCAGCAGCTGCAGTATTTGTAGCTGCTGACTTTTAAATTTCTTTCTTTTTTAAGGGGCACCCCACTTTAAACACCATTTTCATATGCAGGGGCGACTTATGTATGTGTTCGCTTCTGCATGCGAGCCCGGCAGGACGGTGCACTTACATTTTTTTTTAATTATTATTTATTTTACTATTTTTTCTTTTTTACACTGTCCTTTGAAAAAAAAATGGGGTCACTTTTATTCCTATTACAAGGAATGTAAATAGCTCCGGTAAGTGGCGGAGACGACTGAAGCGCAGCGGGGGGGCCCTCTCTCGACACCGATAAAAGGGACCTTGCCGCAAAGTCGGACAGTCCGCCGTTTTTAAAAATACCATGGCAGCTGGTGGGTTCTTCTTTTGGGGGGGGGGGGGGGCGGCAAACAAAGAACACCCCTCCCCCCCAGTGGCATGGCACTAAACCCCCCCTAGGAGGTCTGGCACTTACCCGCGGGGCTGTGGTGTCCTCTCTTCCTCTCCTGGAGTGCGGGCAGTGGCCGAGGCAGCTCTGGTGTCCGCTCCTCCAGCGGCTTCCTTCACCGCGTGTCTCCTCTTCCGCCAAAGTGATAGGCATCCAATAGGATCGCCTGATGCTTTAGCCAATCGGGAAACAGGTCTCATAGACCTGCCTCCTGATTGGCGGGAGGAACTTTAGTGTGAAAATAGCGAAAATTCATTGGCTATGGTCACACCACTTGGATGGCCTCGGAAAGGAATGCTCTGCGCTCCAAGGCCACCCTTTTTTGAAGCCTATTAAAACCTCTGGCTCTACTCAGGTGGTCTAAAAAAAACACCCCCCCCCCCGTATTGAAATCCATGGTCCGGCGCACTGATATGTAGATCAGGGGGCCGAACGCATTGTATAGGGGAGACGGCGCCTGAGCGCCCTCTATGGACGGGCCGCCACTGCTACCCACATGCAAAATGAGCACCATACCTGGGAGCAAGGGCTTCAAATAGACTCTGCCTGATCCAAGATAGCTGCTAGAGTCACATGGGGGTGGCAGCATCCAATCAGATACCTTCCCCAGTTAACCAGAAAACCATAAAGGAACCACGGTCCTCTCGACTTCCTCTTTCCCTGTAGTGCCTCTGCAGGTTGAGTGCCCTCTGCAGTGGAGAAAGTAGACTGCACCTGCCTACACTTGGGAGGAATTGTACCCCATTGTTGGTGTCATTGGGAGGAATTGTGCCCCTTCTTTTGTGTCAGTAGGAGGACATATGCCCAAATGTTGGTGTCAATGGAAAGACATGTGCCCAATCGTTGGTGTCAGTGGATAATAGTGCCCCAAGGGCCAGATAAAAGCAAGCAAAGGGCCCCATTCCGGCTCCTGGGCCACGGTTTGATGACCACTGCATTAAAGAATTCACAAGACTAAAGCAACCTGTGACCAATGAGAACATTGGGGTACTTATAGGATTAGACCAAACAGACCCTTAAAACATTTACAGGACTGGATGAACCCATAGTCCAGCAATGGCGAACCTTGGCACCCCAGATGTTTTGGAACTACATTTCCCATGATGCTCAACTAAACTGCAGAATGCATGAGCATCATGGGAAATGTAGTTCCAAAACATCTGGGGTGCCAAGGATCGCCATCACTGCCATAGTTCATGTAGACATTAGAATACTCATAGTTCCAAACCAGCCTTTAGCCAATCAGAGCATTAGAACATTGACAGAACTAGACCAATTTATAGCCAACTAGATAATTGTAAGTGCTGTAAAGAAATACAATTTTATGATATTTTAATTGACAGACAATATTTATGGCAGAACAAGGCTGGCAAGTACCAAAGCAATGTCCTTTCCATTCCCACCTTGACGTAGGAGCTCCTTACGGTAAACACCGTCGGCTGATGTAGTGACACTTCTGTGACATATTTACATCAGTGACTGAATCCAGACCGATACAGTTAATGTGATTAGCGGCACGGAGAATAAACTACATCGCAGTGTTTAGACTAGGTGAGGCATGAATAATGCTCAGACCGTTGCGTGCTCCGCGTTTTATACCTTTGATGTCAAACCCGTCTTCTTTCTTTAATCTATGGATTCTCCTTCTCCGTTTTAGGGCAATGCGCCAGGGCACTCTCGGAGTTCAGACTCTTCTAATCTTTTTCTTGGGGGACGACCAAACATCCAACAAAGCGACTGAAAAGTGTTTGCCAAAAAAAAAGAAAAAACTTTGCTTAAATGTTTTAATGTGAAATTTTGGCCTGAAAGCATCGCCTGATATCTCTATCTCACGATATTGTCAAAACTCGCTTTGACTTATCTGCTTCGGGAATTTGGAGATTTTATTCATATGTAGCGGCCATAACCCCTCGGGGCGACCTTGACTTTTCTGGGCTTACCAATTACCTCCTCGTAGCTCGTCGTTCGTTGTCTAGGGGTTCCCAGGGTTTGTACCCAGCAGTGGCGGAACTACCGCCATAGCGACACACGCGGCCGCTATGGGGCCCGCAGCTGCTATGGGGCCCCTGGGGAGGAGGAGGAAAGCATACTGCCGGGGCCCGGGGGGGGGGGCGAGCACTGCCCGTACGGTCCCCCAGCCAGGGGAAGTGAGGAGAGGAAGAGGCGCGCTGTCCGTACAAGGCAGCAGAGCGCTGTGTAATAGCTTTTATTTGAATGCCCTGTGAGTTCCCGGGGCTCACCGTCACATAGCCCCACCTCTTGGCCCGACGCTTTTGATAGACAGAACGTCGGTCCAATGCGGGACATGTGACGTCATCAAAGGCGCCGGGCCAAGAGGTGGGGCTATGTGACGTTGAGCCCCGGGAACTCACAGGGCATTCAAATGTTAGCTTTTACAGCGCTCTGCTGGACAGCGCGCCTCTTCCTCTCCTCACTTCCCCTGGCTGGGGGACCGTGCGGCCGGTGCTCGCCCCCCCCCCCAATCTGAGAGAGCCCCACGCTCGCCAATAAGGGCTGCTGCTGTCTGGCTCACCTCTTCCACTGCACAGGTGAGGCTGCATTGGGCACGGGGGAGGCTGCATTGGGCACGGGGGAGGCTACATTGGGCACGAGAGAGGCTGCATTGGGCACGAGAGAGGCTGCATTGGGCACGAGAGAGGCTGCATTGGGCACAGGGAGGCTGCATTGGGCACGGGTGAGGCTGCATTGGACACGGGGAGGCTGCATTGGGCACGGGGGAGGCTGCATTGGGCACGGGGGAGGCTGCATTGGGCACGAGAGAGGCTGCATTGGGCACGGGGGAGGCTGCATTGGGCACGGGGGAGGCTGCATTGGGCACGGGGGAGGCTGCATTGGGCATGGGTCAGGCTGCATTGGGCATGGGTCAGGCTGCATTGGGCATGGGTGGGGCCACGCTGCATTGGGCAAAGGTGAGGCTGCATTGGGCACGGGTCAGGCTGCATTGGGCATGGGCAGGCCACGCTGCATTGGGCACGGGTCATGCTGAATTGGACACGGGTCATGCTGCATTGGGCACAGGTGAGGCCACGCTGCATTGGGCAAAGGTGAGGCTGCATTGGGCACGGGTGAGGCTGCATTGGGCACGGGTGAGGCTGCATTGGGCACGGGAGAGGCTGCATTGGGCACGGGGGAGGCTGCATTGGGCACGGGGGAGGCTGCATTGGGCACGGGGGAGGCTGCATTGGGCACGGGGCAGGCTGCATTGGGCACGGGTCAGGCTGCATTGGGCACGGGTCAGGCTGCATTGGGCATGGGTGGGGCCACGCTGCATTGGGCAAAGGTGAGGCTGCATTGGGCACGGGTCAGGCTGCATTGGGCATGGGCAGGCCACGCTGCATTGGGCACGGGTCATGCTGAATTGGGCACGGGTCATGCTGCATTGGGCACAGGTGAGGCCACGCTGCATTGGGCAAAGGTGAGGCTGCATTGGGCACGGGTGAGGCTGCATTGGGCACGGGTGAGGCTGCATTGGGCACAGGTGAGGCTGCATTGGGCACTGGACACGTTGCATTGGGCACAAGTGGGCACAGGTGAGGCAGTATTGGGCACAGGTGAGGCAGTATTGGGCACTGGCCATGCTGCTTTGGGCACAGGTGAGGCTGCATTGGACACTGGACATGCTGTATTGGGCACAGACCACGCTGCATTGGGCACAGGTGAGGCAGTATTGGGCATGGGCAGACCACGCTGCATTGGGCACAGGTGAGGATTATTGAAGCGCTAACACCGGGTGTTTGGAGTATCTTTATCTGTTGATTAAACTTTCTGGAATACATATATTGCTATTGTGGTGTAGGATCTGGGCTCTTTCTTTCTTCTCAGACTCGAACCACACACCCTTTGAGCACCGCCCTTTAAACCACGCCCACTATTTAATTTAAGCCCCGCCATTTTTTTGTGGGGGGGGGGGGGGGGCCCATACAACATTTTGCTATGGGGCCCTGTGATTTCTAGTTACGCCCCTGGTACCCAGTAACTTCAGAGCTGACACACAAAAGTCCTTTTTGAGGATTTTATTCTGCAGGGGTAACATCCAACAATACAACAGTCTCAGATGGGAATAGAGGGCACGGGTGATAAAACTCAGGCACTTAGAACTGCTCACATCCACTGAATGTCTCTTAGTTAACCCAGAGAGTAGCCACCCCCAACTGGGCGCTTCACTGCTGGATAAACCTCTAACCATAGATTTAGCAGCCAACTTGTGATCCGGAAACTTAGCAAAGTCTCTGCCACAGATTAGATTGTAACTGAAGATAAGTAGGAACCTTTCTCACAGTACCCGGATCTCTCAGCCTTCTTGGCGATACTGTGGGAAGTGTGGATTCATTAGTGTCCATACAACTCAGCTCCCAGGCTCTTACCGAGCAGCCAGCTTCTTGGCCCTCCTCCGAAGAGTCCTCCCCCGGTCACTTGTATGAGTTGCCGTGTCCCTCCAATACCGGGAGCACACCGGGACACCTCCGAATCCTCCTTCAGTTACTGCGCCTCGAACTAGCCGAGGCTCGGGAACGGACAGATCCCCACCCCAGACCATGAGGGCCTCTGGGGCTGGTCAGGGTGACCATGCTTGTGGGGACGGCAGACACTCCTGGGTCCGGGGCCCCTCATGGGGTTGGTCCGGACCGGAAACCAGGAATCAAAGCAGCAGCCGAACCCTGAACACGTGACTTCAGCACCTTAAATACCCCTTCCCAGACGACACAGCGGGGCCAGACGCGCCCACTGATTGGCTCCGGGAAAGATTGGTACCTTGACCAGTGTAGCCTAGATAATACCCCCAAGCTGCTGTAACCCCTTACTCACCCCTTTTACTTACCCGTAAAATAATAGACCACACCGTTCTTGTGGAGTAAATGGCCACAACAGTCTTTATTAAATATAAACTCCATTTTATTAACCACTTTCCGACCGGCGCACGACGATGTACGTCCCTTTTTTGAAGAGGGATATCTCGGTAACGGCAGCAGCTGCTGCCACAACCAAGGTATCCATCTCTTCAGGCGCCGGTCGGCTGTACGATAATGGTGGTCATCGTGGCGGATTCGCCGCGAGATCACCGTTTTCGGCGGCGGGAGAGGTGCCCCCCCCCGCCGCTCTCCCGCGCCTTCCGCCGCTTACCGGAACCGCCGGCAGCGGCGGAGGCGATCGGGTCCTTTCCCCTCCTGTGCATAGAGATGAGTGACACTAAGATGGCCGCCACTCATCTCTATACCATAGGAGGGCGGAAGCGACGTCAAAAACGTCACTTCCGCCCCATACCTCTTAAAGAGGAATTTTCAAATGTCATTTTTTTTTTTAATGACATTTTTTTTTTTTTTTTTTTTTTCATTGAAGTCCAAATATGAGATCTGAGGACTTTTTGACCCCACATCTCATATTTAAGAGGACCTGTCATGCTTTTTTCTATTACAAGGAATGTTTACATTCCTTGTAATAGGAATAAAAGTGAGCCAATTATATTTTTTTTTAAAAACAGTGTTAAAATAAATAAAATCAAGAAAAAAAAATAAGAAAAACAAAAAAAATTTTTTTTAAAGCGCCCCGTCCCGACGAGCTCGTGCGCAGAAGCGAACGCATACGTGAGTAGCGCCCGCATATGAAAACGGTGGTCAAACCACACATGTGAGGTATCGCCGCGATCGGTAGAGCGAGAGCAATAATTATAGCCATAGACCTCCTCTGTAACCAAAATATGCAACCTGTAGAATTTTTTTAAACGTCGCCTATGGAGATTTTTGAGGGTAAAAGTTTGATGCCATTCCACGAGCGGGCGTAATTTTGAAGCGTGACATGTTAGGTATCAATTTACTTGGCGTAACATTTTCTTTCACAATATATAAAAAAATTGGACTAATTTTACTGCTGTCTTATTTTTTTATTCAAAAAAGTGAATTTTTTCCAAAAAAAGTGCGCTTGCAAGACCGCTGCGCAAATACGGTGTGAAAAAAAGTATTGCAACGACCGCCATTTTATTCTCTAGGGTGTTAGAAAAAAAACAATATATAATGTTTGGGGGTTTTAAGTTTTTTTCTAGCAAAAAAAACTGTTTTAAACATGTAAACACCTAAAATCCAAAACGAGGCTGGTCTTAAAGTGGTTAAAATATAAATAACCATATAAATAACCATAACATAAACCTCTGAACACAAATAACCATCAGTTACACCTTCTTTGTTGGTCAGTGACGGAGCTGAGTATTATACCATATCCATACTTAATTACTGTATATATATATAAATATATATATATATATAACACCAGGGGGCACTGCGGGATTTTACCGAAACCAACTAGGCCTCCGTCTGAACCGCCCGGAGACAAATACCTATCCCGCAGTGCAACAAAGAGTAATCATCAAATTACTTTAATGTACTACACCGGAGGGGCCATCTACTGATGAGCCCCCCACACTAGGGATGAGCCGAACACCCCCGGGTTCGGTTCGAACCAGAACCTTCGAACGGACCGAAAGTTCGCGCGAATTTTCGAACCCTATACGTTATAATGGACGCGAACGTTCGAAATCAAAAGTGCTAATTACAACGGCCAATATGCATGTTAATGTCATAAAACAGGTTTGGGTACCCGGGTCCTGCCCCAGGGGACATATATCAATGCAAAAAGAACTTTTAAAAACTAACGTTTTTTCGGGAGCAGTCATTTTAATGATGCATAAAGTGAAAAAAAAAAAGTGACATTTTCCTTTAAATATGGTACCTGGGGGGTGTCCAAAGTATGCCTGTGAAGTGGCATGTGTTTCCCGTGTTTAGAACTGTCCTTGCACAAAATGACATTTGTAAAGGAAAAAAAGAAGCCATTTAAAACCACTTGCGGCTTTAGGTTTGATCTTAAGTAGAATCTGAACAGGTACATTATGAAGTGTAGCTCCATCCCAAAAAAATCTATTTTTAAGCTTTTTGGAGAACATAGGGAGGGGTTATCACCCCTGTAACATTTGCTGTCTTTGCACATCTGTTCAGAACATGTCACCTCACTTTCCGTCCCAATGACAAATGTTTTTGGAAAAGTGGGGTTTTAATTGAAACAAGGATTGGTGATAAAGTATCAGTAGAGAGGAGATACCTTTTTCCCAAATTAAATCTAACAGGATAGAATTTCCCTTCCTAGGGGTAGATTTCCTCTCACTTCCTGTTTTCTCTTTCCATTTGCAAGTAGGAGTCGTTTGTAAGTTGGATGTTTGAAAGTAGGGGCCTGGCGTATATACTCTGCAGAAATTTGCCCTATTAGATGTTGGTGTAGCCACAAGACTGGTGGGCACAGGAATGGGCCCTGCTGTGAGTTAATAGATCAAGATTTGTAATTGCATGCACCTGTTGAACAGGGCAGAAAATTTGGGGGTGGTGGGGGTGGTGGTGGTGGACGGTTTTGCCACAAGACTGTAAGCTCTCACAGTTACTCTTGGTGGGCGCAGGAATGGGCCCTGCTGTGAGTTATTAGATCAAGATTTGTAATTGCAAGCACCTGATGAACAGGGCAGAAAAATTGGGCCTTTGGCGGTGGTGGTGGACGGTGTTGCCACAAGACTGTAGGCCCTCATAGTTACTCTTGGTGGGCGCAGGAATGGGCCCTGCTGTGAGTTATTAGATCAAGATTTGTAATTGCAAGCACCTGATGAACAGGGCAGAAAAATTGGGCCTTTGGCGGTGGTGGTGGACGGTGTTGCCACAAGACTGCAGGCCCTCATAGTTACTCTTGGTGGGCGCAGGAATGGGCCCTGCTGTGAACTATTAGATCAAGATTTGTAATTACCCGCCCCTGTTAAACAGGGGCTGAAAAATTGTGCCTTAGGCACTGGTGCTGGTGCCACAACACTGCAACCCCTCACAGAGACTGTACTTGGAGCACAGCAGTCACACGTGTTGCGAAGCATTTTTTTAAAAAATTGTAAGTACACGCCCCTGTTAAACAGGGGCTGAAAAATTGTGCCTTAGGCACTGGTGCTGGTGCCACAACACTGCAACCCGGCCCTCACAGATACTGTACTTGGAGCACAGCAGTCACACGTGTTGCGAAGCATTTTTTTAAAAAATTGTAAGTACACGCCCCTGTTAAACAGGGGCTGAAAAATTGTGCCTTAGGCACTGGTGCTGGTGCCACAACACTGCAACACGGCCCTCACAGAGACTGTACTTGGAGCACAGCAGTCACACGTGTTGCGAAGCATTTTTTTAAAAAATTGTAAGTACACGCCCCTGTTAAACAGGGGCTGAAAAATTGTGCCTTAGGCACTGGTGCTGGTGCCACAACACTGCAACACGGCCCTCACAGAGACTGTACTTGGAGCACAGCAGTCACACGTGTTGCGAAGCATTTTTTTTAAAAATTGTAAGTACACGCCCCTGTTAAACAGGGGCTGAAAAATTGTGCCTTAGGCACTGGTGCTGGTGCCACAACACTGCAACACGGCCCTCACAGAGACTGTACTTGGAGCACAGCAGTCACACGTGTTGCGAAGCATTTTTTTTAAAAATTGTAAGTACACGCCCCTGTTAAACAGGGGCTGAAAAATTGTGCCTTAGGCACTGGTGCTGGTGCCACAACACTGCAACACGGCCCTCACAGAGACTGTACTTGGAGCACAGCAGTCACACGTGTTGCGAAGCATTTTTTTTAAAAAATTGTAAGTACACGCCCCTGTTAAACAGGGGCTGAAAAATTGTGCCTTAGGCACTGGTGCTGGTGGCATGGATCATTGAGGAGGAGGAAGAGGATAGTCAGTGAACATAAGAGGACAGTCACTCAGCATCAGCATAGGCAGTCTTGAAGGGATGTGACATTAAAAATTATTCGGTTATATCCGCCTCAGGTGCCTGGTAGCTGGTGGTGATCCAAGACTGATTCATTTTGATGAATGTCAGTCGATCAACCGAGGCGGTGGACAGGCGCACCCTATGATCAGTCACAAATCCTCCAGCAGCACTGAATGTGCGTTCGGAAAGAACGCTGGAGGCAGGACAGGCCAGTAGCTCAATTGCATACTGTGCAAGCTCTGGCCAGTGATCCATCCTCAGGACCCAGTAAGCCAGAGGATTTTCGGTGGGAAAGGTGTCCAAGTCTGACCTTGCCCCAAGGTATTCCTGCACCATGTATATCAGACGCTGGCGATGGTTGCTGGAACCGATCATACCTTGGGGCTGCGGACTAAAAAATTGTCTGAACGCATCGGTCAGACGTCCACCTTCCCCACCGCTCCTTCTGCCACTGACCGAAGCCTCAGCAACTCGTCGCCCAGGACCAGGAGTTTGTAGCCTCCCAGTTTCTGGGAACGCGTTGCACAGACCTTTCTGCAAGGCCTCCCTGAGATGTCTCATCCTCTGCTCCCTCTGCGACGGCAAGATAAGGTCCGCAACCTTACCCTTGTACCGCGGATCAAGGAGAGTGGCCAGCCAGTAATGGTCCCTCTCCTTGATCCGAAGAACACGAGGATCCTTCCGCAGGCTTTGCAGGATCAGGGAGGCCATGCAGCGTAGGTTAGCTGAGGCATTCGGTCCGGAGTCTTCTGGGTCACTGAGGATGACATGATCGCCAGCCACCTCCTCCCAGCCACGTACAAGTCCACTGGCTTGTTGGGACTGTACATCATCCCTAAAAGACTGCTGCTGCTGATGCTGAGTGCCAGGCTCCACCTCCATGCTCACACAATCCTCCTCCTCCTCCTCCTCCTCCTCCTCATCCTCTTCCTGTGTGATGGGTGGGACAGAAGGAACACTGTCCGGATAAAGGGGGCCTTGAGAGGCAAGGAAGTCCTCCTCTTCCTGCCTCTGTTCTGCCTCAAGTGCCCTGTCCATTATCCCACGCAGCGTATGCTCCAACAGGTGGACAAGAGGGACAGTGTCACTGATGCATGCACTGTCACTGCTCACCATCCTCGTGGCCTCCTCAAATGGTGAGAGGACAGTGCATGCATCCCTGATCATGCTCCACTGACGTGGGGAAAAAAAACCAAGCTCCCCTGACCCTGTCCTGGTGCCGTAGTCGCAAAGGTACTCATTGATGGCCCTCTGCTGCGTGTGCAGTCGCTGCAGCATGGCCAACGTTGAGTTCCACCTGGTGGGCATGTCAGATATTAGGCGGTTCTTGGGCAGGTTCAGCTCCTTTTGCAGCTCAGTCAGCCGAGCACTGGCATTATAAGATCGGCGGAAATGCACACAGACTTTCCTGGCCTGCCTCAGGACATCCTGTAAGCCTGGGAACCTGCCCAAGAACCGCTGCACCACCAGGTTGAGGACGTGAGCCATGCAGGGCACATGGGTGAGCTGCCCCTGTCGCAGGGCGGAGAGGAGGTTGGTGCCATTGTCAGAAACGACCATTCCTGGCTTAAGCTGACGTGGCGTCAACCACCTCTCGGCCTGCCCCTGCAGAGCTGCCAGAACCTCTGGCCCAGTGTGGCTCCTGTCCCCCAAACACACCAGCGCAAGCACGGCATGGCATCTTTTTGCCTGCGTACTTGCGTAGCCCCTTGTACGCCTACGGAGCACCGCTGGTTCCAAGGACAGAGCACTGGAGGAAGAAGAAGAGGAGGGGGTGGAGGAGAGAGGTGTGTCACAACCAGTAGCAGTAGTCGCGTTTTGGAGGCGTGGTGGCGGAACAACCTCCAACACTACTGCACCTTGTCCTGCATCCCTCCCAGCTGCCAATAGAGTGACCCAATGGGCCGTGAAAGAAAGGTACCGTCCCTGTCCATGCCTGCTGGACCATGAGTCAGCGGTAATATGCACCTTACCGCTGACCGCCCTGTCCAGCGAGGCATGGACATTGCCCTCCACATGCCGGTAGAGAGACGGAATCGCCTTCCGCGAGAAAAAGTGGCGTTTGGGAACCTGCCACTGAGGAACCGCACATTGAACAAACTCACGGAAGGGGGCCGAGTCTACCAACTGAAAAGGCAGCAGTTGAAGTGCTAGCAATTTAGCAAGGCTAGCATTCAACCGCTGGGCATGTGGATGGCTGGGAGTGTACTTCTTTCTACGGTCCAGCAGCTGGGGCAGGGAAATTTGCCTGCTGCATTCGGACGTCGGTGTACTGCAAGTACTTGGTTGTGACACACCGAATTCTACACCTTCAGTCCTCTCAGAGCAGCTTTCAGAGAGGACTGAAGGTGTAGTGGGGATGGAGATCCCAGCTGAGGAGGAGCAAGGAGAGGTCCGCTTAGTTCTTTGGTGTGGGTCTTTTATGTGTGCCTGCCAACGAGCTGCATGGCAGGTCGCCATATGTCTGGTCATGCTTGTCGTGCCCAAGCGGCTGATGTTTTGGCCACGCGAGATACGCTTGAGACAAATATTGCAAATAGCAGTGGTGCGATCTGCTGCACTCGTCTCAAAAAAGGCCCACACCAAAGAACTTTTCTGATAACGTGCAGAGGCAGCGCCCTGCACAGGCGGAGCTCTGCGGTGTTGTACAGTTGCTGTGCTGGCCTCTACCTGGCCTCCAGGGGGCATCCTGCCTCGTTGGACATGTGACGCCGCATCCTCCTCCTCCTCGTCCTCCTCCTCCTCCTCTCTCCCTTGAGGCACCCACGTGGAGTCAGTGACCTCATCATCCCCTCCCTCTTCACCACTAGAGCAAACCTGGCAGTAAGCTGCAGCTGGTGGAACTGTACTGCCAGATTCCTCAAGCTGGGTATCGTCATCCGAGCCTTCGAATCGTTGGGCATCCTCCTGGAGCATGTACCCAACACTGTGCTCAAAGAGTTCGGGGGACTCCTCAGGTGGACATGGTGGGTCTAGGGAAGGGGTGGCTGATGATGCTCTGTCAGTACCCTGAGCCTGGGTGAGAGAGGATGAGGAGGATGAGGAGGGCTTGGTCATCCATTCTACCAAGCCTTCAGCATGATGCGGCTCCACATGTCCAGCTGCCGAAAACAAAGACGCGCGTGTCCCATGGCCACGTGCTGATGACGATGCACGACCACGTCCACGTCCACGGCCACGTCCACTAGAAACAGAGCCTGCCTGCCCTGTGTTCTTGGCTCTGCACGCTCTGCCTCCCCTTGGCGGTCTTCCAGCCATTGTAGTCGGTAGTCCTGTGGGTGCTGCTGAGAAGAAAATATAGGAGCTCTGTGTGATGCCACTAACACACTAGAAGTCCTATGGGTGCTTCTGCAAAGAAAATAGAGGAGCTCTGTGTGATGCCACTAACACACTAGAAGTCCTGTGGGTGCTTCTAGCAAGAAAATAGAGGAGCTCTGTGTGCTGCCACTAACACACTAGAAGGCCGGTGGGTGCTTCTGCAAAGAAAATAGAGGAGCTCTGTGTGATGCCACGAACACACAAGAAGTCCTGTGGGTGCTTCTGCAAAGAAAATAGAGGAGCTCTGTGTGATGCCAACACACTTTAGAAGTCCTGAGGGGTGCTTCTGCAAAGAAAATAGAGGAGCTCTAGTGTGTGTGATCTGTGTGATGCCACTAACACACTAGAAGTCCTGTGGGTGCTGCTGCAAAGAAAATATAGGAGCTCTGTGTGATGCCACTAACACACTAGAAGTCCTATGGGTGCTTCTGCAAAGAAAATAGAGGAGCTCTGTGTGATGCCACTAACACACTAGAAGTCCTGTGGGTGCTGCTGAGAAGAAAAATATAGGAGCTCTGTGTGATGCCACTAACACACTAGAAGTCCTATGGGTGCTTCTGCAAAGAAAATAGAGGAGCTCTGTGTGATGCCACTAACACACTAGAAGTCCTGTGGGTGCTTCTGCAAAGAAAATAGAGGAGCTCTGTGTGATGCCACTAACACACTAGAAGTCCTGTGGGTGCTTCTGCAAAGAAAATAGAGGAGCTCTGTGTGATGCCACTAACACACTAGAAGTCCTGTGGGTGCTGCTGAAAGAAAATATAGGAGCTCTGTGTGATGCCACTAACACACTAGAAGTCCTATGGGTGCTTCTGCAAAGAAAATAGAGGAGCTCTGTGTGATGCCACTAACACACTAGAAGTCCTGTGGGTGCTTCTGCAAAGAAAATAGAGGAGCTCTGTGTGATGCCACTAACACACTAGAAGTCCTGTGGGTGCTTCTGCAAAGAAAATAGAGGAGCTCTGTGTGATGCCACTAACACACTAGAAGTCCTGTGGGTGCTGCAAAGAAAATAGAGGAGCTCTGTGTGATGCCACTAACACACTAGAAGTCCTGTGGGTGCTTCTGCAAAGAAAATAGAGGAGCTCTGTGTGATGCCACTAACACACTAGAAGTCCTGTGGGTGCTTCTGCAAAGAAAATATAGGAGCTCTGTGTGATGCCACTAACACACTAGAAGTCCTGTGGGTGCTTCTGAGAAGAATATAGAGGAGCTCTGTGTGATGCCACTAACACACTAGAAGTCCTGTGGGTGCTTCTGAAAAGAAAATAGAGGAGCTCTGTGTGATGCCACTAACACACTAGAAGTCCTGTGGGTGCTTCTGCAAAGAAAATAGAGGAGCTCTGTGTGATGCCACTAACACACTAGAAGTCCTGTGGGTGCTTCTGCAAAGAAAATAGAGGAGCTCTGTGTGATGCCACTAACACACTAGAAGTCCTGTGGGTGCTTCTGCAAAGAAAATATAGAGGAGCTCTGTGTGATGCCACTAACACACTAGAAGTCCTGTGGGTGCTTCTGCAAAGAAAATAGGAGCTCTGTGTGATGCCACTAACACACTAGAAGTCCTGTGGGTGCTTCTGAGAAGAAAATATAGGAGCTCTGTGTGATGCCACTAACACACTAGAAGTCCTATGGGTGCTTCTGCAAAGAAAATAGAGGAGCTCTGTGTGATGCCACTAACACACTAGAAGTCCTGTGGGTGCTTCTGAGAAGAATATATAGGAGCTCTGTGTGTGGTGCCACTAACACACTAGAAGTCCTATGGGTGCTTCTGCAAAGAAAATAGAGGAGCTCTGTGTGTGATGGGACTAACACACTTCAAGTCCTATAGGTGCTTCTGGGAAGAAAGTATAGCTCTGTGTGTGTGATGGGACTAACACACTTCAAGTCCTATAGGTGCTTCTGGGAAGAAAATATAGCTCTGTGTGTGTGATGGGACTAACACACTTCAAGTCCTATAGGTGCTTCTGGGAACAAAATATAGCTCTGTGTGTGTGATGGGACTAACACACTTCAAGTCCTATAGGTGCTTCTGGGAAGAAAATATAGCTCTGTGTGTGTGATGGGACTAACACACTTCAAGTCCTATAGGTGCTTCTGGGAACAAAATATAGCTCTGTGTGTGTGATGGGACTAACACACTTCAAGTCCTATAGGTGCTTCTGGGAACAAAATATAGCTCTGTGTGTGTGATGGGACTAACACACTTCAAGTCCTATAGGTGCTTCTGGGAAAAAATATAGCTCTGTGTGTGTGATGGGACTAACACACTTCAAGTCCTATAGGTGCTTCTGGGAACAAAATATAGCTCTGTGTGTGTGATGGGACTAACACACTTCAAGTCCTATAGGTGCTTCTGGGAACAAAATATAGCTCTGTGTGTGTGATGGGACTAACACACTTCAAGTCCTATAGGTGCTTCTGGGAAGAAAATATAGCTCTGTGTGTGTGATGGGACTAACACACTTCAAGTCCTATAGGTGCTTCTGGGAACAAAATATAGCTCTGTGTGTGTGATGGGACTAACACACTTCAAGTCCTATAGGTGCTTCTGGGAACAAAATATAGCTCTGTGTGTGTGATGGGACTAACACACTTCAAGTCCTATAGGTGCTTCTGGGAACAAAATATAGCTCTGTGTGTGTGTGATGGGACTAACACACTTCAAGTCCTATAGGTGCTTCTGGGAACAAAATATAGCTCTGGGTGTAATGGGACTAACACACTTCAAGTCCTATAGGTGCTTCTGGGAACAAAATATAGCTCTGTGTGTGTGATGGGACTAACACACTTCAAGTCCTATAGGTGCTTCTGGGAACAAAATATAGCTCTGTGTGTGTGATGGGACTAACACACTTCAAGTCCTATAGGTGCTTCTGGGAACAAAATATATAGCTCTGTGTGTGTGATGGGACTAACACACTTCAAGTCCTATAGGTGCTTCTGGGAAGAAAATATAGCTCTGTGTGTGTGATGGGACTAACACACTTCAAGTCCTATAGGTGCTTCTGGGAACAAAATATAGCTCTGTGTGTGTGATGGGACTAACACACTTCAAGTCCTATAGGTGCTTCTGGGAACAAAATATAGCTCTGTGTGTGTATGGGACTAACACACTTCAAGTCCTATAGGTGCTTCTGGGAACAAAATATAGCTCTGTGTGTGTGTGTGATGGGACTAACACACTTCAAGTCCTATAGGTGCTTCTGGGAACAAAATATAGCTCTGTGTGTGTAATGGGACTAACACACTTCAAGTCCTATAGGTGCTTCTGGGAACAAAATATAGCTCTGTGTGTGTGATGGGACTAACACACTTCAAGTCCTATAGGTGCTTCTGGGAACAAAATATAGCTCTGTGGTGTGATGGGACTAACACACTTCAAGTCCTATAGGTGCTTCTGGGAACAAAATATAGCTCTGTGTGTGTGATGGGACTAACACACTTCAAGTCCTATAGGTGCTTCTGGGAACAAAATATAGCTCTGTGTGTGTGATGGGACTAACACACTTCAAGTCCTATAGGTGCTTCTGGGAAGAAAAATATAGCTCTGTGTGTGTGATGGGACTAACACACTTCAAGTCCTATAGGTGCTTCTGGGAACAAAATATAGCTCTGTGTGTGTAATGGGACTAACACACTTCAAGTCCTATAGGTGCTTCTGGGAAGAAAATATAGCTCTGTGTGTGTAATGGGACTAACACACTTCAAGTCCTATAGGTGCTTCTGGGAACAAAATATAGCTCTGTGTGTGTGATGGGACTAACACACTTCAAGTCCTATAGGTGCTTCTGGGAACAAAATATATGGGACTAACACACTTCAAGTCCTATAGGTGCTCTGGGAAGAAAATATAGCTCTGTGTGTGTGATGGGACTAACACACTTCAAGTCCTATAGGTGCTTCTGGGAACAAAATATAGCTCTGTGTGTGTGATGGGACTAACACACTTCAAGTCCTATAGGTGCTTCTGGGAAGAAAATATAGCTCTGTGTGTGTGATGGGACTAACACACTTCAAGTCCTATAGGTGCTTCTGGGAACAAAATATAGCTCTGTGTGTGTGATGGGACTAACACACTTCAAGTCCTATAGGTGCTTCTGGGAACAAAATATAGCTCTGTGTGTGTGTGTGGGACTAACACACTTCAAGTCCTATAGGTGCTTCTGGGAAGAAAATATAGCTCTGTGTGTGTGTGGGACTAACACACTTCAAGTCCTATAGGTGCTTCTGGGAACAAAATATAGCTCTGTGTGTGTAATGGGACTAACACACTTCAAGTCCTATAGGTGCTTCTGGGAACAAAATATAGCTCTGTGTGTGTGTAATGGGACTAACACACTTCAAGTCCTATAGGTGCTTCTGGGAAAAAATATAGCTCTGTGTGTTTAATGGGACTAAAACACTTCAAGTCCTATAGGTGCTCTGGGAACAAAATATATCTCTGTGTGTGTAATGGGACTAACACACTTCAAGTCCTATAGGTGCTTCTGGGAACAAAATATAGGAGCTCTGCCTGCCTGCCACGAACACACTACAAGTCCTATAGGTGCTTCTGGGAACAAAATATAGGAGCTCTGCCTGCCTGCCACTAACACACTACAAGTCCTATAGGTGCTTCTGGTAACAAAATATAGGAGCTCTGCCTGCCTGCCACTAACACACTACAAGTCCTATAGGTGCTTCTGGTAACAAAATATAGGAGCTCTGCCTGCCTGCCACGAACACACTACAAGTCCTAAGTCCTATAGGTGCTTCTGGTAACAAAATATAGGAGCTCTGCCTGCCTGCCACGAAACACACTACAAGTCCTATAGGTGCTTCTGGTAACAAAATATAGGAGCTCTGCCTGCCTGCCACGAACACACTACAAGTCCTATAGGTGCTTCTGGTAACAAAATATAGGAGCTCTGCCTGCCTGCCACGAACACACTACAAGTCCTATAGGTGCTTCTGGTAACAAAATATAGGAGCTCTGCCTGCCTGCCACGAGCACACTACAAGCCCCTCTTTGTCAATCAATCTTTGTAACTGAATCTATCTAACTCAATCTCTGCAAATGAATCTCTCTATCTATCTAAATGCAGCAGAGTGTCACAGAAACAGCCTGCTCAATCTGCGCCGGAACAGCATGTGACCGGCGCAGACGGCGTGGCGGCGTTTTATAGGGGGGGGCGTGTACTACAGCCCCTGAGCTGTAATTGGCTACAGGCGTCCTGCCTGTAGCCAATTATGGCTCTTCGAGTTTCCGGGGCTGTGATTGGCCAAGCATGCGGGGTCACAGTGCATGCTTGGCCAATCATCAGCCAGCAATGCACTGCGTCGGCCGCGCCGGCCGCAATGCATTGCGGGGCCGCTCGCATCACACGAACGTGATGCGAGCGGCCAAAATAGTTCTGGGCTCGCCGAGCGAGCGAACGCCCGGTGCTCGATGCGAACGTGGGTTCGCATCGAGCACCGGGCCCATCCTTACTGCTAGGGTGACCACATTTCCAAACTGCCAATCAGGGACAACCCCCAGCATGCACCAGTCGGTGACGTCACCGGGGGGCGGTGCCACCATTTGTTTCATGTATGTTAGCCCAACATTGCAGCTGCAGGGGGCCATTTAGATTCACAGAGTGTAATTGTATCTAAGGCACTAAAGTTGTATATAAAACCCTGTACTTTATACTACAAAAGGAATACAAATGACCTGAGGGATCTGGACATACACTGACCTACCTGATCAATACACTGACCTACCTGATTCCTACCCCCTCCATTGAGAGAGAGAGGGAGGGTGGCTGAGAGAGGGGGGGTGAAACGGGGGGGGTGGGAGAGAGAGAGAGAGAGAAAGAGAGAGCGGTGAGAGAGAGAGAGAGAGAGGTGAGAGAGAGATGAGAGAGAGAGGTGAGAGAGATGAGAGAGAGAGAGGGGTGAGAGAGAGAGGGTTGGGAGAAAGAGGGATGGGAGAGAGAAAGAGAGGGGAGTGAAAGGGGGGTGAGAGAGAGGGTGAGAGAGAGAAAGATGGAGGGGTGAGAGAGAGAGAGGGGGAGATGGGGGTGAGAGAGAGAGAGGGGGGAGATGGGAAGATAGAGGGTGGGAGAGAGAGAGGGGTTGGAGAGAGAAAGAGAGAGCGATGGGAGAGAGAGAGGGGTGAGAAAGGGAGAGTGGTGGGCGAGAGAGAGAAAGAGAGGGGTGGGAGAGAGAGAAAAGAGAGGGGTGGGAGAGAGAGAGAAAGAGAGGGGGTGAGAGAGAGAGAGGGGGGGTGGGGGAGAGATGGAGGGGGTGGGAGAGAGAGAGTGGGAGAGTGAGGGGGGGGGGGGGGGGTGGGAGAGAGAAAGAGAGGGGTAGGAGAGAGAGAGGGTGGGAGAGAGAGAGGGTGGGAGAAAGAGGGGTGGGAGAGAGAGGGAGAGAAATGGGGGGTGGGAGAGTAAGAGAGGGGTGGGAGAGAGGGTGGGGAGAGAGAAAGAGAGAGGGGGGTGGGGGAGAGAAAGAGGGGGTGGGAGAGGGAGAGATGGGGTGGAAGAGAGAGAGAGGGGAGAGAGAGGGGGGGGGGGGGGGAGAGAGGGGGAGAGAGAGGGGGGGGGAGAGAGAGAGAGGGGTGGGAGAGAGAGAGGGGGAGAGAGGGAGAGAGAAAGAGAGGGAGATAGAGGTGGGAGAGAGAAAGAAAGGGGTGGGAGAAAGAGAGGGGGAGAGAGAGAGGGGGGTGGGGGAGAGAGAGGGGAGAGAGAGAGATAGAGGGGGGAGATAGAAGGGTGGGATAGAGAGATGAGGGGGAGAGATGAGAGAGAGAGGGGGGGAGAGAGAGAGAGAGAGGGTAAGTGAAAGTGACCACCTATCCCTGCTTGCAGTCTCTCCTGTACACCCTGTCTGTGGGTAGGTGTGTGTGTGTGATGCACCTACCTCCCGCTATCCTCGTCCTCTGGGCTCTTGGTCAGCCTATCTTTCTTCATGATGGCAGTCACAGCCGAAGAAGGTGTGTAGGCTCTGGGAAGGTATTGGAGACACTGCGCTCACACTGCTGCTCAGGTCAGGGTGGCGGTGAGGTCTTCTCCCACTCCTCCCTGGCTGTTCCTTCTAGCCAGCCTCGTGCTGCTCCCTGGGGTCACACTCACTGTTTTAAGATGCTGCTGTCTGCGCTGCCCTCCACCCTGCCGCCACTGGACCAGCGAAACTGTCCCTCTCTAGGACCATGGCATGACAAGGGTGCGGCGGCGGAGCTCAGCTGCGTTGGTCCCCAGGAGCACTAGCGCGGAGGAGGAAGTGGAATCCTCCTCCGCTTTCAACACTGGGCAAGGAGGGCTGGCGTCTCTACCAACCAGTGGGCAGGATTAGAGTCAGGTGGAGTTGGAGGCGGAATTCCTGATAGTTCCCAGTGACAGTTTCATTCCGGGACACTGTATTGTCCCGGAATGAATGTTCCCGGGACCAGGGACACAGATGTCTATAACGGGATAATCCCGGGCAATCCGGGACACGTGGGCACCCTACTCACTGCACCTATGACCAGGCGGAACTCCAGTACAGCCCAGCCAAACTGATACCAAAGTAAAAGACCTACAGAATTAACCCCCAGAACTCAGTTACAGTTCTGAAAAACAAAATTTACACTGATAGGGCACACTTCAGCAAAGTGTGGGCGCTACACATATCTTCGACATTATTACATTATTACAAGTAATGTGTGGAGTTATTGGAGTGAGACATGAGCAGATTTAATTATATTCTACAGTATGTTGGGTTTAAAGAAATCAAGGGGCGCTCCCAGCAATCCAATAAAACGCATTTTTTGGCTAGTTGCGGTCACCGTGGATCTGTAAAATCTTTTTTTATTTACCTATACAGCATGTTTCTGCTTCTCTAGGTGTCCCCCCCCATAATTCTTTAGCCCTCAAGAACATAAAACACAATTTTATTGAGCCTGTCGTTGTGTCACAGCACCACTTCCCGCACCTTCTTAAATGCCCCCCCCCCCCCCCCCGTCCTCTTTCTGTGCCTGGAATCTGAAGCTAATGATTTTTTTTTTTTTTTTGGCCAGGTGACTGCATTTTTAATGAAAGTCGAAATTCAGTGATCCGGGGGAATGGCTGAACTTGTTTCACCTGTCAGGTTGTGTTTCTCTCTGTGCCCCATTGGGGAGATATATTTTCAGTGCTGGCCCTGTAGACACCACAGGAAGTGAAGGGGGAAATCTCTCCAAAGCCCCTCTGAAGCTGGCCATCTACGGCTAAAATGTCATCTGATTTCTGCTGAATCAGTCGAAACTGAGGGGTAGGTGGCCCTTTAGGCTCCTCAAAAGTCAACACAAAAATTGACAGAGCTAGATGGAAAATTATCGACTGAACTGTGACTGCATTCCATCAGATGAAGCCACTGTTTGAGCATTCAGACATCCACGGGTGCCTGTTAGACATGTGCACAATAGAAAAATTTGTTTCGTTTCGTTTTTTTCGTTTCCGTTGATTCGTAACGATTCGTAATTTCGTAAGTCGTCGGTGTGCGTATTCGTAACGATTCGTATTTTCGTAAGAGTTATTTTTTAGTTGATTCGTTTTTCCGTTAGTAAAGTTTTAGTATTTAAAAAAACGATATAATTTTCGTTTATTCGAAACAGTATAATTTTTGTTTATTTGAAATTCGGACGCATTCGTATTTTCGTAGATTTAGTTACATTCGTACTTTCGTTAGATTGATTTATTCGTACTTTCGTAACATTGTTTTCGTAGATTCGTAATCGGAGCATAATTCATAATTTTATGTAATGTGTATGCTATTATTACATTGTAAGAGACACGGAAAATTACGAATCGAAAAAAAAAAGTTACGAATGTACGAATTTTTTCGTTCAATCCATTCGAAGCACGTTAAGCAGCGCCATTGTAAGAGACACGGAAAATTACAAATCGAAAAAAAAAAAAAGTTACGAATGTACGAATTTTTTCGTTCAACCCATTCGAAGCACGTTAAGCAGCGCCATTGTAAGAGACACGGAAAATTAAGAATCGAAAAAAAAAAAAAAGTTACGAATGTACGAATTTTTTCGTTCAATCCATTCGAAGTACGTTAAGCAGCGCCATTGTGAGAGACACGGAAAATTACGAATCGAAAAAAAAAAAAAAGTTACGAATGTACGAATTTTTTCGTTCAATCCATTCGAAGTACGTTAAGCAGCGCCATTGTAAGGGACACGGAAAATTACCAATTCAACAAAAAAAAAAAGTTACGAATGTAAGAATTTTTACGTTCATTTTGATTTTCGTTGTTCCTGTTTTCGTTTTTCGGATTTTCTTCTTTCGTAGTTTCGTTGTTTCTAATTTGGTTATTTCGGATTTTCGTTGTTTTTCGTATTCATTCGATTCGAACATTCGTTATTCGTAAAAATTTTTAGCGAATCGTTCGTTCATTCGTACGATAACGAATGAACGAATATAACAAATTTTAACGAAAAACGAAAAAAAATACGAAACGAATTGCACATGTCTAGTGCCTGTGTAGCCAGCAGTGGAAATGCCTCCATCCATGCTGTTTAGTGGAGATCAGGGGGTCTCCAAACTTTCTAAACAAAGGGCCAGTTTACTGTTCTTCAGACTTAAGAGGCAGGTGACTGTGGCCAATGTGAGTAAACAATGCCCCATCTTTGGTATTAGTGGAAGGAATAATACCCCATCAGTGGGAGGAGTAGTGCCCCATTGTAGCTGTCAGTGGGAGGAATAGTGCCCATCATTGGTATCAGTAGGAGGAATAGTGCCCCATCATTGGTGTCAGTGGGAAGAATAGTGCCCCGTCATTGGTAGTAGTGGGAGGAATAGTTCCCCATCATTGGTGTCAATTGGAGGAATAATGGCCCATCATCAGTGTCAATGGGAGGAATAATGACCCATTGTTGATGTCAGTGGCAGAAGTTATGCCCCGTTCTTAGTGTCAGTGAGGAGAATAGTTCCCCAAGGCAAAGGGCCACATCCGGCCCCCAGGCATCTACTGGTGTAGATGGAGGAATAAATGGATTTTCTCTCTTTTAACCCTAGGCTTAGAATGTCTATACATTTATGGCTAGCCTTGGACAGCTGTCATTGGGACTTGTGTCTCCATCACTTTTTGTTCCAATGATAGCTGTTCATATTTGTGTTTCCAATCATTAGGCGGAATGCTGTCTATAGGATAAATGCTTTAAAGCCAGGGGTAGGTAACAGCCAGGGGTGATCTACCCATCCAGCCATGTGATGAGTAGAAGCAATGATGACGTCTATTCAGACGAAACGCGCTGAGTCGAGTGCTGCCATCACCACTGTGCCATTTTATGTTCGATAAGCCTTTGATCGCTTCAACAAATGTGAGTGTTCAATTTTATCTTTTTTTAATAAATATTCCTAAAAACAATATCACACTATGTGGAACTTTGTTTAATTTCTCGGTTTGCGCGTGTGGGTATGAGGAACTTCCTTGGTCGTCCCTCTCTTCGTCTGAATCGAATTGCCCGTTTGTGAGAACAACTTGCTGACCAGTGCCGTCCATAAATTCTAATGTGATCGTGGCTATCCGGATCGCTGAGGGTTTCATATCGCATATACAGTGGTGTGAAAAAGTGTTTGCCCCCTTCCTCATTTCCTGTTCCTTTGCATGTTTGTCACACTTTAAGTGTTTCGGAACATCAAACCAATTTAAACAATATTCAAGGACAACACAAGTAAACACAAAATGCAATTTGTAAATGAAGGTGTTTATTATTAAAGGTGAAAAAAAATCCAAACCATCATGGCCCTGTGTGAAAAAGTAATTGCCCCCTTGTTAAAACATACTATAACTGTGGTTGTCCACACCTGAGTTCAATTTCTCTAGCCACACCCAGGCCTGATTATTGCCACACCTGTTCACAATCAAGGCATCACTTAAATAGGAGCTGCTTGACACAGTAAGGTCCACCAGAAGATCCTTAAAAGCTACACATCATGCCGAGACCCAAAGAAATTCAGGAACAATTGAGAAAGAAAGTAATTGAGATCTATCAGTCTGGAAAGGGTTATAAAGCCATTTCCAAAGCTTTGGGAATCCAGCGAACCACAGTGAGAGCCATTATCCACAAATGGCGAAGACATGGAACAGTGGTGAACCTTCCCAGGAGTGGCCGGCCGCCCAAAATTACCCCAAGAGCGCAGCGACGACTCATCCAAGAGGTCACAAAAGACCCCACAACAACGTCCAAGGAACTGCAGGCCTCACTTGCCTCAGTTAAGGTCAGCGTTCATGCCTCCACCATCAGGAAAAGACTGGGCAAAAATGGCCTGCATGGCAGAGTTCCAAGGAGAAAAAACACTGCTGAGCAAAAAGAACATCAAAGCTCGTCTCAATTTCTCCACAACACATCTTGATGATCCCCAAGACTTTTGGGACAACATTCTGTGGACCGATGAGACAAAAGTGGAACTCTTTGGAAGGTGTGTGTCCAAGTATATCTGGCGTAGAAGGAACACTGCATTTCAGAAAAAGAACATTATACCAACAGTAAAATATGGTGGTGGTAGTGTGATGGTCTGGGCTGTTTTGCTGCTTCAGGACCTGGAAGACTTGCCGTGATAAAAGGAACTATGAATTCTGCTGTCTACCAAGAGATCCTGAAGGAGAATGTCCGACCATCTGTTCGTGTACTCAAGCTGAAACGAACTTGGGTTCTGCAGCAGGACAATGATCCTAAACACACCAGCAAGTCCACCACCGAATGGCTGAAGAAAAACAAAATGAAGACTTTGGAGTGGCCTAGCCAAAGTCCTGACCTGAATCCTATTGAGATGTTGTGGTATGACCTTAAAAAGGCCGTTCATGCTCGAAAACCCTCTAATGTAACTGAATTAGGACAATTCTGCAAAGATGAGTGGGCCAAAATTCCTCCAGGACGCTGTAAAAGCCTCATTGCACGTTATCGCAAACGCTTGGTTGCAGTTGTTGCTGCTAAGGGTGGCCCAACCAGTTATTAGGTTTAGGGGGCAATCACTTTTTCACACAGGGCCATGATGGTTTGGATTTTTTTTCACCTTTAATAATAAACACCTTCATTTACAAATTGCATTTTGTGTTTACTTGTGTTGTCCTTGACTATGTTTAAATTGGTTTGATGTTCCGAAACACTTAAGTGTGACAAACATCCAAAGGAACAGGAAATGAGGAAGGGGGCAAACACTTTTTCACACCACTGTAGTGTTCATCACTACAAGTTGACTTAAGTTGTATATGCCTCTATAAGTCCACTAGTACCGGTAAGCCTTCATGCAATTGGTGGCGGTTTCCTTATTATATTTTATTTTTATTTATATTTTATTTTTATTTATTATTTATTTATTTTTTTATGGTTGAACTGGATGGACTTGTGTCTTTTTTCGGCCTAGCTAACTATGTAACTATGTAACTATGTAAGATTCCCTTCCACTCCTTTTTAACATGTCTATCTTGAGGATTTTTTAGAAACTTTCGAAAATGTATAAAAGTTGCTCCATTGTTTTTTTGATACCAATCAATATTCACGTGGTGGACTTTATATATATATATATATATATATATATATATATATATATCCATTTTTTGTCAGTTTATTTGATGTTCATTATTCACTCTGTGGATTTTATGTCACAATTTGTCAGTATTTTTGATATTTATGTAACAGCCATAACCCCTGGGGGTGGCTATGAATTTGCTGGGCTTACCAATTACCTCCTCCTTGTAGATCATCGTTCGTTGTCTAGGGGTTCCCAGGGTTAGTACCCAGTAACTTCAGAAGCTGACACGAAAAAGTCCTTTTAAGGATTTTTATTTGCAAGGGTAACGTCCAACTATAACACAGTCTCTCAATTGGGAATAGAGGACACGGGTGGTAAAACTCAGGCACTTCAGAACTGCTGACATCAATTGAATATCTCTTTAGATAGCCCAGAGAGTAGCCACTCGCAACTGGGTGCTTCACTGCCGGATAAACCTCTAACTGTAGATTTAGCAGCCAACAAGTGACTCGAAATTTTGCAAAGTCTCTGCCACAGACTAGGTTGTAACTGAAGATAAGTTAGGAACTTTCCTCACAGTACCTGGATCTTTCAGCCACCTTGGCGATACCGTAAGAAATGTGGATTCTCTAGTGTCCATACAACTTCAGCTCCCAGGCTCTTACCGAGCAGCCAGCTTCATGGCCCTCCTCCGAAGAGTCCTCCCCTGGTCACTTGTACGAGTTGCTGTGTCCCTCCAATGCCGAGAGCACACCAGGGAAAACATCTCCGAATCCTCCTTCAGTCACTGGGCCTCAAACTAGCCAACGAGGCTCGGGAACGGACGGATCCCCACCCCAGACCATGAGGGCCTCTGGGGCAGGTCAGGATGACCATGCTCACGGGGACGGCAGACACCCCCAGGTCCGGGACCCCTCACGGGGTTGGTCCGGACCAGAAACCAGGAATCAAAAGAGCAAGCCGAACCCTGAACATGTGACCTCAGCATCTTAACCGCTTCCCGACCGCCGCGTGTAAATATACGTCGGCAAAATGGCACGGCTAGGCAAAAGCACGTATATATACGTGCCCTTTAATTGCCTAGCCGTGGGCGCGCTCGCGACCTGGTCGGGAGCTCCGTGACCACGGCCGCGGGACCAGTGGACCCGATCACCGCTGGTGTCCTGCGATCGGGTCACAGAGCTGAAGAGCGGGGAGAGGTCTGTGTAAACAAACCTCTCCCCGGGCTTCCTACACTGCCTGTCACTGATCTGCTGTTCCCTGTCATCGGGAACAGCCGATCAGTGACGTCAGACGTCAGCCACGCCCCCTACTGTAAAAAAAAAACACAACACGTCACACTAACTCCTCCCCGCCCCCTAGTGGTTAACTCCTTCACTGCCAGTGTCATTTACATAGGAATCAGTGCATTTAAATAGCATTGATTGCTGTATAAATGACAATGGTCCCAAAAATCCGATGTGTCCACTATAATGTCGCAGTCACAATAAAAATCGCTGATCGCCGCCATTACTAGTAAAAAAAAAATATTAATAAAAATGCTATAAAACTATCCCCTATTTTGTAAACGCTATAACTTTTGTGCAAACCAATCAATAATCGCTAATTGCGATTTTTTTTACCAAAAATATGTAGAAGAATATGTATCGGCCTAAACTGAGGAAAAAAAATGTTTTTTTATATATTTTTTGGGGATATTTATTATAGCAAAAAGTAAAAAATATTGAATTTTTTTCAAAATTGTCGCTCTATTTTTGTTTATAGCGCAAAAAATAAAAACCGCAGGGGCGATCAAATACCACCAAAAGAAAGCTCTATTTGTGGGAAATAAAGGACGCCAATTTTGTTTGGGAGCCACTTCGCACGACCGCGCAATTGTCAGTTAAAGCGACGCAGTGCCGAATCGCAAAAAGGGGCCTGGTCCTTTGGCTGCCAATTGGTCCGGGGCTGAAGTGGTTAAAGCAGGGGGTAGGTAACATGTTGAGCTTGATCTACCCATCAAGCCATGTGATGAGTAGAAGCAATTTTTTGCGGTGAAGCCCCAAGGGGTGACATTGTGATGATAAATGGGAACACACAGTGTCCCCAATCATCTCTCACCCTATGTGAGACAGAGCTGCCCAACACAGTTCTGCTTCTGTATGCTCCAACTAGGGTGTGTCATACACTATTGCCTGACAACGAAGTAAGGAATGATCCTCGTCCCTCACAACCTTGCAAGTTGCAACCCATGGTGAACTATGGTACCCTAATCACTGGCTCTGAACGCAGATGCTCCAAATAGGACACCTATGACTCCCCCTTTATGTTGTTACTTTGTCAGATTGGATGGTCATCTCCCATTACAGGTAAGTACTTAATGGCATTGTAAAGCCTCTCTCTGCCTCATCATTGGCTCAGAGAAAGCCATTGGCTCCCACTGCTGTCAATCGCAGCTAGTGAGGAGGGAGCAGGGGCAGGGCCAAGCCCTGTTGCTATGTGTCTTATGGGCACACAGAGTGGAGCTCGTCGGGAGCAAGCACACTCAAGTGCCCCTATAGCAAGCGGCTTACTCTTATAACATTCTCACATAATATCTACAGTTGACCAGTACAGGTAGTTGAATATAATTAGTAAGGGGTTGCTTGAAGAGTGGCAGAATGATCTCCTTCCTTCACTGACCTACAATGTAGGGGTTCATGTTTACTGGCTATCAATGTAAGAGGTCATTTCTACACTGGCCACCAATGTAAGAGGTCATTTCTACACTGGCCACCAATGTAAGAGGTCATTTATACACTGGCCATCGATGTATGAGGTCATTTCTACACTGGCCATCAATGAAAGAGGTAATTTCTACACTGGCCACGAATGTAATAAGTCATTTCTACACTGGCCACCAATATAAGAGGTAATTTCTACACTGGCCACCAATGTAAGAGGTCATTTCTACACTGGCCACCAATGTAAGAGGTCATTTCTACACTGGCCATCAATGTCAGAGGTCATTTCTACACTGGCCAACAATGTAAGAGGTCATGTCTACACTGGCCACCAATGTAAGAAGTCATTTCTACACTGGCCACCAATGTAAGAGGTAATTTCTACACTGGCCACCAATGTAAGAGGTCATTTCTACACTGGCCATCAATGTAAGAGGTAATTTCTACACTGGCCACCAATGTAAGAGGTCATTTCTACACTGGCCACCAATTTAAGAAGTCATTTCTACACTGGTCACCAATGTAAGAGGTCATTTCTACACTGGCCACCAATGTAAGAGGTCATTTCTACACTGGCCATCAATGTAAGAGGTCATTTATACACTGGTCACCAATGTAAGTGGTAATTTCTACACTGGCCACCTATGTAAGAAGTCATTTCTACACTGGCCACCAATGTAAGATGTAACTTTTACACTGGCCACCAATGTAAGAGGTCATTTCTACACTGGCCGCCAATGTAAGAGGTAATTTCTACACTGGCCACCAATGTAAGAGGTCATTTCTTCACTGGCCACCAATGTAAGAAGTCATTTCTACACCGGTCACCAATGTAAGAGGTAATTTCTACACTGACCATTAATGTAAGAGGTCATTTCTACACTTGCCACCAATGTATAAGGGTTTATTCTATACTGACCCTCAATGTAAGGGGTCACTTCTTCATTGACAACCAGTGTAAGGGGTCACTCCTACAATGACCCTAGATTGTAAGCTCTAATGAGCAGGGCCCTCTGATCCCTCCTGTATTGATTTGTATTGTAAGTGCACTGTCTGCCCTCATGTTGTAAAGCACTGAGCAAACTGTTGGCGCTATATAAATCCTGTATAATAATAATAATAATAAAATGTAAGGGAACATGTCTAAACCAACTACCAATGTAAGGGGGACACTTCTACACTGACTACCAATATGTGGGGTCCCTTCTAAACAAACCACCAATGTAAGGGGTCACTAAAATTTTCACTGTCTGTGTTTCTTTACTGTCCATTATTATTATTTGTTTAATTTCATGATTATTAAGGCAGCCCCACAATTTATTATTTTATTTAAAACTCCTGTCGGTCTAATAATTTTAGTAGTGGAGACCTGAAAACTATTTCAAGGGTTCCTCCATGTTAAGCAATATGCACACTGATGTTTTTGGTTGCTGTGCTGTGTTTTCGGGCAACAAGCTTAAATGCGGGGTGGCTGGACGCTGTACTGATTTAGACCATATGCCTTCAGGGGTGCATGCCCAATATGCCAAATTAATGTGTTCCGAGCATAAATCCCCGAATGCAAATGGCCCTAAATGTGAGTACTGATGCGTATTTCAGGCTATCTCATTGGCTTTGCTGGTAGTGGGGCTGGACACTGCACCAGTGTCTCCTGGGAACCCAAAAACATGCACACGGGCCAAATAACCCATGTAAATGGGGCCTTAGGAAGGTTGGGAAAGGCGGCTCTAATGAGTACTATGTGCTGGAACACCATGCCATGGCAGGGATCAAGAACATAGACATTTCAAATATAGGTTTCTGGGAAATCAAATATCTGCCAGAAGCAAGGGCCCACTGAGGATGGCTAATTGAAAGGAGTCCAAGGATAACTGTGGGAAAAAATACGAAATTAGGGTTAAAGTACAACTAAAGTCTCAGAAATAGATATTCAGTAAGGCATTATACTAACAAGCTCTATGTTCATAATTTCACCTTCCATTCCCTATTGTAGCAATTGTGCAGTGTATGTAAATATGACTATGCAGTCCTATATACAAGAGAAATGAGGGCAGAAGGGGGCAGTGGGACTTTATATGAAACAAGATACTTGGGGTAAATTACTCCAATCAATATATTATATAAAATTATTAATTTATTGGAAACACATCACAGGGTAGTACAGTGGATATATTGTAAAATGGTAATAAGCAAAATTATACAGTATGATACACTATGATATCACATAGCACAGTAAAATTCATAGTACAATAGTATTACCACACATGGTAAGATAACCAATGAGCCCACAGTACATTCGAGAGTGTGTATACAAAAATAACCAATAAAATAGATAAATGATTGAGGTAGATCAAACCCATAATAATGTCATGGCTAGTGGGACATGGCATCCAATGGTAAAAAGTTCAAAAATCTCGACGCGTTTCGTGGAATATCTCCACTCATCAGGAGCAGCTGTATATTGAAAACACCTGTGATAGATAATATATTAATAGTATTCATCAATGGTAATTGATTATACACATAGGAAAAAGGGGGAGTAATGGTCCTAGCCACTCTTACCTATGGAAGACATGTAATATATATAATGTAATTGATAGTACTGGTGGTATGGATCAGATCAATTACATTATATATATTACATGTCATCCATAGGTAAGAGTGGCTAGGACCATTATTATGCACCCCCTTTTTCCTATGTGTATAATCAATTACCATTGATGAATACTATTAATATATTATCTATCACAGGTGTTTTCAATATACAGCTGCTCCTGATGAGTGGAGATATTCCACGAAACACGTCAATCTTTTTGAACTTTTTACCATTGGATGCCATGTCCCACTAGCCATGACATTATTATGGGTTTAATCTACCTCAATCATTTATCTATTTTATTGGTTATTTTTGTATACACACTCTCGAATGTACTGTGGGCTCATTGGTTATCTTACCATGTGTGGTAATACTATTGTTCTATGAATTTTACTGTGCTATGTGATATCATAGTGTATCATACTGTATAATTTTGCTTATTACCATTTTACAATATATCCACTGTACTACCCTGTGATGTGTTTCCAATAAATTAATAATTTTATATAATATATTGATTGGAGTAATTTACCCCAAGTATCTTGTTTCATATAAAGTCCCACTGCCCCCTTCTGCCCTCATTTCTCTTGTCCTTACCAAGTATCGGGGATGGAGTCTTGTGTACTGGATGGTCACGGCTCATACAAAGTCCCAACCACATTCACCTTTCTATGCAGTCCTATAGGCACAAGAGTTTGACCACTTTGCACGGTGTCACCGAACAAAGGTCTTCTCAACTAGGGTGTACTTGCACTCTGGGGGGGGGGGGGGCATCTGGCTTCATCAAAAGGTTGCCATAAAAAGTTAATTAAAGTTCCAAAAAATGTCAACAAACTGACCAGGGGATCCCAAGTAACGCCATTAACTGAATACGGTCATGGCCACATTTGGTCAATGATGTCAGCCAGCATCTCCAACCCCTTTGATTACATTCAGCTGACAACCAGGGAAATGTCAATGATGGTGAGTCTATCAAGAGCGCAGATCGTTGATGGATTTACACCATGAGACATTTTTCTTTGTCATGGTATGTGTTTATTTACTTTGTAACTTTTTGTGTATCAAGTAACGGATGGACTTACTCATTCATATAGGGGAAATGGCTGGATATCTTGGAGGCTCCGTATTTTGAAGGGGGCTTCCAGATTTCAATAAGCTCCCCCCATCAGACCTCCACGTTCACTGAGCCAGGGATATAGTGATGAAGCCCCTTTCCTCGTCAAGATGAGGACAAGGCGTCTTGCTAGGGGAGACCCCATTGGCAAGGCATTATCCCTATATTGAGGGAATGTGGACTTGTATGGTTCAGAAGGGGAGTAGTTGCACACTCCTTTCCCTCCACCCCTGTCCTGGTCAATCAGGCTGGATACTCAGATAAGGGCATGGTAAAGATCAGGGGTCTCCAAACTTTCAATACAAGGGGACAGTTTACTGCCCTTCAGACTTTGGGGGGGCTGGACTGTAACCAATGAGAGTAGAAAATGCCCTGGCTGCATTCACACCTGAGCGGAGGGGGAAAAAAATCAATGATTCTCTATGGAGATGTTCACATCTCCACTCGAAATCACCTGAAGCCAAACGCCTGAAGCTCAAACAAGTTCTTTTTTGTCGCTCAAATCGGGCAGATTTGGGTGTTTTTGGCACGTTTTTATTTCCATAGGAATTAATGGAAATGTGCTATTCGTGCGTTTTTGTGCTTATTCGTGTGTTTTGATTTTTTGCACGATTTTCTGCTCAAATTAAAAATTTTAAATAACTAAAAATCTTCACAAATAAATTAAATAAATTAGTAATATGTAATAATACATTAATAAATAATAATTCATCTCTAACCTTAAATATTAAATACATTATTATTATTATTATTATTTATTATTATTATTATTATTATTATTATTAATAATAATAATAATAATAATAATAAAAAATAACAATAAACACCCAAACTCTAAAACAAAAAAATATAATAATACTACTAATAATAATAATTTATTTTGTGTTAGGGTGTTTAGTTATTCATTAATATTTTTTTTTTTTTAAGGGGTAAGGGATAAAGTTAAGGATTAATTATTTATTTATTGTTACTATTAATTTATCGAATGTATTTATTTTTTATTTATGATTTTAATTTATTTGTGTATTTATTTTACATGTATTTATTCATATAATAATAAATAAAATAAAAATAAATAAAATAATAATAGGGGCGTGGCGTCTGAGCCCGAAGATGGCAGCTTAGCCTAAGAACTCCGCCACACAGCCGGGGGAATCTGTCAGCATCGGAGCTCTGACACAGCCTACCCACCGTCATCTGAATCAGCAAAGCCCGGATAACAGATCGGGATGACGAGGAGGAGAAAAGAGCCGCCACCGCAGCTCCGTAAGCTGCCGGGCTTCTTTTCTAATTCAGCGCGGCTTCAACAAAACGGAGCACACGAACTGGAAGGCCGCAGCCACGGCCTCTCCCTCTGCACACAGCAGAACCAGCAAGGGGAATCCCTCCAGTGGGTCATCATATGCGGCCTCCACCCCCACAACCAGAAGCCCTGCCAAGTCTAGGCAACGCACGGCTTCTCCACAAGAGGGCCCACAGCCTCAGGACATGGAGGTGTGTGGACATGGCTCTTCACAGCCCCACACTACAGAGGCACCAGACCCCATAGCTGGATTCCCTACCACAGGGCAGCCTGTGTCAGATACAGTCTTAAAAGACATGCTGATGTCATCACTCCATAACGATATGCTACACACAGTGCACAAATGTCAGGCAGAGGTCCACATAATGGGAGAGAGGGTGAATCAGATAGAGAATGCCATGGGAGAATACGCTACCTCTTTCAACAAAATGGTGGATGCACAGTGCCCATAGCAATGAAATCTCCTGGATCAAATATAAAATAGCAGACCTGGAGGATAGATCCAGAAGGAATAACCTAAAAATAAGAGGTATCCCTGAGTCAGTACCTGTGACACAGCTTCCACAATATGTCCAAGATTTATTCTCCGCAATAATGCCCACAATGTCTGCGTTAGAACTCACAGTGGACAGAGTACATAGAGTTCCCAAACCGTCTTTCTTAGCGGACGATATACCCAGGGATGTTTTCCTGAGATTGCACTTCTACAGAGCAAAAAATAATAATAAATAATCCTAACCTCAACTCCTAATCCTAACCCTAACCTAAATTGAACTCAAACCCCTTACTCTAACAAAATAATAATAAGTGAATATTAACCACTTCAGCCCCGGACCAATTGGCAGCCAAAGGACCAGGCCCCTTTTTGCGATTCGGCACTGCGTCGCTTTAACTGACAATTGCGCGGTCGTGCGATGTGACTCCCAAACAAAATTGGTGTCCTTTTTTTACCACAAATAGAGCTTTCTTTTGGTGGTATTTGATCGCCCCTGCGGTTTTTATTTTAAACAAAAATAGAGCGACAATTTTGAAAAAAATGCAATATTTTTTACTTTTTGCTATAATAAATATCCCCAAAAAATATATAAAAAAAAAACGTTTTTTTTCTCAGTTTAGGCCGATACGTAGTCTTCTACATATTTTTGGTAAAAAAAATCGCAATTAGCGATTATTGATTGGTTTGTGCAAAAGTTAGAGCGTTTACAAAATAGGGGATAGTTTTATAGCATTTTTATTAATATTTTTTTTTTTACTAGTAATGGCGGCGATCAGCGATTTTTATTGTGACTGCGACATTATGGTGGACACATCGGACATTTTTGACACATTTTTGGGACCATTGTCATTTATACAGCAATCAATGCTATTTAAATGCATTGATTCCTGTATAAATCACACTGGCAGTGAAAGAGTTAACCACTAGGGGGCGGGGAGGGGGTTATGGTGTGTGACGTGTGTTTTTTTTTTTACATAAGGGGGCGGGGCTTACGTCATTGATCGGCTTTCCCGATGACAGGGAACAGCCGATCAATGACAGGCAGTGTAGGAAGTGCGGGGAGAGGTTTGTTTACACAGACCTCTACCCGTTCTTCAGCTCTGTGACCCGATTGTGGGACACCAGCGGCGATCGGGTCTGCTGGTCCCGCGGCCGTGGTCACAGAGCTCCCGACCGGGTCACGAACACGCCGCTGGTGGCGCGCGCGCGCGACCCACGGCAGGCCTCTTAAAGGACCACGTACCTATACGTGGTTTTGCCTAGCCGCGCCATTCTGCCGACGTATATCGGCGTGAGGCGGTCGGGAAGCGGTTAATAAAAGAAGAAATAAAAGCTAATGGAAAAGCTAAAAAAGCTGAACTACCTAGCAACAAATGATGCAACAGATAATAATTTTCTCTATTGGCTAATAAAAACACGCCAAAGCCCAAAAACGCTGCATACAAGCGCACAAGTCACGCAAAAACATGCAAAAAAAGCTCAAAGACGCTATGCTCAGATTAAATGCAGCCTAAGGGCTGGATAAAGACAAGCAAAAGGCCACATTCGGCTGCAGTTTGAAGGCCCCTGGTATAGATTTTGTAGGGGAATTCCATATCGTTATATTATGGGGTCTCCCCCCTCCTTACATTTTTTACATTTTAGACTTGGGTGCCTCAAGATTTTGCATAGTTGATAAAATATAAACAAAAAGGAATAAAACAAAAAGCATGGTATTTCAACTGGGCTTTAGAACTGGGCATACCACAATGCATTTTGTGAAAAGGAGCGATTGCATTGTTTCCAGGCCCTGGCACCCCCAAGATCTACTAATATTCACACAAAAAAAAGCCATTACACACAATGCCATTCAAGCCAACGTCAAACCCTCCTCTCCACCACAGAAAGCCTTGCTTGGGAGTTTGCCTTCAGCTTTCTATACCTTTTTGGTGCAACAACCAATGCATCTCCCTCCATTCCTTAATCCGTAACGGAGTTCGCCTCTAAAACCGTCTTTTCCTTGTTTAAATATCATTTGTCTACATCTGACGAAGCACAAAACAGAAGAAAAGAGCCGTTTCCCCTTTAAGAATATCTATCCCAGAATAGTTTATATTCACTAAAGTGTTCCTTGTGTGAGACAAAGTAGAACCATATGTGTCCCGATGTTTCATAACCAGCACTGTGTGCAGAAAAAGATGTTTCTCTATAAAATAAATCAACTTATAAATCAAACCTCTGCCAGTTTCTCCCTTATAAAAATAAAATAAAAATCATTGGCCTTTCAAAAAAAAAAAAAAAAACTTTACCAATAATCATTAAAATATGCTAAAGACAAACAAAGAATGCATTTGTCCAATTAACTGAAACATATTTTTTAAACTATTGTTAATCATTTATAATTTTTCTCATATTTCAATTATGAAATGACTGGAATGAAGCTAATTTACTAAAATAAAAAAAGGATAGAGATAAACCACAGGGTATGTGAGGATTGTGTGCCCCCCGTATGTGTATAGGGGAATCTCTGCGCACATGGACAATTGCGATCCGTGTAGCTGTTCAGACACTGATGTTTTTTTGCGCAACGTGGCGTTCCTAGTTTGCCGACCGCATTGAGCGTTCAAATAGTGTTGCCTTTATGCCTTCTGTTCTCATTAGACATGTGCAGAACAAAAAAAATCGTTTATTTTCGTTTCATTTTTTTCGTTTCCGAAAAAAATTTGTTTATTTTCGTTTCGTTTTTTTCGTTTCGTTGATTCGTAACGATTCGTACATTCGTAAGTCGTCGGTGTTCGTATTCATAACGATTCGTACATTCGTAAGAATTATTTTTTCGTTGATTCGTTTTTTCGTTAGTTTCATTTTCGTTTATTCGAAATTCGGACGCATTCGTATTTATTCGTACATTCGTAACATTCGTAGATTCGTAATCGGAGCATAATTCATAATTTTATGTAATGTGTATGCTATTATTACATTTTAAGAGACACGAAAAATTACGAATCAAAAAAAAAAGTTACGAATGTACGAATTTTTTCGTTCAATCCATTCGAAGCACGTTAAGCAACGCCATTGTAAGAGACACGGAAAATTACGATTCGAAAAAAAAAAAAGTTACGAATGTACGAATTTTTTCGTTCAATCCATTCGAAGCACGTTAAGCAACGCCATTGTAAGAGACACGGAAAATTACGAATCGGAAAAAAAAAAAAAAAGTTACAAATGTACGAATTTTTTCGTTCAATCTATTCGAAGCACGTTAAGCAGCGCCATTGTAAGAGACACGGAAAATTACGATTCGAAAAAAAAAAAAAAAGTTACAAATGTACGAATTTTTTCGTTCAATCCATTCGAAGCACGTTAAGCAACGCCATTGTAAGAGACACGGAAAATTACGAATCGAAAAAAAAAAAAAAAAAAAGTTACGAATGTACAAATTTTTTCGTTCAATCTATTCGAAGCACGTTAAGCAGCGCCATTGTAAGAGACAGGGAAAATTACGATTCGAAAAAAAAAAAAAAAAAGTTACGAATGTACGAATTTTTTTCGTTCAATCTATTCGAAGCACGTTAAGCAGCGCCATTGTAAGGGACACGGAAAATTACCAATTCAACAAAAAAAAAAAAAGTTACGAATGTACAAATTTTTTCGTTCATTTTCATTGTCATTGTTCCTGTTTTCGTTTTTCGGATTTTCTTCATTCGTACCTTCGTTGTTTCTAATTTGTTTTTTTTCGGATTTTCGTTGTTTTTCGGATTCGTTCGATTCGTTCGATTCGTTATTCGTTAAAATTTTTAGCGAATCATTCGTTCATTCGTACGAAAACGAACGAACGAAAATAACGAAAATAAACAAAAAACGAAAAAAAACGAAACGAATTGCACATGTCTAGTTCTCAGAAGACGCATTGCTAAATGTGCGCTTCAAAACAACAATGTAACAATAATATAAACTGCAATTGCTCACTAAGCAATGAAACCCTCATTTGTATAAAAAAGTTGTCATTGGACCATCATTCCAAGCACCATTTCATATGCCACCTATAGGCATGCGCAGGGGGTGTGCCAGGTGTGCCCGGGCACACCCTATTCACTATGTGTGGTGCTGATTCCCCCACTGCCCAGGCTTCCTCCCGTGAAGGAAAGAAAATAAAGCTGCTAGAATGGTCCAGCCAATCACCTGACTTGAATCCAATGCAAAATCTATGGAAAGAACAAAAGATCAGAGTTCATAGAAGAGGCCCACGGAACCTTCATGATGTGAAGTCTGCTATGCCTCTCACACACGATCGGACTTTCCGACAACAAAACCGTGGAAATTTGTTCGAAGGTTGTTGGCTCCAACTTGTCTTCCATACACACGGTCACACAAATGTTGGCCAACAATTACGAATGTAGTGACGTACGGCGAGCCGAGAAACAGGAAGTTCAATAGTCATGTGCTATCTCCATTACGAACGCTAGTTTTACAAGACCTAGCACTACCGGCTCATCCTTGATTCCGAGCATGCGTGGACTTTTGTGCGACGGACTTGTGTACACACGATCGGAAAGTCCGACAACAAAAATTTGTTGGCGGAAAATTTGAGAACCTGCTAGCCAACATTTGTTGGCCGAAAGTCCGACAACAAATGTCCGATGGAGCGTACACACGGTCGGACTTTCCGCCAACAAGCTCACATCCAACATTTGTTGTTGGAAAATCCGATCGTGTGTACGCGGCATAAGTGTGGAAGAATGGGTCAAAATCACACCCGAGCAACGCATGCGACTAGTTTCTCCATACAGGAGGCGTCTTGAAGCCGTCATTACCGACAAAGGATTTTGTACCAAGTATTAAATAAATTTCAGTTGGCGTGTTCAATACTTTTTCCCTGTGTCATTCCATTTTATTACACAGAACTTCATTTCTGGACTTATTTGTTTTGGTGTCTTTGTATTTATGGATTGTAGGGCTGTTACTGATTAAAATTTTCGTGTTCAATGAATTGATTTTTTTTTTAATCGATTAATCAACCAATTTTGATTAATCATAACGCACGTACAGATCCAACTACTTTTAGCTGATCTCCTTGCATTGCAACTCTGCATTAGTCAGTGGTAAATGTGGTATACACTATATACAATCACCCGACACTAGTTAGTTTCCACAATCCATGACTTAACTTCACAGTTCACACAAATACATTTTAAATTCAAACTGTAGCACTGACGTAAGTCATTTTTTTTTCCCACAGTAGCGTGACAATCCCTCCCCCTCCAGTCTAACTAATCACTCTCACCTTATGGCATGGAGCCCTGTGCAAACAGGTGGTCATGCAAGCGGGTATCAAAAGAACCATAAACTTTTCTTTCTACCCATGACCTGGCGTCTCCTTAGATCTCAGCAAGGACGCAGGTCATGGGTAGAATGAAAAGATCTAAGTGCTCACTAGACATGTGCAATTAGTTTCGTTTTTTTTTCGTTTTTCGTTTTTTTCATTCGTGTTTTTTCGTACGAATGAACGAATCGTTTCAAATCGAACTAATCCGAATAACGAATCGTTCGAATCGTACGAATCCGTTTAACGAATCGTTCGAATCGAACAAATCCGAAAAGCAACGAAAATCCGAAAAACCAAACAACGAAAATCCGAAAAAACAAAAAAAGGAACAACGAAAACGAACGAAAAAATTTGTACATTCGTAACATTTTTTTTTGTTGAATTGGTAATTTTCTGTGTCCCTTACAATGGTGCTGCTTAACGTGCTTCGAATGGATTGAACAAAAAAATTCGTACATTCGTAACTTTTTTTTTCGATTCGTAACTTTTTTTTTTTCGATTCGTAACTTTTTTTTATTTTTTTTATTTTTCGATTCGTAATGAATGGATTGAACAAAAAAAATTCGTACATCCGTAACTTTTTTTTCGATTCGTAACTTTTTTTTTTTTCGATTCGTAACTTTTTTTTTTCGATTCGTAAATTATTAAAATGTAATAATAGCATACACATTACATAAAATTATGAATTATGCTCCGATTACGAATCTACAAATGTTGCGAATGTCTGAATAACTACGAATGCGTCCGAATTTCGAATAAACGAATGAACGAAAATTAAACTAACGAAAAAACGAATCAACGAAAAAATAACTCTTACAAATGTACGAATCGTTACGAATATGAACAACGACGACTTACGAATGTACGAATACGAACAACGACGACTTACGAATGTACGAATCGTTACGAATCAACGGAAACGAAAAAAAAAAACGAAAGGAAAAAAAAAGATTTTTTTTCGGAAACGAAAAAAACAAAACGAAAATAAACAAATTTTTTTGTTGTGCACATGTCTAGTGCTCACCGCTTAAGTATAAGATTTCCTTTTTGTGTTCAAACACAAACTACTCACATAAAGATGATAAAAACACAGCATGTAAAGCCGACAATCGTGTTAGTTCCGTAGGGCAGCAGCGGGTGACGTCATGCGTAGCTCCTCCCCCCTACGCGCTACGTTCAATCAGAACTTCAACGTCACCGGACTCCTCCCCCCTTCCCTTCGTTAGCAGACAGGGGCACTTGGGGAAGGGGGAGGAGTCCAGTGACGTCGATGTCTGTGACATCACCGGATCTCCGATGGAACTCCCTGAAGACCCGGAAGCCGGCGGAGAGGTGAGTACCAATCAAAAGAATTTTGATCGATCAAAAGAATTTTGAGCGATCGAAAATATTAATCGATTAATCGAGGAATTAATCTTTAATTTCCACAGCCCTAATGGATTGCATGGGTTGTTACCGACATGTGGGGAAAATTCCATGTCAATAGCATCTTTAACAATATATTTACCTAGAAATATGGTGACGTGTGCAATACTTATTTTACCCGCTGTGTATATATATATATCTATATAGATATATATATATATATATATATATATATATATACACTATATATACACACAGAGTACAGTGCAAATGTTTTAGGCAGGTTTGAAGAAATTCTGTAAAGTAAGAATGCTTTCAAAAATATATGCTTTAATTGTTTTTATCAATTTACAAAATGCAAATTGAGTGAATAGAAGGGAAATATAAATCAAATCAATATTTGGTGTGATTACCCTTTGGCTTCAAACCAGCATCAGTTCTCACACTTGCACACTTTGTACACTGGCACAAAGTCAGGGATTTTGTAGGATTAGAGTCAGGTGTATGATTAGCCAATTATACCAAGCAGGTGCTAATGATCATCATTTTCATATGTAGGTTGAAACACAGTCATTACCTCAACCAGAAACAGCTGCGTAGGAAGTTTTAAAACTGGGTGAGGAACAGCCAAACTCTGCTACCAAGGTGAGACTGTGGAAGACTGTTACATGTCACAGGTCATACACCATGGCAAGTCTGAGCACAGGAACATAACACAAGGTGGTTATACTGCATCAGCTATGTCTCACCCAAATAAATATTTCAAAGCAGACTGGGGTTACAAGACGTGCTGCTCAAGCTCTTTTGAAGAAGCACAAAGAAACGGGCAACGTTGAGGACCGTAGACGCAGTGGTCGGCCACGGAAACTTAAAGGGGTGTTTCCACCAAAAAAAAAAAAAAAATAGCTTAAAAATCCTAAAAAAATAAAAAATAAAATAATTGGAAAAAAAATAAAAATGTACTCACCTCTAAATGCCTGTTGCTAGGGGGTCCCTCGTAGTCTGCCTCCTGCAGTGCCCGGGCACTGACATCACTTCCCACTTGGTGGCGCACAGTCATCTGGGACCTGTCACATGTCCCAGATGACTGCGCGGCGTATCACGGCGAGCGGCGGTGGGTGCCCGGCTGTGAAGCCACAGCCGGGTGCCCACAGTAAGAATGCCGGCACCACGAGCGGAGTGGGGAACGAGGGGGAGCTGGACCCTAGACCCTGGGACAGGTAAGTGTCCGATTATAAAAAGTCAGTAGCTGCAGTATTTGTAGCTGCTGACTTTTAAAAAATTTTTTTTAGGGGGCCCTCCTCTTTAAAGAAACAGAAGAAGGACATATCATGCTTACTTCCCTTCCACATTAGCAGATGTCCAGCAGTGCCACCAGCACAGAACTGGGGGAAACCAGTGTAACCCAGCTACACCCATCTACTGTCTGGAGAAGTCTGGCCAGAAGTGGTCTTTATGGAAGAATTGTGGTCAAAAATCCATACCTCCGATGTGTAAACAAGGCTAAGAGACTCAATTATGCAGGAACACATAGGAACGGGGGTGCAGAAAAATGGCAGCAGGTGCCCTGGACTGATGGGTCAAAGTGTGAAATATTTGGCTGTTGCAGGAGGCATTTTGTTGGGGGAAGGGCTGGAGAGCAGTACAATAGGGTCTGCAGCCAACAGTGAAGCATGGTGGAGGTTCCTTGCAAGTTTGGGGCAGCATTTCTCCAAATGGAGTTGGAGATTTGGTCAGGATCAATGGTGTCCTCAATGCTGAGAAGTACAGGCAGATACTTATCCATCATGCCATACAACCAGGGAGGCGTGTGATTGGCCCCAAATGTATTCTGAAGCAGGACAACCACCCCAAACATACAGCCAAAGTCATTAACCACTACAATACCGGGCACTTTCGCCCCCTTCCTTCCCAGACCAATTTTCAGCTTTCAGCGCTCTCGCATTTTCATTGACAATTGCGCGCTCATGCTACACTGTACCCAAATAAAATTTTTATAATTTTGTTTGCACAAATAGAGCTTTTGTTTGGTGGTATTTATTCACGACTCCGTTTTTTATTTTTTGCGATATAAGCGGAAAAAATAGCGGAATGTTTGAAAAAAAAACAATATTTTCTCCTTTCTTTTTTAAAAGAAATGCAATAAAATCAAATTTTGTCATTAATTTAAGCCAAAATGTATTCTGCTACATGTTTTTAGTAAAAAAAATTACGTTAAGTGTATAATAATTGGTTTGCGTGATCACGGACAGATGTACGCAAATGATCATGTACAGATGTGTGAAGGTGATCACGGACATATGTGTGCAGATAATCATTGGCACATGTTATTTTACTGAGACATATGTGGGGGACATGTGTTTTTATTATTTGGGGACATGTGTGTTTTGGGGACATGTTTGGGGACATGTGTGTTTACACTAGACTGGTGATCAGTGAGTAAAAAGTAGACCTGTGCACAACAAAAAAATTCGTTTATTTTCGTTTCGTTTTTTTCGTTTCCGAAAAAAAATCTTTTTTTTTCGTTTCGTTTTTTTAGTTTCCGTTGATTCGTAACGATTCGTACATTCGTAAGTCGTCGTTGTTCGTATTCGTAACGATTCGTACATTTGTAAGAGTTATTTTTCGTTAGTTTAATTTTCGTTCATTCGTTTATCCGAAATTCGGACGCATTCGTAGTTATTCGTAACATTCGTAACATTCGTAACATTGTTTTTGTAGATTCGTAATCGGAGCATAATTCATAATTTTATGTAATGTGTATGCTATTATTACATTTTAATAATTTACGAATCGAAAAAAAAAGTTACGAATCGAAAAAAAAGTTACGAATGTACGAATTTTTTGGTTCAATCCATTCATTTTTTTTTCAATCCATTTATTACGAATCGAAAAAAAAAAAAAAAAAAAAAAAAAGTTCCGAATCGAAAAAAAAAAGTTCCGAATCGAAAAAAAAAAGTTACGAATGTACGAATTTTTTGGTTCAATCCATTCATTACGAATCGAAAAAAAAAAAAAAAATAGTTACGAATCGAAAAAAAAGTTACGAATCGAAAAAAAAAAGTTATGAATCGAAAAAAAAAAAGTTACGAATCGAAAAAAAAAGTTACGAATGTACGAATTTTTTTGTTCAATCCATTCGAAGCACGTTAAGCAGCACCATTGTAAGGGACACAGAAAATTCAACAAAAAAAAGTTACGAATGTACGAATTTTTTCGTTCATTTTTGTTGTTCCTTTTTTCGTTTTTCGGATTTTCGTTGTTTGGTTTTTCGTATTTTCGTTGCTTTTCGGATTCGTACGATTCGAACGATTCATTATTCGGATTCGTTCGATTCGAACGATTCGTTCATTCGTACGAAAACGAACCAACGAAAACGTTCAGGAACGTCCTATCAGAAGTAGAAGGCTCCCACCCGGCCGTATATATACAGTGGCCGGGTGGGAAGTAGTTAAGGACCGTCTTCAGTGTAGAGAAGAACAAAGAGTCCTGGAAGTGATGGTTTGGCCCCCACAGAGCCCTGATCTCACCATCATGGAGTCTGTCTGGGATGACATAAACAGACTGAAGTATTTGAGGCAGCCGACATCCACAGAAGATCTGTGCTTGTTTTCCAAAATGTTTGGAGCAACCTACCTGCTGAGTTCCTTCAGAAACGGTGTGCAAGTCTACCTAGAAGACTTAAAGTGGAAGTAAACCCTCCTATCGTTTTCAGCCAAGGAAGCTGCCATCTTGGCCTCTGTTCAATCTTCAACTGCCATGATGCTGCACATGTGATCAGTTATGACACCAGCCATTGGACGGTTTGACAGTTTGGTTGAAAGCATAGTCAATGTGACAGGTAGCATTTCCGGCATGCCATTTTTTTTAAACTATTTAAATCAAAGGGTTTACTTCCGCTTTAATGCTGGTTTGAAGGCAAAGGGCGCTCACACCAAATATTGATTTGATTTAGATTTTTCTTCTGTTCACTTTGCATTTTGTAAATTGATAAAAGCAAACAATTAAAATATATATTTGCGAAAGCATTCTTACTTTACAGCATTTCTTCACACCTGCCTAAAACATTTGCACAGTACTGTATATTATTATTACCACAACATCACCGACTATCCGGAAAGCTCCAAAGTTACAGAAGACAATTCTCACACTTACAGGAACGTCACAACGATGGGACTAATGATCTCATTGTTTTCATAGTGAAGCTGAGAAGCGTTCTTCTTCCTAATTCAGAAAGTCTGGGGCTGGAAAATGACCTTCCCGTGTAATTATGATGTCAGTAATACGCTGAGTGAACGAACGTCTCCTGGAGCTCTCCAGTCATCCTCATCACCCCCGTACACCGGGACTTGAGCAAACCTCACCAGGGGAGCAATCAGATCAGGCTGGATAAATACTCATTGCTGATGAGACTCTAATATGAGATTACTTCACCATGGGGCACACATGGAACTGTGCGATCACTCAGAAAATGATGTTGAATAATTGAGGTCAAAGGTCACTTCATATAATAAAAAGGAATGATTTTCCATCTTCTGAGTCTTAGCAACAAATATTATGTTGTTTCTGTTGGTAAATAAGATTTCACTTAACAAGTAAAATGGATTAGTCTGAACTCAGTGATGTCACCGGTCTCCAGTGAAGGGATAGGCTGCATTCTCAGTGATGTCACCAGTCTCTAGTAAATGGATAGGCTGCATTTCTCAGTGATGTCTCCGGTCTCTAGGGAATGGATAGGCTGCATTATCAGTGATGTCACCGGTCTCTAGTGAATGGATAGGCTGCATTCTCAGTGATGTCTCCGGTCTCTAGTGAATGGATAGGCTGCATTCTCAGTGATGTCTCCGGTCTCTAGGGAATGGATAGGCTGCAATCTCAGTGATGTCACTGGTCTCTAGTGAATGGATAGGCTGCATTCTCAGTGATGTCACCGGTCTCTAGTGACTGGATAGGCTGCATTCTCAGTGATGTCATCAGTCTCTAGGGAATGGATAGGCTGCATTCTCAGTGATGTCACCGGTCTCTAGTGACTGGATAGGCTGCATTCTCAGTGATGTCATCAGTCTCTAGTGAATGGATAGGCTGCATTTTCAGTGATGTCACTACTCTCTAGTGAAAGGATAGGCTACACGTTCAGTATTGTTACCAAGCTTCATTCTTAGTGATGTCATCAGTCTCTAGTAAATGGATAGGTTACTTTGCTTTAAAGAGGAACTTAGGTCGTTTTCTACAATAATTAAAAGTCAGCAGCTACAAACACTGTACAAATACCGTAGCTGGTGACTTTTAATAAACATAAACCTACCAGCCCAGGGATCCAGCGCCATCATCACAACGTTCTGCAGGTCTCTGGTGATACCACCGTGGGAAGCCGGCTGTGACTTCACAGCTGGTTCCCCACCGAGTGGGTGGGAGCAGGTACCTGCCAGGAATAGATACCCCCCCCCCCCCCCCCCCAAAAAAAAGGAGGAAAAGTGGAACTTCTATTTTTAGGTGAAGTTCCCCTTTAAGTAAAATAACACAACCTCCAACCTATAGTTTTTGCGTGTTTATAGAATCTTTCCATTCTTTTTTAAAGTATAATTGAAATGTTCTGCGCCATTTGTTTTTTTTATTCTTTTGAAATATTTGTATCGTGGAAACATTTCCTCTTGGAACTGAATGGAAACCATGAAAATCAACTTCCACAATCATTTCCTAGAAAAATATTCCTCTATATACATTTGTGCAGAATTTATGGCGGTCCCAATAAAAAGAATGTAGGTGATAGTTTTTATATGCTTGTTTTGTCTCTGGGGGGCCTTAAACTCACCCGTTTCCACCGGTGGAATAGAAGGAGATGATGGACTACGGCAGGAAGTCACAGGAAACTTAAACAAACAGTAATAGACCTCAAATTAAGCTTCTGTGTTCTGCGGCTTTTGGAGCCGGGTTCAGCCACTTCCACCGCTGTTTCATTATGAAGTCAGAATTTCATGGCTGCTAATGAGCCGTCTGGAAGTTTGCATAAAATAGAAGTGAACTAATTTTAGGTTAATGTTTGTTATGGCGATGCATACTTATATGTAAACCACTGAACCCGAAAATCATGCAATGCACAATGCAAAGAGGCCCTCTGGAGTAAAACTGGTTTAGAAGTTGCCCCTTGCCAGGGGCAGACTGACAACTCATGGGGCCCCCGGGCAATAGGAGATTATGGGGCCCCGAGGCAATCAGAGATTATGGGGCCACACAGTATACACACACACACAGTATACAATCACACAGTATACACATTCATGTACACACAGTATACACAGACATGTTTCTATTGGCTGAGAAGGTACTGGAGAGGTGGGGCAGCTATAATATCAGGATTTCTAGACTAAAAGGATGTCGGTAAGGGACATTTCAGAAACAGATGTAAAAAAAAACACAGATTTTTACATACTGTCCCTGGTTTTACTGAGGCTGGCAACCCTGATGGGGCCCCCTAGTGGCCCGGGGCCCTCGGGAAGTGCCCGAGTGGTCGAATGGTCAGTCCGCCCCTGCCCCTTGCTCAGTGGCCCCTTATAACTAGGGTTCCCGTCCTATTTCTCTGTTACAAAATCCTTCTAGTTTCTAACGTTCTTCTGAATTTCATAAAATCTGAGCTTGCAAAAATGAAAAGTGTTCCCAGGCTCTAGCTCCGCCTTTTACCTTTAGCCTTGCCCACACATAACAGAGCATGAGAGGGAGGCTACACAGCAGTGACAGCACAGAATCATGTAAAAAGAGGTCATACGTCCATTCAGAAGCTCTGTAAGAAACCTGCTGAATCTGGCTCTGTTTTTCAGGATGCTATCCAGAACAGAGGTGCGCCAATACGCAGGATAAGAATTCCTGCCAGTAACCTGCATGGGCACATCAACGTCCAATCCCAGAAGAGGCACCAAATGCCCTATTTAAGAAAAAGATTCATGACAGGTAATCGCTTAATGATCTTCAGCTATCCCCCCTTTTCCTGTGTTTCCTGATTCCATGCTACCTGAATGACCCGTTGCTGACTCAGCTTGTTTCTGGACTTCTCTCTGATTCCTGGTTGTGACCTCAGCTTGTTAATTGACCTCACTTTTAACTGATCTCTCATGTATGACCCTGACTATGTTTCTCATCTCCCCAGATAATGTATTTTAAGACGAAACGCGTCGGGACGCTCTGCTGAAGTCACTGTTTTATTCGAAAGCGCTTTTTTATCTACTAAAATATGTGTATTTCCTCCTTTTTTATTGAATAAATTACTTCTGAATTTTAATGGGATTACACTATGTGCCTACTTCTTCCTTTTCATAAATTTGTCCTATTGGAGCAACTATCCATGTGGCTCTGTCTATTACTTATACCATTGAGGTCCATTGTAGGAGTTGGTCTTCTGGTTGGAAGTCATGTTATCTGTTGAGTTGAATAAAGTTGAGAGGTATCTTAATATAGCGTGGTCTTACCCCGAAGGGTCCCGACGCGCATTGCAGAGTTCCTGGGAAGGGAGGGCCCAGGGACCAGAAGCAGCACAGAGCGACAGAAGGGTAGAAGAAAGAGACTACGCAGGAAAAGCCTGCGTGAAAAGCCAAGTCTAAGTAGGCCGCGGAAGACCGGAATAGTGGGGGCCTCCTGGAGCTTGACAGGGAGGCTATTCCATAGTACGGCACCCTGTCACCCTCTGTGACAGTTTCCCCTGGGTGTGTGGCCCTACAAGCCTGATTGACCCACTGGGCGTACACTCATTTGGGTTCAATTGCTACGGTAAGCCTTTTGACTCTCTGGTAGTGGATCACTTATCATCAAGTTCCCTTTGTCACATCATTATCCAGTTCAAGTGTCAGTTATTTTGAACCACGTTTTTGGATATCTTCAATGTATTGTTTGGTTCACCCGTCCAAACATTGGACATCATTCACTCATATTTTGAATGTCACATACATTTTTTGGTCTATCGTACACGTATATTAAGTAGTCTATACACATTGCCTGCATATATATGCTGTTTGAGTTTCTTCCTGGATCATTTATGTGCACTTTATGTATGTATATATATATATATATATATACATTTTTCAGTTCATTCTGAGATTTATTCTGAGCACTGCAACTTAATGTTCATGTTTCTCATCTCGGCTGAATAATTGTGTATGACCCTGGTTTGGTTCCTGACTACATGCCAAAGTCCAGACCTGAACCTGCGACCTCTGTTGTGTCCGGCTGTGGCTCTTCTCACTGTGACACTTGAGACGCTGGACAGTTGGATAATCTTGCCTTGTCTCTTGTTTCTGATGAACCGTGAACTCTTTGCTCCTCTCAGGAACTTCCTGATTTAAGCCATAGCTCTACAGTTTCTGTTTGCCAGATTTTTATGCTCTCTCCAGCCGCTATCTTACTTCATTGTGTACCTGCAGCCGTCTGTATCTCCACTACCACTCGCTATTGACCTTTGGCTTGTTCCTCAACTATGCTTCCGCTTGATCCCAACCTGCAACCACTTGTTAACGACCTTTGGCTTTTTTACAGACTACGTTTCTGGTTGATTCCCTACCTGCTACTGGACCCTGGCTTGCTCATCTCCAGGGGTCCTAAGGACTATGGCCTAGTACCGACATGCAGAAAAACCCATCTCCACCATCAGGAGTTCTGGTGAATACCAGTTAGTGCTTAGACCCCCCACACCTTGGGTGAGTCCACATCATCCACCAGGGTGACCTGCTTGTGTACTCATCCTGCTGGTCGATGGGAGCCCCTCTACTGCCATTGCTACTGACCTCTGAGCCTGACCCCTCACCGTGACACCACATCTCCTATTAAAGTTGCTTACATGAGGATGACCCCAGCACAGCTTCAAGACAAAGTCTCTTCTACCTACTTGGTCATGGTCTTGGCATTCCTTCCTTCCAGATTTTCTCTTCAGGTCCTACCCTGCATCACTTAACACAAGTTCACAGATTGTTAGCAACAATCCCTTCCGGGGGTACGTTGAGACTGGCTGGATACCTGCGCACACCAGCTTTGCATGCATTTACCAGTCACCCTGATCGCCAGCACCCATGCTACTTTGTGCCTTGCACACCCTTCTTCATATCTAGGCTCACCAGAGATACAAGGGAAGCCCTCTTGTCACTTTGGCTTCCAACCAGGAATGTGTCACTAGCGTAATATTAAAAAACTCTAATTTAATAGACTCAGGGGGTCTTTGTTTAATTGTGTTCGCCCAAGATTCACACAGCTTTCACCCAAGATTCAATACTTTGCTACAAGCTTTGATCACCAATCAACCATCAATCACAGGAGCCGATTCCCTGTAGAGTCTCTGCAGAAGTTCCAGAAAGAAAATAGGACGACTGCTCCCCATATTAAGAGTGTCAATCAATATATTGATCCCTCCAATATACAGACCGCTCCATCTGGTATATCCATCCTCTAATGCGGCGTACACACGGTCGGAATTTCCGATGGAAACAGTCCGATGGGAGCTTTTCATCAGATTTTCCTACCGTGTGTATGCCCATCGGTCATCGGTCTTTTTCTGTCGGAATTTCCGACGGACTTTGGATTGAGAACCTTTCTATCGGATTTTCCGATCGCGTGTATGCAATTCCGACACGCAAAATTCCGACGCATGCTCGGAAACAATTCGGAAGCTCGGAAGCATTAAACTTCCCTTTTATTGTGCAGTCGAACGTTTTTTAAGGCGTGGTGTTATTGACCGTTGGAATTTGGTGTGACCGTGTGTAGGCAAGACAGTTTGAGCGAAATTCTGTCGGAATTCCGACGGGAAAACCATCAGAGCTTTTTCCGACTGTGTGTACGCGACATAAGGCATTTCACTTCTCTAGGAGCTTACTCATATGATAACCAAGGATTCACACATTTTTCCAGTTGAATCTAATGAGAAAATGTGTGAATCTTGAGTGAAAATTGTGTGAATGTTGTGCAAAAAATATTTTTAACCACCTCAGTACAGGGCATTTTCACCCCCTTCCTGCCCAGGCCATTTTTCAGCTTTCAGTGCTGTCACACTTTGAATGACAATTACGCGGTCATGCAACGCTGTACCCAAATGAAATTATAATTTTGTCCCCACAAATAGAGCTTTCTTTTGGTGGTATTTGATCACCTCTGCGGTTTTTATTTTTTGCTATAAACAAAAGAAGAAGAGGGACAAGTTTAAAAAAAAACAATATTTTTTACTTTTTGCTCTATTAAATATCCCCAAAAAATATATAAAAAAACATATTTTTTCCTCAGTTTAGGACGATACGTATTCTTCTATATATTTTTGGTAAAAAAAAAATCGCAATAAGCATATACAGTGGTGTGAAAAAGTGTTTGCCCCCTTCCTCATTTCCTGTTCCTTTGCATGTTTGTCACACTTAAGTGTTTCGGAACATCAAACCAATTTAAACAATAGTCAAGGACAACACAAGTAAACACAAAATGCAATTTGTAAATGAAGGTGTTTATTATTAAAGGTGAAAAAAAATCCAAACCATCATGGCCCTGTGTGAAAAAGTGATTGCCCCCCTTGTTAAAACATACTATAACTGTGGTTGTCCACACCTGAGTTCAATTTCTCTAGCCACACCCAGGCCTGATTATTGCCACACCTGTTCACAATCAAGGCATCACTTAAATAGGAGCTGCTTGACACAGTAAGGTCCACCAGAAGATCCTTAAAAGCTACACATCATGCCGAGACCCAAAGAAATTCAGGAACAATTGAGAAAGAAAGTAATTGAGATCTATCAGTCTGGAAAGGGTTATAAAGCCATTTCCAAAGCTTTGGGAATCCAGCGAACCACAGTGAGAGCCATTATCCACAAATGGCGAAGACATGGAACAGTGGTGAACCTTCCCAGGAGTGGCCGGCCGCCCAAAATTACCCCAAGAGCGCAGCGACGACTCATCCAAGAGGTCACAAAAGACCCCACAACAACGTCCAAGGAACTGCAGGCCTCACTTGCCTCAGTTAAGGTCAGCGTTCATGCCTCCACCATCAGGAAAAGACTGGGCAAAAATGGCCTGCATGGCAGAGTTCCAAAGAGAAAACCACTGCTGAGCAAAAAGAACATCAAAGCTCGTCTCAATTTCTCCACAACACATCTTGATGATCCCCAAGACTTTTGGGACAACATTCTGTGGACCGATGAGACAAAAGTGGAACTCTTTGGAAGGTGTGTGTCCAAGTATATCTGGCGTAGAAGGAACACTGCATTTCAGAAAAAGAACATTATACCAACAGTAAAATATGGTGGTGGTAGTGTGATGGTCTGGGGCTGTTTTGCTGCTTCAGGACCTGGAAGACTTGCCGTGATAAAGGAACTATGAATTCTGCTGTCTACCAAGAGATCCTGAAGGAGAATGTCCGACCATCTGTTCGTGTACTCAAGCTGAAACGAACTTGGGTTCTGCAGCAGGACAATGATCCTAAACACACCAGCAAGTCCACCACCGAATGGCTGAAGAAAAGCAAAATGAAGACTTTGGAGTGGCCTAGCCAAAGTCCTGACCTGAATCCTATTGAGATGTTGTGGTATGACCTTAAAAAGGCCGTTCATGCTCGAAAACCCTCTAATGTAACTGAATTAGGACAATTCTGCAAAGATGAGTGGGCCAAAATTCCTCCAGGACGCTGTAAAAGCCTCATTGCACGTTATCGCAAACGCTTAGTTGCAGTTGTTGCTGCTAAGGGTGGCCCAACCAGTTATTAGGTTTAGGGGGCAATCACTTTTTCACACAGGGCCATGATGGTTTGGATTTTTTTTCACCTTTAATAATAAACACCTTCATTTACAAATTGCATTTTGTGTTTACTTGTGTTGTCCTTGACTATTGTTTAAATTGGTTTGATGTTCCGAAACACTTAAGTGTGACAAACATGCAAAGGAACAGGAAATGAGGAAGGGGGCAAACACTTTTTCACACCACTGTATTGATTGGTTTGCACAAAAGTTATAGCGCCTACCATATAGGGGATAGATTTATAGCATTTTTGTTATTATTATTTTAACTAGTAATGGCGGTGATCTGCTATTTTTATCGTGACTGCGATATTGTGGCGGACATATCGGACACTTTTGACACATTTTTGGGACCATTCACATTTATACAGCGATCGGTGCTATAAAAATGCATTGATTACTGTATAAATGTGACTGGCAGGGAAGGGGTTAACACCAGGGAGCGCTGAAGGGGTTAATATGTTCCCTGGGAGTGATTCTAACTGTAGGGGGAGGGGTTTCACAAGGGGAGGAGACCGATCGGTGTTTCTCTGTACTGAGAACACACCATCGGTCTCCTCTCCATTGACAGGACGTCGATCTGTGTGTTTACATACACAGAGCGCATCGGGTGCCCAGTGACACGGCGGGCGCGCGCTCCCTGGAGGGCCGGGAAGGGAAGGGCATCATATGACGCCCTCCCGCCACGAGAGCTGTCAATTGACAGCCGGCGGTCGCTAAGCAGTTAAATAAGCCCCTTTGTAAAAAACAACTGCCAAAATCTTTAGCAGACACTCTAAAGCCCAATACAACCTTAAAAACCTCCAAAGAGAACTTCACTGTGTCTTCCCTATTGACTCCAAAGCATTTTTGCGAAGTGGCCACATCCCTGATTGCTATCAGGAAACGTTGTTCTCACTTTCCCTTAAAGTGGAAGTTTAGTCAGAAAATGAAGTCCTGCTAGATGACTTCAGGCTGACCCCTTTTGCAGGCGTAGCTATTAAAAAATAAGTGCCTATACTGTTTAAAATCCAGTAATACCTTGTCTCAACCTGCTCTGCACATGCTCAGTTGCTCTCTATTTTTAGGCACTTTTAGAGCTAGTTTACACTTGCTTCAAAAAAAGGCTTCGGACACGCTTTGTTAAAGCTCACTGAACGCCAGTCAAAGCTCCTGTCACTAAATAAAATGGTTAGCTTACAGTCCTGTTTACACCTTGCTTTTGCTTGGTGCTTCGATGAGGCTTCGGTGGAGCTTCGATGGGGCTTCGATGAGCCTTTGGTGGAGTGTCGATGGGGCTTCGATGAGGCTTTGGTGGGGCTTCCGTGGGGCTTCGATGAAGCTTTGGTGGGGCTTTGATGAGGCTTTGATGAGGCTTTGATGAGGCTTTGGTGAGGCTTTGGTGAGGCTTCGATGGGGCTTCGATAAGCCTTTGGTGGAGCTTCGATGGGGCTTCAGTGAGGCTTTGGTGGAGCTTCGATTCGGCTTCGATGAGCCTTTGGTGGAGCTTCGGTGTAGTTTCGATGGGGCTTCAATAAGCCTATGGTGAAGCTTCGATGGGGCTTCGATGAGCCTTTGGTGGAGCTTCGATGGGGCTTCGATGAGGCTTTGGTGGAGCTTCGTTGGGACTTCGATGAGCCTTTGGTGGAGCTTTGAAGGGGCTTTGATGAGGCTTTGGTGGGGCTTCGATGAGGCTTTGGTGGAGCTTCAAGCGAGCTTTGCCATAGACTTCTATGGAGGCTTTGAAGACGCTTTGACGCTACATGGGGTATAATTTTTGAAGTAAAGCAAAGCAAAAGCAAGGTGTAAACAGGACTGTAAGCTAACCATTTTATTTAGTGACAGGAGCTTGGACTGGCATTCAAAGAGCTTTAACAAAGCCTGTCCGAAGCCATGGTTTGAAGCAAGTGTAAACTAGCTGTTAATGTGTGTTGAAGCCGAAGCAAGTGTAAATGAGCCCTTGAAGCGGAATTAAACCCCTCTATCCTTTACAGCCAAGGAAGCTGCTTCTGTTTGATCTGCAACTGCCATGTGATCAGTGATGACACTAGCCATTTGATGGTTCAACAGTTTGGTTGAGGACACAAGCAAATGTGACAGTTATCGATCCTGGCATTCCAGCAATGTTATCTGAAATCGTTAAATTGGTTTTGTTCCGCTTTATGATTTACTGCTTCTCAGGGGCTCTGGGCTTCAGAAAAATGGCCGCCTCCAGCAAGACGAAACAGGAGCAATGCTTGAGGCAATTTACAGCACACATTCATTTTAGTAGCATAACTAATTAAGGTGCAATGCGGGTTCCTTGCTAAAGAACATTCTTTTTTTTTATAAAGTTGTTATGGGTAAAGTTCCGCTTTAACTGACAATGAAAGATTTTGCGTGGTTTTGGGTGGCTTAAAATTGCAGGCTACACGTCATTGTCCCCCTAGCCCAGCTCTCATTGTGCAATAATATCGGAGCCACACTCGAGGATTAAGAATCTTCATTTGTTGCCAAGTGACACCCGTGCCGCCTCTGAGATCCAGCGCTCTACATGTAACAAATGACTTGTTGAGACTATTCAGAAACAGAGGATTAGAATCCTATCGACGTGAGAGGTTACATAATGCCACGTACCGAGAATCCACAGCCGAAAATCCGATCTTGGCAGAGCGCGGCTCTAATATTGAACATAGACCAAGGATCTATCAGCGGAACGAGGCCCATGCAATGTTCCACACTCCCAAACTCTATTTTTAATCTCTGACTTCACACACTCGACAAAAAGAGAAATATTTCAACATGTTCCATAATAAAAGTGTTTTTATTTTGCCTGCAGGTTGGCTATTGGACAGAGCTGTGCTGGGATCCGGTGCCAGGAGAGAAATTACAGATTTCACCGTGACCTCCGAGGGAACCCTGGAGAAGAGGTAGTGAACTGCGCTCAGTGCAGACGTGGATTCGAATCTTCCTACACCTAAGTGACTGCAGCCACGTATCATTACTGAGCTGCTGGGGGACTCTGCTCCTTCCTCTGCCTAACTCTCCTCTCCTGAAATACTCTGCTCTGCTGGAGGACTCTGCTCCTTCCTCTATAACTCTCCTCTCCTGAAATACTCTGCTCTGCTGGAGGACTCTGCTCCTTCCTCTACCTAACTCTCCTCTCCTGAAATACTCCGCTCTGCTGGAGGGCTCTGCTCCTTCCTCTGCCTAACTCTCCTCTCCTGAAATACTCTGCTCTGATGGAGGACTCTGCTCCTTCCTCTATAACTCTCCTCTCCTGAAATACTCTGCTCTGCTGGAGGACTCTGCTCCTTCCTCTATAACTCTCCTCTCCTGAGGACTCTGCTCCTTCCTCTATCTCTCTCCTCTCCTGAAATACTCTGCTCCTTCCTCTATAACTCTCCTCTCCTGAAATACTCTGCTCTGCTGCAGGACTCTGCTCCTTCCTCTGTCTAACTCTCCTCTCTTGAAATTCTGTGTACTGCTGGAGGAGCCCGCTATTTCCACTATATAATTCTCCTCTCCCGAAAAAATGCTGCTAAAATAGGCTTTTGTCCAGGAATTCTGTATATACATTCATCTAACCCGAGGGGTCTCCAAGCTGTGGCCTGCGGGCCGGATGCAGCCCTTTGCTTGCCTTTATCCAGCCCTTGGGACACTATTCTTCCTACTGATATGAGACAGTATTCATCCCACTGACACCAATAATGGGACACTGTTCACCCCCCTGCAGCCAAATTTGGGGCACTATTCCTCCCAGTAACACTAATACTACTGCCACTGGCCATAGTCTGGCTCCCGTCTGAAGGACAGTAAACTGGCCCTTCGTTTAGAAATCTTGGAGACCTCCGGTCTAAGCAATTATTATATACATTTGCTAATTCCCTCTAGCGTTCTCTAGAATTGTTACATTGTGTCTCTTGTTGCAAAAAATGTGTGTATTTTCTATGCTCCTCAGCTCCATCTAGTGGCCATAAATATTACTGCGGTCCATAAAAAAAGAACATTTGCCTAAAGAACATTCGTTTTTGGCCAATCCACACAGAACAAACATACAGTATCTGCAGATTCGCTAAATTATATATATTTTTTTCTCTCCTCTTTCTTTCCTTCGCTCTTTCTTCTCCTCTTCTCTCCCTTTTTTTGGGAAACACACTATGAATTGTTTTTTTTTTTCCATAAGTCACATAGGGGGGAAAAAAGGGGGGATAGGACAAAATGGAATAAAATGGCATTTAGGAGCCTCATACACCCAACTTTTAGGGTGGTGTGGAATTTCTTTTTTCTTTTGTTTTTTTCTCCTTGGGGGAATTTTCTAAAACACAATCTACTCTCACAAATTACAAGGGAGAGAGGAGGGTTGGGAAAGAAGGGGATAAAGTAAAGGGGAGCAATATGGATCTAAGAAGCCACGTACACTAATTTCTAGGGTGTGTTTTTTTTTTATCACGATTGGGGAGGGGGGAGAGGGAGAGAGGAGGAAAGGGAAGGAGGCTATTATATATACTTTGTTTTTTTTTTGTTTTGTTTTTGTCTTTGGGGAGTTTTTTGTTAATCGCTTCCCGACCGCCTCATGTAAATATACGTCGGCAGAATGGCACGGCTAGGCAAAAGCACGTGTATATACGTCCCCTTTAATTGCCTAGCCGTGGGGTCGCGAGCGCGCCGGTCAGGAGCTCCGTGACCACGGCCGCGGGACCAGCGGACCCGGTCGCCGCTGGTGTCCAGCGATCGGGTCACAGAGCTGAAGAACGGGGAGAGGTCTGTGTAAACAAACCTCTCCCCGCGCTTCCTACACTGCCTGTCACTGATCGGCTGTTTCCTGTCATCGGGAAAGCCAATCAGTGACGTCAGACGTACAGCCACGCCCCCCTACTGTAAAAAAAAAAAACACAACAACATCACACTTAGCCCCTCCCCGCCCCCTAGTGGTTAACTCCTTCACTGCCAGTGTCATTTACATAGGAATCAGTGCATTTAAATAGCACTGATTTCTATATAAATGCCAATGGTCCCAAAAATGTGTCAAAAATGTCCGATGTGTCCGCCATAATGTCGCAGTCACAATAAAAATCGCTGATCGCCGCCATTACTAGTAAAAAAAAAAAATATTAATAAAAATGCTATAAAACTATCCCCTATTTTGTAAACGCTATAACTTTTGTGCAAACAAATCAATAATCCAAAAATATGTAGAAGAATACGTATCGGCCTAAACTGAGAAAATTTTTTTTTTTTTAATATATTTTTTGGGGATATTTATTATAGCAAAAAGTAAAAAATATTGAATTTTTTTCAAAATTGTCGCTCTACTTTTGTTTATAGCACAAAAAATAAAAACCGCAGGGGCGATCAAATACCACCAAAAGAAAGCTCTATTAGTGGGAAAAAATAGATGCCAATTTTGTTTGGGAGCCACGTCGCACGACCGCGCAATTGTCAGTTAAAGCGACGCAGTGCCGAATGGCAAAAAGGGGCCTGGTCCTTTGGCTGCAAATTGGTCCGGGGCTGAAGTGGTTAATGGGATGCTGAAGGGGGGGGGGGGGGGGGGGGGGGGTACTAGGGATAAGGATATTTTCATGTCAAAATGTGTGTATAAATGATATAATGTGGATTTTAAATGGAAATGTTAAAAAAAAAACAATAAAAATTTGATAATAAAAAAAAAGTGTTATAATTAATGTTTTGGATGGGTGATATTTGGAAAAATGTTCAGTGCCATGTTCTGGGCACCAAAGTACAATCTATTTTTGATACAGACATTCTGATTATATAAAAGTTCTACTAGGATTTATTCTTCTTCCTTAGGTTTTTTTTTTGTCAAATGGCCTATTTGACTTTTAAATATTTTTTTTCACAGTGAAGATTTTCTTGCCTCATTGCAGCCCCTGTTTGATGGCCACAATTCCTCTTTCATCTCATCTCTGCTGGATCTGTTCGATCGATGACTAAACTTCCCGGCTCTAGAAATCCAAACAAAAGTCAGCGCCCTCAGAATAAAACGCGGCACAAAGGCTTCTTGTAACTCGGCAACTTGCTGTATCAGACGAATCTTTATTTGCAGTTTGCTCTCGAGATTAAAGTGACACTATGCAATATCCTTATTCTCCAGGAATAATCTATACACATTACTTAAAGTGATATTAAAGTCTCTTTTTTTTTAAATTTTATATAATAAACATGTTATACTTAACCGGCTCATGGTGCCTCCTGGCCCCTCCCTCCTGCCGAGTGCCCCCAGGACAAGCAGCTTGCAATGGGGGCACCTGAAGAGGCTCACTTCCAAGCTGTTGCTCTGCGTGTCCATTCACACACAGAGCCGTGGCTCGGCTCCGCCCACTCTCACTTTTGATTGGCTCACTTACCAATAGTGGCGGCTGGTGTTTTTTTTTGTTTGGAGGGGGCGTCAAACAACCGACCACCCCCAACCGACCACCCCCCCTCGAGGCGTGGCTCTGCGTGTCCATTCAGACACGGAGCTGTTGCTCGGCCCGCCCCCCTCCTTATTGGCTCACTGGCTGTGATTGACAGCAGCTGGAGCCAATGGGGCTTGTTGCTGTCTCAGCCAAAGAGGAGAAAGTGTCCCTCTCATGCAAATCGCTGGAGGAAGGTCGGGCTCAGGAAAGTGTTAGGGCATACCTCCCAACTGATTTATTTGGAAGGACTGTCCCTGATTTAGAACAAAGTCCCTCTGTCCCTCATTCCTCCTCATTTGTCCCTCATTTTGGTCTGATCTATATGGCTGTATATAAAATGCAGTATTTATCTTTCAAAAAGTGTTTCCTGGTGCCAGTGGCGTCGCTAGGGGGTGGCTTTTGGGGCTATAGCCCCAAATCTGGGGCCCATAGCCCCGAGTCTAGGGGTCCCCAACCACAGGGCCGGGGCCCACTACCGGGCCGTGGCCTCTCTGCAGCCATGCAGCCGGCAGCACGGGAGAGCCAGAGAGCGGACAGGCATCACGGGGGGGCCGGACGGGCGAAAGAGCAGAGATATGACATCATCTCCCATCGTCCTGCATCACCGCTGTTCCGCCCCCACTGTGCAGCCACGGGCAGAAGAGAGATCACATCATCTCTCACTGCCCGCCCTCTCTCTGGTGACCCTGATGTAAGGAGCGGCTCTCTGGGGACTTTGATGTAAGGGGGGCTCTCTGGTGACCCTGATGTAAGGAGCGGCTCTCTGGGGACTCTGATGTAAGAAGCGGCTCTCTGGGGATTTTGATGTAAGGGGGGCTCTCTGGTGACCCTGATGTAAGGAGCGGCTCTCTGGGGACTCTGATGTAAGGAGCGGCTCTCTGGGGACTTTGATGTAAGGGATGCTCTCTTCTGACCCTGATGTAAGGAGGGGGGCTCTGGGGACCCTGATGTAAGGGGGCTCTCTGGGGACCTTGATGTAATAAGGGGGGCTCTGGGGACCCTGATGTAAAGGGAGGCTCTCTGGGGACCCTGATGCAAGGGGGGGCTCTCTGGGGACTCTGATGTAAGGGGGGCTCTCTGGGGACTCTGATGTAAGGGGGCTGCTCTCTGGGCATCCTGGTGTAAGGGGGGGCTCTCTAGGGACCCTGAGGGGACCCTGGTATAATGATAATATATATAACATATACTGTAATATATATATGTATTTGTGTATGCCCGCCCAAGGGTATGGCTTTCTTCACTTCGCTGCTATGGGCTCTAGCCCCAGATCTTTTTTAGACCCAGCAACACCCCTGCCTGGTGCTAAACCTTTCATCCAATTACTAAATTGTTGCATGCGTAAACTTCAAAAACTTCAAAAGCCAATATAAAGGAATAGTAGTGGTAAAAATAAAGCACATGTGGGTTTAACTAATATTTTTTTTTTTGTATAATTCTCCTTTAAGGGGGCGTGGCAGGAGGTGTGGCAGGGGGTGTGTCCTATGCCTACCTATATTTGCTAATAGGTGTCCCTCGCTCCCATATCAAAAAGTTGGGAGGTATGTTAGGGGGTGTTGGGGGGGCTGCTGCACCGAGGAGGCGTTTTGCATTCTTGCATAGAATGCATGAAGGTAAAAACCTTGAGCCTTTACAACCACTTTAAGTGCACATACATGGAGAGATTATTTTTATTTTAGACCAGAGTTGGGTGTCACTTTAATTTTTTGTTGTTTTTTTTTTGGTACAATTTTTTTTTCAAACATTTATACATAGAAAAGAGGAAAACATTTAAAATTAAAACAAAAACCGCTGACCTATTGCGAAAATAGTCCTGAATTTGGAATAACAAAAATAGTCCTGTAATCTGTGCAGCTCTCACACCCGTGACACAGGCACTTGTTCTGAAATAGGTGCCATCCTGTTTGTGCCTGAGACTGGGCGACCTTTCAGGAAGAAAAGATCCCAATGCTTATATAAATATACCATTTCCAGTTCCATTTTTCCAAAATAAATGATTCCTAGATAACATCTGTCAGGTTCTCACCGTCTGTCTCCCCGGGGAAAGGAAGGACAGAGTCAGGGAGTATCTCTGGATGACGTACAGGACGTGGACGCTACCGCAATACTTGATAAGTTCAACTTGAACTTGTGCAGCTTTATGACTGATTTATGAAGTAGCAAGTGACTATTTCACCAAGTTCCAAAATTATCACTATATACATATATTGCAAGTATTATCAAAATGTTTGCTTCTCTATTTTATTGTGAAAGCTGAACTCCAGGCAGAGAAAAAAAGACAAAAATGAATGCAGCTCTGCAATCGACAATACATTGTCAACCTCCCATGTGACTCTTTCCCTGAGGTGTCCATGGGCTTTTAATGCCAGTTGACTTGTGCTTGCACCACCATCATCCAGCAGGTCCATCACCTCTGGAGTTGTCAATACATTGTCAAGCTCCCATGTGACTCTATCTTAGAGGTGTCCATGGGCTTCTAATGGTGGTCAGATTGTGCTTGCACCACCATCATCCAGCAGGCCAATCATATCTGTAATTGTCAATAAGTCTATTCACAAGGTGTCCATGGGCTTCTAATGGTGGTTGGGTTGTGCTTGCACCACCATCATCCAGCAGGTCAATCATATAGGTGTTTGTCAATATGTCTATCCCCAAGGTGTCCATGGGCTTCTAATGGTGGTCAGATTGTGCTTGCACCACCATCATCCAGCAGGCCAATCATATCTGTAATTGTTAATAAGTCTATTCCCAAGGTGTCCACGGGCATTGTCAGGCTCCCATGTGACTCTACCCTGGAGGTGTCCATGGGCTTCTAATGGTGGTCAGATTGTGCTTGCACCACCATCATCCAGCAGGTCAATCATATCTTTAATTGTCAATAAGTCTATTCCCAAGGTGTCCATGGGCTTCTATTGGTGGTTGGGTTGTGCTTGCACCACCATCATCCAGCAGGTCAATCATATCTTTAATTGTCAATAAGTCTATTCCCAAGGTGTCCATGGGCTTCTAATGGTGGTTGGATTGTGCTTGCACCACCATCATCCAACAGGTCAGTCATATCTGTAATTGTCAATATGTCTATCCCCAAGGTGTCCACAGGCTTCTAATGGTGGTCAGATTGCGCTTGCACCACCATCATCCAGTAGGTCAATCATATAGGTGTTTGTCAATATGTCTATCCCCAAGGTGTCCATGGGCTTCTAATGGTGGTCAGATTGTGCTTGCACTACCATCATCCAGCAGGCCAATCATATCTGTAATTGTTAATAAGTCTATTCCCAAGGTGTCCACGGGCATTGTCAGGCTCCCATGTGACTCTACCCTGGAGGTGTTCATGGGCTTCTAATGGTGGTCAGATTGTGCTTGCACCACCATCGTCTAGCAGGTCAATCATATCTGTAATTGTCAATAAGTCTATTCCCAAGGTGTCCATGGGCTTCTATTGGTGGTTGGGTTGTGCTTGCAGGTCTATCAGCTCTGAACTTGTCAATACATTGTCAAGCTCCCATGTGGCTCTGTCCTGGAGCTGTCCGTGGGCTTCCAATGGTCAGATTGTGCTTGCACGACCATCATCCAGCAGGTCCATCAGCTCTGCAATTGTCAATACATAGTCAAGCTCCCGTGTGACTCTATCCCTGGGGTGCGTGTTCATGGGCTTCTAATGGCAGTTGGATTGTGCCTGTACCACAATCATTCAGAAGGTCCATCAGCTCTGCAGTTGTCAATACATCAAAGTCATATGTGACTCTAACTTTGAGGTGTCTCTGGGTCTCTAATGGCAGTTAGATTGTGTTTGTACCACCACCATCCAACAGGGCCATTAACATAAGTGTTTGCCAAGAGGGCTGCTAGGAAGCTGCATATCTCAATGGGAACAGAAGTGATTGAAAAAGATCTTCTAAATCAACCATTATTACAGACAACAAATGACTGGCAGTTTCCGAGGCCTCCCATAGGTGTAAGAGAGCAAATCAAAAAATAGTTAGAACGGGTAACTGTCTTCTCATGCCGCAGTGTCAAGTCGCTTATCTCAGTAAAAAGACACCTGATATGTTGACATATTGAATGGGAGGAGCCTGTATGAAAAAAAAAATCCCTTGTCTCTAGAACTGATCCCTCGGAGAAGATGTCACCAAAGTAGAAACTACTGACCACTACTTTATAAACATGCAGCATTCGGGAACAAAAAACTAAGTTCCACTCTATGAATAAGTAGAAGGTTTTTCTTGTATCCATCATGATGATACCATTGAAGGGGCAAACACAGACACTGAACTGCCCACCATTGTCATTATCAGAAAGCCTACCCAGAAACATGATGTGCAGCTGACACTAGAGCGAGATCATGCAGACAGGAAGTGTGTGAAAGAGGCTAATGGGGATTAAGATGCAAATGGATGGTAAGAAAAAATAAAACAGTATTTTATTTAAAAAATAGCATTTGGCAATTCTTTCAGAAGCACAGTGCTTTAGTCAGTGGTGTATTTAGATTTTGTGCTGCCCTAGGCCTAAATAGACTCGTGCACCCCCTAATTTAAATATGACCCACCCCTTCCTGTCAAAGCCACACTCCTTCCTGTTTAAGACCTGCCCTGTCAATGCATCTTCATCAGTGCTCATCAGTGCACCCCAATCAGTGCAGCATATCAGTGCTGCCTTATCAGTGCCGCCTCATCAATGGCCATCATTGCGGCCTCATCGTGTGGCCTCATTAGTGCCCATCAGTGCAGCATATTAGTGCTGCCTTATCAGGGAAGCCCCTAGTCATTATACAAATAAGTGAAATAATCAGTGGCAACAAACAGAAGTTCAAATATCTTATAAGATAGGAGTAATCTTACTAATCCAGTGACATATTGTGATAGCACATACTGTATGAGGTGAGCAGGTTCAAAATATTATTGCCAAATCTTAATTGTATATGATGCAATTTAATATTGCTCGCTCAAGCAAGGACAAGGATGTTTAAAGAAATTAAATTAATTATATTGAAGTGATGCCATACCTGGTGGGCTCCATCTTCCCTCCTCTCTTCTCCGTGGAATTGACACAGAGGAAGTTACACATCGTAACTTCCTCCCAAGGATGCCGCAGAGGAGGGTGGGTGGAGCATTTGCCCGTCCTAGGCCTGAGCCTTGTCGGCCTAGGCCAAGATACAGCACTAGCTTTAGTAAACAAAATGTCATCTATGTAGCGTTTAGACATGATTTGTTGGTTACTTAGGCTGCATTCATGTGTGACAAATGTGCGGTGCTAAAAAACAAGTGGTGAATAATTAAATACTTATATGCATATATAACACATTATTTTTTATTTTTTTTTATTAGGGGAGGAAGAGGGAGGGGTAGGGAAAGGGAGGTAATAATGGCATGTCAATTATGAATGTAAAAGATTAAATGTCTTTAAAACTTAATAAAACAAGAAAATAAAGAATATAAAAAAAAAACATGCATATATAACACAAATGCAGTGAAATTAGAAAGTATATCCTGTGAAACAAAAATTATTTTTAGCGTCCAAAATAAAGTGCAAGGGCTCCATGTATTGCACAAAATCCTTATTAATGTATTATAACAAAGTATTTTTTAACAGTCCATTATGACAGCTTAAAAAGTGATGATAGTGTCTTCATGCAATGTGCACACACCCTCCACCAGATGTGCCCTCACCTTAAGGGCTTTATATACAAGCCTGTAGTAAATATTAACAGCTTGAAAGATCCTCCTGTGATTCCTCTTTCTTGTGGTGGCTGGCATTATCACATTTGGGGAACGGTGGGGAGTGTTGGCAGCTGTTTTTAGTTTTAGTTTAATTTCCACTTCAGGTTTTAGTTTAGCAGCTCACAAGGCTTTACCCATTAGGCTGCATTCAAACTACAGCGTTTTGAATCGTGAGCAAAGTTGCCGCAAGTCAGTCTTTGTGCTGCAATCGCTGCATGTCGCCCCAAAGTAGCTCCTGGACTTTTTTTGGGAGACATGCTTCCCACAATGTGGATTGTCCCGACCACAGCGCGAATTATCGTGCAACAATCGCGGCAGACCTTCACCGAGATTTGAGGTGTCATTCAAATAAATGCCATCTCAAATGTGAGTCCCGTGTTTTATCATTCACACATCGGCGCTGTCAAATCGTGGGCAGATTTGTGGCAAATCTGCCCGAGAGTCAAAACGCTGTAATGTTAAAGCAGCCTTAAGCCCCATACACACGGTCGGATTTTCGCATGGATTCTGTCCGATCGGACAATGTTGTTGAAAAATCAGACCGTGTGTAGGCACCATCGGACAGTGTACGTCGGATTGTCCGACGGACAAAGTCCTATCTCCTGCTGGATAGATTTTCCGACAACACGGTCCGATCACACCAAATCCGATCGTGTGTACCGTTGTCCGACGGACAAAGTGCCACGCATGCTCAGATCACATTACAAGACCAAAGCTATTGGCTACTAGCCTCTACGTAGTCCCGTCGTAGGCAACAAACGTCACCACGTTCAGAATGATCGGATTTTCCGACAACTTTGTCCGACCGTGTGTACGCAAAACCAACATCGGACAAAGTATGACGGACATGATCCGACGGACCTGGTCCTCGGATAATCCGAGCGTGTGTATGGGGCTTTACAGCTCAGCTATACGAACCTTTTTTTTTTCTTTTGTTTACTCCGGGGTTCTTTTTTTTCCCAAAATGAGTTATTATTACATTCTGTTGCATTTTATGAACATAATTGAACCCTACAGGCACAAAGGAAGATATTAAAACAAGCAGAGTGCACCTCAGCAAACACTTCCTGGGGTTTTATTAGAGGCGGGGGATGTCTGATCGGAGTCCGAGCCAAGGACGCGAGCCGACATCATTAAGCGTAATCCCCCCCTCCTATCGCCAGACCCAATTTGCTGTGGCATGCCGAAGGATCGAGCAGAAACTTATTAGATGTTTATTCTTTGTCCAAATGAATTGTTGAGGCATTTCCTGTAGCGTCTCATACGGAGTAGACCACTTCTAATGATTTTATTAAAATAGGAATTAAAGGGCAAAAGGTTGCCTCCTGAGAACCCTTAATTTCCTCTTTCAGCTTCATTTAGTGTTTGTAAAATGCTCCGGGCTAGACAATAAAGCTGCGGTGAAACCCAGGCCCATCAAAGCCGGACAAGATGAGACCTGGACTTAAAGGAGAGCTCCACTGGATAACAACTACAAACAGAAGGCCATTATCATTTTCACCAGCTACAACCCTTTTGTGCGAGAATAGTTTATTCTCTGTTATTCTCTGTTATCTACTTTTACTGAAAAAAAGCCTATTGACATAGGCCCTAAAAATGCCAGGCAGGGAACCAGCATTTGGAAAATGAGAAGTAGCATCATGTCTGTAAAGTTAACTTTGAAAGTAACTGGGCTCAGCCAGCAGATTGTGGTCAGAAAAAAGTCATCTCTAATGCCGCGTACACACGGTCGGAATTCTTGTCGGAAAAAGCTCTGATGGTTTTCCCGTCGGAATTCCGACGGAATTTCGCTCAAACTGTCTTGCCTACACACGGTCACACCAAATTCCGACGGTCAATAACACCGCGGCATACAACATGTTCAACGGCACTATAAAAGGGAAGTTTAATTCTTCTGAGCATGCGTCTAATTGTTTCCGAGCATGCGTCGGAATTTTGCGTGTCGGAATTGCATACGCATGATCGGAAAATCCGATAGTAAGGTTTTCCGTCTGAAAAATTAAGAACAGGTTCTCAATCCAAAGTCCGTCGGAAATTCCGACAGAAAAAAAAACGATGGGCATACACACGGTCTGAAAAAACGATGAAAATCTCCCATCGGACTGTTTCCATTGGCATCACGGCATCACGGCATAAGAGGTGACTTCAACATTTTTTCATTCAGAGTAATGAAGAGAATACACTCATTTGACAAGCTAACTGGCCCTAGCTAGGCTGCTCACATCAAGCAAGGATCCCCTCCAATGGGCACCAAGAAAGTCACTCAAAGCATAAGAAAACAACAAAAGTGGCAGGTCAAAAGGATGATAGAGTCCAAAAGGCTTTACTGGTTCTGTCAGGACAGCATCAAAAGAAGGTGTTGACCTGAACAAATACAAAGAACAAGGGTCATTTCCAGCCAGTTACGTGTGAATGTTTGCGCAAGCACGCTAATGCACATCAGTGCACACTTAAAGTGGAAGTCCATGCAAAAACTAAACTCCCTGCATCTATAGCCACCAACATTCTAACACTAACCCCTCTAGCCCTGAAAAGAAAAAATCAGTACACATAACTTTTCTGAAGTTGATCTGACCCGATCTCCAGCGGCGGAAGCTCTGCTGAGTACACGTCGGACAACGGCTGTGGGAAGTGACGTCAACTATAGACTTACTATGGGGCTTCCGTTGACGGACATGTCCTCTGCACTCGCCCACACAGCGAAGCCACGGCTGACAGATCAGTGTGGGATACAGGTCGGATTGCCTGCAGAAAAGGCATGTATACTCATTTTTTTCTTTTCAGGGCTAGAGAGGTTAGTGTTAGAATGTTGGTGGCTATAGATGCAGGGATTTTAGTTTTTGCATGGACTTCCACTTTAATTCCAGGACGGCCTATTTAGGGATCAGAACTGAGTCAGGAAGCTGCTGGTTTCCCTTTGGCTGGAACCCTGTGACTTGAATTCTGAATCTACTCCTGAGAATTGCTTTCTCATTGTTTACCCAGGCTGCACTTTTGACTTGTCTCTGTTGTGGCTGCCTGCTATTGACCTAGTTCCTCACTATGGCTTACATCTGCTGAACTTCTGGTATGACCTCAGCTTGCCTTCTGACTATGACTTTCCCCTGCTGATCTTCTGGTGTGACTCTTTCCTATGTCCCGATCAAGATTCTGCCTCATGTGCTGTCTGCTATCTGTCTTCCTGGCTTTTACTGACAGTTGCTGTACTGTTCTGCTCATGGTGGAACTCTTACCTGGCTCCTCTGAATCCATCTCCCCTTCCCTGAGGAGACTACACTGGCTAACCGTAAAGAATCGGGTCATATTCAAGACCCTCTGGCTCACCCACAAATGCACCCATGGAGACGCCCCCCCCAATACCTTCTTGAGAAAATAAAACACTACACACCCAATCGCAGTCTCCGATCGTCTAACCAAAACCTCCTCCTCATTCCCAAATCCCGCTACAAATCTAAGGGGGAACGGAGATTCGCTGTCCAAGGACCACGGCTATGGAATGCTCTACCGAACGATATCCGCATGGAAGAAAACCATCAGGCCTTCAGGAAAAAAATCAAGACCTACCTCTTCTAAGAAGCTTGACAACAAAGCACGAATACAGCGTCTTGAGGTGATTCAGTTCGCATTGTAGTGCTATACAAATCATTCATTCATTCATTCATTCTGCAGTCTGCATGAGAAGCTCCGGGCCAAGTCATCTACCAGAAATGGGCACCTCTCCACCAAGTCATCCACTATAAATTGAGCATCTCTCCACCGAGATGTCTACCAGAATCAAACGCATCTCCACCAAGTCATTTACCAAAAATAAGCACCTGTCCACCAAGTCATATACCAGAAATTAGCACTTCTCAGTTCTCAACCAAGTTATCTACCAGAAATGAGCACCTCTCCACCAAGTCATCTACTAGAAATGAGCACCTCTCCACCAAGTCATCTACTAGAAATGAGCACCTCTCCACCAAGTCATCTACTAGAAATGAGCACATCTCCACCAAGTCATCTACCAGGCATGAGCACCTCTCCACCAAGTCATATACCAAAAATTAGCACATCTCCACCAAGTCATCTACCAGAAATAAGCACCTCTCCACCAAGTCATCTACTAGAAATGAGCACATCTCCACCAAGTCATCTACTAGAAATGAACACCTCTCCATTAAGTTATCTACCAGAAATTAGCACCTCTCCACCAAGATGTCTACCAGAATCGTACACCTCTCCACCAAGTCATCTATCAGCAGTGAGCACCTTTCCACCATGCCATTTACCAGAAGGTAGCACCCATGGACTGGGCTCTCTGAACATGTGCCACTCTGTGTCCGTTTGTTCCCTGTTAACATTCCAGGGGTGTTTGAACCAGAGATGTAAGGGAAGCGCTCGTCACTCCAGTTTCTAACCAGGTACATCATGGGTTCTTTAGCAACATCACATAAAGTAGTGAACACATTTCATTGACCAGAAACTTTCTTTTCATCAGGGCTGCAGAAACTAGTAGTATAATCTGTTACATATTTACAATATTACCCAAAAACACACAAGCAAAGCTGCTCCAGGTGAGTGATTATTATCAGCCCATCTACTGACTACTTAGGCCCCTAACACAGTCATGCTGTCCGATCAGGTCTGTCTGTCAGTTTTTCAGGCGGACCTGATCGGATACTCCATTCACCTCTGTAGAGCGAAGGATGTCCGCAGTGACATGTCCGCTGACATCCGCTGATATCTGATCTGGTCCGCAAAATCCAGATGGATGAAGGTCCTATTTTCCACCAGCCTGGTGTATCGGATCGGATGGAATCGGATGAAAACGGACAGGCGGTCCATTTTCATGCAATCTCCCCATCGAAGAGAGCGGGGCTCTGACAGGTCTGTCTCTGCACAGTGAGCGGAGAGGGACCTCTCATCCGCATACCAAGACATTTTGGACAATTTCATGCTCCCAACTTTGTAGGAACAGTTTGGGGACGGCCCCTTCCTGTTTCAACATGACTGCACACCAGTGCACAAAGCAAGGTCCATAAAGACAAAGATAAAGAAGGTGAGGGAGTTTGGGGTGGAGGAACTTGACTGGCCTGCACAGAGTCCAGACCTCAACCCGATAGAACACCTTTGGGATGAATTAATGTGGAGACTGTGAGCCAGGCCTTCTCATCCAAATCAGTGCCTTACCTCACAAATGCACTTCTGGAACAATGGTCAAACATTCCCACAGACACACTCCTTAACCTTGTGGACAGCCTTCCCAGAAGAGTTGAAGCTATTATAGCTGCAAAGGGTGGGCCAACCCAATATTGAACCCTATGGACTAAGACTGGGACGCCATTAATGTTCATGTGCGTGTAAAGGCAGGCGTCCCAATACTTGTGATAACATATTGTGACTGGTAAGCCAGGCCTTTTGGTCCAACATCAGTGCCTGACCTCACAAATGCGCTTCTGGAAGAATGGTCAAACACTTACATAGACACACTCCTCCTAGGTAAATCTACCTAGCAGACACGGCAATAAAATTGGACAGGGGTTCTAATCCTTCCACACTGTACCCAAAACGAAAGAAAAAAGGTTTTGCTATACACACTTAAACTGCCAGATGCCTGTGCGTAAATTTAAACGTTTATTATATCTTTCCATTCTACTGCCCAGACCAGGGGAAGGCAAGTGAATACGACGAATATCAACACCATTAGAGAGACAAATTGGCTGCGATGCAACTCTATATGTGATTATATTTCCACATTTCCATACGTCGCTCACACAAAACGAGACAGTGCCTTTATTATTTCATGGACCCAAAAAGGTTTATTTTAGAGCCGCAGGGAAAAAAAAAAAAAGGAAATTTTCATCACGATTTTATGAAAGAGAGATTAGTAATCCTCTCTGGCTCCGATATTTCCTGAGATGTCTTTGCCTTAAATATTCTGTTTATTGTGAGACGGTGGATGCCAAGTTATTTTTCATACCTGCGATCGTACAGTTGGCAAAAGGTGCCACGGACATACAGTATGCTCTGGTTGTGAAATATCTTCCTATGCAACCTGCAAACACTATACAAGGAATGGAGAACAGCAAGATACTGTACAAGATCAAAAGGATCTATAAAACCAATAGCTCCAGACCTAAAGTATAATAAATAAAGGTGCCCTGGAATAAAAGAGACTTTTTTTTCACCTCTTCTGTGGCTCGCATCTTCTACTTCACCACCATTTCTATCCAGGTGAAGACTTGGGGACAGGGGTGTCATCTATACCTTCAGTCAAAACGTTAATTTCCTGGTTTCGCATGGATAACCATACAGGTTATGGTGAGAAGAGACTAAAGGACACAAAAAGCCCTCTAACCGAACCAGTAAAGCCTTCTTAGAACGTATTGACATATCTCATTCTATGGCATATCCAATTTTTGGGGGGGGGGGCGATCATCATTGCAGTGTTTAGAAGACATGGCTTTTATGGAGTAGGACTTGTGACCAAAAAAGAAAGGATAGTTATAAAGGTTATGGTGACAAGAGATTAAAGGAAAATAAAAAGTCCTCCATCTGAATCAGTTAGAATAGAAGGTATTGACATGTCTCATTCCATCACATATCCAGAACCAAATAGGAAGATTATTCTCCATTTTAGAGGAGAAGGAGCCATACAAATAATTTCTTTATGCCTAAAGGTCCATCATCTTTTTGGCCCTCATCAATGCAGTCTATGGAAACCATGACTTCTGTGGAGTAGGCCTTGGGACCCAATGACTGCCTCAATGGCCATCATATTTCTAACCATTATCAGTGCAGTTTATGGAAACCATGGCTTCTGTGGGGTAGGCCTTGGGACCCAATGGCTGCCACAATGGCCATCATCAGTGCAGTCTATGGAAACCATGACTTCTGTGGAGTAGGCCTTGGGACCCAATGATTGCCTAAAGGGCCATCATCTTTTTTGGCCATTATCAGTGCAGTCTATGGAAACCATGACTTCTGTGCATTAGGCCTTGGGACCCAATCACTGCCTCAAGGGCCATCATCTTTTTGGCCATTATCACAGCAGTCTATTGAAACCATGACTTCTGTGAGTAGACCTTGGGACCCAATAAATGCCTCAATGGCCATCGTCTTTTTGGCCCTCATCAATGCAGTCTATGGAAACCATGACTTTTGTGTAGTAGGCTTCGGGACCCAATGACTGCCCCAATGGCTATCATATTTCTGACCATTATCAGTGCAGTCTATGGAAACCATGACTTCTGTGGAGTAGGCCTTGGGACCCAATGATTGCCTAAAGGGCCATCATCTTTTTGGCCCTCATCAATGCAGTCTATGGAAACAATGACTTCTGTGGAGTAGGCCTTGGGACCCAATGACTGCCTCAATGGTCATCATATTTCTGACCATTATCAGTGCAGTCTATGGAAACCATGGCTTCTGTGGGGTAGGCCTTGGGACCCAATGGCTGCCTCAATGGCCATCATCATTGCAGTCTATGGAAACCATGACCTCTGTGGAGTAGACCTTGGGACCCAATGACTGCCTCAATGGCCATCATCTTTTTGGCCATCATCAATGCACTCTATTGAAACCATGACTTCTGTGGAGTAGGCCTTGGGACCCAATGACTGCCTTAATGGCCATCATATTTCTGACCATTATCAATGCAGTCTATGGAAACCATGGCTTCTGTGGGGTAGGCCTTGGGACCCAATGTTTGCCTAAAGGGCCATCTTTTTTGGCCATCCTCAGTGCAGTCTATGAAAACCATGACTTTTGTGAAGTAGGCCTTGAGACCCAATGATTGCCTAAAGGGCCATCATCTTTTTTGGCCATTATCAGTGCAGTCTATGGAAACCATGACTTCTGTGGAGTAGGCCTTGGGACCCAATGATTGCCTAAAGGGCCATCATTTTTTTTGGCGATCATTAGTACAATCTATGGAAACCATGACTTCTGTGCATTAGGCCTTGAAACCCAATGACTACCTCAAGGGCCATCATCTTTTTGGCCATTATCAGTGCAGTCTATGGAAACCATGGCTTCTGTGGAGTAGGCCTTGGGACCCAATGATTGCCTAAAGGGCCATCATCTTTTTTGGCCATCATTAGTACAATCTATGGAAACCATGACTTCTGTGCATTAGGCCTTGGGACCCAATGACTACCTCAAGGGCCATCATCTTTTTGGCCATTATCACAACAGTCTATGGAAACCATGACTTCTGTGACGTAGGCCGTGGGACTCAACGAGCATGGAAAACCATTACCATAAGGATGAGATGGCAGTAATAGAATCAAAATCATTTCAACCAAATCATTGTGTGGCACAGTAGAGACTTTAGAGAACAGAAGATATTCACATGGCTTCTTCCATCATATATTCCCCAAAAAAGAGGATAAGTACTCATTTTTTTACACCCCAATGGCCAAATGCACATTGATAACCACTGGTGTATAGTGCAAATATAGTCTAATATTATAGAGTCATTTATTTCAAACTGTATACAACTGTTTCAGGCTTTTTAGCCATCATCAGTGCGGGGTATGAAAACCATGGATTCTATGTAGTAGGGCTGGGGATTCAAAAGGTAAGGATAGCCCTAAAGGTTATGGAGAGAAGAGACTAAAGGAATTAAAAAGTCCTCCAACCGAATAAGTAAAACCTTTTTAGAACAGAAGGTATTGACATGTCTCATTTCATCACATATCCAAAAATAAAGAAAATTATTCTTCATTTTAGAGGAGGCTGAGCCATACAAATCATTTCTTTATGCCTCAATGCCCATCATCTTTTTTTGGCCACCATCAGTGCAGTCTATGTAAACCATGACTTCTGTAGAGTAGGCCTTGGGACCCAACGAGCACGGGAAACCATTAAGCCCCATACACACGGTCGGACAATCCGCGGACCAGGTCGGTCGGATCCTGTCCGTCATACTTTGTCTGATGTTGGTTTTGCGTACACACGGTCGGACAAAGTTGTCGGAAAATCCGATCATTCTGAACGTGGTGACGTTTGTTGCCTATGACGGGACTACGTAGAGGCTAGTAGCCAATAGCTTTGGTCTTGTAATGTGATGTGAGCATGTGTAGCACTTTGTCCGGTCGGACAACCGTACACACGATCGGATTTGGTGTGATCGGACCGTGTTGTCGGCAAATCTTTCCAGCAGGAGATAAGACTTTGTCCGTCGGACAATCCGACGTACACTGTCCGATGGTGCATACACACGGTCTGATTTTTCAACAACATTGTCCGATCGGACAGAATCCATGAAAAAGTCCGACCGTGTGTATGGGGCTTTAGGGTTAGGAAGAGATGGGACTAAAAGATTTAAAAAGCTCTTCAACCAAATCAGTGCTTGGGAGTGGTTTCAGAACAGAAGATATTCACTTGTCTCATTCTTTCACATACCCCCAAAAAAAAGGATTTGTTCTCATTTTAGGACAGTGTAAATCATTCCTTTATGCCCCAATGACCAACTGCACATCCAGAACTGCTAGTGTATTGCGCAAATCTAGCCCAATATTATAGAGCCATTTATTTCAAACTACATATAGCTGTTTAATGCTTTTTTGTTTTACCATCTGGTAAAGTGACTCAAGTGATGTATCAGGAATTCTTAACCCATTAGTACTAGAGCAATGTTATCACATCATTTGGCTTTAGTTCTTTTATTAACACAAATTACATGTAATTCCTGAAAAAACTTGCTCTTACTTGGTTTCCAAAATATATAATAAAAAAAATGTACCAGGCCCAGAGGTTCTGAAGGACCCTAAAGTGACCACTTATGAAAGTTGGTGTGCACAGGATGATGGTCAGAGGGGAGGGATTTCTGTTATCTACTGGATTTTGCTTGATTCCACTGCAAGTGTGGGACTCGGATCTGGCTTCTGATAATGGCCTGGACCAATGGCATGCCTCCTTTGACTCTTTGCCTGTAAGGGTATTCTAAAAGTCTCTTTGGTGGAAGCGAGTGTTAAGGTCCTCACTAGATGATATATGATTCCAGCTCATCTTACGAGTCTATTTCCGACCTCCTCGCCCTCATATTTTTGGGGCTGCCAGTCTTTAGGAACTATGCTTTATACTTGGTGGGGATGCCCTAGAATTGGGGGCTTCTGAAACAAGGTCTTTGTAATAATGCGGAAGGTCATGGAAAAGTCTGTTCCCCAATTGCTTTACTAAATGAAAAGGTTGCTGATGTCTCTTGCTCTACACCAATGTTTCTCAACTCCCGTCCTCAAGTACCCCCAACAGGTCATGATTTCAGGCTTTCCATTATTTTGCACAGGTGATGTGATCAGTTTCACTCCCTTAGTAATTACCACAGCCCTTTCATCTGAGGGAAATCCTGAAAATATGACCTGTTGGGGGTACTTGAGGACTGGAGTTGAGAAACATTGCTCTACACAACAGTTGATTCATTTTCTGTTGTTAGCTGCCAAACTTACTATAGCACGTTCCTGGAAGAGCTCCTCGGTTCATATTGCTATGTTCAGGCGGAAGGTTTCCTGGATCATGCTTAATGAGCAACTTGCATGTAAGCTTAATTATGCCATGCCTCAGTTTAGGAAGGTATGGGAGCCATGGGCTAATTATGTTAAAGAACTGCAGGGGTTCTCTTTATAGACCCTGGTCTTGATTTCCTTGTTCTAGATAATATTGCAGGCTCTCCGTCTGGGTCCCCCCCCCCCCCCTTATTCTTTTCCTCTGTCATTTTACTCTCCTGGGACCTAGGTTCTGGTGTTCCAACTGGGTCCCCCTCATCCCTCTCTGTCTTTTTACTTATTTTCCTTTTTATTTTTTGAATGGGATGCTCTATTGATTGGGGCTAGACCCCATTTTATGCTGTATGTGTGCATCAGGTCAATAGGCTTGGATGACCCTCTTAGTCACTCGGAATATTCTAGTATTTCTATGTTTATTTGTTATTCAAATGTTCACTACCTTTTCATTATAATACAGCTGATGCTGACACTGTATTTACGCTGTACTGTGGTCTCTGACCTACGTGACTTCTTTGTACAAAACGACTTTTGTATTTTGACTTTCTTTAATAATAAAAATGAGGGCCTCTTGACCCCCCCCCCCCCCCCCCCAGGGAAAGATGGCCTTGACTGATGGGGGCATGGCCAGGTGCAGGACAAGGTGTCTGAGTGGTCACCAGGGATTGGTGGTTATGGGGGATGGGCTGGGCCTGAGCTCAGAAAAGTTTTGTTACCAAGGAATTCCGGGTCTTTAGAGGAACGTGGATGGAAGAGCTGCCCACCCTCCCGCCCCTTTTTTCTATGGTATGTCACAGCTTCGGTTTCTTGACCTTGCCAGCATAAAAGTGTCTTGAATGGGCTATGCCTTGATGGAAATCGGAAGTAGGTGGTTTGTCCAGCCCTTATGGTAAGGACAGGACCCCCTCCTTTGGAATTGTGTGCTCACAGTACATCTGTGACTGGCACTGATTTAAAGTGTTAACATGTTATGTGTTGGATTTCAATAAAGCTGTGGCCTTGCCCTTTCCAACCTAATGGTTGTAAGTGTGTTGATTTAATGGGGTGAAGGGTGAAGGTTTTCTATACATTATGTTACATTTAATTTGTACCAGGCCCATTGCGCCTCAGCAGTCAAGATTGAAAGGAAAAAAAAAAAGTCCCATTCTGCAGTTGGAGCCAACTTTCTCTCCACATTGTTACCGCCCATACCGGTAACGTACAAATCTTAAAGAATTCTTCTGTATGTTGATCAAGCACTTTATAAGATAAACCCTTCACACCTTTAGCGCCAATGCATCCAACTGCTCCAGCCTAGGTGACACCCTCCCATAGAAAACCCAACTGCAGTCCAGGCATTGATACTTCCTACCCCTGTGTGAATCTTTCCAGGTTCATCTTGATCATCTTTATGTAAAGTTACTGTAGCGGCCATAACCCTCTATGGAGCGGCCTTGACTTTTGGGCTTACCGGTTACCTCTGCTTGGCTTGTTCTTCCGTGTCTAGGGTTTCCCAGGGCTAGTACCCAACAACTTCGGACGCTGAGACCATAAAAGTCCTTTTAGAAGGTTTTTATTTGCAGGGGTAACATCCAACAAAACACAGTCTCGAATGGGAACAGAGGGCAAGGGTGAAGAAACTCAGGCACCTTGAACTGCTGACAATTGAAAAGTCTCTAACAAAAACCCAGAGAGTAGCCACTCACAGCTGGGCCCTTTAAAGCTGAACAAATCTCTAGCCAGAGGTTAGGGCAGTTAAAACTTTGATCCGGAAACTTGTCTCTGACACAGAATAAAGTCTCAACCGAAAGTGAATAGGAACCTTTTCTCAGTACCTGGAACTTTCTCTGTCTCCTTGGCAGTACTGCGAAACTGTGGATTCGTTAGTGTCCATGACAACCCAGCAACCAGGCACTTCTTGTGATGCCAGCTTGTTGGCCCTCCTCCGAAGAGTCCTCCCCCAGACGCTTATACGAGCTGTGGTGCCCCTCCAAGATTGAGAGCGCACCCGGACGCCTTGAATCCTCCCTCAGTTACTGCGCCCCGGACCAGTTTATTCCGAGACTCGGGAAGAGATGGATCCTTTGCCCCAGACCAAGCGGGTCTGTGGGGCTAGTCAAACTGACCATGTTGCGGGGCGGCAAGCACTCCCGGGACCGGGACCCCTCACGGGGCTACCCCGGTCCAGATTCAGGAACAGGCAGCTACGGCCGAACCTCGAACACGTGACTTCAGCACCTTAAGTACCCTTCCCCAGACTCCTCAGCGAGACCAGACGCACCCACTGATTGGCTCCGAGGAAGACTGATACCCAAAACTTCCAACCAGGCCTGGTTCTGGGCCTGTCATGTGTACCTGACTGTACCCATGACCAGGCAGAACCCTAGTACAGCCCAGCCAAACTGATGCCAAAGTGAACCTGCACAATTAACCCTCAGAACCCCATTACTGTTCTGAGGTAAAAAAACTAAATTTCACAAGTGTCACCGCTACATTACCTTTGTCCTTTTTGCTTGTACTCCGTTTTTCTTCCTCTTCCTCAGACACCACAGGTTCTTCCATTTCCGCCTCCTGACTCTCAGCTTCCCTTTTAGAAGGCACTTCTCTTCCGGGGCATCTTTCTTTTTCTCATGTTTGTCTACCCCCTGTTTACTCACTGTTTTTCTTCCTTCCTTTGGGGGTTGGGGTTGGGTAATAAATTGACCCGATTCTTGGCATAAATTGCATGTTTTGTTATTGATGTATTCTCTGGAAACATGACCTTCCTCGCTGCAATTAGCACACCACACTTCTTGGCATTCTTCTTTTTGATGTATAAAGAGTGAAAATATCCGCACTTGGATATGGTGCCCCCCTGAAATACTACACCTAGATGCAGCAATGATAAATAAAAACTGTAAGGGAGGGGTGATGGTGCTGTTCAAGGTTATGGGTATGTGAAGGGTATATTTATACTCATACTTCTCCTGGTTGAAAGTATATACCCTTCACATACCCATAACCTTGAACAGCGCCATCACCCCTCCCTTACAGTTTTTATTCTTCTTTGTGATGTCCATACTTTTTCGCAATTCCTATGGAAAATACCCTTGCCCTCAAAGGCCAACTTAAAAAATTAGCTGGAGGACGGGAGACTCCCTTAAATTTTACAACACATTTAAGCTTACCAGTCCATATTTATTAAAAATGTTGCCAATATATCTCCTAATCAAGGAAAACCATTTAAGACATTTTCCCGAACGGCATACAGATATTTCAGGCTTTTTGGCCATCATCAGTGTATGGAACCCATGGCTTCTATGAAGTAGGGCTTGGGACCTAATGAGGCTGTATAACTATAAAGGTTGAGGTGAGAAAGGAGTAAAAGGAATAAAATAAAATAAAAACCTCCAACTGAAACAGTGCATAGCACAGTAGAGCCTTCAGGCACATCCAGAGACACCGGTGTATAGTGCAAATACTGTACAGTCCAATATTATAGAATAGACATGCTCGTTTCATCAAAATTCTGACAACATTTTTGTTATTCAGAGTTTCGAATGTATCCGAATTTCTGAATCAAAATAGTAATGAATTTCAACGAATCCAAAATAAATTATAATATAACAATATAACAAAATAACAAATTATTTTGAATTTAAAATAACAAATTATTTTGAATTATTTTGAATTTGAAATACCAAATTATTTTGAATTCGAAAATGAATTTGAATTCAAAAGTATAGAATAGAATAGAAAAGAATAGAGTACAATTAAACTAAATAAAATAGCATAGATTAGAATAGAACAGAAAAAAATAGAATAGAATGGAAGAAAATAGAACACAATAGAGTTGAATAGAGAAAAGAACAGAATAGAAAATAAAAGAATAGAACAGAATAGAAAATAAATCAATAGAACAGAATTGAAAATAAAAAAATAGAATAAAAAAAGAATAGAATAGAAAAGAATAGAGTAAAGCAGAACAGAATAGAATAAAATAGAATAAAAAAGAAACTAATAAAACAGAATAAAATAGTTACATAGTTCGTCTGGTTGAAAAAAGACACAATTCCATATATTTCAATCAATAGAAGGGAAAAAATTATAAATAAACCTCTACTGTATGAACAATCCTATACCCACAGTTGATCCAGAGGAAGGCAAAAAAAACAATAAAGCATCATCCAAATTTCTCCAGCAGGGGAAAAAAATAAATAGAATAAATCAGACCAAAATAGAATAGAATAGAACAAAAAAAAATGGGGCTAGCTGGTTGACCACGGGGCTGGAGACCTATTGCCACATCCCATAGATGGAAATGCAAAAGAAAGAGAAATACCCCTGGGACTTTGAGGCAATGGTCACACCAGGCAAAAAGAAAAGAATAGAACAGAATAGAAAATAAATGAATAGAACAGAATTGAAAATAAAAAAATAGAATAAAAAAATAATATAATAGAAAAGAATAGAGTAAAGCAGAACAGAATAGAATAAAATAGAATAAAAAAGAAACAAATAAAACAGAATAAAATAGTTACATATTTCGTTTGGTTGAAAAAAGACACAATTCCATATATTTCAATCAATAGAAGGGAAAAAATAATAAATAAACCTCTACTGTATGAACAATCCTATACCCACAGTTGATCCAGAGGAAGGCAAAAAAACAATAAAGCATCATCCAAATTTCTCCAGCAGGGGAAAAAAATAAATAGAATAAATCAGACCAAAATAGAATATAATAGAACAAAAAAATGGGGCTAGCTGGTTGACCACGGGGCTGGAGACCTATTGCCACATCCCATATATGGAAATGCAAAAGAAAGAGAAATACCCCTGGGACTTTGAGGCAATGGTCACACCAGGCAAAAAGAGTAGAGAAATGTGATAAAATAAAAATTTTTATTACAATATTAAAAAAATATAATATAATAGACGACAAAATACAACGTTAAAAACAAAGCAATAGTAGCCATACAGCAAAACAAATTGTATGGCTACTATTGCTTTGTTTTTAACGTTGTATTTTGTCTATTATATTATATTTTTTTATTATTGTAATAAAATTTGTATTTTATCACATTTTTCTACTCTTTTCGCCTGGTGTGACCATTGCCTCAAAATCTCGGGGGGGGGGGGGGGGGTATTTCTCTTTCTTTTGCAGAATAGAACAAATAAAACAAATCTTCCAAAATTCTAATTGATTTGAAAATAACAAATATACTAACTGAATCTGAATCTGAATCTGCAAAACAAATTCCAAAAACGAACCATCTGAAAGTAACGAATGTGACAAAATGAAAATATTAACTTAACAAATTAATCCGAGTTCAAACCAAACAAAATTTTTCTGCCGCTCACATCTCTTGACATCTCTTTCTATTATAGATCCATTTATTTCACACTGCATACAGATGTTTCAGGCTACCTACTGTATGTCCTCTAAAGAAGGGTGCTGAAATTGGACTAGGGTTAGAATTAGGGTTCCTCTTTTCTTCAATATCTAATATTATGTTTATAGCCAATGAGGGGCTTTAAAAAAAAAAAAAAAGTAGTTGCAGCCAATAAGGAAATAACGTTATGATGTCATTTTATCCAAAAACACTGTGAAAAATGTTGGACTTTACTATCAAAAGTCCAAGTCTGAGTTTTTACAGTTGCCATCTAGGGATTGATATGGAGTTGTGACATGAGAGAGGGAGCAATAAAGAACTCACAACATACTCTGTGCACAGGACTGCAAACAAAAAGGCACTTGCGAAGGACACCACTTTCTACACCATCTTTCCAATCACACTGCACATGTCTAAAGCCTCGTACACACGATCGGATTGTTGGCCAACAAAACCGTGGACATTTTGCTGGCCCAAACTTATCTTGCATACACACGGCACACAATTGTTGGCCAACAAACACGAACGTAGTGATGTACTACGTTGTTTTTCAGCTCTTTAGCGCCACCCTTTGGGCTCCTTCTGCTAATTTTGTGTTAGTAGAAGTTTGTGTTGATTCGCGCTTTTCAATTCACACTTTTAATTTGACACTTTTCATTTCACGCTTTTCATTTTGTTTCTGAACGTCTGTTCGCCAACCAGACATGTTGCGGAATCGGAGGAGATAACGTGTTAGTTATTATTGGCCTTGGAGTTATTGCTTTGACATTATTTTTGTTGGTTGAATAATGATTTGATTTGTTATATTTTCTTTGTTTTTGGATGCATAGAATGCACTTTCTGGTTAAGTTCTATTGGCTGATAACATGTCTAATTTTATTTGTTTTCTTTTTTTAATGCACAATAAAAAATTGTGTAGAATAATACTTGGCTATGTGTTTTACTTCAAATGACAGTTTGGGAGTCGGCAGTTACATTTTAAAAAATACAATTGACACGGGACACCAACATAGTTGTATCTTTGATCTTAAAACCTATGGGATAATGGTGTGGTGGTAAGTTGCCCAAATCAAAAAAAAAAAAAAACATAATAATATTATTCTTGATATCAATAGAAATAAAAAGGTCTTTGAAAATTAGTTTGCAATAACTCCATCAGTATCACCAGCAAAGCAGCTTCATTATTATCCCATTAAAGAAGAGAATTGTGCGCTGCATTTCCAGATTTCATAATTTGCAGCATCACGAATGTTAAGTCTCCATTACGAACACTAGTTTAAAAGACCGACCGCTTCTGGCTCGTCCTTGCTTCCGAGCATGCGTGCTTGTACTTTGTACCTTTGTCCGATGGACTTGTGTACTCACGCTTGGAAAGTCCGACAACACACATTTGTCGGTTAAAGCAACGCAGTGCCAAATCGCAAAAAGTGCTCTGGTCAGGAAGGGGGTCCAATTTTCCGGGGATGAAGTGGTTAAAGATAGGACAGGCCAGACCTTAGAAGTGTGCCCTCAGTGGTCACTCTGGCGTGTTCAAACAGTGCGCTGCCTCTGTTGAAAGAATACTCTGCACACGTGTGGTGTTTGAATGAGACAGATTTGTCATTGAGGATACACTTCTAGAGTCCAGCCTGTCCTGCTGTTACATGAGGGTGGAGAGGGGTCAACTATTAAGGAGGTTTTTCAAACAAGCTGCATATGGTCTACGTGTATGGATGGTGGGGGGGAGCAACTTTTTGAAGAGTGGAAGAGTAGTCTGTAGTGTGCTGTAAATGCAAGGGGGATTTTTTGGAAAATGGCCATTAAAGGCGAACTAAGCCTTTAAATAAGTAACATTCTTGGTTCCAGTAAGGGCCACCCACCGCCACTGCCAGAGGGGAGAAGAAAGGACCCATAATCTTACTGGGACCAGCCAGAAGACCCATAGAAAAATGGTGTTAGGAGTAACTGGAGCTTAATTGAGGCAGGAACAGTAGAGTAGAAGCTCCTCAGAGGCAGGGACAGAAAAGCAATGTCCAGTGCTGTAAAAACTGGGTTGCAGTAAGGACCACCCACCACCTCTCTCAGAGGGAAGAAGGAAGGATCTATAATCTTACTGGACCAGCCAGAAGACCCGTAAAAAAAATTGTATGTTACCTTTTCTTACGGCTCAGAAAGAGGTCACAGCGAGGAATTACTGGAGTTTAACTGAGGCATGGACAGTAGAGTAGAAACTCCTCAGAGGCAGGGACAGAAGCAATGTCCAGTGCTGCCAAAACTGGGTTGCAGTAAGGACCACCCACCACCTCTGTCAGAGAGAAGAGGGAAGGACCTATAATCTTACTGGACCAGCCTAAAGACCCGCAAAAAATTGTATGTAACCTTTTCTTACGGCTCAGAAAGAGGTCACAGCGAGGAATTACTGGAGTTTAACTGAGGCATGGACAGTAGAGTAGAAACTCCTCAGAGGCAGGGACAGAAGCAATGTCCAGTGCTGCCAAAACTGGGCTGCAGTAAGGACCACCCACCACCTCTGTCAGGGGACACAGTGAGGAATTACTGGAGCTTTACTGAGGCAGAGACAGTAGAGTAGAAACTCCTCAGAGGCAGGGACAGAAGCAATGTCCAGTGCTGCCAAAACTGGGTTGCAGTAAGGACCACCCACCACCTCTGTCAGAGAGAAGAGGGAAGGACCTATAATCTTACTGGACCAGCCTGAAGACCTGCAAAAAATTGTATGTAACCTTTTCTTAGGGCTCAGGAAGGAGACACAGTGAGGAATTACTGGAGTTTAACTGAGGCAGAGACAGTAGAGTAGAAACTCCTCAGAGGCAGGGACAGAAGCAATGTCCAGTGCTGCCAAAACTGGGTTGCAGTAAGGACCACCCACCACCTCCCTCAGAGAGAAGACCTATAATCTTACTGGACCAGCCTGAAGACGCACAAAAAATTGTATTTAACCTTTCTTTAGGGCTCAGGAAGGGGACACAGTGAGGAATTACTGGAGCTTAACTGAGGCAGAGACAGTAGAGTAGAAACTCCTCAGAGGCAGGGACATAAGCAATGTCCAGTGCTGCCAAAACTGGGTTGCAGTAAGGACCACCCACCACCGCTGTCAGAGAGAAGAGGGAAGGACCTATAATCTTACTGGACCAGCTGAAGACCCGCAAAAAGTTGTATGTAACCTATTCTTTTAGACCTCAGGAAGGAGACACAGTGAGAAATTACTGGAGCTTAACTGAGGCAGAGACAGTAGAGTAGAAACTCCTCAGAGGCAGGGACAGAAGCAATGTCCAGTGCTGTCAAAACTGGGTTGCAGTAAGGACCACCCACCACCGCTGTCAGAGAGAAGAGGGAAGGATCTATAATCTTACTGGACCATCCTGAAGACCCCCCAACAAATTGTATGTAACCTTTCTTTAGGGCTCAGGAAGGGGACACAGAGAGGAATTACTGGAGCTTAACTGAGGCAGAGACAGTAGAGTAGAAACTCCTCAGGGGCAGGGACAGAAGCAATGCCCAATGCTGCTAAAAATAAAGAGTTTTTTCAGAAAGGCTGCACACAGCCTACATGTATGGAAGAGGAGAGGAGCAACTATTTGAACAGGGGAGGAGTTGTTTTTAATGTTCTGTGAATGCACAGGGGATTTTTTTTTTTTAAATGGTCATTAAAGGTGAACTAACCCTTTAAGTGAGCAACATCCTGGCTTGCAGTAAGGACCACCAACCACTGCTGTCAGAGAGAAGAAGGAAGAACCTATAATCATACTGGACAAGCCAGAGACCCATAGAAAAGGTACATAATCTATTTGTAGGGTTCAGGGCTTCAGGAAGTTGGGGCAGTAAGGAGTAAGTGGAGCTTAACTGAGCCGAAGACGGAAAAGTAAAAACTCCTCAGAGGCAGGTGCAGATGCAATGTCCAGCGCTGCCAAAACTCCGGAATATGTTGGCGCGAGAAAAATGAGCAAGTTCTAATATTCTTCCCTCTAATAAAATGTAATAAGACGGACATCTTAATTTGGGGATCTCTGGAGTTCAAATCACTTTTGTTACACTGGAAGGAAAGTTTGACATGAAATGCTGTAAAAGCCATAAAAAGTACATTTTATGGAGCCCCGATTGAATGAGACAATGGTAAGTGTACATATGTGAGGTCTCACTTTCTGTGTTTTGCTACCTGTCATCTCCCACGTGTCTTTCTGTACAATTAGCGGTAGGCGCTGCTAGTGAGTCACTCGCACTCGTGGTAAAGTGATTAGTGATAAAATGTGACTTCATTCTGCTTTGGAAGGAGATCCAACAAAACTCTCCCTGTGGATTATCTACAGATGCCTTTCCCATCGGTGAAGCTATCGTTACCTCCTGCGTACCCATAAAGTGTTCCTCTCCAAGGGAAGAAATATGAATTTCAGCCAGAACATACAGAGAGAGGAAATTCTGATGGTTAATCCATGTTTTATGCAGTTGTCAGTCTAGAAAATGCTGCTACTATTATGCTACTGGAGGACTAGACATTTGTTTTGTTTCACTCCGTTCCGTTTCGTATTAGAATTAATTCATATTTCGGAATTCGCGTCTGAAATTTTGTACGAAATACGAATTTTCGTTAACTTTTCGTAACAATTACGATTGTTCGTTATGATGAATTTATCATTATGAGGGGCTCCCACCATCCCTGTGGGGACTTCCTGGGTTTTAAACTTTTAGCTTCGTTAACTTTTCGTATCAATTACGAATGTTCGTTAGGAATTTGGATCCGAAATTCGAAAAACGAAATTTCATATTTCGTACAGAATTCGGAAGCATAGCAATTCGTATTTCGAATACTCCCGAATGTACGAATTTACGGAAATTTGTACGAATTTTCGATTCGTACAAAACGAATCACACATGTCTATGGAGGACTCTGCTCCTTCCTCTATAACTCTCATCTCCTGAAATACTCTGCTCTGCTGGAGGACTCTGCTCCTTCCTCTATAATTCTCATCTCCTGAAATACTCTGCTCTGCTGGAGGACTCTGCTCCTTCCTCTATAATTCTCATCTCCTGAAATACTCTGCTCTGCTGGAGGCAGTGGCGTATCTAGGGTATGGCAGCCATGGCAAGAGCCATGGGCGCCATGGGGGGGGGGGGGGCGGCAAAAAAGCCGCCCCTACAAAAAATAAAGTCTGACTCCCACCCGTCCTCTTGCGGCCGCCACCCACACTAATCTAGTCCCCGGAGCCACTGACTGGCCTGCTGGAGCGCAGCGCCGGAGCAAAGTACACTATAGAGTGAGGAGGTAAGCGACAGGTGCCCGGGCGCCCCCCATGACGGCCGATGAGTTGGTTCTGGCCAGAGTGAGCGCCCGGGTCACCTACGTAGCCATACAGTAACTATGGGAGGCGGAGCCTGAGGCTCCGCCTATCCTCCTCTGCGTAGCAGCTTCGGTTTCTCTTCTGGGTCTCCTGGCCCAGGTCTGTGACATGCTGACTGCTGACGGTCCTGTGATGTGATGGGTGAGGACTATGAAGAAGAACATGGCTGGAGACCAGGAGAAGGAGAGTGAGACACCAGAGGGAAGAAAAACAATTGGAACTCCCCCAAGCAGCAGCAGCAGGTACTGTAACTAGTCTTGTACAGCAGCACAGTCTTATCATCATCATGTGTACAGTGTACCAGTAACCAGCAAGATAATCAAATATATGCTCAATTTGGATTAAATAAATATGCTTAGCTATAGATATCATAAAGTGTAATAAAGTGATTTGTGCAAGTAGTACCTGCTGTTGCACAAATCACTTTTATTACACTTTATTTATAATATCTATTGCTATGCATATTTATTCAATCCATATTGAGCATATATTTGGTTGGCTACTTGCTTCTGCTTGGGCCTGGCACACACACACAATAGCACATGATGATGACTTAGACCTCTTGAACACTGAGCCGCCCCGGGCATCAGCGGTAAATCAGCGTTATTTTTAGCGCTGCTTTACCGTCATTTTAGCAGCGCTAATCGGCCAAAAAGGGGTTAAATCCCCCCACAAAATGCTGCTGCAGCTGCGTTTTGACGGTGGTATGGCGGCGCTGCCCCATTGTTTTTAATAGGCAAGATTGGTGGAGGAGTGGTGTATTCACCGCTCCTCCGCCGCTACAAAGTAGCTGCTGGCAGGACTTTTTGTGACGCCCTGCCAGCGCAGCACCCCAGTGTGGAAGCACTCGGGCTTTCTCACTGGGTTTGCAGCAGAGGCTTTTTTCAGGCGCTATGCTAGCGCTATTTTTAGCGCTGTAGCACCTGAAAAACGCCTCCAGTGTGAAAGGGGTCTTAAAGTCGTCATGTGGGATTATGCGTGTGTGCCGAGCAGATAGGGCCGACGCTACCACTAGGCAACCTATGGCACCCAGCCACTGGTGATCCTACTCCCTCTCTACCTCTGTACAGTGTCAGAGACGCTGGCGCAGCATTTTTGAGTGCTGATGTTACCATATTTTTGGGTGCTGATGTTATTTCATTTTTGGGTGCTGATGTTATTGCATGTATGGGTGCTGATGGTACCGTATTTATGGGTGCAGATGTTATTTCATTTTTGGGTGCTGATGTTATTTAATTTATGGGTGCTGATGTTACCGCATTTTTGGGTGCTGATGTTACCGCATTTTTGGGTGCTGATGTTACCGCATTTTTGGGTGCTGATGTTACCGCATTTTTGGGTGCTGATGTTACCGCATTTTTGGGTGCTGATGTTACCGCATTTTTGGGTGCAGATGTTACCGCATTTTTGGGTGCAGATGTTACCGCATTTTTGGGTGCAGATGTTACCGCATTTTTGGGTGCAGATGTTATTGCATGTATGGGTGCTGATGTAACCGTATGTATGGGTGCTGATGTTACCGTATTTATTTGTGCTGATGTTACCGTATTTATGAGTGCTGATGTTACCGTATTTATGAGTGCTGATGTTACCGTATTTATGAGTGCTGATGTTACCGCATTTATGAGTGCTGGTAAGGCCGCATTTAAGTTTTGACAGGGGCGCAGTTTCAGTGTTTGCCATAGGCGCCATTTTCACTAGATACGCCTCTGGCTGGAGGACTCTGCTCCTTCCTCTATAATTCTCATCTCCTGAAATACTCTGCTCTGCTCTGCTGGAGGACTCTGCTCCTTCCTCTATAACTCTCATCTCCTGAAATACTCTGCTCTGCTGGAGGACTCTGCTCCTTCCTCTATAACTCTCTTCTCCTGAAATACTCTGCTCTGCTGGAGGACTCTGCTCCTTCCTCTATAACTCTCATCTCCTGAAATACTCTGCTCTGCTGGAGGGCTCTGCTCCTTCCTTTATAACTCTCATCTCCTGAAATACTCTGCTCTACTGGAGGACTCTGCTCCTTCCTCTATAACTCTCATCTCCTGAAATACTCTGCTCTGCTGGAGGACTCTGCTCCTTCCTTTATAACTCTCATCTCCTTAAATAATCTGCACTGCTGGAGGACTCTGCTCCTTCCTCTATAACTCTCATCTCCTGAAATACTCTGCTCTACTGGAGGACTCTGCCCCTTCCCCTATAACTCTCATCTCCTGAAATAATCTGCACTGCTGGAGGACTCTGCCCCTTCCCCTATAACTCTCATCTCCTGAAATACTCTGCTCTACTGGAGGACTCTGCTCGTTCCTCTATAACTCTCATCTCCTGAAATACTCTGCTCTACTGGAGGACTCTGCTCGTTCCTCTATAACTCTCATCTCCTGAAATACTCTGCTCTACTGGAGGGCTCTGCTCGTTCCTCTATAACTCTCATCTCCTGAAATACTCTGCTCTGCTGGAGGACTCTGCTCCTTCCTCTATAACTCTCATCTCCTGAAATACTCTGCTCTACTGGAGGACTCTGCTCCTTCCTTTATAACTCTCCTCTCCTGAAATACTCTGCTCTACTGGAGGACTCTGCTTGTTCCTCTATAACTCTCCTCTCCTGAAATACTGTGCTCTACTGGAGGACTCTGCTCCTTCCTCCCACTCTCATCTCCTGAAATATTCTGCACTGCTGGAGGACTCTGCTCCTTCCTCTGTCTAATGCCGCGTACACACGAGAGGACTTTTCGACAGCAAAGGTCCGACGGAACGAATCCGTCGGACAATTCGATTGTGTGTGGGCTCCATCGGACTTTTGCTGTCGAAAAATCCGACGGACTTTAGAAAGAGAACATGTCTTAAATTTTCCCGCCGGAACTCCGCTGGACCCAGTTCCTATGGAGCAATCTGCTCATCTGTGTGCTAGTCCAACGGGCAAACAACAACGCAAGGGTAGCTATTGGCTACTGGCTACGAACTTCCTTATTCTAGTCCGGTCGTACGTCATCACGTTCAAATCCGTCAGAATTTAGTGTGATTGTGTGTGGCCAAGTCCGTTCATTCGAAAAGTTTGTCGAAACTCTGTCAAAAGTTCCTTTGGAAAGACCGTCGAACCTGGTCCGTCGAAAAGTCCGCTCGTGTGTACGCGGCATTACCCTCCTATCCTGAAATATTCTGCTCTACTGGGGGACTCTGCTCCTTCCTCTATAACTCTCCTCTCCTGAAATACTCTGCTCTGATGGAGGACTCTGCTCCTTCCTCTATAACTCTCATCTCCTGAAATACTCTGCTCTACTGGGGGACTCTGCTCCTTCCTCTATAACTCTCCTCTCCTGAAATACTCTGCTTTACTGGAGGACTCTTCTCCTTCCTCTATAACTCTCCTCTCCTGAAATCCTCTGCTCTGATGGAGGACTCTTCTCCTTCCTCTATAACTCTCCTCTCCTGAAATACTCTGCTCTACTGGGGGACTCTGCTCCTTCCTCTATAACTCTCCTCTCCTGAAATACTCTGCTCTACTGGGGGACTCTGCTCCTTCCTCTATAACTCTCCTCTCCTGAAATACTCTGCTTTACTGGAGGACTCTTCTCCTTCCTCTATAACTCTCCTCTCCTGAAATCCTCTGCTCTGATGGAGGACTCTGCTCCTTCCTCTATAACTCTCCTCTCCTGAAATACTCTGCTCTGATGGAGGACTCTGCTCCTTCCTCTATAACTCTCCTCTCCTGAAATACTCTGCTCTGATGGAGGACTCTGCTCCTTCCTCTATAACTCTCCTCTCCTGAAATACTCTGCTCTGATGGAGGACTCTGCTGATCTTTTATTGAAAAGAATTAAGCCACAAATTTTATACAAAAGTAAAAAAAAAAAACATAGTACAATACTTCAACTGAAAACAAAAGAATACACATCCATGTTCAGAATATTTACAATATATACACAGTCCACTACCAAAACTTGGTAGCAGCTGTCATTCAAAGCCAGTGACAGGGGAGCAGGGTGGGGTGGGGTGGGGCCGAGTCCCGCTGTCTGTGTCATTGGACGCAGCCGCCGGACTCGGAAGAGCACCAGCACGGGTGCCCCCATGGAAAGCGGCTCTCTGTGGGGGCACCCAATGAAGGGGAGGAGCCAGTAGCCCTGGCTGGCACCCCAGAATAGGAGGAACAGGGCCGCTCTATGCTACACCCTTACACAGAGCAGGTAAGTAGAACTTATAGTATAACTATATAGTTATAAGTAGTATAACTATAATTTGTTATTATTATATATTTTTTTTAAATTAACCTTTACAATCCCTTTAACTTTTGCTGTATTTGTAACACCAAATATCCAATGTTCAATGTTAAGGCTCCATTCACACCTGGGCGTCCTGGAATCGCGGGCAGAATCATCCAAAAACATTGCGGCAAAATGCGGGAACGTGCATGCGATGCCATTACTTCTCCTTTTCTACTACTCCTTTCACACTGAGGCAGTTTTCATGCGTTTTAGCGCTAGAAATATCGCCTGTAAATCGCATGAAAACTGCCTCCCATTCATTACTATGAGTGCTTTCACACCTGGGCGCTGCGCTTGTGGGACGTTCGGAAAAGTCCTGCAAGCAGCATCTTTGGGGCAGTTTGTGAGCGCTGTATACAGCGCTCCCAAAACGCCCCCCGCCCATTGGAATGAATGGGAAGCACTTCCAAAGTGCCACAAAAGCGATTAGGAAGCACCGCAACATGGGAGTTTTTAACCCTTTCTTTGGGGTTAAAAGCGACCCGCTAGCGGTCAAAAAGCGCAGCTTATACAGCGCTGATGTGCCGCTAACACAGCCCCAGTGTGAAAGGGTTCTTAATGGCACTCCAATCACGGTACGATTTTGTCATGGTTGTTGTGCAATAAGTCACGCTGCATTTGCGGCAAGCCACAACGAGCGACGCTAACGCTCAAATGAAGCTCCTACTCCTTTTTGAGCGACAAGCTCGGACTTTGCGATTTTGCCGCGATTTCAGCACGATTTATAACACAACCACCGCTGCAAAAATCTCACCATGTTTCCAAGTGCCATTATGAAATGATGGCATCGTAAATGCGTCCAGCGTTTTGCGACGATTCTGGAATTGCGGGCAGAATCACCCACTACAGGAGGGGGCGGAGACAAGACCAGTCCCCCTGCACAAGCAGAGAGAGCAGCAGTGAACGGTCGTTATTTCAGGAAGTCTCACACTGGATTACTGCACAGATCTGGAAGAAATCTACAAAACAGACGAGATTCCAGGAAGAATACACATGATGGATGGATTTAGACAACATCTGCTGATCCTGAAAATCAGCTTTAAAGCTAAACGCCAGGCAGATATAAAAGACAAAAATGTATTGAACTGGTTGTTCACTGATACATTATTAAATATTTTCTTTTGAATGCAAGTGTTGCTAGGTACCTACATTTGACCTCTTGCAATCACTGTACAGCAGGGCTCACACTGGTAGAAAGAGAAGCAGCACAAGGAACCAATCAGTTGTGCTGTAGTGCCTGTAACGAAGCGTCCCACACTCCGCTTGAGTGCTTTCATCATATACAGCTTCCTCCCAGTCTGAACATCAGATATCAGATATTCCAACCGCTTACAACCAAGAACTAGGCAGTACTCCTTTTGGCTGCTGAACATGAACCGTTTATTGAAACACAGGTACACAGAGGTAACACTCCGGACAATCCCCCCTCCCTTTGCATTCAGTGCGGGGTAGACTGTCCAATCAGCAGGGAGAGCTGTCGGAGGAATTCCCCCCTCCATCACAGCAAACACACATACACATCCCATAATACTTTTCTCCCAAGGCAGACAGACACAATAGAACAATGAAATACAGCCACACCCCAAACGTCCCAGCAAAGAGTCCACAGTATATATATATATATATATATAGATATATATATAGATATATATATATATACATACAACATTCCAGTGTGGTTGTACAGCCAGTCTGATTAGTACAGATCAGACTGGGGTTCTCGGTCACCCTGTGCCCCTAATAGACACAGGGTGACTTAGCCCTCGTACACACAGTCGGAAATTCCGACCACAAAATCCGTCTGATTTTTTCAGACGGATTTTGTCCGAAACCGGTGTTGCATACACACGGTCGGACAAAGTTTTCGGAAAATCCGATCATTCCGAACGCGGTGACGTTCGTTGCGTACGACGGAACTACGTAGAGGTTAGTAGCCAATAGCTTTGGTCTCGTAATTTGATCTGAGCATGCGTGGGACTTTGTTCGTCGGTATTCGCTACACACGATCGGAAAAAGTCCGAAGGAAAAAGTCCGTTGGAGCCCACACACGGGCGGATTTTCCGACAACATGGTCCGATCGGATATTTTCCGTCGGAATTTCCGACCGTGTGTATGGGGGCTTAGACATAGGAAGTGCATGAGGAGCTGAAAAAGGGGTTTTCCAACCTCTCCAAGGGATTCTGGGTTCCACGGGCTCCCCCCCACCCAAAGTGACTCCCGTCACAGTGCCCATGTGCTAAAAAGGAGCAAGCCGATAGAAGGAGGGAGCAGAGTGACAGGGAGATGATCTCATCAGTCTGCTGCTTCTCCTTTCACAGTCCAATCTGGGGAGGAACAAGACCTTTAAAGCTGGCCAAGTTAATCAACTTTTGTATGATCAGCCTGCCCATACATGGTTCAAATTTTGGCCGATCCCTGGTGAACTGGCTGAGATTTGAACTGTCTATGGCCAGCTTAAGTCTAAGTGAATTACTGCAGAGAAAAATCAGGTCTCCTATCCTGCCAGACAGGGCTGTGCTCTGTGGCAGAGCTGTGTAATCAGGGCTGGTGCAAGGATTTTTGACACCCTAGGCAAAACCTAATTTTGCCTCACCCCCTGGCCCTTGTATACCCCACCTTTTTAATGAAGTGCCCATCAAATGCAGCCTACCAGCTTCCATCAATACAGCCTCCCCAGCACCCATTAATGCACCTTACTAGCGCCCATTAATGCACCTTACCAGCGCCATTAATGCAGCCTCACCAGCACCCATCAATGCAGCCTACCAGTGCCCATCAATGCAGCTTCACCAGCGCCCATTATTGCAGCCTCACCAGCGCCCATCAAATGCAACCTACCAGCGCCAACTAATGCAGCTTCACCAGCACCCATCAATGCAGCCTACCAGTGCCCATCAATGAATGTTTGCTTGCTTCAATTCATTCGGGAGACAGACACAGTCCTCCACTGCCACTGCGCCTCTGGCACAATCTGCGAATGGAGTGGCGGCGGCCTGCTGATGCTGAGACTTAGTTGCTTGCTGCAAAGAGAAAAGAGTGTAGGAACAACAGTGGCCAGGCGCCCCCTGGCAGCAGGGCCACCTAGGCGGCTGCCTAGTTTGCCTAGTGGTAGCACCGGCCCTGTGTGTAATCTCGGGACTGGATGGACAGGATGGCAAATCCTTTGGCAGGTAAAACAGCTCCTTATATGGATTTCTTCTGTGTATTCTGCTGTCTGCCTGGAGTTTGGCTCTATGCTAATAGCAGGTTACTGAGTGGGTTAAGGGGAAACCTTCGAGCCCCAGCATTGCACGGAGTCGGACAAGTTTTGTAGAAGGTGAAACAGGCAATAACGACATTAAACTTGTAAAATAATGCTGCTGGGTTAACGTACAGACCGCCAGCGGAGTATAAACAGCGCAGACATGGAGGTAACTTATAAAAGAAAAGCAATGACATCACACTGCCAGTGTTTTATACGTTTGTTGATAGTGTAAAGTCTTTATTTACAGTAGCTTTAAGCTGCCTGCATGCACTCTGCACCGTTACTACTAACTTATAGCTAAGCCCATAATCTGTAAAAACCGAAAGAAACTTGAGACTGTAAAAAAAAAAAAAATATATATATATATATATATATATATACATACAGTATCTCACAAAAGTAAGTACACCCCTCACATTTTTGTAAATATTTTATTATATCTTTTCATGTGACAACACTGAAAAAATTACACTATGCTACAATGTAAAGTAGTGAGTAGAGTTGAGCGGACACCTGGATGTTCGGGTTCGAAGGGTTCGGCCGAACTTCGCAAAAAAGTTCGAGTTCGGGACCGAACTTGACGCGAACTTGACCCCGAACCCCATTGAAGTCAATGGGGACCCGAACTTTTGAGGACTAAAATGGCTCTAAAAAGTAATGGAAAGGGCTAGAGGGGTGCAAATGGCAGCAAAATGTTGTTAAGAGCATGGCAAGTGCTCTGCAAACAAATGTGGATAGGGAAATAACTTAGAATAACATAAAATACATAAAAAAAAAAATAATATGCTGGAGGCCCCCTTCTCAGAAGAAGAGGGCCTCAACGGCACGATGCCACACATATGGTGGGAATGCCCCAGAATACGCCCTTTCTGGAAAAAATTATTCAATTTAATCGATAAGCTTGTGGGTAAATAAAATACTTTGAAATAAAAAAAACAAATAATAATAATCTTGACCTAGGAGGACGAGGTACATATGGAGCAGGAGGTTGAGGTGGCGGTGGATGTGGCGGTGTAGGTGGAAGCGGCGGTGGAGGAGGACGAGGTAGCCAACACTGGTTTTTGTTTTTAATTTAATTTTTTTTACACCCACACTTTGACAGTCTATGACACCGGACAATCCCAGAAGATGCCCCCACCCCTCCTTCAAAAAGCCCCTGATTAACAGCATCAGCTGTGCTTGTTTCCCTATAAAACGGTGTGTAAGAGGGGTGTGTCCTTTCCCTCCACTCAGGTCTCAAATTACACTCAGTTCCCTGCTCTATGCTGTGCAGTGTGTAACATCAGATCCTCACCCCTTACCTTCTGGAGCTCAGAAATGCTGTGTAAAATGTGGGCTTTGAAAAGCTGTAGACAGGGCTGCTGTTAGAAACCAAGGTGCCCCATACAGACAACCTGACATGGGGTGCCATACAGCCAATGCTCTGGGTATGAATGAACACAGTGAGTGATCGGAACAGATCACTCATGTAGCAAAATCTCTTACCTCTCCCAGTCTAATGAAAACCTTCAAGGCCAAAGACAGCTGACATCCTTTAACATGTAGTGAGTTGTGAGGCATAGTGGGGTGCAAAGATGGTGAAAGTCGTTGGGCGCCAGACACTTCTTGGATGCAAAAGAGGTTTTATTTCTTTTAACAGTCCTTTTTTATATTTTGCAAGGGAAAGAGGGTTAGGGCCAGGACACCCTTGAGTAGTTACAATTTCAATTGGCAGACTCAGAGACATCAATAGGAGGACAGCCATACAGGGAAAGGCCCCAGCAAGGTGCCACTTCTGCACGTACAGGTTTGCTGTCTCCTATGACAACAGTATCTAACAGTTCCTAACACAAAGTTCAACAGTTCTCTCAGCTTCGCTACAATGTCCACTTGTAGCTCTTCAGCCCCTTAAGCTCCTAGTCTCTCACTAGACCCTCTGATTCACTGCCTTTGTATCCCTTGAGCTCCTCAAGGCTTTTGCAGTGTGTGACAGACCTAGCCGGGACAGAGGCTGTTGGAGGGGACTGAATGCGAGCCTATTGCCTTGCGATTATGGGCCCTGGCATTTGGGGGAACGGTGCTCTTTGAGCTGCATGCCTGGGGACCCCTGAGCTGGTGTTACTTGGATTCAGGTCCATGCTGGCCCCCCAAGACACAGACTCTGTATATGTATTTGGCATATTAGCAAGAGACTGAATGTCACTGTTGGGACACAAGCTGTCAGATGCTAATGTCATGAACTCCAGCCAGCCTGTCTGTTGTGTAAATGAGTATAGTCTGGCTTGTAGGAGTGTTTCACCTATTGTTGTGTGTGCTAATTAACCCTGCAATTGAATGAAGGAGTCCAGTGTTGATTAAGATAATTAGCTCATGCTAATTAAGTTAGGTCTTAGTCATCTGGCTGTATAAATTTGTGTGACATGTCAAATAAAGATTATTTCTGATGTACTCCAAGACTAGTGTTGTCTAGTTCTTGGGGGTTCCTATAACCAGATCCATTGGACTCATGTTCCAGGACTTAGGAAGCATTTACGGCGGACACCTTGAGTACAGGATTCCGTCACACAGTGGTATCTCCCTCAAGCGTCACCCCCGCTTCTCTGCCTGGTCCCTAGCTTGGCACTCCAGATACCTTTCAAGCCTCACCCTTGCTGACCGATTCGGTCCCAGGCTTGACACACAAGGCTGCTCTGCAAACGCCACCTCCGCTGGTTGGGTCTCTGACTTGATCACTGCCTGAAGTTTCCAGATTCTCCACCGTGCCCGTTTGGTGAGAATACTGCTCCGGTACTCGCTTAAGTTACTCACTGTGGTCCCCGGTAAAGGTGGTCGGTCCCTTAGTGGCGACAGCTTCCCTTCTACCTCTGACCACAACAGGTTCTCCGTCTGGCAGAACCGTCACTTCAGGTTGGACTGCAAACCGCAATCCCAACCCTGCGCTGCCCTCTTACTTCTGGATAGGCCCTCACACAGCCTGGCAGCCAGATGCCCCCGGGATAGGCCCAATCTCCAGCCTAGCAGCCCGGGGGAAAATGACACACATCCACCCAGACAGCGGTCCGGGTGGCACAGAACACAGATCACCTGACTCCACCCGAATATATAAGTTCTCCCAGCAGACTAAGGGATTCAAGAAAACCCCTGCCCATTGGCTGGGATATCCCATATACCCATAACTTGACCTTGAAATATCCTTCTCACATCTAATGCCACCAAGTGCCCGGCCACCTAGTGGCAGAAGAGAAAAGTACAACAAGGCCAAACTTAGGGAGAAATCAATGGATCTCCAACAATTATCTACAGTAGATTCTCCTGACAAGGAATTTGGTGAGGAGCTCCCTGACTAAAGCCCAGGGCACTAGATTCATTTTGTTCATTCAGGAATGAAAGGGTCTGGTAAATATGACATATTCCCCCACTCTACATCTTGAAGGATCCTACTGTGTGCTTGCAGCTGCCAGCGGGAAGGAGGGGAGGGAAGTTGGAAGCATTGCGGGGGTAGGGGGGCACACAGGGGGGCCTGGACAGTAGGGGGAAACGTATGGTTCACAGGGAGAGGTATTGTGCAGAGGGGGGGAGGGGGGATTTCAATCACTGAAACTGTTCCCCTGTATGGCTCTTTCTGCAGCAGTCGAAAGCCTATGGGAGGGAGAGGAGAAGAAGCCAGCTTTCAGCTGCTGCATACAGGGAATTGGTTACTGTAATTGCCCCCTTGCAGTGCCGATCACCCTCCCTGCCCACATCCAATTGCTGCCTGGGCCCCCCTGCTGGCCCAGTCCCTGTACAGGGGGACCGGCTGTACCCCCTCATCCACTGCACTGGCTGTAAAGAAGAGATGGCTTCAGATAAACAGGTACAACTTATGTAGGAAGATTTGTTTCATCTTTGTGTATCACCTGAGGCCGGTCACTTCACTGGGTACATGTAAGGGTTCTTTGTTGGAGGCATCCTGGAGCATATCTGTCTTCATCCTGTGGCTGTGTTCCACCATATTCGGAAGAGAAGCCCATTTCTAAACATGTGCACAACAAAAGAATTCGTTTATTTTCGTTTCGTTTTTTCGTTTCCGTTGATTCGTAACGATTTGTACATTTGTAAGAGTTATTTTTTTCATTGATTCGTTTTTTCGTTAGTTTAATTTTCGGACGCATTCGTATTTATTCGTACATTCGTAACATTCGTAACATTCGTAACAATCGTAATCAGAGCATAATTCATAATTTTATGTAATGTGTATGCTATTATTACATTTTAATAATTTACGAATCGAAAAAAAAGTTACGAATCGAAAAAAAAAGTTACGAATCGAAAAAAAGTTACGAATGTACAAATTTTTTTGTTCAATAGAGATCCGGAAATTGCAAATCGAAAAAAAAAAAAATTTATTTACGAATCGAAAAAAAAAGTTACGAATCGAAAAAAAAAAGTTACGAATGTACGAATTTTCTAATTATTTTTTTTCGGATTTTCATTGTTTTTCGGATTCGTTCGATTCGAATGATTCGTTAATCGATTCGTACGATTCGAACGATTCGTTAATCGGATTCGTACGATTCGAACGATTCGTTATTCTGATTCGTACGATTCGAACGATTCGTTCATTCGTACGAAAACGAACGAACGAAAATAACGAAAAAAAAAGAAAAACGAAAAAAAACGAAACGAATTGCACATGTCTACCCATTTCCCCCTCCCAAGATCGGCCTCCATTTGTATAAACACCATGACCTTGAGGTCATCACCTCTGTCCCATTCGGACCACCTGCAGTCCTACAAATGACTTAATCCCCCCCCCCCCCCGCGCCCCGTGCAATGAACTTTGAACTGGTCAGCGTTTCCCCCGTTCATCCAATCGTCTCCTGCTAGACTTTAGGGGGATTTAGGAAAGAAAACAGGGCCATGTTATTATTTGCTATAAAGCAGCAGTCTGGGAAGCTGTGAGTGGTATAGAGAGGGCGATCGTAATCCTATCCCTTACAGTTTAATCTCTGCTAAATATTCACGGCTCCTCTGACAACGGTGAACTCCTTCCCACAATCGCTTCACAGATCCGTCTTTGTGCTCCCAAATCATTTGATTGTTTTGCTCAATTTTATTATGTAGCACTTCCTGGAATACGTTGACCACTAACATTAGGAAACACAAGAGCTTACACTCTAATGTCCACACCATGGACACATACTAAAGAATGTTTGAGTTAACTTTAGACATGTGCAATTCGTTTTTTTTTTTTTTTTCGTTTTCCGTTACGAATAACGAATTATCGAATCGAACGAAAATGAAAAACAACGAAAATCCGAAATAACCAAATTAGAAACAACGAAACTACGAAAGAAGAAAATCCGAAAAACGAAAACAGGAACAACGAAAATCAAAATGAACGTAAAAAATTCGTACATTCGTAACTTTTTTTTTTTGCTGAATTGGTAATTTTCCGTGTCTCTTAATGGCGCTGCTTAACGTGCTTCGAATGGATTGAACGAAAAAAATTGTACATTCGTAACTTTTTTTTTTTTTTTTGCGATTCATAATTTTTCGTGTCCCTTACAATGGCGCTGCTTAACGTGCTTCGAATGGATTGAACGAAAAAATTCGTACATTTGTGACTTTTTTTTTTTTTTTTTTTTCGATTCGTAATTTTCCGTGTCTCTTACAATGGCGCTGCTTAACATGCTTCGAATGGATTAAACGAAAAAAAATTGTATATTCGTAACTTTTTTTTTTGCGATTTGTAATTTTCCGTGTCTCTTACAATGGCGCTGCTTAACATGCTTCGAATGGATTAAACGAAAAAAAATTGTATATTCGTAACTTTTTTTTTTGCGATTTGTAATTTTCCGTGTCTCTTACAATGGCGCTGCTTAACGTGCTTCGAATGGATTGAACGAAAAAATTCGTACATTCGTAACTTTTTTTTTCGATTCGTAATTTTCCGCGTCTCTTACAATGTAATAATAGCATACACATTACATAAAATTATGAATTATGCTCCGATTACGAATCTACGAAAACAATGTTACGAAAGTACGAATGTAACTAAATCTACGAAAATACGAATGCGTCCGAATTTCGAATAAACAAAAATTAAACTAAGGGAATCAACGAAAAAATAACTCTTACGAAAATACGAATCGTTACGAATACGAACACCGACGACTTACGAATTTACGAATCGTTACGAATCAACGGAAACGAACAGAAACGAAACTAAACTAAACAAATTTTTCTATTGTGCACATGTCTAGTTAACTTAAAGTATTTATTACTTTGCAGTGGCGGCTGGGGATTTTTTTCTTTGGGGGGGTAGACAAAACCCCCCCCTATTCTGTAGGACGGTCGGGTCACCCGTCAGTCATCCAGCCCCGCACTTACCCCATCTAGGTTGCGGGCAGGCAGTGCTCCTACGGGCGACAGGCCGACAGGCCTTCTATCGCGTCTCCTCCTCCTCGGCATCATGGCGGCGTCCAATAGGATCACCTGTCCTTTCAACCTAATCGGGTGACGGGTCTCAGGACCTGCTTCCTGATTGGCTCTTACAGTCTTAGCTCTGCTGTACAAAGGATTGCAAGAAATCTGATTTCAAGTCAAATAGGGTTACCGATATTACTGTTGTTAAAAAATATTTTATTGTGTAACAATGAATACCGAGCTGCATTCATTTGTCCTTTATAGTGTGGTGTCATTGTTAATTCTGTAATGTAACACCATAATAAAATAATGTTAACACCATGACATTTCATTTCGCATGAAGTTGAAGATCAGGCTGAATGCCAATTATGAGGGGTTACCAGGTCTGTACACCCGCTGTGCCCATTATGAGGGTTCCCACCATCCCTGTGCCGAGTTCTCGGGTCTGTACACCCACTTTGCCCATTATGAGGGGTTCCCACCATCCCTGTGCTGAGTTCCCAGGTCTGTACACCTGCTGTGCCCATTATGAGGGGCTCCCACCATCCCTGTGCTGAGTTCCCAGGTCTGTACACCCGCTGTGCCCATTATGAAGGGTTCCCACCATCCCTGTGCCGAGTTCTCGAGTCTGTACACCCGCTGTGCCCATTATGAGGGGTTCCCACCATCCCTGTGCCGAGTTCTCGGGTCTGTACACCCACTTTGCCCATTATGAGGAGTTCCCACCATCCCTATGTTGGGTTCCCAGATCTGTACACCTGCTGTGCCCATTATGAGGGGTTCCCACCATCCCTGTGTTGGGTTCCCAGATCTGTACACCTGCTGTGCCCATTATGAGAGGTTCCCACCATCCCTGTGTTGGGTTCCCAGGTCTGTACACCTGCTGTGCCCATTATGAGGGGTTCCCACCATCCCTGTGTTGGGTTCCCAGATCTGTACACCTGCTGTGCCCATTATGAGAGGTTCCCACCATCCCTGTGTTGGGTTCCCAGGTCTGTACACCTGCTGTGCCCATTATGAGGGGTTCCCACCATCCCTGTGTTGGGTTCCCAGATCTGTACACCCGCTGTGCCCATTATGAGGGGTTCCCACCATCCCTGTGCCTAATTCCCAGATCTGTACACCCACTGTGTCCATTATGAGGGGTTCCCACCATCCCTGTGTTGGGTTCCCGGGTCTGTACACCTTCTGTGCCCATTATGAGGGCTCCCACCATCCCTGTGCTGAGTTCCCAGGTCTGTACACCCGCTGTGCCCATTATGAAGGGTTCCCACCATCCCTGTGCCGAGTTCTCGAGTCTGTACACCCGCTGTGCCCATTATGAGGGGTTCCCACCATCCCTGTGCCGAGTTCTCGGGTCTGTACACCCACTTTGCCCATTATGAGGAGTTCCCACCATCCCTATGTTGGGTTCCCAGATCTGTACACCTGCTGTGCCCATTATGAGGGGTTCCCACCATCCCTGTGTTGGGTTCCCAGATCTGTACACCTGCTGTGCCCATTATGAGGAGTTCCCACCATCCCTGTGTTGGGTTCCCAGATCTGTACACCTGCTGTGCCCATTATGAGAGGTTCCCACCATCCCTGTGTTGGGTTCCCAGGTCTGTACACCTGCTGTGCCCATTATGAGGGGTTCCCACCATCCCTGTGTTGGGTTCCCAGATCTGTACACCCGCTGTGCCCATTATGAGAGGTTCCCACCATCCCTGTGTTGGGTTTTCAGATCTGTACACCTGCTGTGCCCATTATGAGAGGTTCCCACCATCCCTGTGTTGGGTTTTCAGATCTGTACACCTGCTGTGCCCATTATGAGAGGTTCCCACCATCCCTGTGTTGGGTTTTCAGATCTGTACACCTGCTGTGCCCATTATGAGAGGTTCCCACCATCCCTGTGTTGGGTTCCCAGATCTGTACACCTGCTGTGCCCATTATGAGGGGTTCCCACCATCCCTGTGTTGGGTTCCCAGATCTGTACACCCGCTGTGCCCATTATGAGGGGTTCCCACCATCCCTGTGCCTAATTCCCAGATCTGTACACCCGCTGTGCCCATTATGAGGGGTTCCCACCATCCCTGTGTTGGGTTCCCGGATCTGTACACCCGCTGTGCCCATTATGAGGGGTTCCCACCATCCCTGTGTTGGGTTCCCGGATCTGTACACCCGCTGTGCCCATTATGAGGGGTTCCCACCATCCCTGTGTTGGGTTCCCGGATCTGTACACCCGCTGTGCCCATTATGAGGGGTTCCCACCATCCCTGCTGTATTCATTTTATGAGCCAGATGCAGAGATGCTGGCGTGGGTGCACTTAGTACACTCCTGCTGTCTTCTCCTGCTTGTTTACATCCCTCCGTCTTACTCACTATGCTGTCTCACCTCCACACACTAGGGAGAGTCGGAGGAACAGAGAGGACTAGAATGACTATGATGCAGCCACATGGAACCCTGGGAAATGTAGTTTGAAAGGTAAACTGCACTGTGCAGACTACAAACTACAAGAGTCACAATAACCATAACTAATAACCAACCTTCATGGATCTTAAATCAATAAAAATAGTATCTAAGATATTATGCTGTTCTTGGGTGAGACATCTACTTCCTATAAGAGGCTATGGCGGTTATAAGGAAATTTGGAGAGTACTCGGGCCTGGCTATAAATTGGACTAAGTCCTCAATAATGCTATTAGATGGGACACCAGACCAGGGGCGGACTGACAACTCATGGGGCCCCCGGGCAATAGGAGATTATGGGGCCCCCAGGCAATCAGAGATTATGGGGCCACACAGTATACACACACACAGTATACAATCACACAATATACACATACATGTACACACAGTATACACAGACATGTACACATAGTATACATAGACAGTTTCTATTGGCTGAGAAGGTACTGGAGAGGTGGGGCAGCTACAATCTCTGGATTTTTAGACCAAAAGGATGTCGGTAAGGGACATTTCAGAAACAGATGTAAAAAAAACACAGATTTTTACATACTGTCCCTGGTTTTACTGAGGCTGGCAACCCTGATGGGGCCCCCTAGTGGCCCGGGGCCCTCGGGAAGTGCCCGAGTGGCCAAATGGTCAGTCCACCCCTGCACCAGACCCCATTTTATTGACCATACGGGATATCACGGTCTCCACATCTTTTAGATATTCGGGCATACAGGTCACTCCATGCCCATTAGACTACGTACAACTTAGTTTGACCCCTCTGCTCCACCACTGTAGCGCTCGGGTTAAGGTGTGGAGTGGACTAGACTGAAGCTGTCTCCAGTGGGAATGATAAATCTTATCAAAATTATTTTGATGCCACAGTTACTCTATTTGCTACATAATTCCCCTATGGTTATCCCGTTGAAAAAGTTCTGAATTATCAACTCAAATTTCAGATCCCTAATCTGGCACTCGAAACCTGCTAGAATAAAACTTGAGTATTTACAGCTTCTGAAAGACGCTGGCGCTTTGGCGTTGCCCAATCCATGGCTTTATTACTAAAGCCTCATACACACGATAGGACTTTGTACATTTTTTCCCGTAGACATGTGCACAATAGAAAAATTTGTTTATTTTCGTTTTTTTCGTTTCCGTTGATTCGTAATTTCGTAAGTCGTCGGTGTTCGTATTCGTAACGATTCGTATTTTCGTAAGTTATTTTTTCGTTGATTCGTTTTTTTTCGTTTTTTCGTTTAATTTTCGTTTATTCGAAATTCGGACGCATTCGTATTTTCGTAGATTTAGTTACATTCGTACTTTCGTAAGATTGTTTTATTCGTACTTTCGTAACATTGTTTTCGTAGATTCGTAATCTGAGCATAATTCATAATGTTATGTAATGTGTATGCTATTATTACATTGTAAGAGACGCGGAAAATTACGAATCGAAAAAAAAAGTTACGAATGTACGAATTTTTTCGTTCAATCCATTCGAAGCACGTTAAGCAGCGCCGTTGTAAGGGACACGGAACAACAAAAAAAAAAGTTACGAATGTACGAATTTTTTCGTTCATTTTGATTTTCGTTGTTCCTGTTTTCGTTTTTCGGATTTTCTTCTTTCGTAGTTTCGTTGTTTCTAATTTGTTTTTTTCAGGTTTCCGTTGTTTTTCGGAATCGTTCGATTCGAACATTCGTTAAAATTTTTTGCAAATCGTTCGTTCATTCGTACGATAACGAATGAACGAATATAACGAATTTTAACGAAAAACAAAAAAAAAAGAAACGAATTGCACATGTCTATTTTCCCGTGGATTTTTGTACAAAGGGCGTTGGCCCTGAACTTGTATTGCATACACACGGCAGGACTTTTTCAGCCAACTTTCACCAAATCACGTGTTTTTTTCTGCTCTTTACCGCCACCTTTGGTCAACTTCTGTATTGTTGTCTGATCTTTTGCATTGGTTCTGCATTGGTTTGTACAAAAGTCCTATGGTTTTGTGTACACACGATCAGACTTTGCTCCATCAGACTTTTGTTGGCAGAAAGTTGGTCCGTTCACACAGCCAACAAAAGTCAGGTGAAACCTGGAAAAAGTTGTTCCAATAGGACATACACACGATCGGATGTTGGTCCAAAACAGCTAATTTGCATGTTTGTTGTCAAAAAGTCTGATCGTGTGTACGGGCCTTTAGCCTCACAACTGCAACACATAGCGAGGTGTACGCCCACCACAGGACCTGGAGCTGAGCTTACTAGACTCCTCCACTAGGCTCCTTATGCACACGGTCGGATATTCCGACTGAACAAGTCAGATCGAATTATGTTGTTGGAAAATCCAATCGTATGTGGGCTCTAGCGAATTTGAGAGCAGGATCTCAAATTTTCCGCCAACAAAATCCGATCGGACTTTTTCCGATCGTGTGTAGGGAATTACGACGGACAAAATGCCACGCATGCTCAGATCAAATTACGAGACCAAAGCTATTGGCTACTGGCCTCTACGTAGTTCCGTAGTACGCAACGAACGTCACCGCGTTCGGAACGATCAGATTTATTTTTTTGCTAGAAAATTACTTAGAACCCCCAAACATTATACATTTTTTTTCTAACACCCTAGAGAATAAAATGGCGGTCATTGCAATACTTTCTGTCACACCGTATTTGCGCAGCGTTCTTACAAGCGCACTTTTTTTTTTAAATACACTTTTTTGAATTAAAAAATAAAACAAAAGTAAAGTTATCCCTATTTTTTTTATATATTGTGAAAGATAATGTTACGCCGAGTAAATTGATACCCAACATGTCATGCTTCAAAATTGCGCCCGCTCATGGAATGGCGACAAACTTTTATCCTTAAAAATCTCCATAGGCGACATTTAAAAAATTCTACCGGTTGCATGTTCTGCGTTTCAGAGGAGGTCTAGAACTAGAATTATTGCTCTCACTCTAGCGATCCGAAAGACGCTGGCGGTTTGGCGTTGCCCCATCCATGGCTTTATTACTTAGCCTCACAACTGCAACACATAGCGAGGTGTACGCCCACCACAGGACCTGGAGCTGAACTTACTAGACTCCTCCGCTAGGCTCCCTATGCCCCGTACACACGGTCGGATATTCCGACTGAAAAAGTCAGATCGGATTATGTTGTTGGAAAATCCAATCGTGTGTGGGCTCTAGCGAATTTGAGAGCAGGATCTCAAATTTTTCCGCCAACAAAATCCGATCGGACTTTTTCGGATCGTGTGTAGGGAATTCCGACGGACAAAGTGCCACGCATGCTCAGATCAAATTACGAGACCAAAGTTATTGGCTACTAGCCTCTACGTAGTTCCGTCGTACGCAACAAACGTCACCACGTTCAGGATGATCGGATTTTCCGACAACTTTGTCCGACCGTGTGTACGCAACACCAGTGTTGGACAAAATCCGTCGGAAAAAATCGGACGGATTTTGTGGTCGGAAATTCCGACCGTGTGTACGGGGGGCTTCGTTTGTACGACTGGAATGGGGGTGGCAGATGGCTTGGAAGTATTACATTTTAGCAAATCTAATAAACTCCACCCTACATACGCCCTTATGCAGATTTGGAACAAAGCCAGGATGTAGCAAGGTGTCACTGGGTTTACTAGATATCGCCCCATCTGGGATAATAATTGTTTTCAGGAAGCAGCGAAGCTGCAATATGGCACAAAATGGAAACATTATGGTATTTCTCATATGTCCCACATTTTGCTAGATGGAAAATTACGGACTTTTTTTAGAGCTCCGAGCAAACTTCAGGCTCCCCTCCAGAGGCGGCTCTAGGCTTTGTGAGGCCTTAGGCGAAAATTACACATGAGGCCCCACTAACGCCCGTAATAGGAAAAAAAATACAAGCACACAGAAAAGAGGGTGAGATAAAGAGGGCGGGAGAGAGAATCAGTGATTGAGAACAGGCAAATTAGGAGGCCGCGAGGCCCCTGCGAGTGCGAGGCCTTAGGCGACCGCCTAATTTGCCTAATTAGAGAGCCGCCTCTGCTCCCCTCATCCATAGTTACATAGTTAATTAGGTTGAAAAAAGACACAAGTCCATCCAGTTCAACCACAAATAAAAAAATATATATATATATCATATAATCCCATATACCCCATTCCCATCCATGATGGGGTAAACAGTTCAATCTCTGTATTTGCGGACGATACTAAGCTAAGCAGGGCAATAACTTCTCCGCAGGATGTGGAAACCTTGCAAGAAGATCTGAACAAATGAATGGGGTGGGCAACTACATGGCAAATGAGGTTTAATGTAGAAAAATGTAAAATAATGCATTTGGGTGGCAAAAATAGGAAATCTATAGACTGGGGGAGAACCTCTGGGGGGATCTAGGATGTAAAAGGACCTGGGGGGTCCTAGTAGATGATAGACATGTGCAATTCCTTTAGTTTTTTTTCGTTATTTTCGTTCGTTCGTTTTTCGTACGAATGAACGAATCATTCAAATCGTACGAATCCGCATAACGAATCGTAACGAATCGTTCGAATCGTACGAATCCGAATAACGAATCGTTCGAATCGTACGAATCCGATTAACGAATCATTTGAATCGAACGAATCTGAAAAACAAAAAAAATCCGAAAAAAAATAATTAGAAACAACGAATGTACTAATGAAGAAAATCCGAAAAACAGAAACGAATGAAAAAATTTGTACATTCGTAACTTTTTTTTTTTTGTTGAATTGGTAATTTTCCGTGTCCCTTACAATGGTGCTGCTAAACGTGCTTCGAATGGATTGAACAAAAAAATTCGTACATTCGTAACTTTTTTTCGATTCGTAACTTTTTTTTCGATTCGTAACTTTTTTTTTTCGATTCGTAACTTTTTTTTTCAATTCGTAAATTTTTTATTTTTTTTTCGATTTGTAATTTTGCGTGTCTCTATTGAACCAAAAAATTCGTACATTCGTAACTTTTTTTTCGATTCGTAACTTTTTTTTTTCGATTCGTAACTTTTTTTTTCGATTCGTAAATTATTAAAATGTAATAATAGCATACACATTACATCAAATTATGAATTATGCTCCGATTACGAATCTACGAATGTTATGAATGTTACGAATGTACGAATAAATACGAATGCGTCCGAAAATTAAACTAACGAAAAAACGTATCAACGAAAAAATAACTCTTACGAATGTACGAATCGTTACGAATACGAACACCGACGACTTACGAATGTACGAATCGTTACGAATCGACGGAAACGAAAAAAACGAAACGAAAATAAATGAATTTTTTTGTTGTGCACATGTCTAGTAGATGATGGGCTCATGCAATGCTAAGCTGCTGCTAACAAAGCAAACAGAATATTGGCATTAAAAAGGGGATCAACTCCAGAGATAAAACAATAATTCTCCCGCTCTACAAGACTCTGGTCCGGCCGCACCTGGAGTATACTGTCCAGTTCTGAGCACCAGTCCTCAGGAAGGAGGTACTGGAAATGGAGCGAGTACAAAGAAGGGCAACAAAGCTAATAAAGGGTCTGGAGGATATTAGTTATGAGGAAAGGTTGGGAGCACTGAACTTATTCTCTCTGGAGAAGAGACGCTTGAGAGGGGATATGATTTCAATGTACAAATACCGGACTGGTGACCCCACAATAGGGAGAAAACTTTTTTGCGGAAGGGAGTTTAACAAGACTCGTGGCCACTCATTAAAATTAGAAGAAAAGAGGTTTAACCTTAAACTACGTAGAGGGTTATTTACTGTAAGAGCGGCAAGGATGTGGAATTCCCTTCCACAGGCGGTGGTCTCAGCGGGGGGCATCGATAGTTTCAAGAAACTATTAGATAAGCACCTGAATGACCGCAACATACAGGGATATACAATGTAATACTGACATATAATCACACACATAGGTTGGACTTGATGGTAGACATGTGCAATTCGTTTCGTTTTTATTCGTTTTCCGTTAAAATTCGTTCATTCGTTATCGTACGAATGAACGAATGATTCGCTAAAAATTTTAACGAATAACGAATTATCGAATCGAACGAATATGAAAAACAACGAAAATCCGAAATAACCAAATTAGAAACAACGAAAGAAGAAAATCCGAAAAACAAAAACAGGAACAACGAAAATCAAAATGAACGAAAAAATTCGTACATTCGTAACTTTTTTTTTTGTTGTTGAATTGGTAATTTTCCGTGTCCCTTACAATGGCGCTGCTTAACGTGCTTCGAATGGATTGAACGAAAAAATTCGTACATTCGTGACTTTTTTTTTCGATTCGTAATTTTCCGTGTCTCTTACAATGGCGCTGCTTAACGTGCTTCGAATGGATTGAACGAAAAAATTCGTACATTCGTAACTTTTTTTTTTTTTTTGCGATTTGTAATTTTCCGTGTCTCTTACAATGGCGCTGCTTAACGTGCTTCGAATGGATTGAACGAAAAAATTCGTACATTCGTAACTTTTTTTTTCGATTCGTAATTTTCCGTGTCTCTTACAATGTAATAATAGCATACACATTACATAAAATTATGAATTATGCTCCGATTACGAATCTACGAAAACAATGTTACGAAAGTACGAATAAATCAATCTTACGAAAGTACGAATGTAACTAAATCTACGAAAATACGAATGCGTGCAAATTTCGAATATTCGAACGGAAAATGAATCAACGAAAAAATAACTCTTACGAAAATACGAATCGTTACGAATACGAACACCGACGACTTACGAATTTACGAATCAACGGAAACGAACAGAAAAGAAACAAAACTAAACACATTTTTCTATTGTGCACATGTCTAATTGATGGATTTCTGTCTTTTTTCAACCTCACCTACTATGTAACTATGCATTTTTATTACTTGCAACTTCAGCGTGCAGTCAGGGCCCAAAAGGGGAGTGGATCAATGGTCTTTGGAATCTACTCCTGTCTTTAATCACCTGTTTGAGGTTACCACGTACAAAGGGTTTATATCATGTTGTTATGCTATGCTACTCAATCTCTTCCTCCAGGACTCGCCTCTCAAGGTGGAGTCTCAATGGGATCAAGATGTTGGGGCTTTTGAGGAAGAGCAGTGGGGGGAAGCCCTGCAGGCTGTTTCGCAGCGCTCATTGAACGTGGCTCAGCGCCTGTCACAGTTATATATAATCTTGAGAGTACATTATACACTGACTACATTGGCCCGGCATGGGGGTGAGATCCGATTCCACCTGCACCAGATGCTGTAGGGATCATGGGGATTTGGTACACCTGTCGTGGAGATGTCCGAAGCTACAACTTATATTGGAAGAAGGTTATCGATACTCTTAACCACTTTAAATCCCCATACACACGGTCGGAAATTCCAACCACCAAATCCATCGGATTTGGTCCGACGGATTTAGTCCGACAATGGTGTTGCATACACACGGTCGGACAATGTTGTCGGAAAATCCGATCATTCTGAACGTGGTGACGTTTGTTGCCTACGACGGGACTACGTAGAGGCTAGTAGCCAATAGCTTTGGTCTTGTAATGTGATCTGAGCATGCGCGGCACTTTGTCCGTCGGAATTCGCTACACACGATCGGATTTGGTGTGATCGGACTTTGTTGTCGGAAAATCTATCCAGCAGGAGATAGAACTTTGTCCGTCGGACAATCCGATGGAAACTGTCCGATGGAGCCTACACACGGTCGGAATTTCCGACAACATTGTCCGATAGGACAGAATCCATCGGAAAATCCGACCGTGTGTATGGGGCTTTAGACCGAGCCTCTTTTTTTAGATGTGGTGTTTACAAGTTAAAAACATTTTTTTTTGCTAGAAAATTACTTGGAACCCCCAAACATTATACATTTTTTTTTCTAACACCCTAGAGAATAAAATGGCGGTCATTGCAATACTTTCTGTCACACCGTATTTGCGCAGCGGTCTTACAAGCGCACTTTTTTTTTTTTTAATACACTTTTTTGAATTAAAAAATAAAACAAAAGTAAAGTTATCCCGATTTTTTAAAATATATTGTGAAAGATAATGTTACGCCGAGTAAATTCATACCCAACATGTCACTCTTCAGAATTGCGCCCACAATGTAAACATCCCTTGTAATAGAAAAAAAGCATGACAGGACCTTTTAAATATGAGATCTGGGGGTCAAAAAGACCTCAGATCTCATATTTGGACTTAAATGTAAAAAAAAATTAAAATAAAAAAATAAAAGTTTGGTAATTTTGAAAAAATTACAACAAAAAAATGTGCCCTTTAACCACTTCAGTTCCGGACCAATTTGCAGCCAAAGGACCAGGCCCCTTTTGCGATTCGGCACTGCGTCGCTTTAACTGACAATTGCGCGGTCGTGCGACGTGGCTCCCAAACAAAATTGGCGTCCTTTTTTTACCACAAATAGAGCTTTTTTTGGTGGTAATTGATCACGTCTGCGGTTTTTATTTTTTGCGTTATAAACAAAAATAGAGAGAATTTTGAAAAAAAATGCAATATTTTTTTTTTACTTTTTGCTATAATAAATATCCCTAAAAAATGTATAAAAAAACATTTTTTTTCCTCAGTTTAGGCCGATACGTATTCTTCTACATATTTTTGGTAAAAAAAAAAAAAAAAAAATCGCAACTAGCGATTATTGATTGGTTTGCGCAAAAGTTATAGCGTTTACAAAATAGGAGATAGTTTTATAGCATTTTTATTAATATTTTTTTTTTACTAGTAATGGCGGCGATCAGCGATTTTTATTGTGACTGTGACATTATGGTGGACACATCGGACATTTTTGACACATTTTTGGGACCATTGTCATTTATACAGCAATCAGTGCTATTTAAATGCACTGATTACTGTGTAAATGACACTGGCAGTAAAGGAGTTAACCACCAGGGGGCGGGGAGGGGTTAAGTGTGACGTGTGTGTGTGTTTTTTTACTGTAGGGGGCGTGGCTTGGCGTTCAACATCACTGATCGTCTTTCCCAATGAGAGGAAACAGACGATCAGTGTTAGTGTTAATAGAAAGCACGGGGAGAGGTTTTTTTACACAGACCTCTCCCCGTTCTTCAGCTCTGTGACCCGATCGCGGGACACCAGCGGCGATCGGGTCCGCGGGTCCCGCAGCCACGGTCACGGAGCTCAGGCCCTGGTTCGCGAGCGCGACGCAGGTGGGCGCGCGTGACCCACGGCTGGGCTCTTAAAGGACAACTTAAACAATCTTAAAGGGCAACGTACCTGTACGTTGATGTGCCCAGCCGTGCCATTCTGCCGACGTAAATGTGCAGGAGGCGGTCCTTAAGTGGTTAAAGTGTATTTTGTCCCAAAAAATTGCGTTTGATAGACCAAGTCCGCTGTGCAAATACAGTGTGACATAAAATATAGCAAATATAGCAACGATCGCCGTTTTATTCTCTAGGGTCTCTGCTAAAAAAAATATATATATATATATATATAATGTTTGGGAGTTCTATGTAACTTTGTAGCAAAAAATACTAATTTAAACAAAATGTTCCAGAAAAGCCTCAGTCAGCAGGTGGATTAAGAAATGCTGGGATAGGATAGGTGGAGTGCATACAAAGCTTCTTTTATATAAAAAAACAAAACCTATAAAAATCTTAGACTAACCCTTACACATGAGCGGATTTTCCGTCAGAAAAATCTTGGATGTTTTTTTTCCGACGGAATTCCGCTCAAGCTTGGCTTGCCTACACACGGTCACACAAAAGTTCGCTGAACTTTCGACCGCCAAGAACGCGGTGATGTACAACACTACGACGAGCCGAGAAAATGAAGTTCCACGCTTCCGAGCATGCGTCAAATTGTTTCCGAGCATGCGTCTAATTGTTTCCGAGCGCGCGTAGGAATTTTGCGCGTCGGAATTGGTACAGAATTTCGGAATTTCCGATCTGAACTTTTTCTGACCGAAGAATTGAGAACCTGCTCTCAATCTTTTGCTGGCGGGAATTCGGCCAGCAAAAGTCCGATGGAGCGCACACACGGTCGCATTTTCCGACCAAAAGCTCTCATCGGTCTTTTGCCGGCCTGAATTTCCGATCGTGTGTACGCGGCATTAGGTTTTTGCCATCGTCTTCACTTCCATATAACAATCTCTCAGCATCTCAGCTTAAAAGTAACAATTGGGTGACAGTAAAGAAGCTGCACCGTGTAGTGACCATGTGAACGTTACGTAAAAACATTGCACTTAACTGCTAATTCACACCAAAGATTTCATCTATAAAGCCCGGCTTTAGAAGGAATTTCTGATTGTTTTGTGGACTGCATTGCCCGGGTACACCTTTTCTTTTTCTAGTTTCAAATTAATAAAAGCAGCTGCCATGTTTTTTGGGATTAAAGCCGCATACACACGATCAGACTTTCCGATGGGAAATGTTCGATCACAGGCTGTTGGCGGAAAATCCGACCGTTTGTACGCTCCATCAGACATTTGTTGTCGGACTTTCCGCGGACAAATGTTGGATGGCAGGTTTTAAAATTTTCCGCGGACAAATGTGTGTTGTCGCATTTTCTGAGAGTGTGTACACAAGTCCATCGGACAAAAGTCCAAAGTACAAACACACATGCTCGGAAGCAAGGACGCTGCACTTTTTTCTCTATATGCTTTACTTGCGCCCCCTATCAGGGTTATAGTGTTCAGCTGTAGGACATCCTTCACATCGTATATTTATCAATTCAATCATATTTATATTTTCACCTAGCATAAATTTTTCTTTTTAGAATTATCGTATATTTATCTGCGTATAACACGCACCCCAAGTTTAGGATGGAAGTTTAAGGAAAAAAACTTACATATAAATGCCCATTAATGCAGCCTTGCACTGTCCACCTGCAGCCTTCCCCAAAATTGCAGCATGGTTCATTTTTAAACTTACTGCCGCCGCCGCTGAGATCTTCGGCTCCTCCCGCTGCTGCCGCCGCGATCTTCAGCTCCTCCCGCCACCGCGATCTTCAGCTCCTCCCGCCGCTGCCGAGATCTTCGGCTCCTCCCGCTGCTGCCGCCGCGATCTTCAGCTCCTCCCGCCACCGCGATCTTCAGCTCCTCCCGCCACCGCGATCTTCAGCTCCTCCCGCCGCTGCCGAGATCTTCGGCTCCTCCCGCTGCGATCTTCGGCTCCTCCCGCCACCGCCGACATAGACGGAGCCGAGCCAAATGTGTACTTCGGCTCCGCTCGCAGTAACGCCCCCGTTCCGCCCCTTGGCCCGGCCCCTATGATGGACACAAAACTGGGACTGGGCGTGACTGCGAGCGGAGCCGAGTACGCAGTACACTCGGCTCTGCTCGTAAATGTCGGCGGGGCTCCGAATCGGCGGGGGATCAGCAGGGGATCGGCGTATAACACGCACCCCAAGTTTAGGAGGGAAGTCTAAGGAAAAAAACGTACATAAACGTAAATGTCCATTAATGCAGCCTTGCACTGTCCCCCTGCAGCCTTCCCCAAAATTGCAGCATGGTTTATTGTTAAACTTACTGCCGCCGCCGCTGAGATCTTCAGCTCCTCCCGCCACCGCGATCTTCAGCTCCTCCCGCCGCCGCAATCTTCAGCTCCTCCCGCCGCCGCCGAGATCTTCGGCTCCTCCCGCCGCTGCCGCCACGATCTTTGGCTCCTCCCGCCGCCGACATAGGCGGAGCCGAGCCAAATGTGTGCTTCGGCTATGCTCGCAGTAACGCCCCGTCCCGCCCCTTGGCCCGGCTCCTATGATGGACACAAAACTGGAACTGGGCGTGACTGCGAGCGGAGCCGAGTACACAGTACACTCGGCTCTGCTCGTAAATGTCGGCGGGGCTCCGGATCGCCGGGGGATCGGCGTATAACATGCACCCACGATTTTCCCCTGATTTTAATATTGTAGATAAATACAGTAGAGTTCTACTAACGCAAAATTAGCAGGAGGAGCCCAAAGGGTGGCGCTAAAGAGCTGAAAAACAACGTAGTACCTCACTACGTTCGTATTTGTTGGCCAACAATTCCTTGAATGCGTTTGTATGCAAGACAAGCTTGGGCCAACGCCCTTCGGGCAAAAGTCCACCGTTTTGTTGTCCAACAATCCGATCGTGCGTACGAGGCTTAACACTGGGATGTCATTAACGTTTATGTGTGTGTAAAGACAAGTGTCCCAATACTTTTGGTAATATAGTGTATGTGTAATGTCGGCTTGAAGGGGGTTAATTATAGAATTATAAGCTTACCTAGTTCCTAAACCAGATGGTGGGCCACGCATGTGTGCCACCATTTTGTCTACACACCAAAAAAAAAAAAAAAGAACAACCTGCTTTCTGTATATAATGCTCCTGCCATAAAAATAATACAAATAACCGTAAGCGAAGGTGAAATGGAAAGAAACACATTCCTTGTGTGCATTAAGGTTCCTGTACAGGGGGGGTGGGGGGGGGGGCCGGGACGGCGAAGCCGGCCATTAAACTGTCTGCGCCTTCCTGTGTAAAGAAGGCCTCTCCTGGGCATTAGCAGACGGAGCCCCCCGCGGGTCAAGCTGCAGGAAGGAAGCGGTTTCTACGGTAACCAGCGAGGCCTTTTGCGACCAATGGTAGCTCCGGAGGGCGCTGAAACCCCGGTGACAAGAAACAGCCCGTTGGATAATGTACAAAATATACATTAAAGCCGCCTTATAATGAAGCCATTTATGCAGCAGATGTCATTTGCTGGCTGACGTTTGTTTGTTTTTCTTCTCGGTATGAGCATTGGTCCCCTCCGGACGTTCGATAAGTCGCTCTCCGCCGGGTCGTGTGTCACATCGCTTAGAAAATAATTTGTAGGAACTGTATATTATCATTGAGGGGGGTAAACCGAGGGAGAGATTTGTGAAGAAGGGGTTCATAATGTTAATTACTATAATGAGTAAAAGACATAATGAGACATCGAAAGAGAAATATCACTGATGGGCGAATTCCACCCGATCCCCAAAACTAACAAAAATAATATAAAATAAAATCATGAATAAAAAATAAAATAATATAATATAATATATAAAAACAAAAAAAAAATCAATAAAACAGTTTTGTCTTCAGATATACCCTCCTTTCTAATTAACCACTTACCCACTGGGCACTTAAACCCCCTTCCTAACCAGACCAATTTTCAGCATTCGGTGCTCTCACACTTTGAATAACAATTAAGCCCCATACACACGGTCGGATTTTCCGATGGATTCTGTCCTATCAGACAGATGTTGTCGGAAATTCCGACCGTGTGTAGGCACCATCGGACAGTTTCCATCGGATTGTCTGACGGACAAAGTCCTATCTCATGCTGGATAGATTTTTTGACAACAAAGTCCGATCACACCAAATCCGATCGTGTGTAGCGAATTCCGACGGACAATGTGCTACGCATGCTCAGATCACATTACAAGACCAAAGCTATTGGCTACTAGCCTCTACGTAGTCCCGTCGTAGGCAACAAACGTCACCACGTTCAGAATGATCGGATTTTCCGACAACTTTGTCCGACCGTGTGTACGCAAAACCAACATCGGACAAAGTACGACGGACATGGTCTGACGGACCTGGTCCTCGGATAATCCGCGCGTGTGTATGGGGCTTTACTCAGTCCTGCAACACTGTACCCAAATGAATTGTTTGTCCTTTTCTTCACACAAAAAGAGCTTTCTTTTGGTCGTATTTAATCACTGCTGGGTTTTTTTTTTTTTTGCGCTATAAATCAAAAAAGACTGAAAATTCGGTAAAGTAGAGTATTGCACAGTGTTGGCAGAGTATTGCACAGTATTGGTAGATTATTGCACAGTGCTGGCAGAGTATTGCACAGTATTGGTAGATTATTGCACAGTGCTGGCAGAGTATTGCACAGTGCTGGCAGAGTATTGCACAGTGGTGGCAGAGTATTGCATAGTGTTGGCAGAGTATTGCATAGTGTTGGCAGAGTATTGCACAGTGTTGGCAGAGTATTGCACAGTGTTGGCAGAGTATTGCACAGTGTTGGCAGAGTATTGCACAGTGCTGTCAGAGTATTGCACAGTGCTGGCAGAGTATTGCACAGTGCTGGCAGAGTATTGCACAGTGTTGGCAGAGTATTGCAGAGTGTTGGTAGAATATTGCACAGTGCTGGCAGAGTATTGCACAGTGTTGGCAGAGTATTGCACAGTGCTGGCAGAGTATTGCACAGTGCTGGCAGAGTACTGCCACTGAGCAGCGCTGTGGGCACTACACGTCCAGCCCACAACGCTGCTGCCGTCTCTCCCCCTCTCCGCTTCTCCCCTCTCACTGTACCGATCGGTACAGAGAGGGGAGGGAGGAACGGGCGTCATGACATGACGCCGGTTTGTTTACATGTGATCGCTCCGTCATTTGACGGAGCGATCACGTGGTAAATGGCCGTTATCAGCTGGCGTTTGATGCGCTGGGTCACGAATGTTCCCGAGTGCGCACGAGAGCAAGGTTCTGGGAGGACGTCCCAATAATCGTATATTGATTGGTTTGCGCAAAAGTTATAGCGTCTACAAAGTAGGGGATAGATTTAGGGTATTTTTATTATTAGTAGTTTTTTTTTACTAGTAATGGCGGCGATCTGTGATTTTTTATCGGGACTGCGACACATCGGACACTTTTGACACATTTTTGAGACCATTGACACTTATACAGCGATCAGTGCTATAACAATGCACTGATTACTGTAAAAGTATCACTGGCAGGAAAGGGGTTAACACTAGGTGGGGGCGATCAAGGGGTTAACTGTGTTCCCTGCTAGGTGTTCTAACTGTGGGGGGGAGGGGGTTATCTAGGAGGAGAGAGAGATCAGTGTTCATACATAGTATGAACACACGATCTGTCTCTACTCCCCTGAAAGAATCGGGATCTGTGTGTTTACACCGAAAGTAAGCTCTATTTGTGGGAAACAAAAATTTTATTTGAGTACAGTGTTGTATGACCGCGCAATTGTCATTCAAAGTGCATCAGCGCTGAAAGCTGAACATTGATCTGGACAGGAGCGGGGGTTTAAAGAGGAAGTAAAACCTCAAAAAAAAAAAAAAAAAAAAAACCCTGCAAGATAAAGGCAATAGCATACTAGCTCATTATGAATTATTTACCCTGAGATGGAAGCCCCCGAAGCGGTCCTCCCTTCCTCCGACGCGGCCATCTATCCCGGAGTGACTTCCGGGTATCGTGGCTCCGGCGCTGTGACTGGCCAGAGCCACAATGACGTCACTCCTGCGCATGCGTGCTGGTGCCGCCACTAGCGGCATATCGCTGTTAGCAGTGGCGTGCTCAGTGCGCCTGTACGCAGTTGTCTACGGCAGTGTTTCTCAACTCCAGTCCTCAAGGCGCCCCCAACAGGTCATGTTTTTTGGATTTCCATTAGTTTGCACAGGTGATTTGATCAGTTTCACTGCCTTAGTAATTACCACAGCTGTTTCATCTGAGGGAAATCCTGAAAAACATGACCTGTTGGGGCGCCTTGAGGACTGGAGTTGAGAAACACTGCACATGTGCCATAGACAGTGGTGCCACTACTATTTCTGCAAATATCTCCTAAACCTTTTAGGTTTGGGAGATATTTCTTGCACCTATAGGTAAGCCTTAATCTCGGTTTACCTGTAGGTTAAAGTGGTTGTAATCCCCTTGCCGCCCGCCATATAGCAGAATGACGGTGGCAAAGTGGTTTCAACATCCTGACTGGGCTTCATATGACGTCCTCAATTATCATTGCGGCGGACAAATCTGACACTAAGTGACACTTTTTGGGGACCGGTGACACCAATACAGCGCTTCAGTGCTAAAAAAAATGCAAGGTTCTGCCTTTTCTCCAAACAATCAGCGGGTACCAGCGGCCATTGCGGCTCCTGGACATGCTGATTGGCTCCCACTGTGTGAGCGGCACTCCGGCGGCGTGCGCGCGCGCGCGCCCCCAGATCGTGTGCACAAAATCACGTACAGGTACATGATTTTGCACAGCCGGGCCACCCTGCCGCAGTATATACTGCGGTGGGCAGTCCGGAAATGGTTAATCCCATTGAGAACTTGTGGCCAGTCCTCAAGAGGCGGATGAACAAAAAAATCCCCATAAATTCTGACAAACTCCAAGCATTGATTATGCAAGAATGGGCGGCCATCAGTCAGGATGTGGCCCAGAAGATGAATGACAGCGTGCCGGGGGGAATTGCGGAGGTCTTGAAAAAGAAGGGTCAACACTGCAAATATTGACTCTTTGTATAAACTTCATGTAATTGTCAATAAAAGCCTTTGACACGTATGAAATGCTTGTAATTATACTTCAGTATACCAGAGTAACATCTGACAAAAAGATCTAAAAACAGTGAAGCAGCAGACTTTGTGAAAAATACAAGCGAGCGCCCCCCCCCCCCCTCCTGAACCGTACCAGGCCGCATGCCCTTAACATGGGGGGTGGGTGCTTTGGTCCCCCCACCCCAAAGCACCTTGTCCCCATGTTGATGAGGACAAGGGCCTCTTCCCGACAACCCTGGCCGTTGGTTGTCGGGGTCTGCGGGCCAGGGGGCTTATCGGAATCCGGAAGCCCCCTTTAATAAGGGGGCCCCCAGATCCCGGCCTCCCACCCTATGTGAATGAGTATGGGGTACGATGTACCCCTACCCATTCACCTAAGGTGTAAAAGTGTAAATAAAAAAAACACACAATTTTTTTAAGTATTGTATTGCACAGCTCCGGGGGTCTTCTTCCATCTTGGGGGGTCTTCTCGCCGGACTCCTCCGCTATCTTCTTCTCTTTTACCTAGCAGGGGAGCCCGGCTTTCTTCTTCATTGCCGCTGTCGTCTGGGGGTCTCGTTCCGCCTTCGGGGGTCTTTCGGGGTCTTTTCTGTTCTTGCCGCTGTCGCCGCCTTCTGCGCCGTCTTCTTCTTCCTCTTCCTCTTCCTCTTCTTCTTCGTACATCGTACCCCATACTCATTCACATAGGGTGGGGGGCTGGGATCTGGGGGCCCCCTTATTAAAGGGGGCTCCCAGGTTCCGATAAGCCCCCCGCCGACAGACCCCGACAACCAACGGCCATGGTTGTCGGGAAGAGGCCCTTGTCCTCATCAACTCCGTAAGCCAGCTGCGAATCAGATGCATGCCCATAGAAGATAATGGGCCTGAATTCGCACCTGAGCCGCACCGCACTGCCCAAAAGACGCACACGATTTTTCTGCAATGCGCAGTGCGAATGCACCGGAGATATGTGAACAAGCCTCATTAAAATCAATGTATTTTGTCCTGCGAATTCGCAGTGTTTTAAGCCGCATCTAATTCGCTTAGGTGTGAACGGGGGCTTAATAAGGACACTTACCTATCCAGGGAGCCCGCAATGTCGGCCCCCCGAGTCTGATCCGTCCATCGGATCAGGTGCCGGCACCGCCATTCGAACTAAGGGAAACAGGCAGTGGAGCCTTGCGGCTTCACTGCCCATTTCCAACTGCTCATGCGCGAGTTGCGCGGCGCTTTGTGAATGGCCGGCTGTGTCCTGGGACACACACAGGTCCCAGAAGACAGCGCGCCTCCATTTCCCAGAAGACAACGCGAGGAGACTGAGAATGAAGAGCGCCGAGGTATAGGAAGTGGCAGATTAGGACGACTGCCTAGCAACAGGCGTTTCTGGTACTGTATATACTCGAGTATAAGCCGACCTGAATATAAGCCGAGGCACCTAATTTTACCACAAAAAACTGGGAAAACGTATTGACTCGAGTATAAGCCTAGGGTGAGAAATGCGCAGCTACGGTAAATGTAAAAGAGGGTCAACAATGCCCATTTGCAGCCTCACTGTGCCCATTTGCAGCCTCACTGTGCCCATTTGCAGCCATAGGTCCCCCGAACTTCAAACTTGGTAGTTAAGGGTTCCTAGATGCCCCCTAGCTGCGGCCAATTTGGGGTCTCTGGACCCAAAGGGTCCCGAAATGACATTTTGCTGCAGATGGACACAGTTGACTGACTTTGGGGCCCTGTATCTCAGGGCCATTTGGTGCTAGGATATGTTGTAGTGCTAGTTCCACTGGGTTTGCACAACAAATTTGGGGTTCCTAGCACCAAGTGGCCCCGAGATAGGGGGCCCCAAAGTCGGGTCGGAAAATGTCATTCTCTGCTGCAGAAAAGTGCTTGACTCGAGTATAAGCCGAGGGGGGTGGGGCATTTTCAGCACAAAAATGTGCTGAAAAACTCGGCTTATACTCGAGTATATACGGTAAAGTAAAAAAAGTTTTTTAAGGTATTTTTAGGAGCCTGTTTATGTAATTTTTCTACGGAGGACCTCCGCTTTAAGAAACTTTTGGTGGAAATTTGCACTAAAAGCCAACTAGGGACGAATGTGTCTTTTTAGGAGAACATAATAGCAAATAACTGCCCTGACTTTAGTCAAATGTTTCTACATTTCCATGTGAAAAAAAGAGATACTTCAATATCGTTATTAGGGAAGCGCCGATACTATTTTTTTTACAATGAGTATGAGTACCGATACTTTTTTTTTAGTATTCGCCGATACCAATTACCGATACCTACCGCAACTGTTTTGTTTTAACTGTCAGTTGAACTGACATTTCAGCTGTCAGCAATGGTACAAATCATTGAAAAGTTATTTACAAATTAAATAAATTGATCTATTTTTTTAATTTAGAGCTTTTTCAATGTGAAATGTGTAAATACATGTTAATATATATGTGTAAAAAATATTCACTAACAAAGCACATAAAAAAAAGTTGTATGAAGCTTAACTGTTAGTACATAAAAAAAAACAATCCTCAATAAACATAAATACGGTAATTCTCTGAATAATCAGCATTCATTCAATTGTGCTTCTATGCAAATGTGAACATCATGTTCTGATCTTTATTGGGGAATGTTATTTTGTATATAGAGTGTTTATGTGGTGAGTTTACACTTTTCATTGAATACAGTTTGGATAACACAGGGTTAAACGGAAAGGTCATAAATGAACTGCACATTATCTGGACAGAATGCTTGGGGAGATAGTGATGTGTTCCTGCTTAGGAGATGTATGTTAGCTTGGGGGGGCTGCAAACTCTGCAGGGCTCCAACACACACTCGCTGCTATTCCAACCCTTCACATATTTCCACATAAACTTCCCTCCTGGCATTAAACTTTGCCAGGTATTGTGCTCAGCTTACCACCCCAAACTGATGTTCCTCCCTCAGCTCACCTCTCTCCCTGCATGTCCTGTGAGCAGAATAGCTGTGCTCCTCCTCTGGGTTCTCTCATCATATGGCACTGAAGATAGAGGAGGGGGGATTCAGCGGGACACACAGAGCAAGTATGCAGGAGACTGGGGGGGGGGGGATGAGGAGACAGAAAATCAGGAGGGGCCGGCAGGGAGGAGCGCATCACGAGAGGTCTGACTAAATACATTTCCTTAGCAGCAGGGACCTGATCTACCTGTCAGCTAGCTGTGATTGACAGGTAGATCGAAGCGGAAGCTGTCATGGGGCCCCCTACTGGCAATGCCTGAATGGTCAGGTGTGCGACACTTACTATTGCGAGCTGTGTCGGCGGCTGCTGGTGTAGCACCTGCCACACGGCTCGCATACTTCAAAGTCTTGCAGGACACGGCTGCTTACGGGAACTGAGTTCCTGTTGTGGAAAAAGTACAGGAACTCCGTTCCCATGCGTTCCCGCAGGACTTGAGCCCTGGCTACTGCTCATGCGTGCCGCCGCCATATGCGTTCCAACACTGTGGCGATCTGTGCTTTCGCAGAATTTTGTAAAAGTGGGTCAACAAGTGGACAGTAGATAATAATTATGCCGAGCGAAGCGAGGCCGCCCCCAAACCTTTGCGAGCGAAGCGAGCCCGCGAGGGGCCCTGTGGCAAAGTTGGGCTTAACCCTCCCCTACCCATATCATAGCCTACTACTTATTGCCTAAGAGGTAAAACACGGAGTCAAGTTTTTTAGATGTACACTTCGATCTATTAACCCCTTTAGGCACCCTGCACTTAGACTCATAGGGAGCGCCACTCGTCCCTTAACCACTTGCCGACCGGCGCACACAGATGTACGTCGACAGAATGGCACGTACAGGCAGGAGGGCGTATATATAAGTCCCTCCTTTAGCCTGTCCGTGCCATCGGGAGCGCGCCGGGAGCGGCGCGCTCCCGCGCCGGTCGGGACCCCCGTGAGTCCGATCGCGGTCCCCGCGGACTCGATCGCCGCGGGGACATCCGCGATCGTCTCACGGGACGGCTGAACGGGAGATGCCGAGATAAACAGCATCTCCCCGTTCTGCCTAGCAACTAGTGACGCCGATCTCTGCTCCCTGTGATTGGAGCAGAGATCAGCATTCACTAGCTGACAGCCACACCCCCCCACAGTAAGAAACACACCCCTAGGCCTACTTAACCCCTACACTGCCACCTTGTGGTTAACCCCTAAACTGCCAGTGTCATTTTTACAGGAATCAATGCATTTAAATAGCATTAATTGCTGTAAAAATGACAATGGTCCCAAAAATGTGTCAAAAATGTCCGATGTGTCCGCCATAATGTCGCAGTCACAAAAAAAATCGCAGATCTCCGCCATTACTAATAAAAAAAAAAATATTAATAAAAATGCTATAAAACGATCCCATATCTTGTAAACGCTATAACTTCTGCGCAAACCGATCAATAATCGCATATTGCGATTTTTTTTACCAAAAATATGTAGAAGAATACGTATCGGCCTAAACTGAGGGAAAAAAAAGTTTTTTTATATATTTTTTGGGGATATTTATTATAGCAAAAAATAAAAAATAATGCATTTTTTTTCAAAATTGTCGCTCTATTTTTGTTTATAGCGCAAAAAATAAATACCGCAGGGGCGATCAAATACCACCAAAAGAAAGCTCTATTTGTGGGAAAAAAAGGACGTCAATTTTGTTTGGGAGCCACGTCGCACGACCGCGTAATTGTCAGTTAAAGCGACGCAGTGCCGAATCGCAAAAAGGGGCCTGGTCCTTTGGCTGCAAATTGGTCCGGTCTGAAAGTGGTTAACTCACACTTTCTGTGGCAAAGTGGTGTCTTACAACAGTGTTGGAAAGCATATGGTGGCGTTGCGCATAAGCGGTAAGCAAAATGTGATGGGTAGCGGAATGTGACGTGACATTGGCTGCTTTTTTTGACAGCTCCAATTACTGGACTTCTTTACCACAGGGGAGACCCACTGACAGCTCAAAGAACCGAGCCTGAAAGTATCGGTTTCAGGTATCGTGCATTTGCAGGCATGCCGATACTTGTGCAAATAATCGGTATCGGCACGGATACTAATATCGGTGCAACCCTAATTGTTATTATATAGAAAATATAATTTTTGTTAATTTTTGTTAAAACTTCTGTGCACATTGTGCATGATAATGTGTGTGTGTGTGTATATATATATATATACACACATACATATACATATATATATATATTATTATTTATATATATATATATATATATATATATATATGTATATATGTGTATATATATACACATTTGTAAGTTAGTGTACTAAATTATTATTATTAATATAAAATTCTAAATAATTTTTTTTCTGTTTTGTAGAAGCTAGAAAATAAAAGCAAATAATTTTTTAAGTTAATGTAATGAATTATTATTATTATTATTATTATTATTAGTAGTAGTAGTAGTAGTAGTATTAGTATTAATAACACTTAAAATAAAACCATATATTTCTGTTTTGAAGAAGCTAGAAAATAAAAAAATAAAAATTCCTGGCCTGATTTTCAAGGGATCATTTTTTTTAAATAACATTCAGCTATTTCACACTGGTTTCATAAGATTTACGTAAAAATATTTTTTGGACTGAGGTTACATTATATTTTGCCATTCTGAGTAATTTATGGCCCGGTCCTGGTCTGCGCAGTGTACATTATTCCAGATCATTGGCTGTGACTGGGGTGCCCCCGGTGTGCGGGTGTGGGGCTCGCCCTGCCAGTCGTGTTGTTAGAGTAAATTTTCAGGGGTCGGGTCCTTTGACTCTGCAGATCTCCTGTTACACTCCAGTGCAATTTTTCATTTTTCTGAGGGTCCCTTATGAAATTGTAGATGTGCCGTTATCTGGCCGTACAAAACGATGAATCAGTTTGGTGCTCATGGGGGCCTAACAACACATTTTCTAGCTGACAGGTCCTCAGATCCCGGCAGACACACAGCAATGAGAAGACCCCCAATTCCCCCCTTTAAAAAATGTTACTATCACAGAAATCTATAATAAGCAATTCAAAAGCAGCCAGTAAAGAGGTATAGATAAAATAGATACTTCAATACACAACATTTACTTTACTGTCCCATAAGAGAATATTGCCAACTCTCGCCTAGCACGTTTTCAATAACTTATAAATACAGTGCCTTGAAAAAGTATTCATACCCCTTTGAAATATTCCCAATTTTGTCAGGTTACAACCAAAAACGTAAATGTATTTTATTGGGATTTTATGTGATAGACCAACACAAAGTGGCACATAATTGTGAAGTGGAAGGAAAATGATAAATGGTTTTCATATTTTTTACTAAGAAATATGTGAAAAGTGTGGGGGGGCATTTGTATGGCGCCCCCCGGAGTCAATACTTTGTAGAACCCCCTTTCTCTACAAGTCTTTTTGGGGGTGTGTCTACCAGCTTTGCACATCTAGAGAGGACATTTTTGCCCCATTCTTCTTCTTTGCAAAATATCTCAAGCTCTGTCAGATTGGATGGAGAGCGTCTGAGAACAGCAATTTTCAAGTCTTGCCACAGATTCTCGATGTGATTTAGGTCTGGACTGTGATTGGCCATTCTAACACATGAATGTGCTTTGATCTAAACCATTCCATTGTAGCTCTGGCTGTATGTTTCGGGTCGTTGTCCTGCTGGAAGGTGAACCTCCCCCTCAGTCTCAAGTCTTTTGCAGACTCTACCAGGTTTTCTTCTAAGATTGTCCTGCATTTGGCTCCATCCATCTTCCCATCAACTCTGACCAGCTTCCCTGTTCCTGCTGAAGAAAACCATCCCCACCACATGATGCTGCCACCACCATGTTTCACAGTGGGGATGGTGTGTTCAGGGTGATGTGCAGTGTTAGTTTTCCCCCACACATAGTGTTTTGCTTTTAGGTCAAAAAGTTCAATTTTGGTCTCATTTGATCAGATCACCTTCTTCCACATGTTTGCTCCCCTCCCCCACATGGCTTCTCACAAACTGGAAATGGGACTTCTTATGACTTTCTTTCTCCAATGTCTTTCTTCTTGTCACTCTTCCATAAAGGGCAGATTTGTGGAGAACACGACTAATAGTTGTCCTGTGGACAGATTCTCCCACCTGAGCTGTGGATCTCTGCAGCTCCTCCAGAGTTACCATGGACCTCTTGGCTCTTCTCTGATGAATGCTCTCCTTGCCCGGCCCGGTCAGTTTAGGTGGACGGCCGTGTCTTGGTAGGTTTGCAGTTGTGCCATACTCTTTCCATTTTCGGATGATGGATTATACAGAGCTCCGTGAGATGTTCAAAGCTTGGGATATTTTTTTATAACCAAACCCTGCTTTATACTTCTCCACAACTTTATCCCTGACCTGTCTGGTGTGTTCCTTGATCTTCATCATAAGTGTGCGCAGCCTATTGCATTAGGGTGTGCACCCCAAAGCTCATATGTGTGCATATACTGTATATATATATATATATAGGGCAGTAGGGTAATGGACAGTGTCGGTAGAGCAGTGGACGGTGTCAGAAGGGCAGAGATTGGTGTCAGTAGTTTATTTTTTAAATTTCTTTATTATTACTTTTTGACAATTTTATTATTTTTGACAAAAACAATTTTTACAATATTTTTTTATTAGTTTTTTTTACAGTTTTTTGTAGGAGCCCCACTGGGAGGCTTAAGTGAAATATAATGGGTCTAAACGGACCCCTGATGTCTCACTTTTGAGACAGAGAAAGGGACTAAGGACAGACATTGCCCAAGCAGCAGGGGAAATCTGCCCAGCACAGGGTGATTACGGTGTGCCCAGGCACACCTGGAAACACCCTCTGCGCACGCCTATGGTCTTCATGATGCTGTTTGTTCACTAAGGTTCTCTAACAAACCTCTGAGGGCTTCACAGAACAGCTGTATTTATACTGAGATTAAATTACACACAGGTGGACGCTATTTAGGTGACTTCTGAAGGCAATTGGTTCCACTAGATTTTAGTTAGGGGTATCAGAGTAAAGTGGGGTGAATACAAATGTCCCCCCCCCACACTTTTCACATATTTATTTGTAAAAAATGTTGAAAACCATTTATCACGAGAGCCAGAACGGGGATGTGTGTGTGTGTGTGTAAACACACATCCCCGTTCTGACAGGAGAGGAGAGACAGATCGCCTGTTCCTACTAATCAGGAACAGCGATTGGTCTCCTCCCCCAGTGAGTCCCCTCCCCCCCACAGTTAGAAACACTCATAAGGGAACACATTTAACCCCTTGATCACCCCCTAGTGTTAACCCCTTCCCTGCCAGTGTCATTTATACAGTAATCAGTTCATTTTTATCGCACTGATCACTGTATAAATGACAATGGTCCCAAAAAAGTGTCAAAAAGTGTCCGATCTGTCCGCTGCACTGTTGCAGTACTGCTAAAAATCGCAGATCGTCGCCATTACTAGTAAAAAAAATAATAATAATAAAAATGCCATAAAACTATCCCCTATTTTGTAGACGCTATAACTTTTGCGCAAACCAAAAAATATACGCTTATTGCGATTTTTTTTTTAACCAAAATTTTGTAGAAGAATACTTATCGGCATAAACTGAGGAAGAAATTTGTTGTTTTTTTTTTACTTTTTTGGGGGGGAGGGGGGATATTTATTACAGCAAAAAGTAGAAAATATATATTTATTTTTTTTTTCAAAATTGTCGGACTTCAAGGACGTCCTGGAGGAGGGGCGAAACGCGTCAACGTAATTCCGGTATAGTGAACCAGTGACGCTACTTCCGGCACGCGGAAGGTGCGGACCCGGAAACACGCTGATGCCTGTTTTTGCCTATCGTCTCGTGAGTGGCATATGTTAGCAGCGCAGTGTGCTTATGTGCTGGCGGTACTTCACATGTATATTCTCTCTCTTTTTCACCTCGTTACATTGGATCCCTTTGAGATCCTTCACCTTTAAAAAAGTTTTGGACATCCATGTCATACCTCCATAAAACTTTAAGCTTGTTTTGACCCCTGGACTGCAAAGCTGAGGGTCCATCAACTCTGGTAAGTGGGGTCACCACCTCAAAGGAAGCATATTTCCATCAAATATTGATCACTATAGAAAGCACTTTATATTTTCTGTTTAGTGTGTATATATTGTGGTATATATGATATTGTATCACATGACATCACATTGTGTCATATATTAAAGAGAAATTGTATAGACCAGCAGATCCTTGCATTGTGTTGTGCCACATCCAATAGCGTTTCGGAGCGCTGAAAGTCTTCTTTATATGTATTCCTGTGTTTTAACATTCTGTCATTTCCATCTTCCAAATATAACTATATTTTGTGCTACACCTTTACCCCTGAAGAAGGAAACTTTCAGCGCTCCGAAACGCGTAGGGTGATGGGTGACAAATCCTAGCCAATCGCATTCTGTATTTGACTACTACATGTTGCATACTATTTTTTTCATGATATGATTTTAGATTTTTTTAATTAATAAATAAATTGTCTATACTTACTTTGTTGTACGTGCCTTAAAAGTCCACCACCAGGGGGTCCCCTTTTTGTGAAATTGTGTCATATATTAACCAATTAAGGACCGCCTCCTGCACATTTACGTCGGCAGAATGGCACGGCTGGGCACATCAATGTACAGGTACGTTGCTCTCTAAGAGCCCCCCCATGAGTCACGCGTGCGCCGCCGGCGGTGCGCTCGCGACCCAGTCCTGAGCCCCGTGACCGTGACCCTGGCCGCGGGACCCGCGGACCCGATCGCCGCTGGTGTCCCGCGATCGGGTCACAGAGCTGAAGAACGGGGAGAGGTCTGTGTAAACAAACCTCTCCCCGTGCTTCCTAGTGAGGCTGTCACTGATCGTCTGTTCCCTGTCATAGGGAAAGACAATCAGTGATGTCACACACCAAGCCACGCCCCCTACAGCACACGTCACATTTAACCCCTCCCCGTTCCCTAGTGGTTAACCCCTTCACTGCCAGTGTCATTTACATAGGAATCAATGCATTTAAATAGCACTGATTGCTGTATAAATGCCAATGGTCCCAAAAATGTGTCAAAAATGTCCGATGTGTCCGCCATAATGTCGCAGTCACAATAAAAATCGCTGATCGCCGCCATTACTAGTAAAAAATAAAAAATATTAATAAAAATGCTATACAACTATTCCCTATTTTGTAAACGCTATAACTTTTGCGCAAACCAATCAATAATCGCTAATTGTGATTTTTTTTACCAAAAAATATGTAGAATACGTATCAGCCTAAACTGAGGAAAAAATATGTTTTATTATATATTTTTTGGGGATATTTATTATAGCAAAAAGTAAAAAATATTGAATTTTTTTCAAAATTGACGCTGTATTTTTGTTTATAGCGCAAAAAATAAAAACCGCAGAGGTGATCAAATACCACCAAAAGAAAGCTCTATTTGTGGGAAAAAAAGGACGCCAATTTTGTTTGGGAGCCACTTCGCACGACCGCGCAATTGTCAGTTAAAGCGACGCAGTGCCGAATCGCAAAAAGGGGCCTGGTCCTTTGGCTGCAAATTGGTCCGGGGCTGAAGTGGTTAGGCACTTTATTCCGCCAGCGCTGTTATTATTCATTTATTTACTTTTTAAGGTTTTAGCACCTTTGCAACAGCAGCCGCGGTTTTTCATGTTCATTATTCAGTCACATTTATTCCATTTAAGCGCGAGTTAAGCCCCATACACACGGTCGGATTTTCCGACGGAAAATGTCCTATCGGACAATGTTGTCGGAAATTCCGACCGTGTGTGTGGGCTCCATCGGACGTTTTCCATCGGATTTTCCGACGGACAAAGTTTTATCTCCTGCTCTCAAATTTTCCGACAACAAAGTCCTATCGGACTTTTTCCGATCGTGTGTAGCGAATTCCGACGGACAAAGTGCCACGCATGCTCAGATCACATTACAAGACCAAAGCTATTGGCTACTAGCCTCTACGTAGTTCCGTCGTAGGCAACGAACGTCACCACGTTCAGAATGATCGGTTTTCCCGACAACTTTGTCCGACCGCGTGTATGCAACACCAGTGTCGGACTAAATCCGTCGGAAAAAATCAGATGGATTTTGTGGTCGGATTTTCCGACCTTGTGTACGGGGCATTATAGTTTATGTTTGAAAGCTGAAAATTGGCCTGGGCATTAAGGGGGGGAAAGTGCCCGGAAGGCAAGTGGTTAAACGTGGGCAAAAAAAAGGCAGAAACGGCTCTGGCCACGAAAGGGCTAAAGGGACTTGTAAGCTGCAATATATTACATCTTTTGTTTTTGGGCTCAGATCCACGTTACGGTTATGGGAATTGGGACTCCATTTACTTTCATCAGTTTTAGGTGAAATTTAAAAAAATCTATTTAAATTCCTTCAAACCTAATGAAGTATTTAGAAGAGATTACGGTGACAATTGCTCTTTTAGTAAAACCTCCGCTAAGCTGGCGAGGACTGTAAAAGTCTTGTTATTACAGAAGTAGACTTATCGCGTCTCGGCGAAGCTGCCAATTTGTGTCAGGAGCGGAATCCTCGGAGTGAGAAATGCCATGCGTCTTCTGGACGGGAAAACAAGCTTGTATATGTATACACTGTTCTAGACAATTAAATCCCAAATCTTTGACAATTTCCTTCCTCCTGGTTTGGTTCATTTGTGAGCTCGTGTCCCCGGTGAGATTTTCTCAATTAAGGACAACATATTCCACAATGTTACAAAGCTTTGTAATGTTCATAAGTGAACTGAATGCTAACTGGATGCAGTGCTGGTGTTGTGTCGAATACTGTCCCCCGTCCGATAGTGTCCGCCCTGTACTGCGCTTGCGCAGTGTGGAGGACAAGGAGACGCCCAAAGTCTCCAAAGATGGGTTCCGGTTCAAGCCCCACCATCCAAGTGGACATAGAGTTATGCCGCGTACACACGATCGGAATTCTCGTCAGAAAAAACTCTGACAGTTTTTCCAACGGAATTCCGCTCAAGCTGTCTTGCCTACACACGATCACACCAAATTCCGACGGTCAATAACACAGTGGCATAACACACGTTCGACAGCACTATAAAAGGGAAGTTTAATGCGTCCGAGCATGCGTCGAATTGTTTCCAAACATGCGTCGGAATTTTGCGTGTCGGAATTGCATACACACGATCGGAAAATCCGATAGAAAGGTTTTCCGTCTGAAAAATTGAGAACAGGTTCTCAATTCAAAGTCCGTCGGAAATTCCGACAGAAAAAGACCGTTGACCATACACACGGTCGGAAAATCCGATGAAAAGCTCCCATCGGACTGTTTCCATCAGAAATTCCGACCATGTGTACGCCGCATTAGAATAAAAAATTGCCAAGCGAAGCGAGGCCATGCCCGAAGCGTAGTGAGTCTGCGAGGGGCCCTGTTACTTAGTGCTGTTTTACATCATCTACCGTATGTCCACATGCATGGTGGCCCTTGAACCTGGACTCAGGGCAGAAGGTACTATCAAGTGCGCAGGCGCCGTTCATCTTCGGAGACTTTCGGCGTCTCCTTGTCCTCCGTACTGCGCAAGCGCTGCGCCTGCGCAGTACGGGGCGGACACTATCTGATGGGGGGGACAGTTCTTGGCAGAACACCGGGACAAGGGGTGGGCAGGAGGGGACAAGGGGTGGGCAGGAGGGGCGGCTGCCCTGGGCACGGTGGGGGATTTTGGAGGGTTGTGCTAGAATGGGTGATTCGGAGGGGGAATTAGTACTAGGAGAGTGAATTTCTGTTATGAGGGGGAGCATTTGTACTAGTAGGACTTATTGGGGGGGGATATGTGTTAGGTGGGGAAATTTGGGGGTGATTACAGCTAGGTGAGGGTATTGGGGGGGGGGGGGCGATTTGTGCTCAGTGGGAAATTTTGATGGGTAGAGAATTTGTGCTAGGAGGGGGTGATTTGGGAAGGGAGAGGATTTGAGATGGGAGCGGGGATTTGTGCTGGAGGGGGGGGGGGTTGTTTGGGGAGAATTGGGGCTTGCAAAGGGAATTTTTTGTTCAGAGGGTAAGTGTCAAGATTAGCACTCAATTTTTTTTTATTTTGGGGGGGGGGTGGGTTCTTACACTTATTTCTTATACATTTTTTGGGGGGGGGAGGGGGCATTTGGCATCTTCACCCTGGGCATCAAATGACCTTGTCCCGGAACTGACTGGATGCCACATTGTATCATAAACGATCACCATGTTTTCTTTGAATAATTTTTCTATCTCCCTTGATCTCCTCTAACCTCTTTAAGGCGATTCCTCTCAACACGCACTTGCCCAAGCATCTGCACATCATTGCTCCGGACCGGTTTCCTGATAACAACGGTGGACCATGCCCGCGCAAACGTGTGCAGTCTCCACCAAGGGCCACATACCATGTAGATGTATAGCCATCCCTTGTTTGTGATGCCAGTGGGACTAAGACAAGAGGTGGGCAGGAGGGGCGGTAGCTCCAGATGCAGTGGTTGTGTGGTAAAAACAGGCGGTTTTACCACACCACACCCCAACTGCCCACCTAAAGCCTACCATACAGCTCACATGCTGCTACCTTGGCAAATTGATTGAGGTTTGTCAAGTTGACAGGTGGCACCGCCTCTAAAACTCACCAATTCAGGTCACTGAGGTCATGCCGCCCGCAACTGCAAGCCAAATGCTTGGCTCACAATTAAAGAACATGAGTACCATTCAAAATTGCCATTCACCAAAAAAAAAAAAGCACTGGCAAATCATCTTGTCCTTATGCTGATGAAGACAAGGGCCTCTTCCCCACCACCCTGGCCTGGTGGTTGTGAGGGTCTGCCAGCAGGGGGCTTATTGGACTTTATTTTTTTCTTTTAACGGTTTACTTTCTTGAATGAGGGCCAGTATTTGGGTGTCTGCTTATTGTTAAAGGAGGGCTTACAGATGCCCCCTTGTCCTGCCACGGCGGTGGCTTGAGTTGTAGTGGTTTGGGGGGGGGGGGTGGTATACTGCACAGCCAATGGTCCAATGTTTGTACTGAGAGTAGGACTGGGACAAGGCATGGGTAGGAGGGGTGACCACCCTAGGTGCAGTGGTTGGCGACGCACCCCCTCACCACACCCTTTCGCTTATGTTTGTGCTGGGAGTAGGAACAGGGCTGAGCAGGAGGGGCAGCTGACCTTGGCACAGTGGTTGGGGGCACCCCTCACCTCACACTCCAGATCAGTGGCTTGCAACCAGTACATCTCTGCTCTGACAGCTGCTATTGTTACACTGTGCTCCAACATTCCCACTCTCCACCCCATCTGCCCAAAGTGGACATGAAAAACACACCATGCATGTGCAACAACCTTCTAGCAGCTGGAAAGCAAGCGATTGGCCACGCATTTACTGTGCACACTCCATGCCAACCATGAGCAATAGGAGCAAGGGGGCAGAGAATGGGTGCAGGTTGCACCACCTCTCAAACTCACCCGTTCACATTAATGAGGCCACGCCGGAACTGCCAGCCAAACACTTTGCTCACAGTCCCAAAAATTGGCGGTAATCAAAAAAATTGACATTCATCGGCAGGATAGTCTCCTGAATTCTGGGATAGCGGCTGCACTGGCTAAGCATCTTGGCCTCATACTGATAAGGACAAGGGCCTCTTCCCCTTAACCTTGGCCGGGTGGTTGTGGGGGTCTGCCAGCAGGGGGCTTATCGGAATCTGTGGGGTTTGCACCGATACTAGTATCGGTATTGGTGCCGATACTAAGTATTTGTACGAGTATCGGTACTTGTGCAAATGCACCGATACCTGAAACCGATACTTTCAGGATTGGTTCTTTGAGCTGTCAGTGGGTCTCCTCTGTTGATAGCTGAAGTGTTATGCCGCGTACACACGATCGGAATTCTCGTCGGAAAGAACTCTGGCGGTTTTTCCGACGGAATTCCGCTCAAGCTGTGTTGCCTACACACGGTCACACCAAATTCCGACGGTCAATAACACAGCGGCATAAAACACGTTCGACAGCACTATAAAAGGGAAGTTTAATGCTTCCGAGCATGCGTCGAATTGTTTCCGAGCATGCGTCAGAATTTTGCGTGTCGGAATTGCATACACACGATTGGAAAATCCGATAGAAAGGTTTTCCATCGGAAAAATTGAGAACAGGTTCTCAATTTAAAGTCCGTCGGAAATTCCGACAGAAAAAGACCGTTGGGCATACACACGGTCGGAAAATCCGATGAAAAGCTCCCATCGGACTGTTTCCATCGGAAATTCCGACCGTGTGTACGCCGTATTAAAGAAGTCCGGTAATTGGAGCTGTCAAAAAAAAAAAAAAGCATCCGGCAATGTTTATTAACCGCTTGCTGACCGCCTCACGCTGATATACGTCAGCAGAAGGGCACGTACAGGCAGAATCAGGTACCTGTACGTTACCCTTTAAGAGGCGGCCAGGGATACCCGCGATCGCCTCACAGGGAGGAAGAACGGGGAGATGCTAATGTAAACAAGCATCTCCCCGTTCTGCCTAGTGACACTGTCACTGATCATAGCTCCCTGTGATCGGAGCAGAGATCAGTGACATGTCACACACAGCCACGCACCCCCCACAGTTAGAAACACACCCCTAGGACACACTTAACCCTACACTGCCACCTAGTGGTTAACCCCTTTACTGCCAGTGTCAAAAAATGTGTCAAAATGTCCGATGTGTGACGCCATAATGTCGCAGTCACGATAAAAATCGCTGATCGCTACCATTAAAAAATAAATAAATTATGAATAAAAATGCCATAAAATTATCCCCTATTTTGTAAACGCTATAACTTTTGCGCAAACCAATCAATAAACGCTTATTGTGGGGTTTTTTTGCCAAAAATATGTAGAAGAATACGCATCGGCCTAAACTGAGGAAACAAATAGTTTTTTTATATATTTTTGGGGGATATTTATTATAGCAAAAAGTAAAAAATAATGTGTTTTTTTTCAAAATTGTCGCTTTTTTTGTTTATAGCGCAAAAAATAAAAACCGCAGGGGCGATCAAATACCACCAAAAGAAAGCTCTATTTGTGGAAAAAAAAGGACGTCAATTTTGTTTGGGAGCCACGTCGCACGACCGCGCAATTAAAGCGGCGCAGTAGCGAATCGCAAAATGTCCTCTGGTCAGGATGGGGGTAAATTCGTCCGGGGCTGAAGTGGTTAACAACATTGCTCTGCCCTGAAACACTAAAATAAAAAGAAACATTGTTTCTTTTTGTATCTTTCTGTTTCTTCATCTGCAGATCAAAGGGATGAACAAATGTCCCTCTGTTTAACCCCTTATTAACCCTTCAATTACTCTAATCAGCCTTAATTAACTCCCTATTCTCCTCCATTTAATTATTATTTTCCTGCTTTTTTTTTTTTGTTCACGTCTATTTTATAAACAAAAAACAATGAATTTGTTAGTGAATATTTTTACACATATATATTAACATATATTCAGGGGCGGACTGACAACTCATGGGGCCCCCGGGCAATAGGAGATTATGGGGCCCCCAGGCAATCAGAGATTATGGGGCCACACAGTATACACACACACAGTAAACAATCACACAGTATACACAGACATGTTTCTATTGGCTGAGAAGGTACTGGAGAGGTGGGGCAGCTATAATCTCGGGATTTTTAGACCAAAAGGATGTCGGTAAGGGACATTTCAGAGACAGATGTAAAAAAAAAACACAGATTTTTATATACTGTCTCTGGTTTTACTGAGGCTGGCAACCCTGATGGGGCCCCCTAGTGGCCCGGGCCCTCGGGCAGTGCCCGAGTGGCTGAATGGTCAGTCCGCCCCTGCATATATTTACACATTTCACATTGAAAAAGCGCAAAATTAAAAAAAAAAAAATAGATTTAATTTGTAAATAATTTTTCAATGCTTTGTACCATTGCTGACAGCTGAAGTGAAAACAAAACAGTTGGGGTCCGTATCGGTAATTGGAATCGGCGAGTACTAAAAAAAAAGTATCGGTACTCGTTATTTTTTTTTAATGTTTACATTTTTTTTTTTTTTTTAATGAGAGTCAAAATCTATCTGCTTATTGTTAAAGGGGGCTTAAAGATTCCGAAAAGCACCCCTTCCCCCTCTCCCCATTTCTATAAGAATTGGGGGAAGTGTTCTGTAGTCCACAGAGGGGAACAGGTCAGGGCTAATAATAGGGCTTGAGATTGGAGTGCAGCACAGGCAGAGAGCACCGGAGCTCATCAGATCTCTGGATTTGTGCCAGGATCAACTGTTTATGTTTGGACCTATTCAACAGATATAGCAATATATTTTCAATGGTATATTTTTTAAAACCAAAAGGGATTAAATAAGAGAAGGTCATTGTTAGGGGATAGGCTAGGTTCACATGTCAGGCATGTGTGCGAAATCACACGCTTTCCCGACAGTCAGAGAAACGCACTGCCCGCTGGCAGACGCATGGCAGTGCCAATAATTGTTACTGGCACCCTGCACACCTGCTAATGTGCCTGCTTTTGCTCATTTACCAAAATTCACGCTGCTGAAGCGTCATATGGTTTGGCGTGGCGCAATTTCCCAAAAGGGTCAGGAACCCTCTCGCACGTAGGGCAGCCCATTGAAATAAACAGCTACCCTATACGAGATGTGCAGGAATTTGCGGAAACGAGCGCACGCTCTGCCGCACCTGCATGCTGTGACTGGAGATTTACACACAATTTAACCCCTATCGGCCCTTTAAGAGCTTCTAGATGCCGGGAGGCAAAGGCAGGCATTTAGGTCATGTGACTGCTGTCATTGACTGTCACAGCAGTCACATGATCTGAAAGCTCTTGATTGTATGCATTGCATTTGCTCTCAGCATAATTAACCACCTGAGATCCGCGCTATAGCCGAATGACGGCTACAGCGCTGATCTAAGATGCCGGGACGAGGTCTGTGAGACTCGCTGGATCACAGATCCGAGTAAGGGGTCGATCCCGACCCCTTACCACGTGATCATCTGTCAGCCAATGACAGCTGATCATGTGATAATAACAGAGCCGGTAATCGGCTTTTTTTCCTGACAGCGCGAGGAGAAAAAAGAAAAGCCGATCACCGGCGGCAGTGAGAGGGACATCAGTCCCTCTCACTGCAATATGCCCAGGGTCCATGGTGCCCACCTCTAGCTAATAAAAGTGCCGCCTACCAGTGCCCACTAGCTCCACCTGTCAGTGCCCACAGTGCCATATGTCAGTGCCCACAGTGCCATCTGTCAGTGCCCACAGTGCCATCTGTCAGTGCCCACAGTGCCATATGTCAGTGCCCACAGTGCCAGTGCTGCACATCAGTGTCACCTACCAGTGCTCATCAGTGTCACCTACCAGTGCTCATCAGTGTCACCTACCAGTGCTCATCAGTGTCACCTACCAGTGCCCATCAGTGCCACCTATCAGTGCCCATCAGTGCCATCTATCAGTGCCACCTATCAGTACCATCTATCAGTGCCCATCAGTGCCATCCATCAGTGCCATCCATCGGTGCCACCCATCCGTGCCACCTATCCGTGCCCATCAGTACCGACTTATCTGTCCCCACCAGTGCAGCCTATCAGTGCCCACCAGTGCAGCCTATCAGTGCCCACCAGTGCCGCCTCATCAGCGCATATCAATGAAGCAGAAAAAATTACCTGTTTGCAAAATTTTATAACAAACTATTAAACATGATTTTTTTTATTTTATTTTTTAATTTTTCATCTTTTTTTGTTTGTTTAGCAAAAAATAAACCCCCCAGCTGTGATTAAATACCACCAAAAGAAAGCTCTATTTGTGGGAAAAAAAATTGTAAAAATTTCATTTGGGTACAGTGTTGTATGACCGCGCAATTGTCATTCCAAGTGCGTCAGCGCCGAAAGCTGAAAATTGGTCTGGTCACGAGGGGGGTTTAAGTGCCCAGTAATCAGGTGGTTAAATAATAATTAAAAAATAATAATATTAAGCTTTTTAACACTTTTCACAGTTACTTCAGCCACTCCACCCAGTTACTCCGCCCACTCCAGTAGGTGGAGGCAAGAACACTGCACACAATTTCCCCAGAAATGGTAGCTTTTCTAGTATTATTATTATATATATTATATAATGATCTGACCAGGACCATCAGAAGGTGGGTGTGTGAAGCGCGGCACATGGACAGGGGGGGGGGGGGGCGGTGCCCCCCGGGCACTGCGATTATTATGTCGGTGGGTATTCTGCAGGGAAATGGTTACTGTTTGGAAGAAGATTACATTGTATCATTTCACTTACGATGTGGATAAAATGATTGCCGTTGGTCCGGGGCACAGGCAGTATCCTGAACAAACAAGGAGCAGGCTGAAATCTGAACACTCCGATCAAAACAAAAAAAATGATTGAATTATATGATTTACATGGCAGTGCAGGAAAACTGACATCTGGCTGCAACATGCTGAAATGTTTGTTTTGTATGTAAAGGGCTCCCGCTGCCGGATCCTGAGCCGCGTGCCAGGAACTCCATTATAAGGGGGGCCTCCGCTGACTGATATGGTGGCAGCCATTGCTGGTCCATCATTCTTCAGCTGCTTGGCTGTCATGTTCTGACTTCTCTGGCTGCATGTCATTTTCACAGGAGCCCCCCCCCCCCCCCTGTATTTTTCTAATCGCAGATTCCCATTATCGGATATACGCTATATTGTCATGCTCGGAAACAATTCGACGCATGCTCGGAAGCATTGAACTTCATTTTCTCGGCTCGTCGTAGTGTTTATCACCGCGTTCTTGACGGTCGAAAGTTCAGAGAACTTTTGTGTGACCGCGTGTATGTAAGCCAAGCTTGAGCGGAATTCCGACCGGAAAAACCAAAGATTTTTTGGACGGAAATTCCGCTCCTGTGTAGTCTGTAGGGACACCCTCCTAAACCTTGTGGACGGCCTTCCAGAAGAGTTGAAGCTGCTATAGCTGCAAAGGGTGGCCAACTCAATATTGAACCCTACGGACTAAGACTGGGATGCCATTGGGCTGGGTTCACGCTGGATGACGATGCGGCCCCCAGCAGGAGTCCGGTGCATCCCCGTTCATCGTTTCAGGCCCGATTTTAGCCTGAATTTTGGGCTGAATTCGGACCTGAAACGAACCAAAAGACGCACAGGGCTGCTGTGCAAATTCGCACCGGAGCCGCATCGTAGATATGTGAACCGGCTCCATAGACAGCCGGTCACATTCTCCTGCTATTTTAAACTGGATGCGGAGGTCCCACATCCAATTTCGCAATAGTGTGATCTCGGCCTTACAGTTCATATGCGTGTAAAGGCAGGTGTCCCAATACTTTTGACAATGTAGTGTATTTTTTAATGATAAAGCGATCCTGTCTCAAAAATAAAAATGCCTATATGTGATTTACCTGCAAAGAAAAAAAGCATGTACTGCTCCTGCCCCCTGCGACTCCAAATACCTCGCCGGTCCGGAAACATCCTCCACTTAACCCTTCTGCAGGAATGAATACTTCCTGTGTCCTGTGGTGACATGAGAGCGTTAGGATAAAAAAAGTGAGTACAGCAGATGACCGGAAGATCTCCACTTCTCTTTCTTTTTTATTCTTTACTACGTATCAGTGCTGCTGATCCCCTTCAGGCTCTTAGCAGGCACTTCCTGTGAATGGCTGGGGGTGGCTGCACATAGAGTTGCCACCTCATCCTTTTAGGCCGGGTTTACACTGGTGCAACGCAACACTCGTCCTACTTTGGATCCGACTTTGCCCTGCGACTTGAAGTCAGAGACGCGTCCGACTTCAATGAACGGGGATCCGACTTGGATCCCGCCAATACCAGGCACTGTGTTTGGTATGAATCTTGAGGGGGAGCTCCAAATTTTAAATAAAAAACTGGCATGGGTTCCCCCTCCAAGGGCATACCAGCGCCTTCGGTCTGATATGGATTCTAAGAGGAACCCCCACGTCCAGAAAATTGGGTTATGGGACCCCCTTATTAAAGGGGGCTCCCGGATTCTGGTAAGCTCCCCGCCCGCAGACCCCGACAACCAACGGCCAGGGTTGTCGGGAAGAGGCCCTTGTCCTCATCAACATGGGGACAAGGTGCTTTGGGGTGGGGGGGCTGCAGGGCGCCCCCTTCCCCAAAGCACCCAACCCCCATGTTTAGGGCATGCGGCCTGGTACGGTTCAGGAAGGGGGGGGGGGCGTTCGCTCGTCCCCACCCCCTTTCCTGACCGACCAGGTTGCATGCTCGGATAAGGGTCTGGTATGGATCTTGGGCGGACCACCGTGCCGTTTTTTGGCGTAGGGGGTTCCCCTTAAAATCCATATCAGACCCAATGGCCTGGTATGCTCTTGGATGGGGGAACCCATGCGGTTTTTTTTTTAAAATTTGGCGTGGAGTTCCCCCTCAAGATCATCCGAGCACAAGTCGCATGCCAAAGTCGGAACATGCAAGACGGCGATCCGACTTTGATCCGACTTCAATGATAGCCAATGGGCTGAAGTAGGATCAAAGTCAGACCAAAGACATGTGGGTCTTGTGTAATGAGGGGGGTAGTATGGGGGAGGGGTCCTATGTAATTATGGGGGAGCAGTCCTATGTAATAATGAAGGTACTATGGGGGAGCAGTCCTATGTAATAATGAAGGTACTATGGGGGAGGAGGTCTTGTGTAATGATGGAGGTAGTATGGAGGAGGGGTCCAAAGTAATAATGGAAGTACTAGGGGGAAGGAGGTCTTGTGTAATGATGGGGTAGTATGGGGGAGCAGGTCCTGTGTAATCATGGGGGTAGTATGGGGGAGGAGGTCCTGTGTAATGATGGGGGTAGTATGGGGGAGGGGGTCATGTTAAATGATGGGGGTAGTATGGTAGAGGGGTCTTGTGTAATGATGGGTTAGTATGGGGGAGCAGGTCCTGTGTAATCATGGGGGTAGTATGGGGGAGGAGGTCCTGTGTAATGATGGGGGTAGTATGGGGCAGGAGAGTCCTGTCTAATGATGGGGGTAGTATGGGGGAGGGGGTCATGTTAAATGATGGGGGTAGTATGGTAGAGGGGTCTTGTGTAATGATGGGGGTAGTATGGGGGAAGGGGTCCTGTGTAATGATGGGGTTAGTATGGGGGCAATCCTTTGTGGGTCCTGTGTAATGATGGGGGGTAGTATGGGGGAGGGATCTTGTGTAATAATAGGGGTAGCATGGGGGAGGGATCCTGCATAATGATGGGGGGTAGTATGGGGGAGGGGTCCTGTGTAATGATGGGGTTAGTATGGGGGAGGAGGTCCTGTGTAAAGATCAGGTTAGTATTGGGAGGTTTTTTTTTGTGGGTCTTGTGTAATGATGAGGATAGTATGGGGGAGGGGTCCTATGTAATAATGGGGGTAGTAAGGAGGAGGGGGTCTTGTGTAAAGATGGGGGTAGTATGGGGGATGGGGGTTCCTGTCTAATGATGGGGGTAGTATTGGGGAGGGGTCTTGTGTAATGATGGGGGTAGTATTGGGGAGGGGTCTTGTGTAATGATGGGGGTAGTATGGGGCAGGAGAGTCCTGTCTAATGATGGGGGTTGTATGGGGGTGCGGGTCATGTTAAATGATGGGGGTAGTATGGGGGAGGGGTCTTGTGTAATGATGGGGTTAGTATGGGGGAGGGGGTCCTGTGTAATGATGGCGTTAATATGGGGGAGGGGTCCTGTGTAATGATGGGGGTAGTATGGGGGGAGGGGGTCCTGTGTAATGATGGGGTTAATATGGGGGTCTTGTGTAATCATGGGGTTAGTATGGGGGGTCCTGTGTAATAATGGGTGTAGTATGGGGTGTCCTGTGTAATGATGGGGTTAGTATGGGGGGGGTCCTGTGTAATAATGGGGGTAGTATGGGGTGTCCTGTGTAATGATGGGTTAGTATGGGGGGGGTCCTGTGTAATAATGGGGGTAGTAAGGAGGAGGGGGTCTTGTGTAAGGATGGGGGTAGTATGGGGAAGGGATCCTGCGTAATGATGGTGGTAGTATGGGGGATGGGGGTTCCTGTCTAATGATGGGGGTAGTATTGGGGAGGGGTCTTGTGTAATGATGGGGTAGTATGGGGCAGGAGAGTCCTGTCTAATGATGGGGGTTGTATGGGGGTGCGGGTCATGTTAAATGATGGGGTAGTATGGGGGAGGGGTCTTGTGTAATGATGGGGTTAGTATGGGGGGGTCCTGTGTAATAATGGGGGTAGTATGGGGTGTCCTGTGTAATGATGGGGTTAGTATGGGGGGGGGGGGTTCCTGTGTAATAATGGGGGTAGTATGGGGGGGGGGTGTCCTGTGTAATGATGGGGTTAGTATGGGGGGTTCCTGTGTAATGATGGGGTTAGTATGGGGGAGGGGTCTTGTGTAATGATGGAAGTAGTATGGGGGGGGGGGGGGTCCTGTGTAATAATGGGTGTAGTATGGGGTGTCCTGTGTAATGATGGGGTTAGTATGGGGGGGTCCTGTGTAATAATAGGGGTAGTATGATGGGGTGTCCTGTGTAATAATGGGTGTAGTATGGGGGGTCCTGTGTAATAAAGGGGGTAGTATGGGGGGGGGGGGGTCCTGTGTAATAATGGGGGTAGTATGGGGGGGGGTCCTGTGTAATAATGGGGGTAGTATGGGGGGGGTCCTGTGTAATGATGGGGTTAGTATGGGGGGGTCCTGTGTAATAATAGGGGTAGTATGGGGTGTCCTGTGTAATAATGGGTGTAGTATGGGGGGGGGGGGGGGGGGGGGTCCTGTGTAATAAAGGGGGTAGTATTGTTTGTTTTTTGGGATGTTGGTTTGAAGAGCAAAATTGCATGGGGTGGGGGTCAAGAAAATGTTTGCCTGGGGTCCAATCAGTAGTAAAGATGGCCCTGACTGGACGCTGGGGGATAACACCCCAAGATGGATGGGAACACCTAAAAATCCCAAACTGGAAGTGATTACACCAGGGAGCTCTTTCCTCCAGAATTCCCAACCTAATATAAGAAGACAGGAGGCGGCTCCACTCACTGGACACAATGTCCTTCCTGGAATATGACTTTTGGGTGGACTGACCCTTTAATGCCCCTGCACAGAAGCTTGGCTGAGAAGCCGTGTAGGATGAGGACCTGACAGCAGACTATACTACCTGCAGTAAAGCTCCCACACATCCCGGCCCCAGGCTAAACATTCCTGAACGCGCTCTCCCGGTGCGCTGCCACTCAGTTTACATTTCTTGGATGTTTGTAAAGTCAGATTAAGGCCGTTATATACTGGTAGCATCTACAGACACACGTCACCAAAGAGTATACAACGCCAAAGCTCGAATACCTGGAGATAAGGTGCTCTCACCTTGCACGCTAAACGCTCACATGGACGTTGGTAAACACAGGCTGGATGGGGGAGGCTACCACTTCAAAATAAAAATATGAAAAATGTCTGAGAACGGAAGGTGGTCCGTCACGTACAGACATTTCATCCAATAACATCGATTACTAGGCCTTCACAACCCCATGTGTTTAACCATTCCATTTCAAATTCTACCATAATTAGGAAAACGTTCCTGAAGGTGATTGATAAACCTGGGGAAAAAAAATAGTACATTATGTGGCCAATATTTGTGGACCATCACATCTATATCGGTTTGATGTACATCCCATTCCAAAATCATGGCCATTAATATGGAGTTGGCCCTCCTCTGCATCTATATCATCTTCCGTTCTTCTGGGAAGGCTTTCCCCCGAGATTTTGGAGGGTGTCTGGGGGGATTTGTGTCAGTTCAGCCAAAAGAACATTTGTGAGGTCAGGTTGTTGGATAATGCCGCGTACACACGAAGAGACTATCCCGCGGGATTATCCCCTGGCCTCAAGTCCAGGGGATAATCCCCTCGTGTGTGGGCCTCCAACGGACTTTTTTTCAAAAAGTCCGGCGGACTAAAGTTTTAAGTTTTGTTTTAAAATTATCCGCTGGACTTGGCAGTCCAGCGGACAATCCCGCCGTTAGTAGGCTAGTCCGCCGGACTTTTGAAATGAACGGACTTGCCGCTCATCGGAAAGTCCGTTCATTTAGCACGTGACTTCAGGTACGTAGCTAGCGTAGGCAGTAAATGCCGCCGCGCTAGCTCCGTCACCTGGCATGGATTTAAAGGGAGTCCCCACGCCGAAAAACGGCGTGGGGGTCCCCCCCAAATCCATCTCAGACCCTTATCCGAGCACGCAGCCCGGCAGGCCAGGAAAGGGGTGGGGACGAGCGAGCACCCCCCCCCCTCCTGAGCCGTACCAGGCCGCGTGCCCTCAACATGGGGGTGCGCTGGGGAAAGGGGGGCCGTGCGCCCCCCCCACCCCAAAGCACCTTGTCCCCATGTTGATGAGGACAAGGGCCTCTTCCCGACAACCCTGGCCGTTGGTTGTCGGGGTCTGCGGGCGGGGGCTTATCGGAATCTGGGAGCCCCTAACCATTCACCTAAGGTGTAAAATGTAAAGTAAAAAAAAAACACACTTTTGAAAAAATATTTTATTGCACTGCTCCGGGGGTCTTCTTCCGTCTTGGGGGTCTTCTCGCTGGACTCCTCCGCCATTTACGTAGCTCTTTTACCGAGCGGAGAAGTCCGGCTACCTTCTTCGTCGTCGCCGCCGTCGTCTGGGGGTCTCGATCCGCCTTCGGGGGTCTTCGGGGGTCTTCCGGGGTCTCTTCTGTTCTTGCCGCTGTCGTCGCTTTCTGCGCCGCCTTCTTCTTCTTCTTCCGCCTTCTTCTTCCGATGTTGACACGTCGCTCTCTCTGGCCGGAATGCCAGAGCCGCGCTGTGCTGGGACTTATATAGGGACAAGGGGACAGGGTCACATGCTCATGTCACATGGTGACCCCGCCCCCTTGTGATGTCACAGTCCCGGAGGATGCTGGGACTGTGACATCACAGGGGGCGGGGTCACCATGTGACATGAGCATGTGACCCTGTCCCCTTGTCCCTATATAAGTCCCAGCACAGCGCGGCTCTGGCATTCCGGGAAGAAGAAGAAGAAGAAGAAGAAAGCCGGACTTCTCCGCTCGGTAAAAGAGCTACGTAAATGGCGGAGGAGTCCGGCGAGAAGAACCCCAAGACGGAAGAAGACCCCCGGAGCAGTGCAATAAAATATTTTTTCAAAAGTGTGTTTTTTTTTACTTTACATTTTACACCTTAGGTGAATGGGTAGGGGTACATCGTACCCCATACTCATTCACATAGGGTGGGGGGCCGGGATCTGGGGGCCCCCTTATAAAAGGGGGCTCCCAGATTCCGATAAGCCCCCGCCGGCAGACCCTGACAACCAACGGCCAGGGTTGTCGGGAAGAGGCCCTTGTCCTCATCAACATGGGGACAAGGTGCTTTGGGGTGGGGGGGGCGCACGGCCCCCCTTTCCCCAGGGCACCCCCCATGTTGAGGGCATGCGACCTGGTACGGCTCAGGAGGGGGGGGCGCTCGCTCGTCCCCACCCCTTTCCTGGCCTGCCGGGCTGCGTGCTCGGATAAGGGTCTGAGATGGATTTGGGGGGGACCCCCATGCCGTTTTTCGGCGTGGGGATTCCCTTTAAATCCATGCCAGGTGACGGAGCTAGCGCGGCGGCATTTACTGCCTACGCTAGCTACGTACCTGAAGTTACGTTCAAAATGAACGGACTGCTCTGTCCCGCGGACTTTGTCCAGCGGATTGTCCGCCGGAGAAGTCCGGGCGTGTGTGGGCAAGTCCACACGCTCGTAAAGTCCGGCGAAGCCAGCTGGAAAGTCCGGCGGATTGTCCGCTGGACTAGGTCCGCCGGGAAAAGTCCCTTCGTGTGTACGCGGCATTAGAAGACTTGGCTCCAAATCGGGTTCCAATTCATCCCAAAGGTGTTCATTAGGGATGGAGGACAATGCTCTGTGCAGGACACTCAAGTTGCTCCACACCAAACCGGTTGCACCGTGTCTTTATGGAGTTGGCTTTGTATACGGGGGCACAGTCATGCTGGAATAGAAAAGGGTCTTCACCAAACTGTTACCATAAAGTTGGAAAAGTGCAACTGTCTAAAATGTCTTGGCATGACGTTGTATTAACAGTGCCCTTCAATTGAGACATTTGAACTCCCTGAGGGAAGTCAATTTAGCCATATAGTAGCCATGATGGTTAGGTGCCCACCATGGTGGGCAGTACAGTGGCGTGGTGGGTAGCACTCCCACCTAGGGTCTTCAGATCAAACCCCAGTCAGCACACTCTCCACATGGAAGTGATCCTATTGGTCGCCTAGGAGGAGGAGGTAGGAGACGCATGGCGGAAGCCACCATGATGCTGAGGAGGTGGCGATGCAGGGGAAGCCGACGCCCGGAGGAAGCACTGCCTATGACCTAGATGTGTGACAGTGGCTTAGTGGATAGCAATCCCACCTAGGGTCTTCAGATCAAACCCCAGTCAGGACACTCTCCACATGGAAGTGATCCTATTGGTCGCCTAGGAGGAGGAGGGAGGAGACGCATGGCGGAAGCCGCCGTGATGCTGAGGAGGTGGCGATGCAGGTGAAGCCACCGCCTGAAGGAGTGTGTGTTGGGGGGGGGGGGGGTTGTTAGTGCTGGCTTTGGGCAGTGTGAAAGAGTGTAATAGACACTCTCACCTTAGACAACTGCAGCCGGCAACCTTGCTGGGAAGCCATAGTCCAGTCTAAATGATGTGTCCGGGTTTCAGGCAGTCTGAAACCCGGACACATGATTCCAAACCCGAACTGTCCGGGTGAATCCTGGACAGGTGGCAACCCTAACTGTGCTCTAGCCAAGGTTTAATTTGCCTACAGTATATTTTGCTATCCCTGGCTCCTCCCTCCCCCCTCCCGCCTCATCAACATGCTATTTTTTAATATTACACAACTTTTTTGTTTATTTATTTACAGATACTTATATAGGGGCATCAATTTACGCAGCGCTTTACGTATGTATTATACATTCACATCCGTTCCTGCCCTCAAGGAGCTTACAATCTATCTGAATACGTTGCTATATAAAATGTACTGCACAGGGTATATTTGATTGAGATTAAATAATTATCAGGAAAAAAATTGAAACAATTTAAAGACAGGTAAATTTTCAGACAATCCACCATTGTTCTTATACCAAGGAAACTTCATTCATTTACTGTATGTTCATCTAAGTTTTTACTAGACATGTACATTCGTTTTCGTCCGAATGCATTTTCATCCGAATTTCAGGTATTTTAGTGCAGAATCCGAAAAACGAAAGATCCGACATAAACAAATGCTTTATTTTCATTTTCGTTGTGACAACAGTTCGATATAGATAGGAGATTCGACATGACGCTGACAATAACAATCTGTGTCTATCGAACCTGTGGTCGAATATCCATAACCTTAACTCTATTAGTCCAAGATTATTCTACATAGAGAGAAAAGATTCGACATAGAGAGAAAAGATTTGACATAGAGAGGAAAGATTCGACATAGAGAGAAAGATTTGACATAGAGAGAAAACATTCGACATAGAGAGGAAAGATTCGACATAGAGAGGAAAGATTCGACATAGAGATTCGACATAGAGAGGAAAGATTCGACATAGGGAGAGAAAAGATTCGACATAGGGAGAGGAAAGATTCGACATAGAGAGGTAAGATTCAACATAGAGAGAAAAGATTTGACATAGAGAAGAAATATTCAACATAGAGAGGAAAGATTCGACATAGAAATTCGACATAGAGAGGAAAGATTCAACATAGAGAGGAAAGATTCGACATAGAGAGGAAAGATTTAACATAGAGAGGAAAGATTCAACATAGAGAGGAAAGATTCAACATAGAGAGGAAAGATTCAACATAGAGAGAAAAGATTCGACATAGAGAGAAAAGATTCGACATAGAGAGGAAAGATTCGACTAGAACTAAGTTCACATGTACAGCCAGCTTACTTTCACTTACGATTGCTAGCAGAGAGAGACACACACACATTTCAGAAGACAGTCAATCTTAGCTGGTCCGTTTGTCAGAGAACCTGAATTCTTTAGCAATTAAGCATAAGCACAGCAGCAGAACAATAGTGAAGCAAGCTACAGTTCAACCTAACTTTTTCATAATAATCTGCTGCTATTGTGTTAGTGTTGTGAACTTGATAGTGATACTTGTGTTGCTAGTGTTGTGATAGCCTCAGAGGCTGCCCGTGTTGTGGGGGGGGGGGGGATTTATTATTATAGATTCTATATTATAGATTGAGATTCTATATAGATTCTATATACCCTATCTTGTTACCTGTCTGATCAGCAGTGTTGGTCATCTTACTTTAAAAAAGTAATTAGTTAAGTTACAAATTACTTCTCCCAAAAAGTAATTGCGTTAGTAACTCAGTTACTACATTGGAAAAGTAATTAGTTACGCAGCAAAGTAAGTGACTTTTTTTTTTAATATTCTATATGTGTAACTAAGGGGCGGGTCTAGTATTACTGTAACCAAGGGGCGCATTTATTATTATTGTTATATATCGTGTAACCAAGGGGCTGCTCTATTATTCCTCTAACCAAGGGGCAGATCTGTTATAGCGTGTAAGCAAGGGGCGGGTCTATTAATATTATATCGTGTAAGGGGCGGATGGCTACAGAAGAGGGCGAATGTTAAATTAATGGGCAGAGCTCGATATATAACAATAATAATAAATGCGCCCCTTGGTTACAGTAATACTAGACCCGCCCCTTAGTTACACGATAGACGCCCCTTGCAGAGTAGCACGAGCATCGGGAGCGTGCGGCATCGCCTCGTACAATTACATGTTAACTGCGCCTGCGCAGTGTAGAGTTTACTCAGAGCTGTTTAGGTTCGGCAATTTTCGGAAGCTCCGTAGTCCTTCGTACTGTCCAAGCGCTGCGCCTGAGCAGTACAGGGGGTCCTTATCCGGCGGGGGAACTTTTTCGGCAGGACACCGGAATTACACTACTGCCATCTAGTGGTGGTAGATGTAATTGGGGTAACGCCGCCCAAGTAATGGGAACTGCGTTACCATGAGGGGAAAAGTAATCAGTTAGATTACTCGTTACCCTCTAAAGTAACTGCGTTAGGTAACTCCGTTTATTTTACCTCAGTTACTTACATCACTGCTGATCAGTGATCACTATCACCAGTCCATTTTCTGTTTGAACTATATACATTCAACATGAACGACAAAGATTTGACAAAGCAGCGAAAAACATACAAACGTTGAATCTTTGGCTTGTGTGTCTGTCGAAAGTTCTAAGAAGACTCGACGGAGCAGCTAAACTATACAGAGTCATACAGTTTAGCTGCTCCGTCGAATCTTCTTTGAACATTCGACAGACACCATAAGCCTTCAATGACCGATTCGACCTTAAAGCGGTTCTGCACACATTTCATTTAGTAAATCTCTTTGCCTTCCAAATCAGGCAAAGAGTACTAAATGAAATGTGTTTTTTTTTTTTTTTTTTGTCACTTACCTCTGTCTCTGCGGGGGTGGGCGGGGTCTGTGCGGGGATCCTCGTCACGCCGCACTGTCTCCTGGGATCTGGTGTCATTGATCCCAGGAGTCTGTGCGGGCATCTCGCGAGATTTCGGTCACATCTTCCGAAATCTCGCGAGATTTCGGTCACATCTTCCGAAATCTCGCGAGATGTCGGCATTGTGGGCCAGCAACCCGGAAGAAAGGGACCTGTGTGGTTTCAGGTGCCCACACGGAAGATGGAAGCCGTCATGAACCGGTTTTCAAAGTTCACATTGCGGACGAAAAACAGCAGCAGTAACACCAAGAACTCAAACAAGTGAGTAATAATTATGCAAAGCACCTTACTGCACATTACACGAAAAAAAAAAAAAAACTTCGAACACAGTGTTTAACCGCTTTAATTCATTTAGATTTTCGGACGAATGCAATTTTTAACGAAAAACAAAATAAATAAAAACGAATTTCGGGAGTAACTAAATAAATGTATTTTTCGGAAGAAAACTAAATTCCGAAACGAAATATTTCGGTGTGCACATGTCTAGTTTTTACATTAAATTGGAATTCCTCAACTTTTCTAGTTGGGATGTAAGGAGCTTATAACGAGACGTTAAAAAAAAAAAAAAAATGCAAACATGATGTAATGTGTACGTTGGAGATTCACCTGTGTTTCCAGCCCTGAAGTAAAAGATGGTAAAACATAAAACATGAAAAGCACACGCACATTTACGCCATGTTCCGAAGGCATATTTTAAGACCACTTGTAGGTAAACACATCAATCAAGACTCGTGGATTTCTTTGAAGGTTTGGCTGGGTAAATAATCTCCTCTCGGGAGGCCAACGCTCACTGTGTACAGTTCAACATGATCAAAAAAAAATCTCTGTTCAAGAGCGACTTCAAGAAAAGTCCAACTTCCGAGAGGATAAGAAGAGATAAATCTCGTGCTGGAGGCAACTTCAAAGATCCAAAGGCGAGGAAAGTCAACAGGAAAAGTCCAGCTTTAGAGGCCACTTAATCCAACCTTCAACTAGCTACTTCCTAATGTGGCCAACCCAGCCAAGAGACGGTGCAGAAAGCAGATCATTTGAGGTTTGTTCTTGAGGTTTAAAAAGAGTTTAAAAATTGTTCAACGTTCCTCTTTCCCCAGAGGTAGGTCTGTGCTGATATTGTCTGGCCTACCCTACCTACTTCCGACCCCCTAGGCATAAACATATATTATCCGCATGCATATTTATAGGACAGCCAAATGAGGCACAAACCTCAGGGCTCTGTAGTCCTTTAGTGACATATGTTATGGACAAGGGCCCATTGTCAGGGCTGGGCTCAGCCCTTCCTTCTCTGAGATGGCCACTCAGCTGTCGGCTAATTGCCAGCTCCTATCTCTCCACAGTTACTCAGCTGTTGATGATATCCTGCTCCTCAGTCCTGCCTACTTAAGCCATCCAGTCCAGAGGAGCTCTGCCTTCGCCTTGGTCAACATCACAGAGACTATCTCCTGCGATTCTGTTCAAGACTTGCTTTGCTGACAGTTCCTGCTTGCTGTCTCCAAGGGACAATGAGAAATGGGGATTTTAGTGTGCCAAAACAAAATTCAAAGAAAATTATACATAAAAAATACAATTTATTTGCACAATAAAACAACATATAATAAAAGCATGTAATATCAGAATAATCTGAAATAAGGGGTACACGTAAAACTTGGTTGTGAAAGAAGACAGGTGGATTGGCGCGCTTCACTTTAAAAGAGCTTCTTTAGGATCCACTTAGTGCCCTGATTATCAGTGCAGCCGCCTATCAGTTCCCATCAGTGCCACCTATCAATGCTCATCAGTGCAGCTTATCAGTGCTCATCAGTGCAGCTTATCAGTGCCCATCAGTTTTGCCTCATCAGTGCCCATCAGTACAGCTTCATCAGTGTCCATCAGTGCCACCTTATCAGTGCCCATCAGTGCCGCCTATCAATGCTCATCAGTGCAGCCTATCAGTGCCCATCAGTTTTGCCTCATCAATGCCCATCAGTACCACTTCATCAGTGTCCATCAGTGCAGCCTCATCAGTGCCCATCAGAGCCACCTTATCAGTGCCCATCAGAGCAGCCTCATGAGTGCCCATCAGTACAGCCTCTTCAGTGCCCATCAGTACCGCTTCATCGGTGCCCATCAGTGCAACCTCATCAGTGCCTATCAGTGCCACCTTATCAATGCCCATCAGTGCAGCCTCATCAGTGCTCATCAGTGCAGCCTCATCAGTGCTCATCAGTGCAGCCTCATCAGTGTACATCAATGCCACCTTATCAGAGCCCATCAGTGCAGCCTCGCCCATCAGTGCCACCTTATCAATGTCCATAAGTGCAGCCTCATCAGTGCTCATCAGTGCAGCCTCATCAGTGTACATCAGTGCCACCTTATCAGTGCCCATCAGTGCAGCCTCATCAGTGCAGCCTCATCAGTGTCCATTAGTGCAGCCTCATCAGTGCCCATCAGTGCCACCAGCCTATCAGTGCCCATCAGTGCCACCACCTTATCAGTGCCCATCAGTGCAGCCTCATCAGTGTCCATCAGTGCAGCCTCATCAGTGCCCATCAGTACCGCTTCATCAGTGCCCATCAGTGCAGCCTCATCAGTGTCCATCAGGGCAGCCTTATCAGTGCTCATCAGTGCAGCTTCATCAGCACACATCAGTGAAAAATAAAAATGTATTTGTTTCTGTTATAAAACCATGCAAATAAGAATAACTTTTTTTAAACATTTTGGTATTTTTCCTTTGTTTAGCAGAAAAATTTAAATTTCAGTGTGATTAACAACCACCAAAAAAAAAAAAAAACCTCTATCTATGTAAGAAAAAAAAAAAGATAAAAATGTAATCTGGGTACAGTGCAACACTGCGTGGTATTGAAGTTATTGATCACCAAAGGCGGGGCTTAACATTACTTTACTCTATTGTAATTTTTGTAGTCAAAAAATAGAAAGGCAATTCCTAACTTTTCAAACCGGGCTTTTTGTTTCACCCAACGCTACTGATGCACTTTCCTTTTCCTTTAGGTTTATATTTTTTCATGCGCCAAATTTCACCAGAAATAAGAAGAGACGTCATCACCTTGTATCATGTCTAAAATGATCGACGTTTTGTAAATTGTCTTTTTTTCCGTCCCAGAATTGAAGTTATTTCCTAATTCCGCTCTACGTATTGACACTCCATGTCACAGGTCAGATGTATCATCTGGTGATCGGGAATTGTTTTTATTGGGCCACAATTGGCTTCCTCTCCCCAGTGAATGAATAAAAAGGTCACCGCTGAGTCAACACATGTGGTGGAGTAGGAATAACTTTCACTGGAAGGACCTCAGACCGCCCCAACCATTGGGCTGGGTGATGGGCCTTTTACTTTGACTTGATGGAGGTCATCAATCAGCAGGAGCCCAGACAGCCCTGACCATTCAAAAGGAAGCTTTGTGATCTGCACTTTAAATGCCTTTCTCTGCATTCCTTGCTGCCGCAGAGATCGTCCTCCCACTTATCCAGGCGGGGAAGAGTTAATCAGTCTTCCAGGATCCTGTATGGACAAGTCAACCTGTAACTCAACTGAGCTGCGGGGATGACCTTTCCAACATGGTGGATTCCACCCAGCAGCCATAAGCATACCATTACCTCCCAACATTTTGAGATGGGACTGAGGGACACCTACTAGCAAATTTATGTAGGCATAGGACACGCCCCCTGCCACACCCCTTTAAAGGAGAATTAACCCCCAAAAAAAAGGTTAATTAAATCCACAAGGGCTTTTTTTTTACCACTACTATTCCTTTATATTGGCTTTTAAAATTTACAAATGCAGCAATTTAGAATTTAGATGAAATGTTAGCAATCCGAAACACAACTACAGTGCAACCTCGGTTTACGAATAACGCGGTTAACGAGCGTTTTAAAAGACGAGCAACTTTTTTATTTTAAATCTGGCTCAGTTTGGGAGTGTTGTCTCGCAAAACGAGCAGAATTCAAGCTAATGGGCGGTGCAGTACCGCATTTGGCCAGAGGTGCGGGGGCGCCGGGGACACTCGGAACGGTTCGGAGCCGTTCGGAAATACTTGGAATCATTCGGAAATACTTGCAAATACTCAGTTCCCGAGTGTTTCTAAGCCTTTCTGAGGCTTTCCGAGTTCAGCCGAGCTGTCCCAGAGTATTTCTGAGGCTCTCCGGCGCCCTCCCCCCCACTTCTGGCCACATGCGGTATTGCATTTAATAGAAGTCAATGCGGAACAAATGATCTTTGTTTCCATTGACTTCTATGGGGAAACTCGCTTTGATATGCGAGTGCTTTGGATTACAAGCATTCTCCTGGAACGGATTATGCTCATAATCCAAGGTTCCACTGTATTGAGGGACAAATGAGGAGGAAAGAGGGACAGAGGGACTCCAAATCAGGGACAGTCCATCGAAATCAGGGACAGTTGGGAGGTATGAAAAATGTGTGAACCAGCCTAAACTGAAATGCATTCTGGTACTCCAACCTTCTCAGTGCTCCCGTTTTCAATCCAGATCATGCACCAAGCCACCCTGCTGCTTAAAGAGGATCTTCACTGCATCTGAGCACCACAAACCAAACACACAATTTGATGCAATTTTAATATTCAAAGCAAACTCCCCCATCCATCTATGTCTTCCCCATCCATCCACGTCTCATCCATCCATCCATGTCTCCATCCATCCATCCATGTCTCCATCCATCCATCCATGTCTCCAAACCAGTGGCGGCTGGTTGTTTTTTTTTGGGGGGGGGGGGCAGCAAACAACCCCCCACCCTCCCAGGCCACCAGTGGCACTAACACAGCCCCAACCACCACCCGCTGTCCTTACCCTGGCTTCCGCGTGTCTCCTCTCTCCTCCTCCCAACGCTAGATGTCCAATAGGATCGCCTGACATTTTGGACAATCGGGAAACAGATTTCATACCTGCTTCCCGATTGGCCGGGAGGAGGATCAGTGTTATCCAACAGCAAGTTTCCATTCGCTGTTGCAACAAACCTGGGTGGGCTGTGTCCCGAGTCCACCCTATTTTGAAGCCTATTAGAGTCTATATCTCTAAACAGGTTCTTCAAAACAAAAAAAACCTGGCCGCTCTAATTCATATGAGTGTTACTGTGCTAACCTCAAGTGACATAGAAAAAGCAGCTACATGAAAATGTGTCAAACATAAAAGGATCAAGGTGATAAACGATGTAGCGCTAACAATAAAACACAAATATGTTTATATAAGTGAAATAGTACCAAAAAAGTTATAGAATGATAATTTTTCATACAAAAAAAAAAAATGATAATGGATCAAAGATGGAATGAACTGACGCAGTCCGGTATGGAAAACCGGAGGTGGACAGAGGAGAGAGGTATATATACTCTTACCGGTGGACTCAAATGTCAACGACAAACAGTCATATAGGCAGGGTGCCGGAATCCACAAATACTGTATATACTCGAGTATAAGCCGAGTTTTTCAGCACATTTTTTGGGGCTGAAAATGCCCCCCTCGGCTTAAACTCGAGTCAATCACTTTTCTGCAGCAGAGAATGACATTTTCCGAACCGAATTTGGGGCCCCGTATCTCAGGGCCACTTGGTGCTAGGAAACCCATATTTGGTGTGCAAACCAAGTGGAACTAGCACTATAACATATCCAATGAGATGAGGTTCCTAGCCCTAAGTGGCCCCGAGATACGGGGGCCCCAAATTCGGTTCGGAAAATGTCAATCTCTGCTGCAGAAAAGTGCTTGACATTTTCCGAACTGATTTTGGGGCCCCGTATCTCGGGGCCACTTGGCGCTAGGAACCCCATCATCGGATATGTTGTAGTTCTAGTTTCCCTGGGTTTGCAAAACAAGTTTGCGGTTCCTAGCACCAAGTGGCCCCCAAGATACCGGGCCCCAAAATCGGTCATCTGTGTCCATCTGCAGCAATGTCATTTTGGGACCCTTTGGGTTCAGAGACCCTTAATTCTGGCTGCAGCTAGGGGGCATCTAGGAACCCTTAACTACCAAGTTTGAGGTTTGTGGGACCTATGGCTGCAAATGGGCACAGTGAGGCTGCAAATGGGCATTGTTGACCCTCTTTTCCACTTACAGTAGCTGCACATTTCTCACCCTAGGCTTATACTCCAGTCAATAAGTTTTCCCATTTTTTTCTGATAAAATTAGGTGCCTCGGCTTATATTCGGGTTGGCTTATACTCGAGTATATACGGTAAACAGAACTCCAAAGGATCCAGGGCCTCAAAAAGGGAATCTGGGGGTATAGTGGATGACCTTCAAACAAACCTCCAATGGAAAGAGCACCGAAACAGGATTTTAGATGCAGATCTCATATGCCCCAGTTGAAGGCCTTTTTGGTCGAAACACGTCGGGATAGGCTTATCGCTCCTCAAATTGCCCTGCATATTTATATGTGATCACGATTTTTATTATTACTGCTCTATGCCGGTTTTTAGAAATTAACAACCTTATTGTTTGACCTACACTATGTGGAAGCAATTATTTTCTTCATATATCATCCGGATGAGAGTGGCCCTGTTGTCCAGTTGATCTTTTTTGCATCTAAGATCCAGTTTCGGTGCTCCAGTCCTCAAGGCGCCTCAACAGGTCATGTTTTCAGGATTTCCCACAGCTGTGGTAATTTGATCAGTTTCACTGCCTTAGTAATCACCTGTGCAAAATAACGGAGAGCCTGAAAACATGACCTGTTGGGGCGCATTGAGGACTGGAGTTGAGAAACACTGGTCTAAAGTCCCAAAACTGTTTATTATGTAATGCACAAGCCTCATAGACTAAACTGAAAACTTCCTTTACCACCCCTGACCCACCTTCATTTGGGTTTCTCACACTTTCCCTCCCAGACACTGCAGCTTAAAATGGGAGGGGTTCAGTAACAGAGGCAGTGCTGTCAATCCGGAAAGCAGTGGGCAGGACTGGGTGTGGCTAGACTGACAAGCAATAGGCAGCCACACCCACTGCAACCTCCTCCCATCCCACTGCATTGCAAGTAAGAGAGACAACACTGCTCTGAATTAAGGAGCAGTGCAGCATAAATGCTGACGCCAAGCTGCTAGCCAAGATCCTGGCCCTGCGAATGGCGACTGTTATGGAGGATTTGATTCACCAAGATCAAACGGGCTTCATGCCGGGGAAGGGCACCGACATCAATATTAGGAGGCTGTTTCTTAACTTGACCACTGCCCATGATAATGGAGGCCACAGGGTCATCGCCTCTCTGGACGCAGAGAAGGCGTTTGACTCTGTGGAATGGACCTTTCTCTGGGAGGTACTAAAGAGATTTGGGTTCGGTCCCAACTTTCTGCGATGGTTGGGCCTGTTGTACAGGTCTCCTAGGGCCAGGGTACGTGTCAATAGTACTCTCTCAGACTATTTTCTCCTCCGGAGGGGCACGAGGCAGGGGTGCCCCTTGTCACCCAGCCTCTTTGCCTTGGCGCTCGAGCCTCTGGCCATTCTCATTCGGGGGGATGAGGAGATTAGGGGGTTGAGGATTGGCCCTCTGGAGGAGAAAATCTCACTATATGCAGACGATGCGCTGCTGTATTTACAGGACGCAGGTGCCTCCCTACAGGAGGCGCTGAGGGTTTTTGATGTATTTGGCAGGTTCTCGGGGATCCGGATCAACTGGTCCAAGTCTGTACTCTTCCCGCTGGATCCGCATCCCCGAGTGCTTCGGCCAAACTCCCCTTTGCTCTGGGTAGAGGAGTTCAAATACCTAGGCATTGTAGTGACCAGGGACCTTCGGGACTTTGGTCGCTTGAATCTCCACCCCATAGTTACACGACTAAAAGAGCATTGCTCTAAATGGAGAGACTTACCACTCAACCTAATGGGCCGGATTAATGTCCTTAAAATGCTTTACCTACCCCGCTTTACTTATGTGTTCCGTAACTCCCCCGTGTGGATCCCTGTATCCTTTTTCAAGGACCTGGAGACACATATTGGGTCGTTCCTCTGGAGAGGTGCCACTCCTCGACTGGCTAGATCAACGCTGCAGCTGCCAGCCCGCTGTGGAGGTCTCGCATTGCCCAACCTGCAGGTGTACTACTGGGCGGCGGTGCTGGTCACGGTGCAGTGGTGGTTTACCCAACCTAAATCAAATGCGGCCGTCTGCTTAGAGGCGGCTATACTGGGCTCCCTTCAGGGGCTGGGTAACGTAGTGCACAGAGGCTCGGGGGGGCACCCTCCCCTACCTGACCCTACTAAGACAACCCTAAGAGTCTGGACGATGGCGAGGAAACGGTTCCTCCGTCCCCAACAATACTCACCCAATATGCCACTCTGGGAGAACTCATTGTTGCCCCACTTTAGAATGATACCAGACTCGCAGATATGGGCTGGATATGGGGTCATGACCCTCCGAGATATCGTTAGAGATGGGGCTGTGTTAACATTCCAGGACATGGTGACCGAGCGTGGCATCCCGTGTAATATGCTGTTCCGATATTACCAATTAAGACACGCGGCTAGGGCACAATTTCAGGGGAGAATCACCCTGGCAGTGGACCCCGTTGAGGAAGTATTGTCACAGGAGATGCTTAAGAAAACCTTATCTTCCTTGTATTTCGTTCTGCTGGGGGTTGACTCGCCCAAGATGGAAGCCCTATGGGTTAGGTGGCGGAATGATATTCCCAGCCTAGATAGGGAAACCTGGGAAGAATGCTTTGAGGAAGGGGCTAAAGTTCTTATTTCCTCTAAGGATAAACTAATTCACACTAAATTCCTGCATCGGGTATACTACACGCCACAGAGACTGCACAGAATTTTCCCCCTCAGATCCCCGGACTGCCCTAAGTGTCAATCCAGTGATGGGTCATTTCTACATATGTTCTGGACCTGTCCCCGCCTCCAAAGATACTGGTCCAGAGTTTTTGATTGTATTAATACGAGACTGCAGCTCACCTTACCTGCTTCGCCTGAGCTGGCGCTGCTGGGCATCCATGAGGACGACCAAAGACCCAGGTATACCAAGATACTGATTTCCCTACTAGTATTTTATGCTAAGAAGGCGATTCTAGTGAAGTGGACATCGCCTTCCCCTCCCTCAGTGGCCTCCTGGGATACCATGGTCAATGCAGTCCTTCCCATGTATAGATTGACGTATGCCAGCAGGGGATGCCCACTGAAGTTTGACCGTGTGTGGCTACCCTGGATAGAACAAGTTTAAACCGCCCCCGCGGGGAGGCTCTCCTCCCCCTTGGACCTGGGAGCTGGGTATGGGCGGCTGGGGCCACCCCTTCCCCCCCCCCTCGTCCCGGTTGTAACACACCCGAATGTCATGTTGTAAGGGAAATGTGGAAATGGTTACCTACCCACTGTTCTACTGTTAATCCTCTGCTCTGTACTATGCACTTGTATGTATTTATGACAAACTGTTCTACTGCTTGTTGTATTTTACTTGTATCATTCCTTTTTCAACTATAATAAAAAACCAACCTGGTTGTTAAAAAAAAAAGGAGCAGTGCAGCATTGTTGCCACTCCATTACTGGTAGCTGCATTAGGTAGGTGGGCTTCACTGGCATCTTGCTACGAGGGTGAGGGGGGAGTCCTATGATCTGTGTGAGAGGTTACAAACACCTGGAGGTGTTACACTGACACATTACTTAGGCTGGCCATACATTATACAATTTTCTTATTCAATTTCCTTTAGATTTACCTTCAACAATGTAGTGTAAGGGCCGGCTTGATTGCATACGAATTGAAATGTTTAGGTTTGACCTCATATTATATGGTTTTGGTCAATTTAAAGGGCAACTCCACTTTTGTTGAGAAAAACACATTCCTCTGGTGTAATCTATGTACCTTGCAAGGATTTTAACAAACATTGTTGCAGATTCCTACCTTTTGTTATTCTGAAGAAATCCCTGTTTGTTCCTCTGTGCCCCTGAGTTGAATGAGTCTAATGGTAGTGTTTTTTATAATTATCAACCAGCTGCAGCAGCTGCAGGGCTCTAATGAGGAAAGTGGCAGGGTCTGCATGACTTTAGACATGATTTCCTATTGGGAGTATCTTACCCAAAATGGCATTTTTGTTGCAGGGAATGCCTAAAATCTGACTTGTATCTTAGTGCAGACTCACACATGCAGGAAATTACATTTCTGGGGGGCGTCCAGAATACCTTCTGTGTACAGAACGCCTCCAGGTGGCCATATTGCATTTTACAGAAAATGACAGTAGCTGCAGATTGAAAAGGAAAGGTCATTTTTAATAACATTCAATTACAATATGACTTGTGTCGCAATTGTATGTTATATTAATTAATTTTATTTATATTTGTATATTTATATTTTATTTATGTTATTATTATTTATTATATTATTTATATTTAATCTATATCGATATCTATATAGATATCGATATAGATATAGATATAGATATATATCTATATCTATATCTATATCTATATCTATATCTATATCTATATCTATATCTATATCTATATCTATATCTATATCTATATATATATATATATATATATATATATATATATATCTATCTATCTATCTATCTATATATATATATATATATATCTATCTATCTATCTATCTATCTATCTATCTATCTATCTATCTATCTATCTATCTATCTATCTATATATATATATATATATATATATATATATACATATATATATATATTAAATATAAATAATATAATAAATAATAATAATAATAATAATAACATAAATAAAATATAAATATACAAGTATAAATAAAATAAATTAATATAACATACAATTGCGACACAAGTCATATTGTAATTGAATGTTATTAAAAATTACCTTTCCTTTTCAACCTGCAGCCACTGTCATTTTCTGTAAAATACAATATGGCCACCAGAGATATCTATATATATTAAATATAAATATATATATATATATATATATATATATATATATATATATATATATATATATATTAAATATAAATAATATAATAAATAATAATAATAATAATAACAACATAAATAAAAAATATATATACAAATATAAATAAATATTACGCCTGCAGGTCACCATATTGTATTTTACAGAAAATTACAGAGCTGTAAAAGGAAAGGGAATTTTTAATAATATTCAATTACAATATGACTTGTGTCGCAATTGTATACACTATATTATTATTATTTTTTTTTTACTATTTTTTTTTCCCCATGAAAATTGAATTATCCTTTAAAGAAAAATTGTACAAGTAAATTGTATAATATATGGCCAGCCTTAGTATGCTGCACTAAACATAAAAATATCTATATGGTGCTGGGGCCACTTTAATAATAAAGGTAGCTGGTCGGGGTCACCGGAGTAAATTCTCTGCCGGCTTTTCCTGAAATATTTTTCTGGAGTCCGACCATCTCAGCCATGAAAATTCCGCTCTTGTTTAGACTTTACATTTTCTACAGACCAAACCAGACTTGTTCAGACTTTGTAAAAAGAATCCTCTTTGTGGTTCAAAGACCTTCTTTCAACCCTTAGCTGGTGGAGCCGAGTCCTGCCCCGACTTTTTTATTTTAACTCCTTCCTCAAGACTTCAGCTGAAATAATACTCATTCATTATCATCTCCGCTGATTAAAATTCTTCGCTTTGTACCTGAGATTCCAAATATTAATTAAAGCATAATGGATGTCACATACTGTACATTATTTATTGAATGTCTGCTGCATTGAAGTTAAAAAAACTGAACGTTTATATAATATCTGTGTATATATAATAATATAGCACTGTGTATATATAATAATAAAATATTATTATTATTATTATTATTATACAAGTAAGTACCTGTAATCATATTCCCAAGTATAACATTATAAAAGTATATTATGAAGTACAGTGTTACTTATGCTCAATATGTTCCCTATATATAAAAACTTACATTAATAATAAATATTATTATTATTATTATACTGGATATATTAAACAATAATATTAATAAAAAATAATAATGGACCTCTCAAGCTCCATCAGGTTGGATGGGGAGCGTAGGAAGAGTCCTGGTGGTTCCAAACTTCTTCCATTTATGGATGATGGAGGCCACTGTGCTCATTGGGACCTTCAATGCTGCAGAAATGTTTCTGTACCCTTCCCCCGATCTGTGCCTCCATACAATCCTGTCTCGGAGGTCTACAGACAATTCCTTGGACTTCATGGCTTGGTTTGTGCTCTGACATGCACTGATAACTGTGGGACCTTCTATAGACAGGTGTGTGCCTTTCCAAATCATGTCCAATCACCTGAATTTACCACAGGTGGTCTCCAAACAAGTTGTAGAAACATCTCAAGGATGATCAGTGGAAACAGGAGGAACCTGAGCTCAATTCTGAGTGTCATGGCAAAGGCTGTGACTACTTATGTACATGGAAATTAGTTTTCATTTTTTATTTTTAATAAATTTGAAAAGATTGCAAACAAACTTTTTTCACATTGTCGTTATGGGGTATTGTTTGTAGAATTTTGAGGAAAATAATGAATTTAATAAATTTTGGAAGAAGGCTGTAACATAACAAAATGTGGAAAAAAGTGAAGCGCTGTCAATACTTTCCATGACCAGTGTAGCCTAGATAATACCCCCCAGGCTGATATAACCTTATACTACCCCTTAATTAACCTTTAAATAAGAGACCACACCATCTTGTGGAGTAAATGGCCGCAACGGCCTTTTATTAAACGTAAACTCCAATTAAACTCAGATATAAATACCAATACCTATAACACATATAAACACCTAACCATCAGTTACACCCTGTTTGTTGGTCAGTGACGGAGCGAAGTACTAAACGTACATATAATTCTCGGTATATATATATATGTAACCACCAGGGGGCACTGCGGGATTTTCCGTAACCAACTGGCCTCCACCTGTACCGCCCGGAGACAAACACCTTTCCCGCAGTGCACAAAGAGTAATCATCAAATAAATTTGATGTACTACACCGGAGGGGCCATCTAATGATGAGCCCCCCACAGGAGGGGCCATCTAATGATGAGCCCCCCACACACCGGAGGGGCCATCTAATGATGAGCCCCCCACACACCGGAGGGGCCATCTAATGATGAGCCCCCCACACACCGGAGGGGCCATCTAATGATGAGCCCCCCACACACTTACCACCTCCATAACTGCTACCGTCACTGACCAAACAAACAAACACCGCCAACTCCTTGCTGTCATGACGCCAACGCTGTTCCTGCACCTGAAATGACAACAAAAAACATTAACACCTCCAAAATATCGCCTTACATTAGGGAGGGTGGGTGGGAAAACTGCCTCCTCTTGTGCTGCCACCTTCCCGACTGAAGCCTTTAGACCGGCCCCCCCTTTATATACGGCCACTCCCCCCGCTTGTTACAGGGCCAGCCCTGCCTGGCCACACCTCTTTTCATCCTCCCTGTGTGTCACTAGACACACTGTCATGTCCGGCCCTCTACTACCATTGCCCTGCGGTCCATTCTCGTTCCGGGCCTCTCTTGACCAGTGTAGCCTAGATAATACCCCCCAGGCTGATATAACCTTATACTACCCCTTAATTAACCTTTAAATAAGAGACCACACCATCTTGTGGAGTAAATGGCCGCAACGGCCTTTTATTAAACGTAAACTCCAATTAAACTCAGATATAAATACCAATACCTATAACACATATAAACACCTAACCATCAGTTACACCCTGTTTGTTGGTCAGTGACGGAGCGAAGTACTAAACGTACATATAATTCTCGGTATATATATATATGTAACCACCAGGGGGCACTGCGGGATTTTCCGTAACCAACTGGCCTCCACCTGTACCGCCCGGAGACAAACACCTTTCCCGCAGTGCACAAAGAGTAATCATCAAATAAATTTGATGTACTACACCGGAGGGGCCATCTAATGATGAGCCCCCCACAGGAGGGGCCATCTAATGATGAGCCCCCCACACACCGGAGGGGCCATCTAATGATGAGCCCCCCACACACCGGAGGGGCCATCTAATGATGAGCCCCCCACACACCGGAGGGGCCATCTAATGATGAGCCCCCCACACACTTACCACCTCCATAACTGCTACCGTCACTGACCAAACAAACAAACACCGCCATAGCCTGAAAGGTTGACACCTCATCCTTGAAGGCACCTCCACACCCGCAGGGCCGACTGAATCCCCTCCTGCAAACCCAAAGACCAAAGGACAATGCCCACATTTGTTAAATGGACCCTTTCTCCCATCCAAAGCCCACGTTCGTCCTCAGCTCCCTGTGACGCAAATCACAACCCCCTTTGCCCAGACTGACCATACTATCAACGTATCCGGGAATGTCACCCACAGGTCGGTCATAACCGCTTCTATGTCCACAATCAGGACCCTGATTGTCCGAAACTCATATTTCGCCACCACCACCTTAGATGCCCTTTACCTCAAGTGGCCTATCCACCCTGCCACTCGCTCAACCTCTGGGACCACCCTGCCCCACATCCTTCCTGGTCTACCCAACCACTGTATGGTCGTCTCCCTACCAGACATACCCAACTACCTCCCACCTGGTTCCGCGTCCCCCCTCCGAGCCTCCCAACACACACATGACTGTCAGAACTTCCAGACGAGGCGTAGTAGCCCTCCTTCTGAAATGACAAACATATTGTAATTGACAGGTACCATCTCTAACTCCTCTTAACAGGTACCAGGTACTAAACAGGCAGATATTCGTAGCAAAATGCACTCCTCCTACCTGTATATATACATATATATATAAATATATACATACATATACATATATATATATATATATATATATATATATCTCAATACATATATATATTTCTTTATTTATTTATATATCCAGACCCCCTGAAGCCACCTCTAGGCTTGGAATCGCTTAGATTCCCCTCTCCCCCTCCGTCGCACATCCACCTCATCCAGCCCGAACCTAGCGGCCTCCGTGGGCCGCCCCAATCCGGAAGGAGTGTGAGGCGTAGGCGGACTCTCCATCCCCCCAAACATTTCCGAAAAACCGTGTCCCTTTTAGCCATCATCAACACACCAACACCCTGCTGTCGTATACGACAACCACTTCCAACCCTAATCAACCTGCCCCCGTTTTGTTTTTTTTTTTTTTTTTTTTTTTTGTTTTTTTTTAAACTGTCCCACTAAAGCTACTCAATTCTCCAACGTCATTGTCCGCCTCATGTCCCTCGTCCTAGGATCCTTACAGTATCCCTTAATGGCCTGTTTTCCCAACACACCTTCGACCAAACCCCCCCCTTTCCCCTTTTTATTTTTTTTTTATTTTTTTTTATTTTTTTTTTTTAACTTGAGACCACAAAGGCCAACCCCGCCAACTTCGGTATTGTGGACGATGCCGACTGCTTGCCTTCCATGTTCCTGGATACAAAATACAACCAGGAGCCGACTGAAGGCTCACCCCCCCAACCTCCGCCCATTTCAACAACACCATTGAATTCTCTATCCCCGGAATCTGCACCGCATAGACAAACCCTGTTTTACTCACAATCAGCTCAACCCCAACCGTCGCATCAACCAAATGCCAGGTTGCGAAAAACACCGACCCGCTATTGCTGACCTGCACCACCCCTTGTATCACAGTTACCTCTCAATTTTAATATTGCGGGAGTGCTCCCTCTATTACCATACAAGTACCACTGGAAAAAATTCCAGGCGCGCAAACTTACGAGGAAACCCAGCACCACCCCCGTCTGTGGCCTCAGCTCACCTTCCCTAACCCTTGGAATTACCCCCGCATCCAGTAGCTCCTGCGTCGTCCCCAACCAACTCCACCGTGAAGTTGCTCACCAGGCCCGACCTCCAAACCAACCTCCTGTAAAACTCAGCCCAAATTGTATACCATACCTGGGGTCATCCCTGTGTTCCCCTACAAACGGTGCCCTTCACCCCTGCCGCGGCCGGCAACATCCGCCAACCAAAATTCCTCCCCATAGGAATGATCTTGCCCGCGAATTTCAATTTTCTTAAGAAAGATGTCCCACGCAGAAAATTCATCCCCCGAATGTATGACGGCTTCATGCCTGTCATATCCCTAACCACCCGTTCTAAAATTAACTATTTGCTTCCATCGGACAACAGGGGTAGAACCACCCATGGGAATCACCGATCAACCTAAAACTGCTCTTGCCACCAACACCCCCGCCCTAACACTGTCCGGACGAACCGGAATTAGCTTAAAATAGGCTCCAACCCTGATACCCATCAGAGCCCCTAGACCGCCTAGCCGCCCCTACCTAACCGACACTTTACCCGACGTGTAATACACCATCCTAGCCTCAGGATCAAATGAGACGTTTCCTACCCCCTTTTGGGAAAGATCAATGGCGTAGCCTACCTAACTTATTCGAATCTTCTTGTGCAACCCCCGCCCCTAGCGGGGACACCCTAATGCAACCAATGGTATGACCTTACGTGGCCCTGCCATTCGCCCAGCGCCTCCCTGATGGCCCCTTTTCCCCTACACCACCTTCGGGGTGCCGTCAGGCCGGTCGCAAGTTGTTAGCAAAAGGGGAATTAACCGTCATCGTGTAAGGAATTCCAAAACACCTTTGAAACCGGCCTTACCGTACCGCCGCAACCCTGTCTGGGTACCCCTGCAGGAAAGCTGCATACTGACTTCCGGCCCCCTGAGTCGTCCCTCTGTTACCGGACTCCCCGGTACGTTTACCTCTTAAGACTCACCTAGCGATTATACGTGTTCCTCCGCACCGCGCGCCTTCGCGCTAACTTACCGGTCCCACCAAAATTTGTAGGATCCAACGTTGGACTGCCAGCACACTCCCCATTTGCTGCCGGCCGGTGATACCGAGGGGTGGACACCTCCAACCCCCCCTAAATTGGCTGCGCTGGCGTGTTCTCACACACCATCGGCCTACACCCAAGACTAACGTCCCCAATAGGTTTCCCCAACGGCGTCCATGTAACAGAACCATCCTGCACATTGCTCGGGGTTCTCTTCTCCAATTACCCCTGCTACCGTGGCGAACACTTACCCTCCATTCGCAAAAGTTCTCGGAATCCAGCGGAACCTCCTCTACTCCTCGTTGTCTTAATTAGTATCCCCCGGCTTCCTCTTTCCAGATTAAACTTCTCTAAGGGCCATACGGAGAAAATCTCCACACATTCCCCTTTTCGCTTTTTCTCCTTCCTTACCGTTCCCAGTGAGAGCCTCGTGGTCCCCGAACCCGACATACCTCGCCTTCCGCTGCACCCACCAACCGCCCGACGACAGCTCTAACTGACGGATCCACAGACCCCTTTTCCGGTGGTACTCACCTTCTCTCCCACTTCTTCCTTGAGGGCGATTTACCATGCTGGAGACGGATCACTAGTGGCCGCAGGCCCCCTAACTCCTGTAACAGCCGCTCCTTGCCTAAAGCATTCCTCGCCAGAGAATTGACTTGTGAACATCAAGGTGGGGTTCTGAACCAGTGACCTTCATTATTTCTATCCCAGAGTGCTAACCACTACACCACCGCGCTTACCCACGCGTTTGGCCAGTAACCGCCTTCGGCGGCGCTGGAGGCGCAGCCCTGCCCTCCCCACCAGATACCACCCCCCAATAATCTTCGTAAAAAGGCAACATTGAACGCATTAATATGATTAGACTTACCGGCCTGTCTGGGAGTCCCCCCCCCACAGCCGTCGTAACACTCTCCAACGATGCGAGCTGGCCTGTGCTCCTCCTCATCCTCCGACAGTTCACCTTCCTTCTGACCCGCTCACTTCCTCCTGCTGAGACAAAAACGGCAGCCCCCTGTGGAGGGACCCCTGGATGTCATGTGCCTCCGTCCACCCGCAGTAAGCGCCGCTGCTATCAGGCCGTCCCCCCAGCCCACCCAGGCACAAGCAGTTGGGCCGGTCCCGGCACCACTCCTGCCCTGTGACACGTCTGATACTGCCTGGTGGCGTCTGCTCACCCGCTGCGGTGCTAGCCCCGCTGCCGGTCGGTCTCGCTGCAGCCATCAGACTGTTTTCTCGTTTGTCATCCCCCCTCGCTCGTGCAGAGCAGCTGGGGGACCTGTAGCTGAAAAAACCTCCTGGGAGTATTACCCCCCCTTCTGGCTGTGCCTCATTCTGTTGGCGGCTTTCCTCCCCTCGTACCGAGCTCCTGGTGGGGGGTGGGGGGGTGGGGGGGGCGCCCCTGCTGAAGGGGCCTGCTGCTCCCTCCATCCACCCCAACCCTGCTAGTTGCACCCGTCCATGTCTGCCTCTGCCTGATGACCCCTCTGCTCGTTCAGAGCAGCCGGGGATTCCATGTCCCGGGAGTCTCGTCCATCCTAGCCTGGGGATGCGGCGCCGTGAAGGGCCGTGGCCCCGCCTCCTGCATGGGGCCCACGGCGTGCATTCCGCCTGGGCCCCACGGAAGGCTCTGTCTGGGCTCCTTTGCTGGGGGGGGTGAGTGTTCCCCTCTTTTTGGGCTCCCGGTACCCCTGAAAGGCCCCTGCCCGACCCCGCAGCATACCTGCACGCCGGCCCAGCGATCCGGCCGCGTGTGTCCTTCCCGCAGACATCCGGTCCCGCCATGGTCCTCCCGTTCTCCGCTTGCCTCCCGGTCCCGGTTGTAGGCCCGCACGGCCGCGGCCCGGTGTTGTAGACAGTCCGCCTCTCCTGTGGTGGACGCCGCCACCCGTAGCCCTCCACGAGGTCCCGGCCGCCATCTTGAAAAGGGGGAAAACAAGGTCCCGCACGATCTTCCGGTCGTCCGCCTGCATCCCGATCCCAGTTGTAGGCCCGCACGGCCGCGGCCCGGTGTTGCAGTCAGTCCGCCTCTCCTGTGTTGGACGCCGCCGTCAGAAGCCCTCCACGAGGTCCCGGTCGCCATCTTAAAAAGGAAAAAACGAGGAGCAGTGTAAAACTGCCTCCTCTTGTGCTGCCACCTTCCCGACTGAAGCCTTTAGACCGGCCCCCCCTTTATATACGGCCACTCCCCCCGCTTGTTACAGGGCCAGCCCTGCCTGGCCACACCTCTTTTCATCCTCCCTGTGTGTCACTAGACACACTGTCATGTCCGGCCCTCTACTACCATTGCCCTGCGGTCCATTCTCGTTCCGGGCCTCTCTGATGCACTGCATATATATATCAGAACATTTAATTTGTATTTATTTATTTAAATTTATATTCCAATAAAATATTTTAATATAACTATTGTGTTTTTTTTTTCTCTGCATCCCTATAGAGATTTTAGAATATAATAAAATACAAAAAAAAATATATATATATATATATATATATATATATATATATATATATACAAGAAGAGTGTATATTAATGGCCTATCATACACTACTCAGCGCCGGATGCGTCCCCACAGTTCCAAACACAATCAGACTATATCAAATGTATTAATATATTTATATAAATAAATACTGTAAAAAAATATATATATATATAAAATATAAACTAAGCAGCTGTTTAAAATATAGAAATGTAAAAAAATGGATAGTATAAAATTGAACAGTATGTTCAATTAGGCTTGAAAAGCGCTGTTTTAGTATTTTATTTTACAGGAAACATACTGTTCAATTTTATACTATCCATTTTTATATGTATATTTTTATATTTATTTTGTATTTTATTATATTCTAAAATCTCTATAGGGATGCAGAGAGAAACAGACAAAAAAAAAAACACAATAGTTATATTAAAATATTTTATCGGAATATAAATGTAAATAAATAAATAAAAATGTAATTTTCTGATTGGACAGAGTAATGTATGTCACATTCACTATGGTAGAATAATTTACAGGTCCAGGAAGGATCATACAAGTGCAGCAACTGTTACACCACCGTCTCCCTTTATGGCGGGACCCTCCGATCCTCGCACTGAGTGTTTGCAGGAGATCGGCGTGTTTGTTTTTGTGAAATGCTTAGTTACTAAAATGTCAAAGTTCCATATTTAAAAAACAGTCACAGCGCCGCACCAATTTATCACAAGGGTTGGAATACAACGCCCGTGTTATCTTTAATTATTCTTCTGTGACAATTTCATAATGAACAATGATTACAGGACCGGCTCCCCACCCACACAACGTTTTTTTAATCACGCAGCTTCCGCACAGGTTGATTGGACGAGACAAAATTAAAAAATACATTAAAAAAAACTGCTGCTGAAGTAAAAAAGATTTTTGTTTTTCCATGCAATGCTAAATTGTTCATTGTGCACATGATTAAGTCTGAACTCCGGGGCAAGCAGCTAAACAGTCAGATGAAGTTCTTACTGTATATGAGAACTAAAATTTCAGGTTTTGGACAATATACTAACAGTATAGCACTACATCGCTTTTTAATAATTGGTAAGTAGAAGGTTTATGGGATTTTTAAGGGGCATACTGACAAAAAAATTATTTAAAAAATATACATTTTATTAATACATAAAAACAGTGCAATTGTGCAATTGCTGCATTAATTAAGACTCATACAGTACAGTCCTTTAGTGTTCAGCACGATGGTATGGTTCCCAACATGTTTCGTCCTATAATGGGGCTTCCTCAGGGGATGCTGTCCAGTAAATATCAGAGCCTTCCCAGAGTATATTGCAATAAATATTGGTTATTGGTTCAATGGTCAATTAGACACCATAAGACACAACATCGGACTGCAGGCAATCATAGGAGGCATGAAAGGACCAAAGAGTCTAGTCTGAGGACAACTCTTATTGAGGACACTCAGCATTGATTCTGAGATTCCATATGGAGTGTGTGTGTATGTGTCTCCTCGGCTGGAACCCACGAGGAGAGACACACACACTTCATATGGAATCTCAGAGTCCATATGGAATCCATACATGGGCGTCCGCAGGTAGGGGCAAGGGGGGTCAAGTGCCCCCCCCCCCGGCAGGGCCAGCGCTACTTCTAGACAAGTGCACATATCAATCGGGGGCACCGCGCTGCATGTCCCAGGGTATCTGTGTGTATGGGGATGTAATGTATCTGTGTGTATGGGGATGTAATGTATCTGTGTGTATGGGGGTGTAATGTATCTGTGTGTATGGGGGTGTAATGTATCTGGGTGTATGGGGGTGTAATGTATCTGGGTGTATGGGGGTGTAATGTATCTGTGTGTATGGGGGTGTAATGTATCTGTGTGTATGGGGGTGTAATGTATCTGTGTGTATGGGGGGTGTAATGTATCTGTGTGTATGGGGGGTGTAATGTATCTGTGTGTATGGGGGTGTAATGTATCTGTGTGTATGGGGGTGTAATGTATCTGTGTGTATGGGGGTGTAATGTATCTGTGTGTATGGGGGTGTAATGTATCTGTGTGTATGGGGGTGTAATGTATCTGTGTGTATGGGGGTGTAATGTATCTGTGTGTATGGGGGTGTAATGTATCTGTGTATGGGGGTGTAATGTATCTGTTTGTATGGGGTGTAATGTATCTGTGTGTATGGGGGTGTAATGTATCTGTGTGTATGGGGGTGTAATGTATCTGTGTGTATGGGGGTGTAATGTATCTGTGTGTATGGAGGTGTAATGTATCTGTGTGTATGGGGGTGTAATGTATCTGTGTGTATGGGGGTGTAATGTATCTGGGTGTATGTGTACTATGTCTGCAGTCTCTGACCATCTCCTGTACTATGTCTAATGGCATTGTAAAAAAGGGGCGGAGCATGGGTGACCTTAAAAAAAGGCTGGGTCCCTAAGTGGATATCTGCCTGGGGCGGGGCAAATGCTCAAAACGTAAAGGGATATAATCTCATCCCTCACAGTTATCACCACTTGCCCCACCCTAATAGATTGTAAACTATTATGAACCGGGGCTTCTTAACACTTGTACTTTATTTTAACTGTACTGCCTTCCTTTATGTCTTAAATGCTGTATAATAATAATAAATAATAATAATATTAAAGCAATGAATGTGACATTCGCAAAAGCATTTACTGAAGGTAACACAATCAGCCATTCAAACACGTGTAACAGAAAGATTCACCTGTTTGGTGAATGTTTGGTGAATGTTACTTTTGCTCCTTTATAAATATACTTCAAAGTTCTTTTTTTTTCTAGTTCTGCACAGAGTAAGGGAGGGTTAAAACCCTGTCAGGTTTTATTCTGCTTTCTAAGTCCTGCGGGAGGGACATTTATCTTCACTTCCTGTCTCTGAAAAACACAACAGGAAATGAAAGGAAATCTCTCCAAAGTTGGGGGACATTTGATCAGAGCAGCAGCACTCTACACTCCACCTAGTGGCTGATAAAGAATATTTCCCAAGTGGAGCACACTACCAGCTGATACTAGCCGGCGACTTGTGCCTATCCTTTGGGCAACTACATCAGGCGCCTATGCCAATCAAACTACTGAGAGGCTTTTTTTTGCGCTGACTCTTCTTACTTGATCATGGCGCCAGCACCAACCTGATCTCCATTGAAGAACTCTGGAGGTATAAATGTATAATGGATCTTTTCTAAAGCTGGCCATACACTGAGCAAATTGTGGAAATTTTTTGGTGAAATTTTAGGTCAGCTCAAAAAAAGAAACAAAAAAAACAAACTTCTTCCATTTATGGATGATGGAGGCCACTGTGCTCATTGGGACCTTCAATGCTGCAGAAATGTTTCTGTACCCTTCCCCCGATCTGTGCCTCCATACAATCCTGTCTTGGAGGTCTACAGACAATTCCTTGGACTTCATGGCTTGGTTTGAGATTTGCTTATCTCAAAGTTCTATTAAGTCCCCTTGGGCGTTGGGGTGGCTTAAGGGTTGAGGTTCCTGATGGCGAGAATCTTAAGGCACTTTGGGCACTGTTGGCATAAGGGTGGACAGTCATGGAGGCAAGAGGCTTAAGCCCTGCTTTGGCGCTGGGGGCTCTAGGGTGGACTGTCCCGCAGAAAAGGGGCTTGAGTCTCCCTCAGGACTTGAAGGCATAAGGGCGTAGGTTCCTGGAGGCAAGAGGCTTAAGGCCCCTTTGGCACTGGGGGCCTAAGTTCATAAGTTCCTGGAGGCAGGAGGCTTAGGTGCCCCTTAGGTGCTGGGGGCTTAAGGGTGGACTGTCCTGCAGAAAATGGACTTAAGTCCCCCTCAGGCACTGCAGGCTTAAGAATGTAGGTTCCTGGAGGTGGAAGGCTTAAATTCCTATTCGACATTATGGGCTTAAGGGAAGGAGGCGAAAGGCTTAAGTCCACTTAGGCGCTGGGAGGTAATGGTGGATGGTCGTGGAGGCGGGAGGTTTAAGTCCCCTTGGGCGCTAGGGGCTTCAGGGTGGACTGTCCTGCAGAAAAGGGTCTTGAGTCTCCCTCAGGCCTTGGTGGCATAAGGGCATAGGTTCCTGGAGGCAAAAGGCTTATGGCCCCTTTGGCACTGGGGGGTTAAGTTCGTAGGTTCCTGCAGGCTGGAGGCTTAAGTCCCCTTAGGCATTGGGGGGATTAATGGCAGACGGTCATTGAGGTGAGAGGCTTAAATCCCCCTTAGGCGCTGGGGGCTTAAGGGTGAACTGTCTTGCAGAAAATGGGCTTGAGTCCCCCCTCAGGCACTGGAGGCTTAAGGGTGTAGGTTCCTAGAGGTGAGAGGCTTAAATTCCCTTAGACATTGTGGGCTTAAGGGCACACAGACCAGGAGGCGAGAGGCTTAAGTCCCCTTAGGCGCTGGGAGCTAATGGTGGACGGTCATGAAGGCGGGAGGTTTAAGTCCTCTTGGGCTCTGGAAGCTTAAGGGCGGATGTTCCTGGAGGTCTGAGGCCTAAACCCTTAGACAATGGGGGTTTAAGATACAATGTATTATATATTATGTTCTATTAATATATTGTATCTATCCTGAAGTATAGTAATATATTATATTATTATAGTTATGGCTTATGTCTCTTTCAAGCTTTGACACATGTTCCCCAGGACAGTTTGGCGCACTCAACTAGAAATACATATTTATACTCATTGAAGCCGTCAGCTTGCAATCATGATATCATCCAGATCTCTTCTTCCATTTACCGATGACAGATCCGAAGTGACATCAGCGAAGGTTAAATACATTAATGAAATTGCTCCTCTCCAGAGATGGCGGAAACTTCATCGCTTTGCTACATAGTAACAGATCTCACGATCCGATATTTTCCCTGCGCTGTTGTAATCGTGTTTTCTCTTTAAATACGTCGGCCAGCTACGTCAGCATATTCCAACGCGCGTTGTGTGGATTTTCCGTCCAGAAAATGAAACACTCCTTTAACAGCGTCCCAAAAAAACTTTTCATCCCGTGTTCTGCGAGAGACCAAAGAGAGGGGCCCAGCCTGTTTGCAGGAAAAGGAATTTTTTTTTTCTTTGTAACTTAAATATATTCACCACGTTCCACATTTTGAAGGAATTCCAAACATACCAGGGCGGAATTTATGCTTTCTGAAACAGCCAAGCCAATAACGTGAACACCTGCCCAGGAAAGGGCCACTTCCCACTGTGTCCGTCCTCAAAGGCTCGCTCGGATTTTCTTTCCTGGCTTTTTTTTTGTTATTTTTTTGTTTAGACTTTATTATCTTTCGAAACTTTTTATGAACTTCAAGGAACCTCCACCCTAGAATCTGTAATGAGTCTGTGAGTGAAGGATGATGGGGGAAGGCTGGAGAAGCTTTACTCTTAATCTTTTCAGGCTTGGTGTCTGACTGGGTGTTGGTTAGCATCTCAGCCTGGGTTCAGGAACATGGAGTTTTTATATTCCCATTTTTCGATGAGTGAAGAGATTTCCTTATAAATGCACACTGGTTGGTGAAGGTATATCTAAAACTAAAAGATATGTTTTTTCCTTTTGGACATAGGCTTCATTTATTTATTATTACTGTATATACTCGAGTATAAGCCGACCCGAATATAAGCAGAGGCACTTAAAGCGGAGTTCCACCCTAAAGTGGAACTTCCGCTTATCGGATTCCTCCCCCCCTCCGGTGCCACAATTGGCACCTTTCAGGGGGGAGGGGGGGTACAGATACCTGTATAATACAGGTATCTGCACCCACTTCAGGGACACATTATCCGAGCTGCCCCGCCTCTATCCGAGAATGCCCCGTTATGTCTTGGGAAACGAGTTCCCAGGACACAGCGGGAACCAATAGAGGCGCGCAGCGCGACTCGCGCATGCGCAGTAGGGAACCGGGCAGTGAAGACGTTGCGTCTTCACTTCCTGATTCCCTGACAGAGGATGGCGGCGGGGCAGCGAGAGACGAGTGATCGCTCGTCATCTTCTGCCGACACCGCTGGAACCTGGAACCACAAAAAACAGGGAAAACTTTTTGACTTGAGTATAAGCCTAGGGTGAGAAATGCGCAGCTACTGTAAGTGGAAAAGAGGGTCAACAATGCCCATTTGCAGCCTCCCTGTGCCCATTTGCAGCCATAGGTCCCAAGAACTTCAAACTTGGTAGTTAAGGGTTCCTAGGTGCCCCCTAGCTGCAGTCTCTGGACCCAAAGGGGCCCGAAATGACATTGCTGCAGATGGACACAGTTGACCAAATTTGGGGCCCTGTATCTCGGGGCCACTTGGTGCTAGGAACCCATTTATTTATAAATGTATTTATTTATTTATAAATAAATTTATAAATAAAATTATTTTATTTATTTATTATATATCTATTATATTATATATTATATATACATATATATATTATATATTATATATATATATTATATATTTATTTATTTATTATATTATATTAAAATTATTTATTTATAAAAAAAAATATTTATATTTATAAATAAATTTATTTATAAATATTTATTTATTTATTTATAAATTTAGAATGTAAGGTCTATGAGCAGGGCCCTCCTGTACCTTTTTGTATTGAACTGTACTGTAATTGTGTTGTCCCCCCATACATTGTAAAGCGCTGCGTAAACTGTTGGCGCTATATAAATCGTGTATAATAATAATAAAAAAAAATAATAATAACCCCCAAATTTGGATATGTTGTAGTGTTGGTTGCACTTGGGGTTCCTAGCACCAAGTGGCCCCGAGATACAGGACATGGGACCCACTTTCCAGGTAATGGAAATATGTCATATGTTATTTATAATCACTGATTCGTCCATTCAACTGTGACACAGAGCCAACGCAATAACACGAGCACACATCAAGGATTCACCTATATGCTGACTGCAGCACTCATGTAGGAGGACGTTTTTTATACTATCTTAACTGAAATCGATTCCAAGGAGTTGTGAGAGCCTTCAGGCAAATTTCCACCATTTTTCTCCTCCTTGACAGACTCCCCAGCCGTGCTCGTAAGCCTCGTACACGCGATCGGACTTTCCGACGGGAAATGTTTACGATGACAGGCTGTTGGTGGAAAATCCAATCGTGTCATCCAACAATTGTTGGATGACAGGTTTTAAATTTTTCCGCGGTCAAATGTCTGTTGTCAGATTTTTCGAGCGTGTGTACACAAGTCCGTCGGACAAAAGTCCAAAGTACAAGCACGCATGCTCGGAAGCAAGGACGAGCCGGAAGAGGTCGGTCTTGTAAACTAGCGCTCGTAATGGAGAATTAACATTCGTGACGCGGCAAATTATGAAATCTCCAAATGCAGCGCACAATTCTCTTCTTCTTTAATGGGATAATAATGAAGCTGCTTTGCTGGTGATACTGATGGAGTTATTGCAAACTAATTTTCAAAGGCCTTTTTTTTCTAGTGATATCAAGAATAATATTATTATTATTATGCTTTTTTTTGTTTTTATTTTTGGGAAAGTTACCACAACACCATTATCACATAGTTTTTAAAATCAAAGATACAACTATGTTGGTGTCCCTTGTTAATTTTACATTGTATTTTTTAAAATGTAACTGCCGACTCCCAAACTATCATTTGAAGTAAAACACATCGCCAAGTATTATTCTACACAATTTTTTTTATTGTGCATTAAAAAAAGAATTAAAATTAGACATGCTATCCGCCATTAGAACTTAAAGTGGTGTTCCACTGTCTTTAACGTATTTTTTTTTGCATAATGACAATCATTACTATATATCAAGATAAAACTCACCTGTTCGTTTTCTAAATAATACTGCATGCCGTTTTCGCCACCAAAACCAAGTTATAAAACAGTCTCCTGACGGTTGTCATCTTGCCTGTGGGCATGTGAAGCCCACAGGCATCCTCTTCCGGGATACGGTGCTGCTGATCGACCAGCATGCACCGCCCCTTCTTTCCACGATCTCGCGCATGCGCAGTAATGCGCTGTGGCGGCGCTGCAAAGTATACAGGTTGCCATAACAAAGGGCGGCGGTGTCGGAAGTGCCCGCCCTGTTGTTATGGCAACCTAGCCCTCGGCGCTGCTCAAAGACTCCTGTGAAACGGTGACACACATCTCCCAGGAGCCTTAGCGAGCCGGGCCGCCGAGGGAAGTGATGTGTTTAGCCCGGGCAAATGGAAGAGGCAGATTTCGTGGGACCACCTAGCAACAGGGAGAAATAGGTAAGTGACATTTTTTTTTTTATCCAATTATTTTTTATTAGCTGATTTGATGCACATCTAAATAAAGTTGTCATTTTGGGGGAAACACCACTTTAACCACTTCAGCCCCGGACCAATTGGCAGCCAAAGGACCAGGCCCCTTTTTTGCGATTCGGCACTGCGTCGCTTTAACTGACAATTGCGCGGTTGTGCGACGTGGATCCCAAACAAAATTGGCGTCCTTTTTTTCCCACAAATAGAGCTTTCTTTTAGTGGTATTTGATCGCCCCTGCGGTTTTTATTTTTTGCGCTATAAACAAAAATAGAGCGACAATTTTGAAAAAAATGCAATATTTTTCGCTTTTTGCTATAATAAATATCCCCAAAAAATATATAAAAAAAAAAATTTTTCCTCAGTTTAGGCCGATACGTATTCTTCTACATATTTTTGGTAAAAAAAATCGCAATTAGCGATTATTGATTGGTTTGCGCAAAAGTTATAGAGTTTACAAAATAGGGGATAGTTTTATAGCATTTTTATGAATATTTTTTTTTTTACTAGTAATGGTGGCGATCAGCAATTTTTATTGTGACTGCGACATTATGGCGGACACATCGGACATTTTTGACACATTTTTGGGACCATTGTCATTTATACAGCAATCAGTGCTATTTAAATGCATTGATTCCTGTATAAATGACACATGCAGTGAAAGAGTTAACCACTAGGGGGAGGGGAGGGGTTATGGGCTGTGACGTGTGTGTGTTTTTTTACATTAGGGGGCGGGGCTGACGTCTGACGTCATTGATCGGCTTTCCCGATGACAGGGAACAGCCGATCAATGACAGGCAGTGTAGGAAGCTGGCGGCGCGCGCGCGACCCATGGCCAGGCAATTAAAGGGCCACGTTCCCGTACGTGATTTTGTCTGGCCATGCCATTCTGCTGACGTATATATGCAGTGGGCGGTCGGGAAGCGGTTAACCAAAAAGTGCATTCTATGCATCTAAAAATATAGAAAATATACCAAATCAAATCATTATTATTCAACCAAAAAAATAATGTCGAAGCAATAACTCCAAGGCCAATAATAAATAACACGTTAGCTCCTCCGATTCCGCAACATGTCCGGTTGACGAACGGCCGTTCAGAAATGAACGGAAAAGCACTAAATGAAAAGTGCGAAAAGAAAAACGCGAATAAACCCTCACCAAACTTCTACTAACACGAAATTAGCAGAAGGAGCCCAAAGGGTGGCGCTAAAGAGCTGAAAAACCATGTAGTACGTCACTACGTTCGTGATTGTTGGCCAACAATTGTGTGGCCGTGTGTATGCAAGACAAGTTTGGGCCAATGCCGTTGGGACAAAAGTCTGCGGTTTTGTTGGCCAACAATCTGATCGTGTATATGAGGCGTAAAGTGATGTGTCATACCTTTCAACGATTGGACTGTGCTACTTATTGAGACGTCTATAGTAAGGATGGGCCCGGTGCTCGATGCGAACCCACGTTCGCATCGAGCACCGGGCGTTCGCTCGCTCGGCGAGCCCAGAACTATTTTGGCCGCTCGCATCACGTTCGTGTGATGCGAGCGGCCCCGCAATGCATTGCGGCCGGCGCGGCCGACGCAGTGCATTGCTGGCTGATGATTGGCCAAGCATGCACTGTGACCCCGCATGCTTGGCCAATCACAGCCCCGGAAACTCGAAGAGCCATAATTGGCTACAGGCAGGACGCCTGTAGCCAATTACAGCTCAGGGGCTGTAGTACACGCCCCCCCCTATAAAACGCCGCCACGCCGTCTGCGCCGGTCACATGCTGTTCCGGCGCAGATTGAGCAGGCTGTTTCTGTGACACTCTGCTGCATTTAGATAGTTAGAGAGATTCACTTACAGAGATTGAGTTAGATAGATTCAGTTACAAAGATTGATTGACAAAGAGGGGCTTGTAGTGTGCTCGTGGCAGGCAGGCAGAGCTCCTATATTTTGTTACCAGAAGCACCTATAGGACTTGTAGTGTGTTAGTGGCAGGCAGGCAGAGCTCCTATATTTTGTTACCAGAAGCACCTATAGGACTTGAAGTGTGTTAGTCCCATTACACACAGAGCTCTATTTTTTGTTCCCAGAAGCACCTATAGGATTTGAAGTGTGTTAGTGGCATTACACACACAGAGCTATATTTTGTTCCCAGAAGCACCTATAGGACTTGAAGTGTGTTAGTCCCATTACACACACAGAGCTATATTTTCTTCCCAGAAGCACCTATAGGACTTGAAGTGTGTTAGTCCCATCACACACACAGAGCTATATTTTCTTCCCAGAAGCACCTATAGGACTTGAAGTGTGTTAGTCCCATCACACACACAGAGCTATATTTTGTTCCCAGAAGCACCTATAGGACTTGAAGTGTGTTAGTCCCATTACACACACAGAGCTATATTTTGTTCCCAGAAGCACCTATAGGACTTGAAGTGTGTTAGTCCCATTACACACACAGAGCTATATTTTCTTCCCAGAAGCACCTATAGGACTTGAAGTGTGTTAGTCCCATCACACACACAGAGCTATATTTTGTTCCCAGAAGCACCTATAGGACTTGAAGTGTGTTAGTCCCATCACACACACAGAGCTATATTTTGTTCCCAGAAGCACCTATAGGATTTGAAGTGTGTTAGTCCCATTACACACACAGAGCTATATTTTCTTCCCAGAAGCACCTATAGGACTTGAAGTGTGTTAGTCCCATCACACACACAGAGCTATATTTTGTTCCCAGAAGCACCTATAGGACTTGAAGTGTGTTAGTCCCATTACACACACAGAGCTATATTTTGTTCCCAGCAGCACCTATAGGACTTGAAGTGTGTTAGTCCCATTACACACACAGAGCTATATTTTCTTCCCAGAAGCACCTATAGGACTTGAAGTGTGTTAGTCCCATCACACACACAGAGCTATATTTTCTTCCCAGAAGCACCTATAGGACTTGAAGTGTGTTAGTCCCATTACACACACAGAGCTATATTTTCTTCCCAGAAGCACCTATAGGACTTGAAGTGTGTTAGTCCCATCACACACACAGAGCTATATTTTGTTCCCAGAAGCACCTATAGGACTTGAAGTGTGTTAGTCCCATCACACACACAGAGCTATATTTTCTTCCCAGAAGCACCTATAGGACTTGAAGTGTGTTAGTCCCATCACACACACACAGAGCTATATTTTCTTCCCAGAAGCACCTATAGGACTTGAAGTGTGTTAGTCCCATCACACACACAGAGCTATATTTTCTTCCCAGAAGCACCTATAGGACTTGAAGTGTGTTAGTCCCATCACACACACAGAGCTATATTTTCTTCCCAGAAGCACCTATAGGACTTGAAGTGTGTTAGTCCCATTACACACACAGAGCTATATTTTCTTCCCAGAAGCACCTATAGGACTTGAAGTGTGTTAGTCCCATCACACACACAGAGCTATATTTTGTTCCCAGAAGCACCTATAGGACTTGAAGTGTGTTAGTCCCATTACACACACAGAGCTCCTATATATTCTTCTCAGCAGCACCCACAGGACTTCTAGTGTGTTAGTGGCATCACACAGAGCTCCTCTATTTTCTTTGCATAAGCACCCACAGGACTTCTAGTGTGTTAGTGGCATCACACAGAGCTCCTCTATTTTCTTTGCAGAAGCACCCATAGGACTTCTAGTGTGTTAGTGGCATCACACAGAGCTCCTATATATTCTTCTCAGCAGCACCCACAGGACTTCTAGTGTGTTAGTGGCATCACACAGAGCTCCTATATATTCTTCTCAGCAGCACCCACAGGACTTCTAGTGTGTTAGTGGCATCACACAGAGCTCCTCTATTTTCTTTGCATAAGCACCCACAGGACTTCTAGTGTGTTAGTGGCATCACACAGAGCTCCTATATATTCTTCTCAGCAGCACCCACAGGACTTCTAGTGTGTTAGTGGCATCACACAGAGCTCCTCTATTTTCTTTGCATAAGCACCCACAGGACTTCTAGTGTGTTAGTGGCATCACACAGAGCTCCTCTATTTTCTTTGCATAAGCACCCACAGGACTTCTAGTGTGTTAGTGGCATCACACAGAGCTCCTCTATTTTCTTTGCAGAAGCACCCATAGGACTTCTAGTGTGTTAGTGGCATCACACAGAGCTCCTATATATTCTTCTCAGCAGCACCCACAGGACTTCTAGTGTGTTAGTGGCATCACACAGAGCTCCTATATATTCTTCTCAGCAGCACCCACAGGACTTCTAGTGTGTTAGTGGCATCACACAGAGCTCCTATATATTCTTCTCAGCAGCACCCACAGGACTTCTAGTGTGTTAGTGGCATCACACAGAGCTCCTCTATTTTCTTTGCAGAAGCACCCATAGGACTTCTAGTGTGTTAGTGGCATCACACAGAGCTCCTCTATTTTCTTTGCATAAGCACCCACAGGACTTCTAGTGTGTTAGTGGCATCACACAGAGCTCCTCTATTTTCTTTGCAGAAGCACCCATAGGACTTCTAGTGTGTTAGTGGCATCACACAGAGCTCCTATATATTCTTCTCAGCAGCACCCACAGGACTTCTAGTGTGTTAGTGGCATCACACAGAGCTCCTATATATTCTTCTCAGCAGCACCCACAGGACTTCTAGTGTGTTAGTGGCATCACACAGAGCTCCTCTATTTTCTTTGCAGAAGCACCCATAGGACTTCTAGTGTGTTAGTGGCATCACACAGAGCTCCTATATTTTCTTCTCAGCAGCACCCACAGGACTACCGACTACAATGGCTGGAAGACCGCCAAGGGGAGGCAGAGCGTGCAGAGCCAAGAACACAGGGCAGGCAGGCTCTGTTTCTAGTGGACGTGGCCGTGGACGTGGACGTGGTCGTGCATCGTCATCAGCACGTGGCCATGGGACACGCGCGTCTTTGTTTTCGGCAGCTGGACATGTGGAGCCGCATCATGCTGAAGGCTTGGTAGAATGGATGACCAAGCCCTCCTCATCCTCCTCATCCTCTCTCACCCAGGCTCAGGGTACTGACAGAGCATCATCAGCCACCCCTTCCCTAGACCCACCATGTCCTCCTGAGGAGTCCCCCGAACTCTTTGAGCACAGTGTTGGGTACATGCTCCAGGAGGATGCCCAACGATTCGAAGGCTCGGATGACGATACCCAGCTTGAGGAATCTGGCAGTACAGTTCCACCAGCTGCAGCTTACTGCCAGGTTTGCTCTAGTGGTGAAGAGGGAGGGGATGATGAGGTCACTGACTCCACGTGGGTGCCTCAAGGGAGAGAGGATGAGGAGGAGGACGAGGAGGAGGAGGATGCGGCGTCACATGTCCAACGAGGCAGGATGCCCCCTGGAGGCCAGGTAGAGGCCAGCACAGCAACTGTACAACACCGCAGAGCTCCGCCTGTGCAGGGCGCTGCCTCTGCACGTTATCAGAAAAGTTCTTTGGTGTGGGCCTTTTTTGAGACGAGTGCAGCAGATCGCACCACTGCTATTTGCAATATTTGTCTCAAGCGTATCTCGCGTGGCCAAAACATCAGCCGCTTGGGCACGACAAGCATGACCAGACATATGGCGACCTGCCATGCAGCTCGTTGGCAGGCACACATAAAAGACCCACACCAAAGAACTAAGCGGACCTCTCCTTGCTCCTCCTCAGCTGGGATCTCCATCCCCACTACACCTTCAGTCCTCTCTGAAAGCTGCTCTGAGAGGACTGAAGGTGTAGAATTCGGTGTGTCACAACCAAGTACTTGCAGTACACCGACGTCCGAATGCAGCAGGCAAATTTCCCTGCCCCAGCTGCTGGACCGTAGAAAGAAGTACACTCCCAGCCATCCACATGCCCAGCGGTTGAATGCTAGCCTTGCTAAATTGCTAGCACTTCAACTGCTGCCTTTTCAGTTGGTAGACTCGGCCCCCTTCCGTGAGTTTGTTCAATGTGCGGTTCCTCAGTGGCAGGTTCCCAAACGCCACTTTTTCTCGCGGAAGGCGATTCCGTCTCTCTACCGGCATGTGGAGGGCAATGTCCATGCCTCGCTGGACAGGGCGGTCAGCGGTAAGGTGCATATTACCGCTGACTCATGGTCCAGCAGGCATGGACAGGGACGGTACCTTTCTTTCACGGCCCATTGGGTCACTCTATTGGCAGCTGGGAGGGATGCAGGACAAGGTGCAGTAGTGTTGGAGGTTGTTCCGCCACCACGCCTCCAAAACGCGACTACTGCTACTGGTTGTGACACACCTCTCTCCTCCACCCCCTCCTCTTCTTCTTCCTCCAGTGCTCTGTCCTTGGAACCAGCGGTGCTCCGTAGGCGTACAAGGGGCTACGCAAGTACGCAGGCAAAAAGATGCCATGCCGTGCTTGCGCTGGTGTGTTTGGGGGACAGGAGCCACACTGGGCCAGAGGTTCTGGCAGCTCTGCAGGGGCAGGCCGAGAGGTGGTTGACGCCACGTCAGCTTAAGCCAGGAATGGTCGTTTCTGACAATGGCACCAACCTCCTCTCCGTCCTGCGACAGGGGCAGCTCACCCATGTGCCCTGCATGGCTCACGTCCTCAACCTGGTGGTGCAGCGGTTCTTGGGCAGGTTCCCAGGCTTACAGGATGTCCTGAGGCAGGCCAGGAAAGTCTGTGTGCATTTCCGCCGATCTTATAATGCCAGTGCTCGGCTGACTGAGCTGCAAAAGGAGCTGAACCTGCCCAAGAACCGCCTAATATCTGACATGCCCACCAGGTGGAACTCAACGTTGGCCATGCTGCAGCGACTGCACACGCAGCAGAGGGCCATCAATGAGTACCTTTGCGACTACGGCACCAGGACAGGGTCAGGGGAGCTTGGTTTTTTTTCCCCACGTCAGTGGAGCATGATCAGGGATGCATGCACTGTCCTCTCACCATTTGAGGAGGCCACGAGGATGGTGAGCAGTGACAGTGCATGCATCAGTGACACTGTCCCTCTTGTCCACCTGTTGGAGCATACGCTGCGTGGGATAATGGACAGGGCACTTGAGGCAGAACAGAGGCAGGAAGAGGAGGACTTCCTTGCCTCTCAAGGCCCCCTTTATCCGGACAGTGTTCCTTCTGTCCCACCCATCACACAGGAAGAGGATGAGGAGGAGGAGGAGGAGGAGGAGGAGGAGGAGGATTGTGTGAGCATGGAGGTGGAGCCTGGCACTCAGCATCAGCAGCAGCAGTCTTTTAGGGATGATGTACAGTCCCAACAAGCCAGTGGACTTGTACGTGGCTGGGAGGAGGTGGCTGGCGATCATGTCATCCTCAGTGACCCAGAAGACTCCGGACCGAATGCCTCAGCTAACCTACGCTGCATGGCCTCCCTGATCCTGCAAAGCCTGCGGAAGGATCCTCGTGTTCTTCGGATCAAGGAGAGGGACCATTACTGGCTGGCCACTCTCCTTGATCCGCGGTACAAGGGTAAGGTTGCGGACCTTATCTTGCCGTCGCAGAGGGAGCAGAGGATGAGACATCTCAGGGAGGCCTTGCAGAAAGGTCTGTGCAACGCGTTCCCAGAAACTGGGAGGCTACAAACTCCTGGTCCTGGGCGACGAGTTGCTGAGGCTTCGGTCAGTGGCAGAAGGAGCGGTGGGGAAGGTGGACGTCTGACCGATGCGTTCAGACAATTTTTTAGTCCGCAGCCCCAAGGTATGATCGGTTCCAGCAACCATCGCCAGCGTCTGATATACATGGTGCAGGAATACCTTGGGGCAAGGTCAGACTTGGACACCTTTCCCACCGAAAATCCTCTGGCTTACTGGGTCCTGAGGATGGATCACTGGCCAGAGCTTGCACAGTATGCAATTGAGCTACTGGCCTGTCCTGCCTCCAGCGTTCTTTCCGAACGCACATTCAGTGCTGCTGGAGGATTTGTGACTGATCATAGGGTGCGCCTGTCCACCGCCTCGGTTGATCGACTGACATTCATCAAAATGAATCAGTCTTGGATCACCACCAGCTACCAGGCACCTGAGGCGGATATAACCGAATAATTTTTAATGTCACATCCCTTCAAGACTGCCTATGCTGATGCTGAGTGACTGTCCTCTTATGTTCACTGACTATCCTCTTCCTCCTCCTCAATGATCCATGCCACCACACCAGTGCCTAAGGCACAATTTTTCAGCCCCTGTTTAACAGGGGCGTGTACTTACAATTTTTAAAAAAAATGCTTCGCAACACGTGTGACTGCTGTGCTCCAAGTACAGTCTCTGTGAGGGCCGTGTTGCAGTGTTGTGGCACCAGCACCAGTGCCTAAGGCACAATTTTTCAGCCCCTGTTTAACAGGGGCGTGTACTTACAATTTTTAAAAAAAATGCTTCGCAACACGTGTGACTGCTGTGCTCCAAGTACAGTCTCTGTGAGGGCCGTGTTGCAGTGTTGTGGCACCAGTGCCTAAGGCACAATTTTTCAGCCCCTGTTTAACAGGGGCGTGTACTTACAATTTTTTAAAAAAATGCTTCGCAACACGTGTGACTGCTGTGCTCCAAGTACAGTATCTGTGAGGGCCGGGTTGCAGTGTTGTGGCACCAGCACCAGTGCCTAAGGCACAATTTTTCAGCCCCTGTTTAACAGGGGCGTGTACTTACAATTTTTTAAAAAAAATGCTTCGCAACACGTGTGACTGCTGTGCTCCAAGTACAGTATCTGTGAGGGCCGGGTTGCAGTGTTGTGGCACCAGCACCAGTGCCTAAGGCACAATTTTTCAGCCCCTGTTTAACAGGGGCGTGTACTTACAATTTTTTAAAAAAATGCTTCGCAACACGTGTGACTGCTGTGCTCCAAGTACAGTCTCTGTGAGGGGTTGCAGTGTTGTGGCACCAGCACCAGTGCCTAAGGCACAATTTTTCAGCCCCTGTTTAACAGGGGCGGGTAATTACAAATCTTGATCTAATAGTTCACAGCAGGGCCCATTCCTGCGCCCACCAAGAGTAACTATGAGGGCCTGCAGTCTTGTGGCAACACCGTCCACCACCACCGCCAAAGGCCCAATTTTTCTGCCCTGTTCATCAGGTGCTTGCAATTACAAATCTTGATCTAATAACTCACAGCAGGGCCCATTCCTGCGCCCACCAAGAGTAACTATGAGGGCCTACAGTCTTGTGGCAACACCGTCCACCACCACCGCCAAAGGCCCAATTTTTCTGCCCTGTTCATCAGGTGCTTGCAATTACAAATCTTGATCTAATAACTCACAGCAGGGCCCATTCCTGCGCCCACCAAGAGTAACTGTGAGAGCTTACAGTCTTGTGGCAAAACCGTCCACCACCCCCAATTTTTCTGCCCTGTTCAACAGGTGCATGCAATTACAAATCTTGATCTATTAACTCACAGCAGGGCCCATTCCTGTGCCCACCAGTCTTGTGGCTACACCAACATCTAATAGGGCAAATTTCTGCAGAGTATATACGCCAGGCCCCTACTTTCAAACATCCAACTTACAAACGACTCCTACTTGCAAATGGAAAGAGAAAACAGGAAGTGAGAGGAAATCTACCCGTAGGAAGGGAAATTCTATCCTGTTAGATTTAATTTGGGAAAAAGGTATCTCCTCTCTACTGATACTTTATCACCAATCCTTGTTTCAATTAAAACCCCACTTTTCCAAAAACATTTGTCATTGGGACGGAAAGTGAGGTGACATGTTCTGAACAGATGTGCAAAGACAGCAAATGTTACATGGGTGATAACCCCTCCCTATGTTCTCCAAAAAGCTTAAAAATAGATTTTTTTGGGATGGAGCTACACTTCATAATGTACCTGTTCAGATTCTACTTAAGATCAAACCTAAAGCCGCAAGTGGTTTTAAATGGCTTCTTTTTTTCCTTTACAAATGTCATTTTGTGCAAGGACAGTTCTAAACACGGGAAACACATGCCACTTCACAGGCATACTTTGGACACCCCCCAGGTACCATATTTAAAGGAAAATGTCACTTTTTTTTTTTCACTTTATGCATCATTAAAATGACTGCTCCCGAAAAAACGTTAGTTTTTAAAAGTTCTTTTTGCATTGATATATGTCCCCTGGGGCAGGACCCGGGTCCCCAAACCTGTTTTATGACATTAACATGCATATTGGCCGTTGTAATTAGCACTTTTGATTTCGAACGTTCGCGTCCATTATAACGTATAGGGTTCGAAAATTCGCGCGAACTTTCGGTCCGTTCGAAGGTTCTGGTTCGAACCGAACCCGGGGGTGTTCGGCTCATCCCTAGTCTATAGTATACCACACTGACAGCAAGTTCTATATATGTATGGATTGAACTATCCTTCATAAACTGAGAGATCATCTCTCCCTTTGTTGCACAGATACCGGCAAAACTGATGCCGCGTACACACGATCAGAATTCTCTTCGGAAAAAGCTCTGATGTTTTTCCCGACGGAATTCTGATGGAATTCCGCTCAAACTGTCTTGCCTACACACGGTCATACCAAATTCCGACCGCCAAGAACGCTGTGACGTACAACACTACGACGAGCCGAGAAAAAATGAAGTTCATTGCTTCCGAGCATGCGTCAAGTTGTTTCCGAGCATGCGTAGGAATTTTGCGCGTCGGAATTGCTACAGACGATCGGAATTTCCGATAGAAACGTTTTCCATCTGAAAAATTGAGAACATGCTCTAAAATTTTTGCTGGCGGAAATTCGGCCAGCAAAATTCCGATGGAGCCTACACACGGTCGCATTTTCCGATGAAAAGATCTCATCGGTCTTTTGCTGGCCGAAATTCCGATCGTGTGTACGCAGCATTAGAGCTCTGTCTATTGGCTACACGCTGTGCATTTCGCATAACCGGTCTTGGAATCCCTATCCCTGTGTGCCTCCACCGCTCTGAGTGATCTGACATGTGCACAATAGAAAAATTCATTTATTTTCGTTTCGTTTCTTTCCTTTCCGTTCCGATTCGTAACGATTCATAATTTTGTAAGTCGTCGGTGTTCGTATTCGTAACGATTCGTATTTTCTAAGAGTTATTTTTTCGTTGATTCGTTTTTCCGTTAGTTTAATTTTTGTTTATTCGAAATTTGGACGCATTTGCATTTTCGTAGATTTAGTTACATTCGTACTTTCGTAACATTGTTTTCGTAGATTCGTAATCGGAGCATAATTCATAATTTTATGTAATGTGTATGCTATTATTACATTGTAAGAGACACGGAAAATTACAAATCGAAAAAAAAAGTTCCGAATTTTTTCGTTCAATCCATTCGAAGCACGTTAAGCAGCGCCATTGTAAGAGACACGGAAAATTACCAATTCAACAAAAAAAAAAGTTACGAATGTACGAATTTTTTCGTTCATTTTGATTTTTCGTTGTTCCTGTTTTCGTTTTTCGGATTTTCTTCTTTCGTAGTTTCGTTGTTTCTAATTTGGTTATTTCGGATTTTCGTTGTTTTTCATATTCGTGCGATTAGATAATTCATTATTCGTTAAAGTTTTTAGCGAATCATTCGTTCATTCGTACGATAACGAATGAACAAATATAACGAATTTTAACGGAAAACGAATAAAAACAAAACGAATTGCACATGTCTAATTATTGCACAAGCCCCAATCACGGACATGCTAGGTGTAGAATGAATTTTGGAGTAGTTAATTGAGAAGCTCCAGTCCTTCCATAGCAGGTTATGCATGTGTGTGCGCATGGGGCCCTGAGTATTGGCGCCATATTGTGACAACATTGTAATTTTATTGTATGTGGTTTTAATTGGGAGTACTGGGGGGGACTTCTCCACCTTTAGGGTGAAAATTTACCCACAGTGGACTAATCCCATTGTTGATACATTAATAAAGTTTCTTTTCGTTTTTTGATACACCGTGGTTGATCCTCATAATTGCTATCTCTTTGGAGACATCCCTTTGTCTCATCATTGTTTTTCTTTTTAACATGGGCGACTGGTAAAAACTTTGAGTAACATATTTGGCACTGTTCCGCAATGCAGAATTGCTGTTTTGGCAATTTAAAAAGAAAAAAAAAAGAACAGGAGAAGGGAGTATCTCCTCCTAAAAGCCTGCCAGCTGCTGTTGTACCACAACATTGAGTTCAATGGGGTCACACTGCAACTGCGAAACAAGCAATGGGTTTTCAGTTGAGGCTCTTTCCTGAAGAGGAAAGAATTATTTCCAGGGTGAGGATATGCCCCCCCCCCCCCTGCCCTGCTACTAGTGCATTATATAGAATTGATGTACTGCCCTGTGCCCATTCTCTGTCCCCTTGCTCCAGCTGCCCATGGTTGGCATTAAGTCCAAACCAGAACAAGAGACTGTAATCCAAACCAGGACAAGAGGCTGGAGTCCAAACCAGAACAAGAGACTGTAATCCAAACCAGGACAAGAGGCTGCAGTCCAAACCAGGACAAGAGGCTGGAGTCCAAACCAGGACAAGAGGCTGGAGTCCAAACCAGGACAAGAGGCTGGAGTCCAAACCAGGACAAGAGGCTGGAGTCCATACCAGGACAAGAAGCTGGAGTCCAAACCAGGACAAGAGGCTGGAGTCCAAATCAGGACAAGAGGCTGGAGTCCAAACCAGGACAAGAGGCTGGAGTCCAAACCCGGACGAGAGGCTGGAGTCCAAACCTGGACGAGAGGCTGGAGTCCAAACCCGGACGAGAGGCTAGAGTCCAAACCCGGACGAGAGGCTGGAGTCCAAACCAGGACAAGAGGCTGGAGTCCAAACCCGGACAAGAGGCTGGAGTCCAAACCAGAAGAAGAGGCTGGAGTCTATACCAGGACAAGAGGCTGGAGTCTATACCAGGACAAGAGGCTGGAGTCTATACCAGGACAAGAGGCTGGAGTCCAAACCAGGACAAGAGGCTGGAGTCCAAACCAGGACAAGAGGCTGGAGTCCAAACCAGGACAAGAGGCTGGAGTCCAAATCAGGACAAGAGGCTGGAGTCCAAACCAGGACAAGAGGCTGGAGTCCAAACCAGGACAAGAGGCTGGAGTCCAAACCAGGACAAGAGGCTGGAGTCCAAACAAGGACAAGAGGCTGGAGTCCAAACCAGGACAAGAGGCTGGAGTCCAAACCAGGACAAGAGGCTGGAGTCCAAACCAGGACAAGAGGCTGGAGTCCAAACCAGGACAAGAGGCTGGAGTCCAAACCAGGACAAGAGGCTGGAGTCCAAACCAGGACAAGAGGCTGGAGTCCAAACCAGGACAAGAGGCTGGAGTCCAAACCAGGACAAGAGGCTGGAGTCCAAACCAGGACAAGAGGCTGGAGTCTATACCAGGACAAGAGGCTGGAGTCTAAACCAGGACAAGAGGCTGGAGTCCAAACCAGGACAAGAGGCTGGAGTCCAAACCAGGACAAGAGGCTGGAGTCCAAACCAGGACAAGAGGCTGGAGTCTATACCAGGACGAGAGGCTGGAGTCCAAACCCGGACAAGAGGCTGGAGTCCAAACCCGGACAAGAGGCTGGAGTCCAAACCAGAAGAAGAGGCTGGAGTCTATACCAGGACAAGAGGCTGGAGTCTATACCAGGACAAGAGGCTGGAGTCCAAACCCGGACAAGAGGCTGGAGTCCAAACCCGGACAAGAGGCTGGAGTCCAAACCAGAAGAAGAGGCTGGAGTCTATACCAGGACAAGAGGCTGGAGTCTATACCAGGACAAGAGGCTGGAGTCTATACCAGGACAAGAGGCTGGAGTCCAAACCAGGACAAGAGGCTGGAGTCCAAACCAGGACAAGAGGCTGGAGTCCAAACCAGGACAAGAGGCTGGAGTCCAAATCAGGACAAGAGGCTGGAGTCCAAACCAGGACAAGAGGCTGGAGTCCAAACCAGGACAAGAGGCTGGAGTCCAAACAAGGACAAGAGGCTGGAGTCCAAACCAGGACAAGAGGCTGGAGTCCAAACCAGGACAAGAGGCTGGAGTCCAAACCAGGACAAGAGGCTGGAGTCCAAACCAGGACAAGAGGCTGGAGTCCAAACCAGGACAAGAGGCTGGAGTCCAAACCAGGACAAGAGGCTGGAGTCCAAACCAGGACAAGAGGCTGGAGTCCAAACCAGGACAAGAGGCTGGAGTCTATACCAGGACAAGAGGCTGGAGTCTAAACCAGGACAAGAGGCTGGAGTCCAAACCAGGACAAGAGGCTGGAGTCCAAACCAGGACAAGAGGCTGGAGTCCAAACCAGGACAAGAGGCTGGAGTCCAAACCAGGACAAGAGGCTGGAGTCCAAACCAGGACAAGAGGCTGGAGTCCAAACCAGGACAAGAGGCTGGAGTCCAAACCAGGACAAGAGGCTGGAGTCTATACCAGGACAAGAGGCTGGAGTCTAAACCAGGACAAGAGGCTGGAGTCCATACCAGGACAAGAGGCTGGAGTCCAAACCAGGACAAGAGGCTGGAGTCTAAACCAGGACAAGAGGCTGGAGTCCAAACCAGGACAAGAGGCTGGAGTACAAACCAGGACAAGAGGCTGGAGTCCATACCAACACAAGAGGCTGGAGTCCATACCAGGACAAGAGGCTGGAGTCCAAACCAGGACAAGAGGCTGGAGTCCAAACCAGGACAAGAGGCTGGAGTCCAAATCAGGACAAGAGGCTGGAGTCCAAACCAGGACAAGAGGCTGGAGTCCAAGCCAGGACAAGAGGCTGGAGTACAAACCAGGACAAGAGGCTGGAGTACAAACCAGGAAAGGAGGCTGGAGTCCATACCAGGACAAGATGCTGGAGTCCATACCAGGACAAGAGGCTGGAGTCCAAACCAGGACAAGAGGCTGGAGTCTATACCAGGACAAGAGGCTGGAGTCTAAACCAGGACAAGAGGCTGGAGTCCAAACCCGGACAAGAGGCTGGAGTCCAAACCAGGACAAGAGGCTGGAGTCCAAACCAGGACAAGAGGCTGGAGTCCAAACCAGGACAAGAGGCTGGAGTCCATACCAGGACAAGAGGCTGGAGTCCATACCAGGACAAGAGGCTGGAGTCCATACCAGGACAAGAGGCTGGAGTCCATACCAGGACAAGAGGCTGGAGTCCATACCAGGACAAGAGGCTGGAGTCCATACCAGGACAAGAGGCTGCAGTCTAAACCAAAAAAAAGATTATATTCCAAACTGGAACAAGAGGCTGGAGTCCAAACTGGAACAAGAGGCTGGAGTCCAAACCAGAACATGAGATTATAGTCCAAACTGGAACAAGAGGCTGGAGTCCAAACTGGAACAAGAGGCTTTAGTCCAAACCAGGACAAGAGACTGTAGTCCAAATCTAAAACAAGGGGCTGAAGTTTTAACCGGAACAAAAGGCTGGAGTCCAAAACAAAACAAGAGGTTGTAGTCCAAACTGGAACAAGAGGCTGGAGTCTAAATCAGAACAAGAGTTTGTAGTCCAAACTGGAACAAGAGACTGTAGTCCAAACTGGAACAAGAGGCTGGAGTCCAAACTGGAACAAGAGGCTGGAGTCCAAACTGGAACAAGAGGCTGGAGTCCAAACTGGAACAAGAGGCTGGAGTCCAAACTGGAACAAGAGGCTGGAGTCTAAATCAGAACAAGAGTTTGTAGTCCAAACTGGAACAAGAGGCTGGAGTCCAAACCAGCACACACGTGAGGATTTGCTGGAACTGGTTGTGATGGAATTCGTATCATTCAAACCTTCAGAACATTAGCAATTCTTTGGGCTTTTCTTGTTTCATGTTGGTGTTAATATAATACTAAATTGATGAAGAGGGAACACAAAAGGCAAAAAAAACTTTGCGGCAGAATGTCTACACGGTGGCATACACGGCTGTAATGTTGTTGTGCAAAATGTAAATTTTTCTTTATATTTGCTGATAAAAGACAAAAGCAGCAACATCCGCTTCCAGAAAGATTCAATGACTATCACAGACACCTCAATATATTCGCCAGATGTGCTATGTTGTCCTCATTACCCAAATCCCGCCGATCAGGGGCCTCCTCATCTCTCTCCACCACGGTTCTCCGCCGTCCTCAGGTTTCAATGTTTTTCCATAGATCCGGGTTTTGTTTCCATAGGTGCTTCTTGTGGATACAAAAAATACATGATTTGCACAAAGGCTTATATAGGCTGTGTATACATTGTGTGCACTGTGTTATCTTCATTAGGTCCATTGTTTGTCAGTGGGAGTTTCAGGAAGCATTGAGAAGACCACCGCACTTCCCCAGACATGGAGATGAGGTGTTACATATGCCACAAATGTTACAGCAGCGAGAGAGAGCTGACTCAATATTCACACAATTCACTTTGGGGTATAAAAGTTCCCCTTTGCAGCTCGAAGAAGAAAAACACAGCAAATGTGTTATAAAATCGAATGTTCCACCGACACCTTACAGTGATACCAAAGTCGAAAAAGTTTTTCCTTTAAAAATACCAAACATGTTATACTTACCTGCTCTGTGCGATAGTTTTGCAAAGAGCAGCCCGGATCCTCCTCTTCTCGGGTCCCTCGCCGGCGCTTCTGGCCCCTCCCTCCTGCCGAGTGCCCCCACAGCAAGCAGCATGCTATGGGGGCACCCGAGCCGAGCCGCTGCTCTGTGTGTCCATTTAGACATGGAACCACAGTTTGGCCCTGCCCCCTCTCTCTTCTTATTGGCTCAATTACTTTGATTGACAGCAGCGGGAGCCAGATGTGCCACGCTCCCATCTCAGCCAATGAAGAGGGAGAGTCCCGGGCAGCCGAGACACTCCTGCAACATTGCTGGATTGAGACGGGCTCAGGTAAGTATTAGGGGGGCTGAGGGGAGCTGCTGCACACGTACCTGTACGTCATTTGGCTTCAAGTGGCTGTACCTGAGTGATGTAGGCATCACCCCGGTACTGTTGTTTAGAGCCAACGGTCGCTCTCTTAAAATTATTACAAGCAGCGGGAGGGTTCCCCCTGGGTTCCCCCCCCCCCACAGCCTTCCGCCACTCGCCCGGGCTCTCCCATCCCACCGGGAGACCCGAGGGACATGCCGGCTGGCTGGAGACCAGAACAAAGCTGTAATCGGCTTTGATCGGGTCTCGGATATGGTAACCCGGAAGTGACGTCATGGCATCACTCCGTTTACTCGGGTGCCAACTGCGCCATATTTAAAAAGTATTTTTAAAAAGTCGCGCCCGCAAATGTAAACAGTGTTCAAACCACACATGTGAGGTATCGGCGCGATCGTTACTCTAAACAGGTATCCGTTACAATTTTTTGTAGAGCCGCCTATGGAGATTTTTAAGTACCGTAGTTTGTCGCCATTCCACAAGGGTGCGCAATTTTAACGACTTGAGGACCGAGACTCTTTTTTGACACTTGTCTACAAGTTAAAATAATTTTTATTTATTTTTTGCTAGAAAATTACTTAGAACCCCCAAACATTATATATTTTTTTCAGACACCCTAGAGAACAAAATTGGGGTCGTTGCAATACTTTGTGTCACACCGTATTTGCGCAGCGGTCTTACAAGCGCAATATTTTGGGAACAAAATATACATTTTTGAGTAAAAAAATAAGACAACAGTAAAGTTAGCCCAATATTTTTATATTGTGAACGATAACGTTACACTCAGTAAATTGATACCCAACATGTCACGCTTCAAAATTGTGCCTGCTCTTGGGATGGCGACAAACTTTGACCCTTAAAAATCTCCATCAGCGACGTTTAAAAATTTCTACAGGTTATCAGTTTTGAGTTACAGAGGAGTTCTAGAGCTAGAATTATTGCTCTCGCTCCAACGATCGCGGTGATACCTTACATTTTTATATGCGGACGCGACTTACATATGTGTTCGCTTCTGCGCGCAAGCTCGGCAGGACGAGGCACTTTAATTATATTTTTTACTTTTTATTTCTTATTTTTACATTGTCCTTTTAAAAAAATGTTTGGGGTCACTTTTATTCCTATTATAAGGAATGTAAATATCCCTTGTAATAGAAAAAAAGCATGACAGGACCTCTTAAATGTGAGATCTGGGGTCAAAAAGACATCAGATCTCATATTTACTCTTAAATGCAGTAAAAAAAAAAAAAATTCCCCTTTAAGACCATTAGGTGGAAGTGTATTTGACATTGCTTCCGCCATTCAATGTTATGGAGCCGAGCTGAGGCCATCCTTCCCTCACTCGGTTCCAGGCCTCTCAGGGGAGAGGACCCGATCGGCTCCGCTGCTACCAACGGCTCCGGTAAGACGACCAGAATGCGGCGGGAAGGGGGCCCTCTTCCGCCCCAAATAAAAGTGATCTTGCGGTGAATCCGCTGCAGAGACCTCTTTTATCCTAAAGCGCATCGCCCGCGGTTTCAGAAAATACCACGGTATTTAGCGTCAAAGTACCGACGTACAATATTAGGTGTTTAAAGCATGATATGTTAGGCATCTATTTATTCAGCGCAACATCATCTTTCACATTATACAAAAACATTGGGTTAACTTTACTGTTTTTTTTTTTTTTTTTTTTTTTAAATTCATCAGGTATGTGGCCCTCGTGACAGATGTGAGACCGAAGTAGTGGGGAGGCCTCCCTTGCACCTCGGGTCCTTGAAGCCTCTGGAGATAGAGACAGAGACTTGGTGGACGCCGAGTGGCACGGGTGCCAGGGGTGCGGAGCACCGTGCAAGCCTTAGTCCGAGATCCGAGCCGAGGTCAAGTCCAGTTTGGCAACAAAGTATAAAAGGATTAATCAGAAGAACAAGCCGGGGTCGGTTTTAATTTGGCAGCTGAGTACAAAAGGGACAAAGAAGTAGAATGGTCAAGGTACAAATCCGAGGTCAATGGCAAGCAGCAATCAAGAGTAGTCAAATAGGTTTCCAGGTCACAAGTTCAGACAGATCACACACTAGCACCAGGAACAAGGGGGGACTGAAGATAATCCAGAAATTTGGCAGTGTCTGGGCTGGGCTTATATAGGGAAGTACTTCCTGTGCGCCTCCTGGGCATTTTCCCACCTTTTTCCATCAGGTTGAGGTCACTTCCTGTGCGCCTCCTGGGCATTTTTCCACCTTTTTCCATCAGGTTGAGGTCACTTCCTGTGCACCTCCTGGGCATTTTCCCACCTTTTTCCATCAGGTTGAGGTCACTTCCTGTGCGCCTCCTGGGCATTTTCCCACCTTTTTCCATCAGGTTGAGGTCACTTCCTGTGCACCTCCTGGGCATTTTCCCACCTTTTTCCATCAGGTTGAGGTCACTTCCTGTGCGCCTCTTGGGCATTTTCCCACCTTTTTCCATCAGGTTGAGGTCACTTCCTGTGCGCCTCCTGGGCATTTTCCCACCTTTTTCCATCAGGTTGAGGTCACTTCCTGTGCGCCTCCTGGGCATTTTCCCACCTTTTTCCATCAGGTTGAGGTCACTTCCTGTGCACCTCCTGGGCATTTTCCCACCTTTTTCCATCAGGTTGAGGTCACTTCCTGTGCGCCTCCTGGGCATTTTCCTGCCTTTTACCATCAGGTCTTCTGAGCAGGTATGGGTTGGCGCACTGAGGCGTCTTTGGTGCATGCTCAGTTGGCACAGATTTCCTCTTGCGGCAACGTGCCATTGGTGCATGCGTAGTAAGCCCTGGACTCCTACAGGCATGTCAGGGGGTCACCTTCACTTAAAGCGGAAGTTCAATTTTTGGGGGGAACTTTAAGATAAAGTTACATAGTTAGTCAGGTTGAAAAAAGACACAAGTCCATCTAGTTCAACCAATAAGATAAAAAAAAACATCTGACTTTATAACCACAACACGGCTACCCTGGAGGCAGCCTACAAGGTTCTCCTCCATTGGTATTGGTTTCCAACCCGTCTTGCCAAATCAAACCCATCATGCTTCAGGGGCTGTGGTCAGCGTGGAGATAAACTTCATATCTGGTGGTCCTGCCCCCGCTTAGTGGGATTTTGGTAAAGGGTGTTTGGTCTTCTGTTCATTCTCTTCCATGTGTCTACCCGCAAAGAAGCCAAGTTGGCCTTACTTCACTATCCGATCCCAGGCCTCTTCTTCTAGCAGCAGAAATTGGCCACCTATTTGTTTATCGCCACCAAGCTTGCAATAGCAAAGGCCTCGGAAAAAGACGGCTGTCTTGTTTGCAGAGGTGAAGAGCATCTTAACAACTCCCATGATTAATTTGAAGATGACTTGTATCCTCCACGACTCCCACGCTAGATTCCTCAAGGTGTGGCGCCTGTGGTGGACTTATGGTCTTCCAACCTTGCACCTGACCAGCCGGGTTCTCTCTAACGGACCTCCTCTGCCCCCGGCCTGGGGGAATCTCTTCCTTCCCTATTCTGCACCTCCTTTTCCTTTTCCTTTTCTGTTTTCCCCTCTCGCCTCTTGTTTGCCTCTTTGCCATCTGGCCTTATCCCTCCCCCTTTTTTTTTTTCTTCCTCCCTTTTTGTTTGTATGAGTTTGGTTTGAGTTTAATTTTCCTAAAATTTTGTGGACTGCTCCACACCCCAGCCCCTGAGCAATTAGCTCAGACACCCTGTCTTGACCCCCCAGGCTTTGGCTGGTGGGTTATTATTGTTCGACAGTTCATTCTACAAAACACAATCTAATGGTGTATTCTTATGTTGCATCATGTTATGCTTACTGCTTATATCCCCTGTGCGGGATTATTACAGCTATATTTGTTTTTCTTATATTTCAACAAAAAATATTGTACCAGAAAATTAAGGCTGGGACAAGGGGTGGGCTAGAGCAGTGTTTCTCAACTCCAGTCCTCAAGGCGCCCCAGCAGGTCATGTTTTCAGGCTTCCCATTATTTTGCACAGGTGATTTGATCAGTTTCACTGCCTTAGTAATTACCACAGCCGTTTCATCTGAGTGTAATCCGGACAACATGACCTGTTGGGGTGCCTTGAGGACTGGAGTTGAGAAACACTGGGCTACAGGGCCAGTCGCCCCAGGCACATCGCTGTCATTCGGGAGGGGGACTTCACGTGGCGAGCCAGGCCCCCCTCCCAAATAAATGCTGCAGATCAGTGGCTGCAAACTAGAGGGCCGCAGCTTCATGTCTGCTCTGACAGCTTCTCCTTTCACACTGTGCTCCAACACACCTACTCTCCACCCCAGACAACCACAGCTGAAAAGAAAAATATACAGTGCATGTTCAACCACCTTCAAGCTGTTAGACAGGAAGAGATTAGTTACATACAAGCAGTGCACACTACCATTGGCAGCTGAAGCAAGCGGGCAGAGAATGGGCAAAGGGCGGCATGTCTACTATACGTCATTCCCTAGCAGCAGGGGAGGGGGGGGGGGGGCTAGTTAAGCTTGTCCCTGTAATGGTCACAATGTACTGCGAAAATTGATATTTTTCCTTCCATTCCTTTTTTTATCTTTACAAAGCCATTATTGGCCACTAGTCCAGTGACGTTTCCTAGGCAGAAATTAGGTCATCAGTCTGCTGCAGGCAAATGGAAGCATTTCCTCAGTCTCCTCTCTACCACTCATCAGACTGCAACATTGTAACTTTGTAGCAAGTTCCATACAGGCAGTCCCTGGGTTACAAACAAGAAAGGTTCTGTAGGTTTGTTCTTAAAGTATTACTAAACCCAGGACTCTGCATTCACTACATCTGGTCTCCCACAGTACACAGAATATGTAAATGCAATTATTTTAGTAAATATAAACTGCTAAATACCTTTTCTCATCAGCAGAATATAGCAGTCTTGTGACTTCTATCAGTGTCTGGTTAAAGCTTGTAGGAGGAGTTTTCATTCTACTCTGGCTGACCTATCAGGATGCAGTACCCCTGACCCTCTGTCTGGAAAGTGCGGATTGGCCCTGTGCTGATAACATGCACTCTCCCAATAAAAATCAAAATACTCTCTAGCAATACACACCAAACTGAGGATGTGCAGATTGACTCCAAGGCTCTGTATTATTTGGAGCAGATGTGTGGTCTGTTTCATTCCGAATTGAAATTTGGACAAATTATTCGTTATTCGGAAATTCAGATGTATCAGGAAATTCATTGTACAGGATCCGACTTTGAGTCTGGTATGAATCTTGGGGGGGGGGACCCCACGCCAAAATAAAATAACATTTTAGAAAAACGGTGACCTCCAAGGGTCTCATATGAGGTAAGGGGAACCACCACATCAAAATTTTTAAAAAAACTGAGTGGGGTCCCCCCAAAATCCATACAAGGCCCTTATCCGAGCATGCAGCCCGGCAGGTCAGGAAAGGGGAGGGGGGACGAATGAGGCCCCCGCACTGGACCTTACCAGGCCACATGCCTTCAACATTAGGGGGTGGGTGCTTTGGGACAGGGGAGGCTCTGCACCCCCCATCCCAAAGCACCTTGTCCCCATGTTGATGGGGAAAAGGGCCTCTTCCCGAAAACCCTGCCTGCTGGTTGTGGGAGTCTGCGGGCAGGGGGCTTATCAGAATATGGAAGCCCCCTTTAACAAGGTGACCCCCAGATCTCGGCTCCCCCCCCATGTAAATAACTATGGGGTATATTGTACCCCTACCCATTCACCCAAAAAAAGTGTAGTGTTACAAAAAAAAACATGAGACAGCTTTGGAAAAGTTCTTTATTAAAAATGAAGAATGTCCCATGTCGTAGCTCTGTGTCTTCTCCCTGTGCTTCTTCTCCTGGTTCTTCTTCCTCCGCTTCTTCTCCTGGTTCTTCTCCCTCAGCTTCTTTTCCTGGTTCTTCTCCCTCCGCTTCTTCTCCAGGTTCTTCTCCCTGTGCTTCTTCTCCTGGTTCTTCTCCCTCAGCTTCTTCTCCTGGTTCTTCTCCCTCAGCTTCTTCTCATGGTTCTTCTCCCTCAGCTTCTTCTCCTGGTTCTTCTCCCTCCGCTTCTTCTCCTGGTTCTTCTCCCTCAGCTTCTTCTCCTGGTTCTTCTCCCTCCGCTTCTTCTCCAGGTTCTTCTCCCTGTGCTTCTTCTCCTGGTTCTTCTCCCTCAGCTTCTTCTCCCGGTTCTTCTCCCGCAGCTTCTTCTCCTGGTTCTTCTCCCTCAGCTTCTTCTCCCGGTTCTTCTCCCTGTGCTTCTTCTCCCGGTTCTTCTCCCTCAGCTTCTTCTCCCGGTTCTTCTCCCTCAGCTTCTTCTCCTGGTTCTTCTCCCTCAGCTTCTTCTCCCGTTTCTTCTCCCTCAGCTTCTTCTCCTGGTTCTTCTCCCTCAGCTTCTTCTCCTGGTTCTTCTCCCTGTGCTTCTTCTCCTGGTTCTTCTCCCTCAGCTTCTTCTCCTGGTTCTTCTCCCTCTGCTTCTTCTCCCGGTTCTTCTCCCTCAGCTTCTTCTCCTGGTTCTTCTCCCTCAGCTTCTTCTCCAGGTTCTTCTCCCTGTGCTTCTACTCCTGGTTCTTCTCCCTCAGCTTCTTCTCCCGGTTCTTCTCCCTCAGCTTCTACTCCTGGTTCTTCTCCCTCAGCTTCTTCTCCTGGTTCTTCTCCCTCAGCTTCTTCTCCTGGTTCTTCTCCCTCCGCTTCTTCTCCTGGTTCTTGTCCCTCAGCTTCTTCTCCTGGTTCTTCTCCCTCCGCTTCTTCTCCAGGTTCTTCTCCCTGTGCTTTTTCTCCTGGTTCTTCTCCCTCAGCTTCTTCTCCCGGTTCTTCTCCCTCAGCTTCTACTCCTGGTTCTTCTCCCTCAGCTTCTTCTCCCTCAGCTTCTTCTCCTGGTTATTCTCCCTCAGCTTCTTCTCCCGGTTCTTCTCCCTCAGCTTCTTCTCCTGGTTCTTCTCCCTCAGCTTCTTCTCCCGGTTCTTCTCCCTCAGCTTCTTCTCCTGGTTCTTCTCCCTCAGCTTCTTCTCCAGGTTCTTCTCCCTGTGCTTCTTCTCCTGGTTCTTCTCCCTCAGCTTCTTCTCCTGGTTCTTCTCCCTCAGCTTCTTCTCCCGGTTCTTCTCCCTCAGCTTCTTCTCCTGGTTCTTCTCCCTCAGCTTCTTCTCCAGGTTCTTCTCCCTGTGCTTCTACTCCTGGTTCTTCTCCCTCAGCTTCTTCTCCCGGTTCTTCTCCCTCAGCTTCTACTCCTGGTTCTTCTCCCTCCGCTTCTTCTCCCGGTTCTTCACCCTCAGCTTCTTTTCCCGGTTCATCTCCCTCTGCTTCTTCTCCCTCCGCTTCTTCTCCCTCCGCCGATGACTTATTCCTCCACCGACCCGGTCTTTCTCCAATGCAGCCTGTTATGTCCAGTCCGGTATCTGCCATTTCTTATATAGCCATGGGGGCGTGGCCATCCGGAGGACATCACATGGAGACCCCACCCCCTCGTGTCACATGTCATGTGTATGTAATTGTATTTTATTATTATCACAGGTCAAATCCAAAGTTGTATCCAAGTTGCACCCATCCAAAGTTGCATCAAAGTTGCACTCCAAAGTCGGCGCAACTTTGGAGTCGTACAAGTGTGAACGGAGCCTTACTGCTTCATAAATACACCCCTAGCAGTTTCCAGATTCCTTTTACCTGTCCGGAATTACTCTTAAAATTCCCAAACAGATTGGATCTCATCGTACGTGACCAGTGTCAGGACCTACGCGGTCCAAGCAAAGAAGCAAATTGCGCCCATTTTTTACGGAAAAACGTGTCTCAAGTGTGAGTGGCTTAGGAAGCCTGCTTGGAAGTTCCTGTGTTATCAATAACCCCCCCCCCCCCCCTGCCATCAATCAGCCCCTGTTCCCCTGTTTCCCTCTCGTTGGGTGGCCAGTTCTCCTCCAGACCAAATAGATATTAGTCAGACTGGTGCTAAGAAAATACTTCCACTAATTAGAGAGGGCCCCGCATGCTCCTCAAAGTGCTGCTTGTTTGTTTATCAGCTACATGTTTGTGTATATAGGCCGGGCTTGGTGAGAGCTCTATGGTAACGCTTCTTCCTCGTAAATCCTACACTAGCTCCATTTTCAATTAGAAAGGGGAAAAAAAAGGGAAGCCCTGTCAAGAGGCAGGTAAAGTCGCCTAACTCGGAAAAGGCCGCAATTTAAGAAATCTTAAACAATACAATATATCACCAAAACTTCACTTTATTTGTTTTATTATTTGTTCATTTTTTAAATTTTTTTTATGAATTCCCCTAAATGATCCAATGGGGTTAATTTACTAAAGGCAAATACACTGTGCAAAGTGCAGTTGCTCCAGAGCTTAGTAAATTAGCAAAATTGTTCTGCCGACTTCCATCATCCAATCATGTGCAAGCAAAAATTCCATTTTTTTTTATATTCCTTGTACGTGATTGGGTACTTTTTTGCAAAGTGCAGCTTTGCCTCATTTACTAAGCTTTGGAGCAACTGCACTTGCACTATTTGCCTTTAATAAATCAACCCCAATGTATCACTAAAACTTGTATTTTTTTTTGTGTTTTTTTAATGAATCCTCCTAAATCACAAAAAGATCATCAAACTGTTATTTGGTTATTTATTTATGAATACATCCTCCTAAATGATACAATGTATCACCAACAACTGTATTTATGTTATTGTATTTTATATTATTTAATTTTTTTATGAATTCTCCTAAATGATGAAATGTATCAAACTTTTATTTATTATTATTTATTTATTATGGTTGAATTGGATGGGCTTGTGTCTTTTTTCAACTTGACTAACTATTTAATTGATATATTTAATAATTAATCATCCAAAATGATCCCAAAACTTGTATTTATTTATTCAATTGTTTATTTAATAATCTTTAATGAATCATCCTCCCCCTCTCCTTCTCCGGGGGTCCAAACAAATGGTCTCTTGTAAGTTCCTAGAGGGCGGGGTCCATGTCATAAAAGGTGGAGACGACACACCAATGTTTTTGGGATCGCTGAATGAGCTGCTTTTAAAAGAAATCTCTGGCTATAGGACATGTTTTTCTCTCTTCCATCATCTTGATTGGTAAATATATATTTTTGTGTGTGATTAAATATATGGGTAAATAAATCAAATGATTATTAAAATGTAAAATAATTCCCCTTTTTTTCTGCAAAGAAAAAAATGCCCCCTTGAAGAAGACCATAATTCGGAGGGTCGAAACGCGTAGGGATTCTATGTGGAAGATTATTCTTTGGCAATTAAATGCTATTTTGCTAAAATTTCCTACAACATGTAATTTCATCTTGATCAATGTTTTTTTTTTTTATTTATTTAATTTGTTTATTTATTTATGTTTTAATGAATCCTCCAAAATGATACTAAAACTTGTATCTTTTTTTATTATTATTATTCATTAATTTAGGAAACCTCCTAAAATGATACAATATATCATCGAAACTGACTGGGCATTGTTCACAAAGTGAAGCTTCACCGCATTCACAAGGCTCTGGGTTAAAAAAAGTGCAACTGCACTTGCAAAGTGCACAGTCTATTTGCCTTTAGTAAATCCGCCCCCAATGTATTTTCAAAATGTAACTCTTAAAAACTTTAAATCTGCAGCTTTCATTAAAATAATCCCTGGTGATCCTGCCATGAAGGTCCTTCTTCAGGCACTTCTTGTTATGGGGGGTGAAAATGGCCTATCCCAATTGTACTTCTGCATGGTCCCCTTGTCACACAAAGCTGGCCGCTTCCGCACACAATAAACAGCCATTGTCCTCTGTTGTCACCATTAGAAAACCCACCATGAGAAATACTATGCAGCCACTATTGGAGAGAAAGTAGAAAGGAAGTGGCTGAAAAGAGGCTGCAGGAGATGGGTAGCAATGAAATGCAACAGAAGACAAAAAAAAAGGGTGAAAACGAGTACTTCAAATTAAAAAAGTAAAATGATCTGTCATACTCAGGGTCAGGGCTGCTGTTAGGAATCACTGGGTCCCTGTACAGCCTACCGGACAGGGCCCCCTCCCTCCTTTTTTTTTTTAAAAACATTTTTTTAACAGCCTTGTTGGGGGGGGGGGGGGGCAGTAATAAAATATCCAGTTGCACTGGACAGTGAATGAATGGGAAGTGCTCTGAGGCTGCCAGTTCATTCACAAACTGAAGCATAGTAAACACAGTTTACTAAAGAATAAACACAGTTTACTATGCTTCATTGATGAATGACACAGTAAGTGATCAGTGCCCATTAGACATGTGCAATTCCTTTTGTTGAGGAATTCGTTTTTTAATGAATTTCGACAAATTCGTTAATTTGGAAAAATCCGAATTACCGAAAACCAGTTTATTTTTCTAAATTTGGAAATTCGAAAATTTGGAAATTCAAAAATTAGAAATTTGCAAATCCGAAAATGCGAAAATCTGAAATAGTAACTAATAACTTAACTATTACTAACTATTACATTTGAAAATGTGAAAATTTGAAAATCCGAAAATAAGAAAGAAAATCCGAAAATTTTAAAAAATAACTAACTAACTAATAATAACTAACTATTAAATTATACGTATTGGAAGCTCCTTTCAAATGTGGCTGTTAGTGAACGTAACGAATACGAAATTTATCCAAAGTTACGAATTATCCGAAATAACAAATGCCGTATCTAAACGAGTAGAATGTAACAAATTAATAATAAATAACCATAATAATAATTAAAAACGTTTTACTATTATTTATTATTATTTTGTTCCGTTGCATTTGTTTAGATGCGGTATTCGTTATTTCGGATAATTTGTAACTTTGCATAAAGTCGTATCCGTTATGTTCACTAACAACCAAATTTGAAAGGAAATTCCAATACCTATTATTTAATAGTTATTATTATTAGTTAGTTATTCTTTCAAATTTTCGGATTTTCTTTCTTATTTTCGTATATATTTAAATTTTCAAATTTATGAATTTTCGAAGCTTCAAATTTAATAGTTAGTAATAGTTAAGTTATTATTTTTTTTTTTTTCATATTTTATTCTTTATTTATTTTTTCCTTCATTCAATAAGGGGAAATACAGAAAACATAAGCACACAATGTTCCATATTTTATAAGAACGGGAAAAAGAAAAAAAAAACAGCAAGTATATAAAGAGAAAAGAACAAAAGATAAGAAGACTTCCTTTTTCATAACTTAATATATCACTTCTCAATTACAACATAATATAAGAGCACATAATTCCCGTTGAACCATTGCCTATTAACACATGTTCCTATTATTTCTGCATGGGGGTCCTAGGGTGAAGTACCCTCCCTTCCCCCCTTATGATCTTACCCTCCCCCTGTTGCATCTCTATTTATCCTCCCCAAACCCCCCTCCCCCCCCCCCCCACGGGGGAAAAAAAAAAGTTAAGTTATTATTAGTTAGTTATTATTTCAGATTTTTTAAATTTTCGGATTTGCAAATTAAAAATTTTTGAATTTTCGAATTTACACATTTCCGAATTTTTCGAATTGTGATCATAATGAATGACCCGAAAAACGAAAAAAAAAAAAAAATGAAATTAAAACTAACACATTTTTCGACAGTGCACATGTCTAGTGCCAATCACTCACTGTGTTCATTCAGGAAAGGAAGGGGCAGGAAAATAGGACATATTTACCGCACACCCTCCCCACTCTCCATCCTGAAACATCCCCCTGTGTGACCACAGCAGCTGCTGGTGGGAGAGGAGAGATGCTGGCAATGCTGCAGGCGAGAGGGGGGGCACACAGAGGGGGCCCGGGCAGCAGGGGGGGTGGGGACGCAGATATCAACCCCACCTGCAGCGCATCCGGTGGAAGAAAAAGGAGGAGAAGCCGGAAGAGTTGCAGTCAGAGCTCAGCAGGTGGCCCTCTTTTGAAGTGATGGGGCCCGGGCCCACTACAGGAGGGCCGGCTGTACTGCCTTATCAGTGGCCCTGCTGAGGGCTTTAGCAAACTAAATGTCAGTTAATGTTCCGTTAAAGTTCACATTTAGGAAAACGCTAAACCTTAAAAATGTTCAATCAGGCCTTTTATCCATCTGTCATCCACATGTTCCCCTTTTTTATTATTTCATTCAATTTAAAAGAGCAAGTAAAAAAAAAAAAAAGATGGATATTTCCTGACCTTTCCTATCACATTTCACTGATCACGGAGAGTCTCAGTATCCAGAGAACAGAAGCAGATCAAAATCTGCAATTAATATTGCCAATATCCTTGCAATGTATACACTGTAATTACCCCGGAGACCTTTTTTTCTTTTCTTTTTTTTTATCAAAAGTGGAGTTTCAATTTACAAAAATTAAAAAGACTCATTATTATTATTAATATTATAATAAACTGGCATCCATTAGCTTCAGCCTTAAGTTGGCGAGCCATTCCACAACCGTCCAAATGCACCTTCAATTTACGATCGCAATATATATTCTGGCTGCGTTCGGCGTAGTAAAGACTAATGGTTCAATCACTCAGCGAGTTCTGTGTTAGTGGAGCAGATTAGGTCACTGCGCGCTTTTAATTCACATTCGCTGCGCCTGCCAATGAAAGTGAGAATGGCAACGTTCGGTTTTAAGGGGAGCCATTTGGGTTTGCTGTGTTCATAAAGGAAAGTTATACGTTTTTATACCGTTCTTTTATAGTATTGTTCGATTTCCCACAAAAGAATCCGCCGACGATAAAGTGCTGTTTATGAAGTCGCTTTTATGATATTCGGCTGCATATGACTGCAGGCCTCCCATTACAGAGCCCCCTATTATGTGGCTCTGCTGTATCACTGTGTTCTTACCAATAATACCTAAATAAACCAATAAATAATGAAATATACATATAAAAAGTGTAAAGAAAATTGAAAACAGAAATCTCCATTGATAAATGTGCTATATATTATTCAAAAGAGTGTGTGTGTGTGTGTGTGTGTGTGTGTATATATATATATATATAATATAATAAAATAATCAGTGGCAGGAATAGTGCCCCATCATGGATGTCATTGGAGGGAATAGTGCCCCATCATTAGTGTCAGTGAGGGGATTAATGCTCCATCATTGGTGTCAATGGGAGGCATTGTGCCCCATCATTGGTGTCAGTAGGAGGAATAGTGCCCCATCATTGGTGTTAGTGAGGGGATTAATGCTCCATCTTTGGTGTCAGTGGCAGGAATTATGCTTCATTGTTGGTGTCAAGAATAATGCCTCAAGGGCAAGATATCGGCAAGCAAAGGGCCACATCCAGGCCCCGGGCCGCAATTTGAAGACCTCTACCCTAACGCCATACAGGTCTTCTGAAATGGAAGTCCCATCAGCAGCACTTTCAATGCCCCCCGGAGGTAAAGGGCAATGCCCACTACTTCTAGTATCTGTGTCACACATTTGTGGAATTTACATTCTTGTGTCATCATCTCAGTGCAGGAAGTAGGTGCTAACCCCTGGATGATGCCCGAACAAAGATGGCGCCATCCTTCTGGGGGAATACATGAGAAGAAGACATTGTCAGGAGGGAGCGCTGGGATCTCTGTGAAAGGTTATAAATACCTGGAAGTGTTAGGCTGACACGTTATATTTTTCATGTACTTTGTTGCGGGTGCTTCGAAGTTCGTTACGCCTCTGGCCAGGACGTTTGTCAAGCAAGCGAGCAAAATAATTGTCAGTTTTTTTATGAAGAATTCCAAATGTGGTTCCTCTTGTGTAAAATATTACCCGGCGGAGGCGACACCTGTCATGTCTGCTGTTATCATTTTCAATTCAGCTTTTAACAAGAAAACAAGTCAATGCAGCCGAATGACTTCTCAGCAAATGGCGCATAAAATATTCAACGGCGCGATTTATAAATAATTCAGAAATCATGGAAAGAAGAGGCGAGAAAGAAGATATTACATGGAAAAGCCTAAAGGGGAACTAAACCCATCCGCAGATCAGACGGAGACCAACATGGCGGCTCCCTTGGCTGTAAAGGAGAGGAGGGTTTAGTTCCCCCTTCATTTTATCTGAGCACCGCAAATGCTTTTTAACCACTTCAGCTCCGGAAGATTTTACCCCCCTTCTTGACCAGTTCCTTTTTTGCTATTCAGCACTGCGCTACTTTAACCACTTTCAGACCGGACCAATTGGCAGCCAAAGGACCAGGCCCCATTTTTGCGATTCGGCACTGCGCCGCTTTAACTGACAATTGCGCGGTCGTGCGACGTGGCTCCCAAACAAAATTGACGTTCTTTTTTTTCCCACAAATAGAGCTTTCTTTTGGTGGTATTTGATCGCCCCTGCGTTTTTTATTTTTTGCGCTATAAACAAAAAAGAGCGACAATTTTGCTATAATAAATATCCCCCAAAAATATATAAAAAAACATTTTTTTCCTCAGTTTAGGCCGATACGTATTCTTCTACATATTTTTGGTAAAAAAAAATCACAATAAGCGATTATTGATTGGTTTGCGCAGAAGTTATAGCGTTTACAAGATAGGGGATAGTTTTATAGCATTTTTATTAATATTTTTTTTTTTTAGTAATGGCGGCGATCAGCGATTTTTATTGTGACTGCGACATTATGGCGGGCACATCGGACATTTTTGACACATTTTTGGGACCATCATTTATACAGAAATCAGTGCTATTTAAATGCATTGATTCCTGTGTAAATGACAGGTCCCAGTTGACTGTGCGGCGCCGAGGGGAGGTGATGTCAGTGCCCGGGCACTGAAGGTGGCAGACTACGAGGGACCCCCTAGCAACAGGCATTTAGAGGTGAGTAAAAAAAATTTTTTTTCAAATTTTTTTTTTTTATGATTTTTAAGCAATTTTTTTTTGGTGGAAACACCACTTTAAGTGGTTAAATAGAGCTTTCTTTTGGTGGTATTTGATCAGCACTAAGTTTTTTTTTTTTTTTTTGTGATATAAAATTTAAAAAGACCAACATTTTTGAAAACAAAATTTATTTTTTCTTACTTTCTGCTATAAAACATAACCAGTGAAAAAAAATCTAATTTCTTCATAAATGTTGGCCAAAATATAAATGTATTTTGCTGCATGTTTTTGATAAAAAAATCACAATAAGTGTATATTGATTGGTTTGTGTGAAAGTTATAGCGTCTACAAATTATGGTATATATACTGTAATTTTTTTTTTATACTACTAATGGCGGTGATCAGCGACTTATGTTGGGACATTGATAGTGTGGCGGTCAATCTGACACTAACTGATGCTGGGGGAACTGACTGAATGCCACTGACATCACCAGTGACACTAATACAGTGATCAGAGATAATACCAGTGGCGGCTGGTGCTCCATTTTTTAGGGGGTGGTGGCAAACAAAACAATTACCCAGCCCCCTCCCTTACCAGCCCCGCTTGCAAGCCCCCACACTTACCCCATCCAGGTCCCGGGCAGCTTTGGCGGCTTCTCCGGCTTCTCCTCCCGGCCGAGTCGGTCACAGGAAGACAATAATGTTGATTCACTATTGTCACAAGTGGGTGGGTTCAGGGCGCTGCGCCCCAAGCCCACTCTTTTTGAAGCCAATTAGAGCCTCCGGCTCTAATCATGTGCTTCACAATAAAAAAAAAAAACCCGTAGAACTCTATGTGTCCGGCACCCTGCATAGAGATTAGGAGGGGAGGCCACTGGATAATAATATACACTGTCATTGTACTAATGACACTGTCTGGGAAGGGGTTAACATCTAGGGTGATCAAGGGGTTAAATATGTGCCTAACAATTAGCCCCCCCGTACACACGGTCGGAAATTCCAATGGAAAATGTCCGATCGGACCATGTTGTCGGAAAATCCGCCCGTGTGTGGGCTCCATCGGACTTTTTCCCGTCGGAATTTCCGACGGAAAAAATTTGAGATCCTGCTCTCAAATTTTTTCCAACAACAAAATCCGATCTGACTTTTTCCGATCGCGTGTAGAGAATTCCGACGGACAAAGTGCCACGCATGCTCAGATCACATTACGAGACCAAAGCTATTGGCTACTAGCCTCTACGTAGCTCCGTTGTACGCAACGAATGTCACCGCATTCGGAATGATCGGATTTTCCGACAACTTTGTCCGACCGCGTGTATGCAACACCAGTGTCGGACAAAATCCGTTGGACAAAATCCGACGGATTTTGTGGTCGGAATTTCCGACCGTGCGTACGGGGGCATTAGACATGTTCATTTCCTCCTCATGTGTCCCTCATTTTGGTCTATTGGCCGTGTATTGTAAAATCTTGGATGAGAACCTTCTCCCTCCAGCCAGAACACTGTAGATGGGTCGTGGATGGGTCTTCCAAAATGACAATGACCCAAAACATTCCACCAAGGCAACTAAGGAGTTGTTCAAGAAGAAGCACATTAAGGTCTAGACATGTGCAATTCGTTTAGTTAACGAATTTGTTTTCCGTTCAAATTCGTTATATTCGTTCATTCGTTATCGTACGAATGAACGAATGGTTTACTAAAAATTCTAACGAATAACGAACTATCGAAAAGAACGAATATGAAAAACAACGAAAATACGAAATAATTAAATTAGAAACAACGAAACTACGAAAGAATGAAAATCCGAAAAACGAAAACAGAAACAACGAAAATACCGAACAAAGTTTCAAAAATAACGAAAATCAAAATGAACGAAAAAAATCGAAATTACGAATATTCGGAAATAGGAAATCAAAACAGCGAAAATACGAAATAACAAAAATTCTGCTGGTCGAGAATTCGAAAGAACGAATGTTAGTTCTGATTCTGAAATATTCCATCCAGAGTCCAGATAGGGTGTGGTTGGGTCGGAGGCTCTGTGTTTTGGTTGATTTTTGAGTTAAGTTCTGACTTGTGAGAGAGAAATTCTTTGTTTCTTAAACATGTAAATAGCATTCACATTACATAAAATTACGAATTATGCTCCGATTATGAATCTACGAAAACAATGTTACGAAAGTACGAATAAATCAATCTAACGAAAGTACGAATGTAACTAAATCTACGAAAATACGAATTTCGAATCAACGAAAATTAGATTAACGGAAATACGAATCTTTTTAAATCAACGAAAATATAGCTCTTCCGAAAATACGAATGCGTCCGAATACGAAATACAACGAAAATACGAATTTCGAATAAACGAAAATTAAACGGAAAAACGAATCAATGAAAAAATAACTCTTACGAAAATACGAACGAGTCCGAATACGAACACCGACGACTTACGAAATTACGAATCGTTACGAATCAATGGAAACGAACAGAAACGAAACAAAACGAAACAAATTTTCCTGTCGCATCATGGCAGCATACACATATGGGTTGTGGCTCCGCCTCCGCAACCTGATAGGACCGCGTAGCTATTAAACCTTGAGAGGGTCCCCGCCCCAGTATTCTCATTTTTTTCCTCACCTGACAAGACCGAAAAACTATCCCCACCAGGGAGTGTCTCAGCATACTGGGTTCATTCTCAGCGACCATCCCGATGGTTCGATGGGCCCAGTGGCACACAAGACCTCTTCAAGTGTCATTTCTAAGACAGTGGAACGGCGTATCAATGTCCCAACCAATTGTGCTCAGAGAGGAAGTGAAACAATCACTCTGGTGGTGGACCAGGCCACACAACCTAATGAAATGCAAGAACATAGTCCTTCTCTCCCAGGAAGTAATCACCTCGGATGCCAGCGGGGAAGGATGGGGAGCACACTATCAACACCTCGCAGTCCAGGGGTGCTGGCCGTTCAGGACACACAATATAGTATCCAACATATTGTAAATGAGGGCGGCATTCAAAGCTCTTCTAGCCTTCAGCCACTTCCTAAGGGGGAAAGAAGTTCTACTAAAGATGGACAATCGAGTAGCAGTCGCCTACATCAACAGGCAAGGAGGTACCAGAAGTCGTTCAATGTTACAGGAAGTCCAGCCAATCTTCGAGTGGGCACAACAGAACCTTTTGGGTCTCCGGGCAGCATACGTGCCAGGAACTCAGAACCAATTAGCCGACACCTTGAGCCGGAGTTTCGTGTCCAACAACAAATGGACTCTGAGTCACCAAGCATTCTCCCTGATAACCAAGACTTGGGGAGTACCAGAGATAGACCTGGCGGCAACTCCATCCAACACGAAGTGTCAAAGGTTCCTATCGAGGGTACCTTTCCCGACAGCAGAAGGTACGGACTGCTTACAACACAGCTGGGACTTCAACCTGGGCTACGTGTTTCCACCGATACCAATTATTCCGAGGCTGCTACTCAGACTCAAGAACTCGGGGTCCACGGTGATAGCGGTCCTTCCCTTCTGGCCGAGACGCCCATGGTTCACGACTCTCCTCCAGCTGAATACAGCGGATCCACTACCGCTGCCCATATCAGCGGATCTATTGTCCCAAGGTCAACTCCTCCATCCATGTCCAGGAAGACTACACCTGACAGCATGGAGATTGAGAGGTCTAGATTCGTAGCACAGGGCTGCTCACAGAAAGTGGTAGACACTCTCCTCCAAGCCAGGAAAGTCACCACCAACAACACCTACAGGAGAATCTGGGAAAAATTCCTCGCGGTCGCACAAACACAAGCATGGGATCCAACATCTCCAACAGTGGCACAGATTCTGGAATTCCTGCAGCGAGGTCTTGACAAGGGTCTTGGGTCAAATACCCTAAAGGTACACGTGTCAGCTTTATCTGCCATGACGGGCGTAAGATGGGCAAGGGAGCCACTCGAGCAATTCCAGAAGGCCTGTCTGAAAATAAGGCCTCCCAGAAAACCTTCCTTCCCGACCTGGGACCTTTCAGTGGTACTGGATGCCCTGTGTCGCGAACCATTCTTTCCAGTTGAAGGAATATCGTTATGGAATCTAACACTAAAAACCACCTTCCTCATAGCAATTACATCAGCTAAAAGAGTTTCGGAGATCCACGCTTTGATGGCCACCGAACCATACTTGACAGTCTACCCAGACAAGATAGTCCTGAAACCATCGGACCGATTCATCCCCAAAGTGGTGTCTTCTTTCCATTTCAATCAGGAAATTTGTCTTCCCGTTCTAACCACGGAACAGGGGAATCCACATCCACTAGACCTAAAAACCAACATCCTGGCATACCTCTCAATGACCAGTGACCTAAGGAAAGCGGAGAATCTCCTAATCATTCCATATGGCCCTAGGAAGGGACAAGCAGCAACATCCCGCACTATTGCAGCGTGGCTGGTAAAAACCATCAGTAGAACCTAAGCTTCCAGTCAAACTCAAGTACCTGAAGGCATAAGGGCACATTCCACAAGGGCAATGGCGACCTCCTGGGCAGCTTTCTGCAAAGTATCCTCGGAAACGATATGCAAGGCAGCCACATGGTCCTCCAAGAGTACCTTTATTACGCACTACAAAGTGGACTCGGCCAGATTGTCCACGGTGGAATTTGGGAGGGCAATTATCTGCTCAAATACCTCAATTCCTTGTAAATAAAATATTTTTGTTCAGACCCACCCAGTTTGGCGAGTTAATCCCCATATGTGTATGCTGCCATGATGCGACAGGAAAACGGAAAATTGTATACTCACCTTTCCGTAATTTTCCTTTCCTGTTGCATCACATGGCAGCATACAATTACCCACCCGTCTGAGGTGAGGTATATAGATACTGAGAATACTGGGGCGGGGACCCTCTCAAGGTTTAATAGCTACGCGGTCCTATCAGGTTGCGGAGGCGGAGCCACAACCCATATGTGTATGCTGCCATGTGATGCAACAGGAAAGGAAAATTACGGAAAGGTGAGTATACAATTTTCCGTTTTTCTATTGTGCACATGTCTATTAAGGTCGTGCAGTGGCCTAGCCAATCTCCAGACCTTAATCCTGTAGAAAATATATGGAGGGAGCTGAAACTTTGCGTTGCCAAGCGAAGGCCAAGAAACCTTCAGGATTTAGAGAAGATCTGAAAAGAAGAGAGGACCAAAATCCCTCCTGAGATGTGCAAACCTGATCACCACCTACAAGAAACGTCTGACCTCTGTGATCACCAACAAGGGTTTCTCCACCAACTACTAAGTCACGTTTTGCTTGGGGATCAAATACTTATTCCACTCACTGAAATGAAACTTCATTTATAGTATTTGTTTTATGTGTTTTTTCTGGATTTTTGGTTGATATTCTGCCTCCATCATATAAAATACACCTATGATAAAAAAATTATAGACCCTTCATTTCTTTGTAAGTGGGCAAAACTTACAAACTCTGCATGGGATCAAATACTTATTCCCCCCCCCCCCACTGTACACTCATCGGCAACTTTATTAGGTACACACCTGTTCAATTGCTTGGTAACACAAATTGCTAATCAGCCAATCCCACGGCAGCAACTCAATGCATTTAGGCATCTAAACGTGGCGAAGACGACTTGCTGAGGTTCAAACCATCAGAATGGGGGAAGAAAGGGGGATTTTAGTGACTTTGAACGTGGCGTGGTTGTTGGTGGCAGACGGGCCGGTCTGAGTATTTCTGGGATTTTCACACACAGCCATCTCTCGGGGGTTTACAGAGAATGGTGGAAAAAAGAGAAAATATCCAGCGAGCGGCAGTTGTGCGGAGGAAAATGCCTTATTGCCAGAGGAGAATGGGCAGACTGGTTCCAGATGATAGAAAGGCAACAGTAACTCAAATAACCCCCTCGTTACACCCAAGAAATTCAGAATACCATCTCTGAACACACAACACATCAAACCTTGAAGCAGATGGGCTACAGCAGTAGAAGACCACACCGGGTGCCACTCCTCTCAGCTAAGAACAGGAAACTGAGGCTACAATTCTCACAGGATCACCAACATTGGACAATAGAAGATTGGAAAAATGTTGCCTGGTCTGATGAGTCTCGATTTCAGCTGCAACATTCAGATTGTAGGGTCAGAATTTGGTGTAAGCAACATGAAAGCATGGATCCATCCTGCCTTGTATCACCGGTTCAGGCTGGTGGTGGTGGTGGTGTAATGGTGGGGGGGGGGGGGGGGTATTTTCTTGGCACACTTTGGGCCCCTTAGTACCAATTGAGCATCGTTTACATGCCACGGCCTACCTGAGTATTGTTGCTGACCATGTCCATCCCTTTATGACTACAGTGTCCCCATCTTCTGATGGCTCCTCCCAGCAGGATAATGCACCATGTCACAAAGCTCCAATCATCTCACCACTGGACAATGAGGTCACTGTCCTCCAATGGCCTCCACACTCACCACATGTCATCCAATAGAGACACTCACCAGATCTCATCCAATAGAGACACTCACCAGATCTCATCCAATAGAGCTCCACACTCACCAGATCTCATCCAATAGAGACACTCACCACATCTCATCCAATAGAGACACTCACCACATCTCATCCTATAGAGACACTCACCACATCTCATCCAATAGAGACACTCACCAGATCTCATCTAATAGAGACACTCACCAGATCTCATCCAATAGAGACACTCACCAGATCTCATCCAATAGAGACACTCACCAGATCTCATCCAATAGAGCATCTTTGGGATGTGGTGGAACGTGGATATTGGCATCATGGATGTGCAGTCGCCAAATCTGCAGCAACTGTGTGATGCTATCATGTCACTATGGAGCAAAAACTCTGAGGAACGTTTCCAACACCTTGTTGAATCTATGCCACCAAGAATGAAGGCAAAAGGGGGTCACACCCGACACCAGCAAGGTGTACCTGATAAAGTGGCCGTTGAGTGTAGATCAGACCAAAATGAGGGACAAATGAGGAGGAATGAGGGACAGAGGGACTTTATGCCAAATCAGAGACAGTCCCTCAAAATCAGACACAGTTGAGAGCTATGGAGCATTTGGCCTCCCACATCAATAAATGAATACTATTCAAATAAAACAAAAAGGGTGTACTGTATATACTCGAGTATAAGCCGAGTTTTTCAGCACATTTCTTTGTGCTGAAAGTGCCCCCCTCGGCTTATACTGGAGTCAAGCACTTTTCTGCAGCAGAGAATGACATTTTCCGACCCGACTTTGGGGCCCCGTATCCCGGGGCCACTTGGTGCTAGGAACCAAAGCAAATTTGGTGTGCAAACCCAGTGGAACCAACACTACAACATATCCAAATTTGGGGTTCCTAGCACTAAATGGCCCCCAAGATACGGGGCCCCAAGGTCGGTTCAGAAAATGTCAATCTCTGCTGCAGAAAAGTGCTTGACATTTTCCGACCCGAATTTGGGGCCCCGTATCTCGGGGGCCACTTGGTGCTAGGAACCCCAAATTTGGTTTGCAAACCCAGTGGAACCAACACTACAACATATCCAAATTGGGGTTCCTAGCACCAAGTGGCCCTGAGATACGGGGCCCCAAATTCGGTCAACTGTGTCCATCTGCAGCAATGTCATTTCGGGACCCTTTGGGTCCAGAGACACCAAATTTTGGCTGCAGCTAGGGGCCATCTAGGAACCCCAAGTTTGAAGTTCGGGGGGCCTATGGCTGCAAATGGGCACAGTGAGGCATGCAAATGGGCACAGTGAGGCTGCAGATGGGCATTGTTGACCCTCTTTTCCACTTACAGTAGCTGCGCATTTCTCACCCTAGGCTTATACTCGAGTCAATACGTTTTCCCATTTTTTTGTGGTAAAATTAGGTGCCTCGGCTTATATTCGGGTATATATGGTAAACAGAACTCCAAAGGATCCAGCGCCTCAAAAAGGGAATCTGGGGGTGTAGTTGATGACCTGCAAACAAACCTCCAATGGAAGGAGCACCAAAACTGGATCTTAGATGCAGATCTCATATGCCCCAGTTGAAGACCTTTTTGGTCGAAACGCGTCAGTCTAGGCTTATCGCTCCTCAAATTGCTCTGCATATTTATATGTGATCACAATTTTTATTATTACTGCTCTATGCCGGTATTTAGAAATTAACAACCTTATTGTTTGACCTACACTATGTGGAAGCAATTATTTTCTTCATATATCATCCGGATGAGAGTGACCCTGTTGTCCAGTTGATCTTTTTGGTGAGGATGCAAATGGGCATTGTTGACCCTCTTTTCCACTTACAGTAGCTGTGCATTTCTCACCCTAGGCTTATACTCGAGTCAATACGTTTTCCCATTTTTTTGTGGTAAAATTAGGTGCCTCGGCTTATATTTGGGTCGGCCTATACTCGAGTATATACGGTACTCGATGGCCCATTTGGTCTTTGAAGGTTCTAGAAAACCTTCAAAAGTTCAAAATCTCTACGTTTAAAACCTCCCTACGGCTCTGCGCCCTCCAGTGCCTCTAGTCAGTCAACACGCCTTATCCCCGCGCTCTAACAGACATGTAATTAGCGCTGCGAGAAATATATTATTCTTCTGCCATATTACAAAACATATCATCATTTGCAGAGATCCAAAACCTTTGCGGGTCACCTGACAAGTCAATATTCGCTTTTTTTTTTTTTGCACAAAGCACCTGCATTCCGGCCGTCATTTTCGTCAGAATTCCTCCAGGTAAAGCGTGCAACCAGAAAGAAAAATATACCAGCTGCCTCCTGTGAACGTGTGATTGGTGCGGGTTTCCTAGGAACGCCGCGAGCAAAAGTCTCGCCCATCTTGCGCTTGTTGTCATGTATACATTGGTAAAAATAACAGGACCAATTTTTTTTTATTTCTATTTAAATCCCGGAGAGAAGATTTGGTGGGGCACATCTTACACGTTTCCTCCTATAAACGAGGCTGGCAGACCATGTGGTAATCATTTGAAATCTTCATTTTGACATGCGAAATTACCGCAGGGCAATTAAATGCATTTTTTTTTTTTTCACATCAAGCGTTTAGGCGGACTGGGGATCACGTCCCCCGATCTGAATGTATGTGAAAATGATACGCTTCAGAGTAACGAGCTGCCTGGCTTGTCTTCGCTTCTCTAAATTATTGACCTAGCTTGTCATACGTAAAATTCTGGAAGCCATTTTGCTGGGCCGTCACCAGGGCGAGATGTAAACTGTACCCCAGCAGGGCGCAATTAAATCGCCGGCACTTCAAGGGCTGGTACGAGTGAATGAAGCCGGGTTTATTGTTATAACCTTTAACAGATATGAGTGTGAAAATTTCTAGACTGGGAAATTCATCAAAAGGGGGGGGGGGGGGGGGGGGATAACCTTCTGGATTCGGGGGAAAGACTTTTTTACATACAGAGATGACTTCTTTCCAGTGATCCCACCAAAAGAGACCACATTTGGCTCTAACATTGGGTTGCATTTAAAGCATGGGCATCCGCAGGTAGGGGTAAGGGAGGGTCAAGTGCCCCCCCCCCCCCCCCTGTAATCAGGGTTCGGATCTTAAATTCAGCACAGTCGCTATCGGGGTGCGGGCAGCCCGCACCCGGTGCCACCCACCAGTGGGGTGACACCGACAAGGTGCTGTCAAGCCCCCCCATCAGTGTAGTGTGACTTTGGCTCTCTTCCCTGCTCAGTCCAGCAGAGAACTCGGCGGCGCTGTGACAGGATAAAAGCGAGCTGCGGGCTGTCAGAGGTTTCCCCCTCTCCTGTCAGGGAGAAGAGACGGCGGCTCTCACCAGTTCCCCGCCCAGCTTTCTGCCTGCTCCGTTCCTTCCCTATTGGCCATAACTGAGGGCCAATCAAAAGAGACTAGGAGAGGAGAGCATCATGGGACATGTAGTCCCAAAGATTGGCAGCCCCATTTTCCACAGGCAGGAGGCTACAGCTCGATCAAGAGAGAGATTGAGAGACTGCAGCCTGGAAAAAAGCTGAGGGAGAGAGCGCTACAGGACAAAGAACGAGGAGTGCGCTGGGAAGAAGCCAGAGAGACAGCCACGCTGCCCAGCGCCACCAGAGAGAGCCACGCTACCCAGCGCCACCAGAGAGAGAGCCACGCTGCCCAGCACCACCAGAGAAAGACTGAGCCACTACCAGGATACAGACATGCTACACTACTGACCAGAGTCGCTCCCGGGGAACCCAGAGTGAGCGATCGTTCAGCTGGAGGGATCACTGCTGTCGTTTCTCTGGGTCTGGTAAGAGGGCCTGTTGGCCATTATACATTACTTATCCTATGGACTGTACTACGTCTGCAGTCTCTGACCATAATAATGTGATAATGACATTGTCAAATGAGGGATGGTGCATGGGTGACCCCAAAATGATGCACCCCCTGAAAAAAGTTCTGCGGACGCTCATGATTTAAAGTGGACCTTTCTGAGCATTAAGCCCAGCCAACACACACACCAAGGTTCTGTGCTGAGAGTGTGCTCACTGAGTGCTCCCAACACACTGACTGAGCGGTCAGCAACAGCTCCCAGTCACTGTTTGCAATCAGGGGGGCAGCACGGCAGACTCCTAATCATGTGACTGCTATGACAGGCATGAAGATAACAAAAAGAACATGAGGTCCCCCCTAAATTTCCAACACCAAACCCTTATTTGAGTACGCAGGAAAGGGCCCCCCCCCCCCCTCCATACCAGGCCACATGCTTTCAACATAGCAGAGGTACCTTGGCAGAAGGCAATTTGTCCCCATGTTGATGAAGACAAGGGCCTCTTCCCCACAACCTTGGCCTGGTTGGGGTTGGTAGGCATGGTGCTTATCGAGGCAATTTGTCCCCATGTTGATGGGGACAAGGGTCTCTTCCCCCACAATTCTGGCCCAGTGGTGGTGGAGATCTGCCAGCATGGGGCTTATCTGAGCAATTTGTATCGATGTTGATGAGGACAAGGGCCTCTTCCCCACAACCCTGGCTCGGTAGTGGTGGGGGCCAGTGGGCATAGGGCTTATCGGAGCAATTTTCCCCCCATTTTGATGAGGACAAGGGCCTCTTTCCCACAACCCTGGCCCAGTGGTGGTGGGGGTCAGCAGGCATTGGGCTTATTGGAGCAATTTGTTCCTATATTGATGAGGACAAGGGCCTCTTCCTCACAACCCTGGCTCGGTAGTGGTGGGGGCCAGTAGGCATAGGGCTTATCGGAGCAATTTTTCCCCAATTTTGATGAGGACAAGGGCCTCTTTCCCACAACCCTGGTCCAGTGGTGGTGGGGGTCTGCAGGCATTGGGCTTATTGGAGCAATTTTGTTCCTATGTTGATGAGGACAAGGGCCTCTTCCTCACAACCCTGGCCTGGTGGTGGTGGGGGGTCTTCAGAAAAGGGGTTTATTGGAGCAATTTGGCCCTATGCTGATGAGGACAAGGGCCTCTTCCTCACAACCCAGGCCTGATGGTGGTGGGGCTCTTTGGGGATGGGGCACAGGGATGGTGGGAACCCTATGGGAATTTCTATGCTTACGAATTTTATACCCAATATGAAATTTCGTTAACGAATTTCGGATCCAAATTAACAGAATTGTGACTGGTGTTTTGTTCACCAATCAGAGGAAGTCAGCAGAGCACAGGGATGGTGGAAACCCCTCATAATGGGCACAGCGGGTGTACACTCAGACCCGGGAACTCAGCACTGGGATGGTGGGAACCCCTCATAATGGGCACAGCGGGTGTACACTCAGACCCGGGAACTCAGCACAGGGATGGTGGGAACCCCTCATAATGGACACACAGCAGGTGTACAGACCCGGAACTCAGCACAGCAATTTGGCCTTATGCTGATGAGGACAAGGGCCTCTTGCTCACAACCCAGGCCTGATGGTGGTGGGGGTCTTTGGGGATGGGGCTAGTCAGAATCTGGAATCCCATGTTAACCCAGATACTGGCCCCCCATATGTGAATAAGTAAGAGGTATTCACCAAAAATTTAAAGTGTAAATAAAGATAGAAACAGTTTTTGACAAGTTCTTTAGTTTAAAAAAATGTCCCATACTATAAATGCACCGTCACTCACCCTGTCCAGTTATGTAGATCCAAGTCCATCACAAGGCTTGCTGACTCGACAAATAAAAAAAAAAAAATGCAGAAACACAGATGATCCCAACATTTTCAATATATAATTATGAAATTAAAGCTGAACTCCAGGAAAACAGCTGAATACACATATTAAATACCTATAAAAAAAATTGCTTTACCTGCTAATGGACTTGTATTTCTGTCCACCCAATCCCAAAATTGTACACAGCTCTGCCCTGTCTGGTAGAACAGGTAGCCTAATTTTCTCTGCTGCAGTTTCACTTACAGGTTTCGTCTCCTCTCCAGCCTGTGACTGGACAGTGAAATGAGAAGCAGAGGCAGCTCTAGGCTTTGTGATGCCCAAAATGGGAAAGATAATTAAAGCGATAGAAATTAACTGTATAAATTGCATACATTAAGAGCTTTATATCCTATGAACTATGAATTCACAGTTTCTAGAATTTTCTCGAACCAATTGCTCTCTAATCAAATATCGATAAACATATATATTACACGCACACAAATATTGATAAAATCATAGGAATGTTGAAAGTGGTCAATCCGCCCCTGGACAGGGAAACCTAGTGGCGTGCACTGCGGGCCCCGCGTTAAGGACGGCCCTGGGGACACTGACTGGGGGACAGTCCCTTCAACTGTAACACACACATCAGGCAAATTAGCCGGCCGTGAGGCCCCTAGGATTGCGAGGCCTTAGGCGACCGCCTAATTTGCCTAATTAGAGAGCCGCCTCTGATGAGAAGCAGAAAACTGATAAGCTACTCACCTTTGCTCTGTCCTCCTATCAGCATGTTCCTTGTTAGCACATGAGCACTGCATTACAACTGATTGGCTCCTTGCTCAGCCTTCCCCTCCTCTAGTCTTTGCCCCGCGATACAGTAAATTGCAAGAGTTTTTTAAATCTGCTTAACCACTTCACCTCCGGAAGGTTTACCACCTTCATGACCAGGCCATTTTTTGGGATATGGCACTGCGTTACTTTAACTGACAATTGCGTGGTCGTGCGATGCTGTACTTAAATAAAATGAATGTCCTATTTTCTCCACAAATAAAGCTTTCTTTTGGTGGTATTTGATCACCTCTGCAGTTTTTATTTTTGTATTTAAACAAAAAAAGACAACATTTCTTACTTTCTGCTATAAAACATAACCAATAAAACTGCTGCTACATATTTTTGGCAAAAAAAAATCCCAATAAGTATATATTGATAGGTTGGTGTAAAAGTTATAGCATCTACAAACTATGGGATATTTTTTTTCTTTTTTTTACAAGTATATAGTTTTTTTACTAGTAATTAGACATGTGCACAATAGAAAAATTTGTTTATTTTCGTTTCATTTCTGTTCGTTTTCGTTGATTTGTAACGATTCGAAATTTCGTAAGTCGTCGGTGTTCGTATTCGTAACGATTCGTATTTTCGTAAGAGTTATTTTTTCGTTAATTCGTTTTTCCGTTAGTTTAATTTTCGTTGTATTTTGTATTCGGACGCATTCGTATTTTCGTAGATTTAGTTACATTCGTATTTTCGTAAGATTGATTTATTCGTACTTTCGTAACATTGTTTTCGTAGATTCGTAATCGGAGCATAATTCATCATTTTATGTAATGTGTATGCTATTATTACATTGTAAGAGACACGGAAAATTACGAATCGAAAAAAAAAGTTACGAATGTATGAATTTTTTCGTTCAATCCATTCGGAGCACGTTAAGCAGCGCCATTGTAAGAGACACGGAAAATTACGAATCGCAAATTTTTTTTTAAAAAGTTACGAATGTACAAATTTTTTCGTTCATTTTGATTTTTGTTGTTCCTGTTTTCGTTTTTCGGATTTCCTTTGTTTTTCATATTCGTTCGATTCGAACATTCGTTATTCGTTAAAAAATTTTGCGAATCATTCGTTCATTCGCAAGATAACGAATGAACGAATATAACGAATTTTAACGGAAAATGAAAAAACGAAACGAATTGCACATGTCTACTAGTAATGGCGGCGATCAGCCACTTATAGCAGGACTGTGACATTGCAGCGGACAAATCGGACACTAAGCCCAGGTTCCGACATTCGGGAATTAAATTGTGTGAGTTCAGCTGAACTCGCACAATTTCATTCCCGCATGTCAGTCCTGACTTCGGGGGAGGGGGGGGGGTGATTTCAGAGACATCTGTGCGGGTTGCTACACAGATGTCAATGGAAATCGCACCCCGAAGTCGCTAAAAACAAATTTTGGGAATTGGTGCAAATGCAAAGTCGCACCGACTCAGACGGCGCCATTGCCGGCAATGGCCGCCGATTTGGCATGCGATCTGACATGTCAAATCGCATTGCCAAATGGCTCCAATGTGAACCAGGGCTAAGTCACACTTTTGACACTTTTTTGGGGACCAGTGACATTATTACAGTGATCAGTGCTAAAATATATGCACTGTCACTGTACTAATGACACTGGCAGGAAAGGGGTTAACATCAAGGGGGTGATAAAAGGGTTAAATGTGGAAATAGAAAATACCTCACTAAGTACCAAAATAAAATTAAAAAACAAAAAAAAAGGAAAGAAAAAACAAAGCGGCTGCTAGAAACGCGAGATACACACATGTACAAATATAAATAAAGCTGCACTAAAAAAAATATTAAATAAAAAATAATAAAAATGATTAATAAAAATAGTCCAAAAAAACACGATGATTGTGTAAGAACGTCCAACACGACAGCAGCCTGTGTGTTAAACAATTTTAGTTCAAATGTGCACCAGGGAATAGACTTGCATTGAAACACCACTATGAGACAGGGCACCTCCACCACACAGATTGCGTGCTTACCAGAAGGCAAGCTCTTATGAGCCCAGCCAGGGCCTCTGTCCGGAGGGGAGTAGATAAACCAATTCACAGATGGTGGGTAAGGAGAGTCTTGGGCTAGGTACCAGGTGACCAGGGAGACTCAATCATCAGCCAGTCAGGGATGTAGATTAGACATGTGCAATTCGTTTAGTTTTTTTTCGTTATTTTCGTTCATTCGTTTTCGTATGAATGAACAAACGATTTGCTAAAAATTTTAACGAATGTTCGAATCGAACGAATCCGAAAAACAACGAAAATCCGACAAAACCAAATTAGAAACAACGAATCTACGAAAGAAGAAAATCCGAAAAACGAAAGCAGGAACAACGAAAATCAAAATGAACGAAAAAATTCGTACATCCGTAACTTTTTTTTTTTTCGATTCGTAATTTTCCGTGTCTCTTACAATGGCGCTGCTTAACGCGCTTCGAATGGATTGAACGAAAAAATTCGTACATTCGTAACTTTTTTTTTTTTTTCTCGATTCGGAATTTTCCGTGTCTCTTACAATGGCGCTGCTTAACGTGCTTCGAATGGATTGAACGAAAAAATTCGTACATTCGTAACTTTTTTTTTTTTTCTCGATTCGGAATTTTCCGTGTCTCTTACAATGGCGCTGCTTAACGTGCTTCGAATGGATTGAGCGAAAAAATTCGTACATTCGTAACTTTTTTTTTTTTTTTCGATTCGGAATTTTCCGTGTCTCTTACAATGGCGCTGCTTAACGTGCTTCGAATGGATTGAACGAAAAAATTCGTAATTTTCCGTGTCTCTTACAATGGCGCTGCTTAACGCGCTTCGAATGGATTGAGCGAAAAAATTCGTACATTCGTAACTTTTTTTTTTTTTTCGATTCGGAATTTTCCGTGTCTCTTACAATGGCGCTGCTTAACGTGCTTCGAATGGATTGAACGAAAAAATTCGTAATTTTCCGTGTCTCTTAAAATGTAATAATAGCATACACATTACATAAAATTGTGAATTATGCTCCGATTACGAATCTACGAATGTTACGAATGTTACAAAAGTACGAATAAATACGAATGCGTCCGAATTTCGAATAAACGAAAATTAAACTAACGAAAAAACGAATCAACGAAAAAATAACTCTAACGAAAATACGAATCGTTACGAATAAGAACACCGACGACGTACGAATTTACGAATCGTTACGAATCAACGGAAACGAAAAAAACGAAACGAAAATAAACAAATTTTTTTGTGGTGCACATGTCTAATGTAGATCAAACGTTGCCCAAAAATGTAAACAGACTCACCCTAGTGTAAAATGATACCATATAGGGTTCATTAAAGATAAAAGTTGCACTTACAGGAATGCAAAGTAAAATCAGCAAAGAGAAAAATCCGGCCGGCTTGCAAACCCCTGTCCACTGCGTTACAGCGTGATAACGTCAGCGGGTCAAACCTCTCTACGCGCGTTTCGTCACAATCTGACGTTGTCTCGGGGGGAACAGGGAGTGCTTGCTAACTGTGGGGGGGAATGCTGTGACTGGGGGAAGACAGAGATCCGTGTTCCTGCATAGCAGAAACACAGAATTTCTATCTATCCTACTAACAGAACGGCAATCTGCCTTGTTTACATAAGGGCGATCTGCCTATGTTTGGGAACAATCGGTGGGTCCCAGCAGACAATGGGTCCGTTGGACGCGCTGATTGTCCAATCACATCGGGAGCGGGTCACCAGGGGCGCAATTCGCTCCCCAGCCCCCGGAAGTGCAGAATCACGGACCCGTCCATGATTCAGCGCAGGGAGGCCACCTTGCCGCCGTATATGTACTGTTTATGGCCGGCAAGCGGTTAAAGTAAAGCTGTAATAAACATGGTCAATTCTAACCGACCATATGATGCAAAGTACAAGATATTCATGCATAAAAACTAGGGGTGCAACGGATCGTCGCCGATCCGTGATCCGAACGGGTCGCCCAGTTCGGATCGGCACACCCCGCGGCAGCCATCTTGGTACACCCGGCCGCTGTTTACAATGTGATCGCTCCGTCAAATGACGGAGCGATCACTTGTAAACATACTCTGCATATACTCTGCATATACTCTGCATTACCCAGCATTACCCAGCCAATACTCTGCGATACTCTGCATTACCCAGCCAATACTCTGCGATACTCTGCATTACCCGGCCAATACTCTGCGATACTCTGCATTAGCCACTACTCTGCATTACCCAGCCAATACTCTGCGATACTCTGCTTTACCCAGCCAATACTCTGCGATACTCTGCATTACCCAGCCAATAATTTGCGATACTCTGCATTACCCAGCCAATACTCTGCGATACCCAGCCAATACTCTGCGATACTCTGCATTACCCAGCCAATACTCTGCATTACCCGGCCAATACTCTGCGATACTCTGCATTACCCAGCCAATACTCTGCGTTACCCAGCCAATACTCTGCGATACTCTGCATTACCCAGCCAATACTCTGCATTACCCAGCCAATAATCTGCGATACTCTGCATTACCCAGCCAATACTCTGCGATACCCTGCCAATACTCGGCCATACTCAGACAATATTACAGTGGGGAGAGGATGTGGATATTACTATATGGTGGCGGAATTTTCACAGGTTTTTGCAAATTCAATTATTATTTGCTGATCTGAAAAATGATCCGATCCGTGACTCTGATCCGAGGATCGATCCGATCCGTGAGTTTTTTGATCCGTTGCACCCCTAATAAAAACCAAAGAAGGATGAAGAAGAGAAAGGTTTCAGGCCAACAAATGGTCATCTGGTATCTATAACATAGAACCGGATCAATACAGAACAGAACTCAGTGAATGGCTGTGATTGTCTTGCAGGATTCTGGGAAATTCTGGATCTGGACCGTTGTTATGTACGGAGCTGCGATGACAGCTTCTCTGCCTGACCATTTCCAGTAATCGCTCGGATTCCTCAAACATTTCAGAAAACTCGAGAAAAAGCCAACATGTAACTTTCCTTCACAGGATGAGACATTGTGCAGGGATCCGATGTGACGCTGCTAACAGGTCTACCCGTTCATACTCCGCACATCAACTTGGCAAAGGAATATGCAAACTCTCACTTGTGCCAGCCGGGCTGATACGTAAACATCTGCTACAAGGGGCCGTCTATAATTTATGGGGGATATGTTGAAGCTCAGTTGAATCTTCAATACCTATATTTATTATTTTAACGCAGTCAGGTTGCATATACAGTAATATATATGCTTCTTTTATTTTAGTTTTTCATTTTTTAGTTGGCAAGTGCTGCAGCGAGGAATAAAATGCCTTGTATGGGCATCACGTTGGAGAGTCGGACCGCTGCTCCCACCCTTAAAGCAGCAGTCTGGTTCTCTAGTAGTCTGAGATGTCCCCCCAACATCCCCACACCCAGGGCTTTTTTTAAGCAGGGGAATGTGGGGGAAAGGCAGTTCCGGCACCTCCAGCACCAAATGTATGTCATAGCAAGGGATGTGCTGGAGGGTCTATTGATGCTGTCTGCTGGGGGATTTATGGTCACTGGTGGGATCTGTTTTTGTGTGAGGGTTTATTATTGCTTGTGGGGGATCTGTTGTTGCTGGAGGGAGGGTGTCTTATGGTGCTTGTAGGGATCCACTGTTGAGGGAGAGGGCTATTGTTGCTGGCTGCTGAAAGGTCTATTAATGCTGACCGCCGGGAGATCTGTTGATGCTGCTGGGGGGTCAGGGTCTAATGTTGCTGGGGTGGATCTTTTGTTACTGAGGGTGGTATTTTGTTGTGGATGGTGCATTGTTTCTGTGTGGGGGGTCTATTGTTGTGTGGAAAACTATTGTTGCTGGGGTGGGGTCTATTGTTGCTGGGGGAGCTATTGTAACTGGGGTAGGGACCATTGTTGCTGGGGGAGTCTATTGCTGGTTGAGGGATCTATTGTTGCTGGGAGGGGAACCTATTGTTGTTGGGGTGGGGGTCCATTGTTGCTGGGGGAGTCTATTGTTGTGTGAGGGATCTATTGTTGCTGGGAGGGGATTTTTTGTTGCTTGGGAGGACTTGTTGTTGGGGTGGAGTCTATTATTGGTGGGAGGGGAATCTATTGTTGCTTGGAAGGATCTATTATTACTGGGGTGGGGTCTATTGTTGCTGGCTCCCGTGCATCTATTTTTACTGCTTTTCTTGTTATTAGACCAGAACAAATTCCATACAAATTCTTTAGCAAATGGTACTTTGGGAAGTACTGGGAGGTGGGTAGGAGGTGGAATCAAGGTATGGTGCTTGGAGGTGGGTAGGGGGCGGAATCAAGGGACTGTGCTTGGAGGTGGGTAGAAGGCAGAGACAAGGGGGGACTCAGAAGGGGGGGGGGGGTTCCTGCACCTATTCTCTGAGAAAAAAAGCCCTGCCCACACCACTACACAGATCTCCAATCAACAGCATTGGTGAGAGATGTAGAGCCAGGCCAGTGCTTGTGTGTGAGTGCAGCTCTCCAATTAAGATAGGAGGATGCCTGGTGGCACTGACAGCCAAGCTAAGGGGGCTCAGGCAACAGTAAAATTAGATAAAAGGCAAAAACAGCCTTTGGCGCTGACTTTGGCCATTTTCTACCAAAAGTTTCCTTGGAATTTGGATTTGGCTTAGGACATCCAAATTCATAAGATCTGAGATAACCTCTATTGACCATTTCCCCAGCATCCTATCACCTACACTGAATCTAAAAATTCCATGGCATACTTACCTGATTGCATCTCCAGCCTCTCCCTGGATCCTGATACTCAATTATGCCCCCAAAGTCTATAGGTGTCAGAAACCATGAAATCAGACCGAGACAGAAGTACAGTTAAATCCCATTTGTTTAATAATAAAAGTAAAAAGGACAAACGTAGTCAAAACATAGCCAAAGTTCAGTAGCCGGAACGGATAGTCAGCCAAGCCAGAAGTCAGGGATCAACGTAGTGAAACAGCAAGCAGGATCTGGAGCCAGAAGGGATGTCAGAAAAGCAAGTCTTTAAACAGGAACGCAGGCGATCGTCTCTGTGATGTTGACCAAGGCGAAGGCAGAGATCCTCTGGACTGGACGGCTTAAGTAGGCAGGACTGACGAGAAGGATATCATCAACAGCTGATTAACTGTGGAGAGAGATGGGAGCTGGCAATTAGCCGACAGCTGAGTGGCCAGCTCTGAAAAGGAAGGGCTGAGCCCAGCCCTGACAATAGGGATACTAGATAAAAGGGTGCCTTGTGGCACTGGCAGCCAAGCAAAGGGTAAGGGAACTGATGCAAAGACAGAGCTGTGCCGCTCCAGATGGGAATGATTGCTACCTTCAACCTTGTGGTGCAGGTCCATTCCACAGCCGGAATAAGAGCCAATGGTTCAAGAAAGGTTGACCGCACTCCCAGGTACGAAACACTGATGAATACTTTATTGAAGATAAAAATCCATCAAGATACATCATAAGACATCATGAGACCTCTATGCAGGCATGGGAAGATTAACGCATTTCACAAATCAGGGTTCGCTTAGTCATATTCACATTATAATCACATTATGTCTAATGCCGCGTACACACGAGCCGAATTTTGCGTCAGAAAAATCTTGGATGGTTTTTCCGACGGAATTCCGCTCAAGCTTGGCTTGCATACACACGGTCACACAAAAGTTCTCTGAACTTTCCACTGTCAAGAACGCGGTGAAGTACAACACTACGAAGAGATGAGAAAATTAAGTTCAATGCTTCCAAGCATGCGTTGAATTGTTTCCGAGCATGCGTAGGAATTTTGCCTGCCGGAATTGCTACAGACGATCGGAATTTCCGATCGGAACTTTTTCCGTCGGAAATATAGAGAACCTGCTCTCAATCTTTTGCTGGCGGAAATTCCGCCAGCAAAAGTCCGATGGAGCCTACACACGGTCGGAATTTCTGACCAAAAGCTCACTTCGGACTTTTGCTGGCGGAATTTCCGCTCGTGTGTACGGGGCATAAGCGAACCTTGATTCGTGAATCACGTTAATCTTGCCATGCCTGCATAGAGGTCTCATGATGTCTTATGATGTATATGGATGGATTTTTATCTTCAATAAAGTAATCATCACTGCTTCATACCTGGGAGTGCGGTCAACCTTTCTTGAACCATTAGCCAAGCAGAGGGTGCTCGGACAACAGCCAGAAGCAGATATTTGGCAAAAACAGCCTTTGCAACAGTCTTTGGTCAAATTCTCCCAGAAGCCTTCTGGAATCTAGACATGTGCAATTCGTTTAGTTTTTTTTCGTTTTTCTTTTTTTTTTCGTTATTTTCATTCATTCGTTTTCGTACGAATGAACGAATGATTCGCTAAAAATTTTAACGAATAACGAATCATTCGAATCGAACGAATCCGAAAATAACGAAAATCCGAAAAAAACTAATTAGAAACAACGAATGTACGAATAAAGAAAATCCGAAAAACAAAAACAGGAACGAAAATGAATTGGTAATTTTCCGTGTCCCTTACAATGGCGCTGCTTAACGTGCCTCGAGTGGATTGAACAAAAAAATTCGTACATTCGTAACTTTTTTTTTTCGATTCGTAATTTTCCGTCTCTCTTACAATGGTGCTGCTTAACGCGCTTCGAATGGATTGAACGAAAAAATTCGTACATTCGTAACTTTTTTTTCGATTCGTAATTTTCCGTGTCTCTTACAATGGCGCTGCTTAACGTGCTTCGAATGGATTGAACGAAAAAATTCGTACATTCGTAACTTTTTTTTTTTCGATTTGTAATTTTCCGTGTCTCTTAAAATGTAATAATAGCATACACATTACATAACATTATGAATTATGCTCCGATTACGAATCTACGAATGTTACGAATGTTACGAATGTACGAATAAATACGAATGCGTCCGAATTTCGAATAAACGAATAAACGAAAATTAAACTAATGGAAAAACGAATCAACGAAAAAATAACTCTAACGAAAATACGAATCGTTACGAATACGAACACCGACGACGTACGAATTTACGAATCGTTACGAATCAACGGAAACAAAAAAAACGAAACGAAAATAAACAATTTTTTTTTCGGAAATGAAAAAAAAAACGAAACGAAAATACAAATTTTTTTTACTACTGGAATCTGAACTACAAAAATACCATTAAAATTTGGATTTGGCTTGGGACATCCCTATTAATAAGATTGGAGATCACCTCTATTGACCATTTCCCCATTGTCATTTTTCCTACACAGAATCAAAGCCGATATACAGCAGAAACAGCCTTTGGATTAGCTCTTGGTCCCTTTCTTCAAAAAGCCTTCTGGAAACCTGAAGTGCCAAAAGTAACAAGGAAATAGATAAAGTTGGTTTAAGACATCCAATTTCATGAAATTTGGAATCAACTTACCAATTATCATATCACCTACATTGAATCTGAAAAATCAATGGCATACATATCTGATTGCCATGCCTCTTACTGGACTTTGACACTCAATGATACCCTGATGTCTACCAGGGATACTGAGATAGAAGGGTGCTTGGTGGCACTGGCAGCCAAGGTGAAGGTGCTTGGGCAACAGCAAATGCAGATATAAGGCAGAAACAACCATTGGAGCCACCTTTGGTCACTTTCTCCCAAAAGTCTTCTTGGAATCTGAACGCTAACAAAAACACTGAAATTTGGATTTGGCTCGGGACATCCAAGTTCATGAAATTCAGGATCACCTCTACTGACCATCTTCTCCAGTGTCACCTACATTAATCTAAAAGTCCCATTGCATTCCTACCTGATTGTATCTCCAGCTTCTCTCTGAATCCTGTCACTCAAATACCGCCCCAACATCTACCAGGGATATTAAGATAGAAGGGTGCTTGGTGGCACTGGCAGTCAAGCTGAAATTGCTGGGGCAACAGCAAAAACGCATATAATGCCGCATACACACAATCGGAAATGCCACCAGCAAAAGACCAGCTTTTGGTCGGGAAATGTGACCGTGTGTATGCTCCATCAATCTTTTCCTGGCAGAATTCCAGCCAGCAAAAGATTGAGAGCAGGTTCTCTATTTTTTCGGTCGGGAAAAGTTCCTATCCGAAAATGCGATCGTCTGTATGCAATTCGGACGCGCAAAAAATCACGCATTTGCTCGGAAACAATTTGACGCATGCAGGGCCGTCTTTAATATTGATTGGACCCTGGGCAAACATTTTCTTGGGCCTCCCCTGCAATTTCTCTCTCCACATGATTTGAGACAAACATTAAATAGCAGCTAGACAAAAAATCCGTTTACTGAATGAGATCAGGCAACGATTGCGATTGGTTGCCAGAGGTTACATTGTATCATTACCGCTCACTGACTGGCTGCTAGAGGTTACAGCACACATTATGGGTCACTGTTTATCTTCTAGAGGGTACAGCACATGGCTTCTGCTTGTTGATTGCTTGCTAGAGATTACTGTACATCAATACTGCTCACTGATTGGTTGCTAGAGGTTACTAGACATCTATCTATACCACTCACTAATTGATTGCTAGAGGTTACTGCACATCTATACTGCTCACTGATTGGTTCCCAGAGGTTACTGCATATCCTTACCGCTCAGTGATTGTTTGCTAGAGGTTACAGCACATCATCTCCTCACTGCCTGCACACCATGGACTGGGGAGGTGAGGGGACCCATCAATAGACAGAAAACTCCTAGGACTCCTGGGATCAGTGGCAGTGGGGGTGGGGGGGATTAGTTAGGAGGCAGTACACTGTGGCAAATTCTGAATCATGTAGATTCTGGGCAGCATTAGTAACAGAACTTCACACTGAGATATTGGGACACAGCACGGGAATAAAACTTCAAGGGATAAGGGAATTTTAACCAGGATAATTGGCAAGTATGAGGCCGCTGCTTTGGGCCCCACAATAATGATGGGGCCCAGGGCAGCTGCCCCTTTTGCCCTGCCTTAAAAACGGTCCTGGACGCATGCTCGGAAGCATTGAACTTCATTTTCTCGGCTCGTCATAGTGTTGTACGTCACCGCGTTCTTGACGGTCGAAAGTTCGTGTGTATGCAAGCCAAGCTTGAGCGGAATTCCATTGGAAAAAACATCCAAGATTTTTCGGATGGAAATCCAGCTCGTGTGTACGAGGCAGAAACAATCTGCAATCTAAACTGCAAAAAATATCACAGAAATTTGGATTTGGCTTGGGGCATCCAAATTCATGAAATTCAAGATGAACTCTACTGACCATCTCCCCCAGTGTCCTATCATCTACACCGAATCTAAAACTCCCATGGCATGTTTGCCCGATTGCATCTCCAGCCTCCCTCTGGGTCTTGACGCTCAAATGATGCCACAACATCACATGGGCCCTTTAGAAAGGATGGCGGCGTTCAGGCAGAGCCAACCAACCTGTGGCTTCAACACATATCTAAATGAGCCCTATATTTTGTCTTCACCGGATTAATCAACAATATAAAGATATAAAACGGTTGTTTAATGGGAATTCAATTAATTATTTGGACGAACCTACCATCATAGCACAGGATTCTGGGAAAAAAAAGGCTGTTTATTTAGGGACAAGTATACACACTTACACAGCAGCGCATGTGGTCCTCGAGAATAAAAAAACAAATTCTTTTGTTGGAGGGAGAAAGCCATAATCTTAATGTCAATTCGGAACAAAGAAAATACTTAAGAGTCTCCAAGCAACATAATGAGGAATTTGGGATCGTCCTCGCTGCCTTTCAGGAGGCGACCTACACATAAATTCTAATTATTACTATTGTGCTCAGAGCATAATAGGTCTCGCTTTAGACAAAAATAAAAGGCTGAAGGTTTTTTTTTTTTCTTTCTCGGAATAAGATTCTATACCCGGCGCGTTCCGCTGAGTTCTACCCAAGATAAAACAAACAGTTGTTTTGTATATTCCTGCCAGGAAGCCCCGCGACTATATTGGGGCATTCATTTTTTAAGGAAGCTTTGAGAAATAACACTGACTTAAAAATAAAAGTGTAATTATGGAACAAAAAAGTAAAAAATAAAAGTGGAACAATTTAAAGAGGAACTTCAGTTGGATTTTTCTTTTTTAAAAGTCAACAGCTGCAAATACTGTTTTTAAAAATCAGGTACTAACCAGTGCCTGGCAGTGCCGGGACAAGGTCATCTAGAGCCTAGGGTGAACACGCCGAACTGTGCCCCCCTTTCCCCCAAGATGTGTGAGATTTATGTGTCAGTAAAAACCAGTGACGGCTGGTGGCAATTTTTTTTTGGGGGGGGGGGCGCTAACAGTGCACTCGCCACCCCCCCCGGGTCTGGTCGGTCTGTGCACTCACCCCATCCATCGCGGGCAATCATGGGCGTCTTCCCCAGCTTTCCTCTGCAGGCATCACGAGCAGCTTCTCCTTCCCCTCCTCGGCGGGCCAATCAGAAAGCTTCTTCTTTTGGGCCAATCGGGAAATGAGTCTGAGACCCGCGCTTCCTGATTGGCAGAGAGGCGATTCAGTGTGACAATAGGGAATATTCTTTTTCTATTCTCACACACCTGGTTGTGCACCGAGCGCATTCTCAGCGCCCCGAGTCCACCCTATTTTGAAGCCTATTGGAGCCTCTGGCTCTAATCGGTGCTTCAAAAAACCACCCACCCCTCCATTGGAATTCATGCGCCTGGGCGTCCTGAAAGGGGCCGGATGTATGGATGGGGGGTGGCGGCGATGGATAGGGAAGGCGGCGCCCATGCGCCCTTAGTGGACGGGCCACCCCTGGTAAAAACCATGAAGGAGGGGACTATGGAGTGGCAACAGGGGACCCCCTATTTCTCCTGCAGGGGGGATCCTTTGGAGCTGGGAGCCCAGGGGCCGGCCTTATACGGGCACACCCGTCCCTTCCTCCAGGGAACCGAGCCCAGCAACATCCCCATCCACCAGCAACCGGATGGACACTGAGCAGCACAGACTGCCTGCGGAGCAGGAGAACGATTACCCAGCCGTCTACCCCAAGCTACTGTACCTTCTATACCAGTATGTACTGGGGGGGCTGGAATCATACCCAGTGGGGGGGGGGTGGTTTGTTTGCCCCCACACCCAAAAAAAATGGAGCACCAGCTGCCACTGGTCAGTAAAACTCCCCCCACAAAAAAACTGAGCACTGCATGTTTACCCCAAAAGCAAAAGTTCCTCCTCCTTCCAGTACAAATCCGCCCCACTGCTAGATTTTCCCCCTCCCAACACAAATTTTGCCCCCCACATCTCCCAAATCCCCCAGCCTAAATGCCTCCCCCACTTTAAAAAAATCGCCCAACCCAGCACGAATCCTCTATGGCTAAAACTTCCCCTCCTAGTACACATTTACTCCCCCCCCCCCACTCCAAATCCCCCTTCCCAGCACAAAATACCCCTCATTCCTCCTCCTAGTACAAATATTCTTCCTCCCAACACAAATCCCCCTAAATCACCACTCTTAGCATCCCCCTCCCCAAGTTTCTCCTCCTAGAGCAATACTTACCCCCTGTCGTCCGCCAAATTCCCCCTTGCAACACAAATCCCCTCCCTTCCAATCTCCTTGCAATGCCCACCCATCTCACATGATAACACGGTGCCCATGGCAGCCATCCCTCCTGCCCACCCCTTGTGAGCGCTTGGGATCCAGTGCTGTTTTTTTTTTTGCAGCCCATTCTTACCGCCCCAGGTCCCTTGAACCACCATCTTGGATACAGGTGCCGGCTGTGGCCTCCTGAGTAACCAATACCTGCTCCCCACTGCGCATGCGTGAGCTAGAGCAGCACTTCTGGGACATGTGAGGTGTCTCTGGAGGCTGCGGGGGAGAAGGGAGCCGAGCAAAGGATATCATCCTGGCCTAAGTGAAGTGGGAGTGGGTACCAGGGCTCAAGACCTGCGGGAACGCATGGGAACGGAGTTCCTGTACTTTTTCCACAACAGGAACTCAGTTCCCGTTAGCAACTGTGTCCTGCAAGACTTTGCAGTATGCGAGCTGTGTGGCAGGTGCTACACCAGCAGCCGCCGACACAGCTCGCAATAGTAAGTGAGGCACACCAGGGGTGGACTGACCATTCAGGCATTGCCAGTAGGGGGCCCCATGACAGCTTCCGCTTCGATCTACCTGTCATTCACAGCTAGCTGACAGGTAGATCAGGTCCCTGCTGCTAAGAGATTGTGTTTAGTCAGACCTCTCGTGATGCACTCCTCCCCGCCGGCCCCTCCTGATTTTCTGTCTCCTCATCCCCCCCCCCCCCCCCAGTCTCCTGCATACTTGCTCTGTGCGTCCCAGGAGGGAAGTTTATGTGGAAATAAGTGAGGGGTTGGAATAGCAGCAAGTGTGTTGGAGCCCTGCAGAATTTGCAGCCCCCCAAGCTAACATACACCTAAGCAGGGAGTTCCCACACTTTTTTTCCCGGGACTTGACCCCTGGTGGGTACTGGTAAAAATTGGTACTCACCCCCCCAAAAAACAAAACCTGTAAATCAGTTGCAGGCTGGTAGGGGGGAGAACCAGCGAGACTTCGCTTTAAGAGTGAAGTTCCTCATTAAATTGCACATACTAATACATTCTGTTCTTCTACTAATGCATTTATTTATTAGAGACATGTGTGCAGGCAACATTTAGAATGTAACTGCACTGAAAATATTTATTTTTGTAACCCTTTCACCCCCCAGCCACATCTCCTATACTCCCCAGTCCCCGATCTGCTAAGATCTCCGCTGTGGGGCCTCTTTGGCCCTTTGCCAGAATATTCTCTGGTGTGCACACACATGCGTGCTGCTATCTCCATTCATTCCTATGAAAAGTTCATGCTTTGGAGTAAAACTCATCATAAGTCTGAATAGGTCTTTATATACAGCATATGACCACTGACGGGTTAAGTGGATGACATTGATGATTATCTCATTACAATGGCATCTGAAAGTGGGTGAGATCCATTAGGCAGCAAGTAAACATGTTGTCCTTGAAGTTGATGTGTTGAAAGCAGAAAAAAAAATGAGCATAACAGTTTGCTATGTATGGGGCTACATAGCCACAGACCAGTCAGGGTACCCATGGTGACCCGTGTCCCCAGCCAAAAGCGCCCACAATGGGCACGTGAGCATCAGAACTGGACCACAGAGTGATGGAAGAAGGTGGCCTGGTCTGATGAATCACATTTTCTTTTCATTATCTGGGAGGCCGGGTGTGTGTGCATCACTTTCCTGGGGAAGAGATGGCACCAGGATGCGGTATAAGAAGAAGACAAGACGATGGAGGCTCAGAGGCAGTGTGATACGCAGAGCAATGTCTTCTGGGAAACCTGCCATGGCTCCGGCCATTCATGTGGATGTTACTTTTGTCGTGTCCTACCCTAAACATTGTTGGTGACCAAGTACACCCCTTCATAGAAACAGTATTGCCTGATGGCAGTGCCCTCTTTCAGCAGGATAATGTGCCCTGTAACACTGCCAAATGGTTCAAGAATGGAAACGAGTGTCCTTCTCTTTCTCTCTCCCTCTAGATTCTCCCGATCTCAATCCAATCGAGCATCTATGGGAAAAAAAAGTCTGATCCACGGAGACCCCACCTCACAACTAATGCGGCGTACACACGGTCGGAATTTCCGATGGAAACAGTCCGATGGGAGCTTTTCATCGGATTTTCCGACTGTGTGTATGCCCAACGGTCTTTTTCTGTCGGAATTTCCGACGGACTTTGGATTGAGAACCTGTTCTCAATTTTTCCGACGGAAAACCTTTCTATCGGATTTTCCGATCGTGTGTATGCAATTCCGACACGCAAAATTCTGACGCATGCTCGGAAACAATTCGACGCATGCTCGGAAGCATTAAACTTCCCTTTTATAGTGCTGTCGAATGTGTTTTATGCCGCTATGTTATTGACCGTCGGAATTTGGTGTGATCGTGTGTAGGCAACACAGCGTGAGCGGAATTCCGTCGGAATTACGACGGAAAAACCGTCAGAGTTTTTTCCGACGAGAATTCCGATCGTGTGTACGCGGCATTACAGGATTTAAAAGATCTGCTACTGACGGCTTGGCGCCAGATACCACAGCGTACCTTCAGAGGTCTAGTGGAGTCCATGGTGCAATGGGTCGGGGCTGTTTTGGTGGCAAAAGGGGACCTACTCAATATTAAGGGGGTGGTCATAACGTTATGGGTGATCGGTGTATTTATACATATCTTATTCTCTCTCCTCGTTGTCTCTCTATCTTGCTCTCACTTTTTCTCTTTCTCCTGTTATCTCTCTCACTCACATTTTATTTATCTCCTTCTCTCATTCTTTCTCTCGCATTCTCTCTCTCTTTTTTTTCTCTTTACCTCTCTCCTCTCCCCCTCTCTCTCCCCCCTCTCCCCCCTCTCTCTCCTTACCTCTCTCCTCTCCTCCTCTCCATCTCTCGCTCTCTCTCCTTACCTCCCTCTCCCCCCACCCCCTCTCCCTCTCTCCCTCTCCCCCCCCCTCTCTCTCCCCCTCTCCCTTTCTCTCATTCTCTCTCCCACTCCCTCCCTCTCTTTTCTCTCTTTACCTCTCTCTGTCTCTCCTTCTCTCTCCTGCTCTCTCTCTCCCTATCTCTCTCCTCTCTTTATCTCTCTATCCCCCCCCTCTCTCTCTCTCTCTCTCTCTCTCTCTCTCTCTCTCCCCCCCTCTCCCCCTCTCCCTCCTTCTCTCTTTCCCTCTTTCCCCCTTTCTCTCCCCCTCCCCCCCCTCTCTCCCCCTCTCCTCCTCCCTCTCTCTCCTTCTCCCTCTCTCTTTCTCTCTCTCTCTCTCCCCCCCTCTCCCCTTCTCTCTTCCTCTCTCCCTCCCCCTCTCCCCCTCTCTCTCTCTCCTTCTCTCTCTCTCTCTCTCTGTCCCTCTCCTCCCTCCCCTCTCTCTCTCTCTCTTTCTCTCTCTCTCCCTCTTTCTCTCTCTCCCTCTCCCCCCCCTCCCCTCGCTCTCTCGACTTCTCTCTCTCCTTCTCTCTCTCTCTTTCGCCTTCTCTCTCTCCTTCTCTCCCCGCCCCCTCTCTCTCTTTCTCTCTCTCTCTCCCTCTTTATCTCTCTCCCTCTCCCCCTCCCCTCGCTCTCTCGCCTTCTCTCTCTCCTTCTCTCTCTCTCTCTTTCGCCTTCTCTCTCTCCTTCTCCCCCCCCCCCTCTCTCTCTCTTTCCCTCCCCCCTCTCTCTCTCTCTTCCTCTGTCTCTCTCCCTCTCCTCCCTCTCCCTCTCTCTCTCAAATTCAAACTCAAATAAGCTTTATTGGCAGGACCAAATACATGTTAGCATTGCCAAGGCAGTTGAGTTTGTATAGGAAAAATGGGGAAGGGTAATGGGTAATATAACAGGGAATGGACATAAGTCTCTGTAAAGGATTTTTAGTCCTCAGTCTTTCATGTCCCTCTCAGTCGGTGACACCCTGTCACATATTGGGCAGCTATCTTTACCATTGGCTCCTCTTCTCCCAGTAGAAATTGGAGTTTCCTCTTTTCTCTTCTATAGAAGTGAAGTCCGGTATGAGAGTTGAGAGGGCAATGTAGCAGGAAGTGGTCTTCATCCTCCAGGACCCCCTGGTCACATGTTGGCACAGTCTACTCTCCCTGGGCTTGTAGGTCTGTCTGTGCCGTCCTAATTCGATTTCCAGGCTGTGGGCGCTCAGTCTGTACAGGCTCAGGGTCTGTCTGTCTTTGGGGTCTTGTAGCACCTCCAGGTACAGGGCCAGTTTGTAGTCTCTCTGCAATGACTGGTAAACAGTTAGTTTTTTGGAGTTTGTTATTTCGTTTCTCCATTCTCCAACATATTTGTCTTTGGAGTCATTCGTTATGTTTTTTATTTGAGATTTTGTCAGGCCTCTCTCTCTCCTTCTCTCGCTCGCTCCTTCTCTCTCTCCTTCTCTCTCTCTCTATCGCTCGCCTTCTCCCTCTCCTTCTCTCTCACTCACCTTCTCTCTCTCTCTCGCGCCTTCTCTCTCTCTCCTCTCCCCCTCTCTCTCTCTCTCTCTCGCTCCTCTCCCTCTCTTTTCCTCTCCCTCTCTCTCTCTCTCTCTCTCTCTCCCCTTGCTCGCTCCCTCCCTCTCCTCCCCTTCTGTCTCTCTCTCTTCCTCTGTCTGTCTCTCTCTCCCTCCCTCTGTCTCTCCCCCTCTCTCTCTCTTCCTCTCTCTCTCCTTCTCTCTCTCTCTTCTCTCTCTCTCTCTCTCGCTTCTTCTCTCTCCTTCTCTCTCTCTCTCTCACTTTCTCTCTCCCCTCTCTGTCCCTATCCCCCCCTCTCTCTCTCTCTTCCTATGTCTCTCTCTCCCTCCCTCTCTCTCTTTCTCTCCCTCTCCACCCTCCCCTCGCTCTCTCTCTCTCTCGCCTTCTCTCTCCTACTCTCGCTCTCTCCTTCTCTCTCTCGCCTTCTCTCTCTCTCTCCTTCTCTCCCCCTCTCTCTCCCTACCTCTCTCCTCTCTCGCTCTCTGTCGCTCCTCTCCCTTCCTGTCTCTCTCTCCCCCTCTATCTCACACTGTCCTTCCTTCCCCCCCTCTCTCTCTCTCTCTCTCGCCTTCTCTCTCCTTCTCTCTCCTCTCTATCTCTCTCTCTCGCTCCTCTCCCTCTCTTTTCCTCTCACTCTCTCTCCCCCTCTCTCCCTCCCCTCTCTCTCTCGCTCTCTCTGTTCCTCTGTGTGTGTGTCTCTCTCTCCCTCCCTCTCCCCCTCTCTCTCTCCCGCCCTCTCTTCCTCCCTCTCTCCCCCCCCTCTCTCGCTCCTTCTCTCGCTCCTTCTCTCTCTCCTTCTCTCTCTCTCTCTCCTTCTCTCTCTCTCCCTCCCTCTCTCTCCCCCTCTCTCTCTCTCTCTCTCTCTCTCGCTCCTTCTCTCTCTCTCCTTCTCTCTCTCTCCTTCTCTCCCTCTCTCTCTTCTCGCTCCTTTCTCCTCTCTCTCTCTCTCTCTCTCTCTCTCTCTCTCTCTCTCTCTCTCTCTCTCTCTCTCTCTCTCTCTCTTTCGCCTTCTCTCTCTCCTTCTCCCCCCCTCTCTCTCTCTTTCCCTCCCCCCCCTCTCTCTCTCTCTTCCTCTGTCTCTCTCCCTCTCCTCCCTCTCCCTCTCTCTCTCAAATTCAAACTCAAATAAGCTTTATTGGCAGGACCAAATACATGTTAGCATTGCCAAAGCAGTTGAGTTTGTATAGGAAAAAGGGGGAAGGGTAATGGGTAATATAACAGGGAATGGACATAAGTCTCTGTAAAGGATTTTTAAGTCCTCAGTCTTTCATGTCCCTCTCAGTCGGTGACATGCTGTCACATACTGGGCAGCTATCTTCACCATTGGCTTCTCTTCTCCCAGTAGAAATTGGAGTTTCCTCTTCTCTTCTATAGAAGTGAAGTCCGGTATGAGAGTTGAGAGGGCAATGTAGCAGGAAGTGGTCCTCATCCTCCAGGACCCCCTGGTCACATGTTGGCACAGTCTACTCTCCCTGGGCTTGTAGGTCTGTCTGTGCCGTCCTAATTCGATTTCCAGGCTGTGGGCGCTCAGTCTGTACAGGCTCAGGGTCTGTCTGTCTTTGGGGTCTTGTAGCACCTCCAGGTACGGGGCCAGTTTGTAGTCTCTCTGCAATGACTGGTAAACAGTTAGTTTTTTGGAGTTTGTTATTTCGTTTCTCCATTCTCCAACATATTTTTCTTTGGAGTCATTCGTTATGTTTTTTATTTGAGATTTTGTCAGGCCTCTCTCTCTCCTTCTCTCTCGCTCGCTCCTTCTCCCTCTCCTTCTCTCTCTCTCTATCGCTCGCCTTCTCCCTCTCCTTCTCTCTCACTCACCTTCTCTCTCTCTCTCTCGCGCCTTCTCTCTCTCTCCTCTCCCCCTCTCTCTCTCTCTCTCTCTCGCTCCTCTCCCTCTCTTTTCCTCTCCCTCTCTCTCTCTCTCTCTCTCTCCCCTTGCTCGCTCCCTCCCTCTCCTCCCCTTCTGTCTCTCTCTCTTCCTCTGTCTGTCTCTCTCTCCCTCCCTCTGTCTCTCCCCCTCTCTCTCTCTTCCTCTCTCTCTCCTTCTCTCTCTCCTCTCTCTCTCTCTCTCTCTCGCTTCTTCTCTCTCCTTCTCTCTCTCTCTCTCACTTTCTCTCTCCCCTCTCTGTCCCTATCCCCCCCTCTCTCTCTCTCTTCCTATGTCTCTCTCTCCCTCCCTCTCTCTCTTTCTCTCCCTCTCCACCCTCCCCTCGCTCTCTCTCTCTCTCGCCTTCTCTCTCCTACTCTCGCTCTCTCCTTCTCTCTCTCGCCTTCTCTCTCTCTCCTTCTCTCCCCCCCTCTCTCTCCTCCTCCCCTCCCTCTCTCTCGCTCTCTGTCGCTCCTCTCCCTTCCTGTCTCTCTCTCCCCCTCTATCTCACACTGTCCTTCCTTCCCCCCCCTCTCTCTCTCTCTCTCGCCTTCTCTCTCCTTCTCTCCCTCTCTATCTCTCTCTCTCGCTCCTCTCCCTCTCTTTTCCTCTCACTCTCTCTCCCCCTCTCTCCCTCCCCTCTCTCTCTCGCTCTCTCTCTTCCTCTGTGTGTGTGTCTCTCTCTCCCTCCCTCTCCCCCTCTCTCTCTCCCTCCCTCTCTCTCCTCCCTCTCTCCCCCCCCCTCTCTCGCTCCTTCTCTCGCTCCTTCTCTCTCTCCTTCTCTCTCTCTCTCTCCTTCTCTCTCTCTCTCTCCCTCTCTCTCTCCCCCTCTCTCTCTCTCTCTCTCTCTCTCTCTCTCTCGCTCCTTCTCTCTCTCTCCTTCTCTCTCTCTCCTTCTCTCTCTCTCTCTTGCTCCTTTTCTCGCTCCTTCTCTCTCTCTCTCTCTCTCTCTCTCTCTCTCTCTCTCTCTCTCTCTCTCTCTCTCTCTCTTTCGCCTTCTCTCTCTCCTTCTCCCCCCCCTCTCTCTCTCTTTCCCTCCCCCCCTCTCTCTCTCTTCCTCTGTCTCTCTCCCTCTCCTCCCTCTCCCTCTCTCTCTCAAATTCAAACTCAAATAAGCTTTATTGGCAGGACCAAATACATGTTAGCATTGCCAAGGCAGTTGAGTTTGTATAGGAAAAAGGGGGAAGGGTAATGGGTAATATAACAGGGAATGGACATAAGTCTCTGTAAAGGATTTTTAGTCCTCAGTCTTTCATGTCCCTCTCAGTCGGTGACACCCTGTCACATATTGGGCAGCTATCTTTACCATTGGCTCCTCTTCTCCCAGTAGAAATTGGAGTTTCCTCTTTTCTCTTCTATAGAAGTGAAGTCCGGTATGAGAGTTGAGAGGGCAATGTAGCAGGAAGTGGTCTTCATCCTCCAGGACCCCCTGGTCACATGTTGGCACAGTCTACTCTCCCTGGGCTTGTAGGTCTGTCTGTGCCGTCCTAATTCGATTTCCAGGCTGTGGGCGCTCAGTCTGTACAGGCTCAGGGTCTGTCTGTCTTTGGGGTCTTGTAGCACCTCCAGGTACAGGGCCAGTTTGTAGTCTCTCTGCAATGACTGGTAAACAGTTAGTTTTTTGGAGTTTGTTATTTCGTTTCTCCATTCTGAAACATATTTGTCTTTGGAGTCATTCGTTATGTTTTTTATTTGAGATTTTGTCAGGCCTCTCTCTCTCCTTCTCTCCCTCTCTCGCTCGCTCCTTCTCTCTCTCCTTCTCTCTCTCTCTATCGCTCGCCTTCTCCCTCTCCTTCTCTCTCACTCACCTTCTCTCTCTCTCTCTCTCTCGCGCCTTCTCTCTCTCTCCTCTCCCCCTCTCTCTCTCTCTCTCTCGCTCCTCTCCCTCTCTTTTCCTCTCCCTCTCTCTCTCTCTCTCCCCTTGCTCGCTCCCTCCCTCTCCTCCCCTTCTGTCTCTCTCTCTCTCTTCCTCTGTCTGTCTCTCTCTCTCTCCCTCTGTCTCTCCCCCTCTCTCTCTTCCTCTCTCTCTCCTTCTCTCTCTCCTTCTCTCTCTCTCTCGCTTCTTCTCTCTCCTTCTCTCTCTCTCTCTCACTTTCTCTCTCTTCCCTCTCTGTCCCCATCCCCCCCTCTCTCTCTCTTCCTATGTCGCTCTCTCTCCCTCCCTCTCTTTCTCTCCCTCTCCACCCTCCCCTCGCTCTCTCTCTCTCTCGCCTTCTCTCTCCTACTCTCTCTCTCTCCTTCTCTCTCTCTCCTTCTCTCCCCCCTCTCTCTCCCTCCTCTCCCTCTCTCTCTCTCGCTCTCTGTCACTCCTCTCCCTTCCTGTCTCTCTCTCCCCCTCTATCTCACACTGTCCTTCCTTCCCCCTCTCTCTCTCTCTTCCTCTGTCTCTTTCCCTATCCTCCCTCCCCCTTCTCTCTCTCTCTCTCTCTCGCCTTCTCTCTCCTTCTCTCCCTCTCTATCTCTCTCTCTCGCTCCTCTCCCTCTCTTTTCCTCTCACTCTCTCTCCCCCTCTCTCCCTCCCCTCTCTCTCGCGCTCTCTCTCTTCCTCTGTGTGTGTGTCTCTCTCTCCCTCCCTCTCCCCCTCTCTCTCTCTCTCCTCCCTCTCTCCCTCCCTCTCTCCCTCCCTCTCTCTCTCTCTCGCTCCTTCTCTCGCTCCTTCTCTCTCTCCTTCTCTCTCTCCTTCTCTCTCTCTCTCCCTCCCTCTCTCCCTCTCCCCCCCTCTCTCTCTCTCTCTCTCTCTCTCGCTCCTTCTCTCTCTCCTTCTCTCTCTCTCCTTCTCTCTCTCTCCTTCTCTCCCTCTCTCTCTTGCTCCTTTTCTCGCTCCTTCTCTCTCTCTCTCTCTCTCTCTCTCTCTCTGTCTATCTCTCTCTCTTTTCTCTCTCTACACACACACAAACTCAATACCTTTGGCTCAGAGTTTCTTATTAAATCTACAAAGTAGCGACTGTACAAATGGCAAACTATATTAAATAACAATAATAAAAATGAAAGGTTTATGTTTCATTTAATGCGAACTCTGACTATAAAAACTGAATGTGACACAATCTGTCATCGTCTCCGCTCCAGCAACAATAAGAGAATGCTTTTCCTGAATGAGCCGTGGAATTCACAAATGTTGCCGAGCCTGCGGCCAATCTCCGGGCTGTCTGATTTCCCTCATTTCTAGGAACTCCTTATACATAACAAAACTATCATGTAACTTTTCTGACTCCTAGAAGGCTTGTTGGGGGCCATTCCATGGATGGCGGCTGTCAGATGCGCCGTATACATGTGGAGTACAGTAAATGACCAGGTGGAGGAGTTTGGTGATTTCCTGTCATCTACAATGGGTTGTGTATTCAAGTAAAATGTATCCAGCCAAAAAGTTCTGAATTTAACTTTTCTCTAGGGAAGTGGCTTCCAAACTTGGACCAGAGGCGGTCCTTTGCTTGCTTTTATCTGGCCCTTGGGGCAGTCATCCCACTGATACAAGGCACTATCCCTACCACTGACACCAATGATGGGACACCATTCCATCCAATGACTCCAACAGTGGGATACTTTTCCTCCCAATGACATGGGGCACTATTCCTCCCATTGACACCAATGATTAGGCACTATTCCTCCCATTGACACAATGATGGGGCCCTATTCCTCCCATTGACACCAATGATGAAACTCCATTCATTCCACTGACACCAACAGTGGGACACTATTTCTCCCACTGCACCAACCCAACGATGGGGCACATTTCCTCCTCCTACTGACCCCTGGGCACTATTCCTCCTCCTACTGCTATGTCATTTATTTACTCCCACTGACCGCCAAGACTGAAATCTTGTCTACTCCCACTGATGCTGGGGCATTTATTACTCCCAGTGGTCACTGTCCAGCCCACAGTATACTTGACCTTTGTTTAGAAAGGGAGGAGACCCCTGCTCTAGGGAAAGCAGACACCATAATGTACCAGGTTAGGTATAGGGCCCCCAGAATCCCCCCCCCCCCTTTCCCTTGGCAAATGGCACTTTTCTGAAAATTAGAGTGTTGCATTGTGGGATATGGGCAGGAGCAAGCCTGACATGAAGTCGATATTTGACTTTTGTTGGGGGTTCCAGTGGCATTCTACAAGGAAATGGAAGCAAAGCTTACGCATTTATGTGTACAGCCGGAGTTGGGTTCCACCGGCCATAAGGAACCATACATGTGGTACACTGCCAGGAAGAGGTAATTTTACCTTTCTCTTTAACTCCAAAGTATTTTGGCAACAGAATAAGTTTTATGGAAATGTCCCAAATTTTGCCAAAATTTTGATGATCGAAAAACCTAATTTCACTTATCCCTGGTATTTATACCAGAAGCCACAGGGACACCAGGACGGGACGGGGTTAATTTTTTGGTGCCAGCACCCACTGGCCCTTTAAGGGATTCTAAAGGATGGCAGTCATATGATCAAGGGTTCTCTCCCCCACTGGCTCCCATAAACGGTGGCTGGGAACTGTTGGTGAGAATGCATAGTGAGTATGATCTCAGCACAGAACAGTGGATCCAGCTGATGCAAATATGCATATGGCTGGAGTTCGGGACCACTCCCCATAAGGAACCATACATGCTTTACACTGCTAGAAAGAAGTTAATTTTGCCTTCCTCTTTAACTCCAAAGTATTTTGGCAAAATAGTAAATTCTGAGGAAATGTCCCACATTTTTTTGCTCGTCCCTGGTGGTTATACCAGAAGCCACAGGGACACTGGGGCTGGATGGGAAGGGGTTAACCTCTAGGTGCCAGCACCCACTGGCCCTTTAAGGGATTTTATAGGACAGAAGTCATATGATTAAGAGTCCCACGGCCTGTCATAAACGGTGACCGGGAGCTATTGGTGACAGCTTGGTCGCTGCTGAGAGCACACAGTGAGTAGGCTCTCAGCACAGAATATTAGCGTTGTGTACAGCCGGTGTTAAAACCCACCCACCATAAGGAATCATACATGTGTTACACTGCCAGTAAGAGGTTAATTTTGCCATCCTCTGTAACGCCAATGTATTTTTGCAACAGAGTAAGTTTTGAGGAAATTTCCCAAATTTTACCCAAATTTTGATGAAGCAAAAACTCCTAATTTCGCTCACCACTCTTGATTATACCAAAAGCGACAGGGACATTGGGGCTGGGCGAGAAGAGATTAACCGCTTGGTCCTGACACCCACTGGCCCTTTAAAGAAAGGCAGCTATATGAGCAAGAGTCGCCCCCCCCCAATCCCGACCACACCTGCTCCCATAAACGGTGACTGGGAGCTATTGGTGACAGCTTGGTCATTCTGCGTTAGGGCCCACCCGCCATAAGGAACCATACATGTGTTACACTGTCACAAAGAGGTTCATTTAGCTGTCCTCTTTAACTTCAGTGTATTTTGGCAAAATAGTAAATTCTGAGAAAATGTCCCAAATTTTTTTGCTCATCCCTGGTGGTTATACCAGAAGCCACAGGGACACTGGGGCTGGACGGGAAGGGGTTAACCTCTAGGTGCCAGCACCCACTGGCCCTTTAAGGGATTTTATAGGACAGGAGTCATATGATTAAGAGTTCCCCCCCCCCACGGCCTGTCATAAACGGCGACCGGGAGCTATTGGCGACAGCTTGGTCGCTGCTGAGAGCACATAGTGAGTAGGCTCTCAGCACAGAATATTAGCGTTGGCTGGCGCATATATGTGCACAGCCGGTGTTAGGACCCACCCACCATAAGGAATCCATACATGTGTTACACTGCCAGGAAGAGGTTAATTTTGCTGTCCTCTGTAACTCCAATGTATTTTGGCAACAGAGTAACTTTTGAAGAAATGTCCCAAATTTTACCCAAATTTTGATGAAGCAAAAACTCCTAATTTCGCTCACCACTCTTGATTATACCAAAAGCCACAGGGACATTGGGGCTGGACGGGAAGAGGTTAACTTCTTGGTCCTGATACCCACTGGCCCTTTTAAGGATTCTAAAGAAAGGCAGCTATATGATCAAGAGTCCCCCCCCCCAATTCCAACCACACTGGCTCCAATAAACGGTGACTGGGTGCTGTTGGTGACAGCTTGGTCATTCTGCTGAGAGCACTTATTGAGTGTGCTCTCAGCACAGAATATAGGAGTTGGCTGACGCATATATGGGTAAAGCTGGCGTTAGGACCCACCCGCCATAAGGAACCATACATGTGTTACACTGCCACAAAGAGGTTAATTTTGCTGTCCTCTTTAACTTCAGTGTATTTTGGCAACAGAGTAAGCTTTGAGCAAGTGGAACAGTAAGAGGTAATGGGTGTTTAGCGATGGCTCCTTGGCGTGTCTAATATCACCAATTACCAAGTACTGTATATTTCTAAAACATAATATTTTTATTACGAAAACACTAAAACATATTGTACAAAAGGTGGGAAAATACTCCACCATACATAAAAAAAACACATATGGTAACATTCAGTTTGGTTGAAAAAAACAGTCAGTTTGGTTGAAAAATCCCTACGCGTTTCACGGCTGTAGCCGCTTCTTCAGGGCTTCAATGTTTCTTCATCTGACTCTAAGCCTAATATTGACAATCAAAAAGAAATAATACAAATATAATGCCTATATGAATCCATACATATATCATAAATAGGAGTCATACCATGAGGTGAGCAGCCAGTGAGCACAGGTAGAGGATTGCATAGGCACTTTATGCATTTTGTTTTGCAAAACATTTTGCTTATTCACAGAGGTGGCAGAAGATATTTATATGGACATTTTTTAGTTATTTTTTTTAGGATTATTACATGATTATTTTTTTTTTAGAAAGTAATTTTTTTTCACTTGCTACATGCTAATGGTTGTTTTTCAGTATTTATATTGATTGATTGTTTAAAGTTGATATATATATATATATATATATATATATAGTATGAGTTAATATGAGATAACATAACATTTGCACTTTAGGTAAGGAATTGTGCTGCATTATTATATGGGTTCAGGGCCGCAGAAAAAGCAGTACAGCCAGTCCTGTTGTACCGGGCCCAGGCCTATCAGATCCACATGGGGCCCAGGCCCCTTTACAGTTAATTTCTGCAAAATAAAAAACACGCTTTCTAAAGCCCTGTAGGAGCAGCGATCTCACTTTGATCAGATGCTTTGGTGGCTAGAGGAAAGATCTGGGGTCTAATAGACCCCAGATCTCTCCATAAAGAGGACCTGTCATGGTGCATGCTTTTACATGTTCAAAGCCAGGTCAGGGGAGGGGGCCAGGGGTTGGGTCGAGGGCGATTCAAAGGGGATGCCATCAGGTAGGCTCTACGGAGCTGTATAATTTCTAATTTCTGAGTGTATGGATTCATGTATCATAAATACACTCAGAGCCCCTTAGAGAGAGAAAGAAGAAGAAAAAAAAAACACAACACGATAACATAAATATAATACCTAGTAGACATATCATGTCAGCTCAGGCTATGGGGAGACACATGTTGGATCCCAAAACAGGGATAGCAGTCTGTGGGAGCGGAGAGTACCAAGGGACCTCAAATGATGCAGGCAAAATACTGAAAAACATCAAATAACTATGGACTATCTACCAACCATGATGGACATCTAGTATAACCTTGATGTATTCAATATGATGTGTAGGGGTATATAAACGCAAAAATAAGTTATATATGCTATAAACAGATCAAAATCACCTCACTGACCTCCACTTGAGAGGAATACGTCAGTAGCTATTCAGATAAGTTTTGAGGAAATGTCCCAAATTTTACCAAAATTTTGATGAAGCGAAAAAACTCCTAATTTCGTTCATCCCTGGTGATTATACAATAAGCCACAGGGACACTGGGACTGGACTGGAAGGGCTTAATCTCCTGCTGCTTGCACCCACTGTCCCTTTAAGGGATTCTAAAGGACGGTGTTCTGCCGAGATGGTTCCCCTTGACGGATTAGTACCTCTGTGTACTGTGCAGGTGCAGCGCTTGCGCAGTACGAAGGACTAGGCATCTTCCGAAAATTGCCGAACCTAAACAAATGGGAGTGAAGTGTACACCGCGCACGCGCAGTCGGTGTACGAGACGATGACGCACGCTCCCGATGCTCGCGCTACTCTGCAAGGGGGAGTCTAACTAAGGGGCGGGTCTAATCAAAATAAATGTGGCCCTTGCTTACATTATTAATAATGAAAAATCTGCCAGTTACAGTAACAAATGTCGCCCTTGGTTACAGACCCTTACTTACACGCGCGCCTTGCAGAGTAGCGCGAGCATCGGAGCATGCAGTATCGTCTCCCGTACAGCGACATGTTAACTGCGCGTGCACGGTGTACAGTTCACTCGCATCTGTTTAGGTTCGTCAATTTCCGGAAGATGCCTAGTCCTTCGTGCTGCGCCTGCGCAGTACAGAGGGGAACTTTATCGGCAGGACAACGGCAGTCATATGATCAAGATTTCTTTCCCCCCCTCCACTGGTTCCCATAAAAGGTGACTGGAAGCTGTTGGTGAGTGTGCGCTCAGTCAGCACAGAACAGTGAAGCCAGCTGACGCATATATGCATACGGCTGGCGTTAAGGACCACTCACTGTAAAGTAATGTGTTACGCCGCGGGAAGGGGTTAACTTTGCCTTCCTCTTTAACTGCAATGTCTTTTGGCAAAATAGTAAATTTTGAGGAAAATTTTACCAAAATTTTGGTGAAGTTAAAACTCATAATTTAGCTCGTCTTTGTTGATTTATAGCAGAAGCTGCAGGACTAAAGCTGGCTGGACAACCAGATGTACGGGGTATGCCTTGGGATGGAAACAAAAATCCCTCGGCAGGTAGATAAAATCCAACATTTCCATGTCGGAGTGGAACGTACCTACTGTACAAGTGATTCAAACCACATGCCGAGTCCTCGTTCCGAGGGAAAACGTCTTTCTACAAACCTTCTTCTGTTTCTTAGCAAAACAACAATAAAACGGGCATTTGCTTTTCATCCACATCTGGCTGTTTCAGAAACTCTGACCCGTGGAATGCGGCGTTTTATCCCCAAACGTAGTAGACGCAGCTCCAGAGGTTCCCCTCGCTGTGTTTATTGAATATCTGTTCCCAGCGGGGCGAGATGTTTTACAAAGCGATTATTGAAAAAACACATCTACCTTATTGGAAGTACGAAAATAAAACGTGCGAGCAGACGTAGAATGGAGAGGTAAAAAAAGGAAAAAATAAATAAAAATGGTCGCCATTCCCAAACAAAGGACTCGGGTCTAATCAACACTAAATTCCAGACATAAATGAATTCAGCTCTGTATTCATTAGTTCATCATAAAATTATTTTTTTTTTTTTAGTTCAAGCAGTGTAATTACCTGAATGTGACCTGGTATCAGCCTATTGCAGTTCCTGTACAGCAGAGCTGTAGCAAGAAAAGGAGCCAATCAAGTGCTGAGAACAAGAAGCATACTGATAGGAGGAGAGAACAGAGTGACAAAGAGGTGAGCTCATCACTGTCCTGCTTCTCCTTTCATTGTCCAGTCACGGGCTGGGGGTGGGTCCAGGAGGACCTGGGCTCAGAGGAAGTGGGTCGAACAATGCTAGAATTCAGATTGAGGACATCTAGTGGCAGAAAAAGAGCACTGCAGGGGGAAATCTTTGGATTGAAGGTAAATATTGCAGCAAATGCATTTTTTTTTTTTTTTTTTACATTTATTGTTTATTTTTATTTTGATATATTTGGCTACAATTCTGCTTTAAATGAAAAAAATAATAAAAGTTTTAATGCGTGTCCAAAGTAGAGTACAGTAGAGAAGGGTTAAAAAACATTGTAAGCTTTTTTTTTTGCAATCTGTTTTCCATTGGAGAGACTTCACTTTACTTCCCATCCTATAGACACAACAGGAAGTGAGAGATAATCTCTCCGAAGTGATTGAAGATTCCTTTCTACTTGAGTTCTCGGCATCAACACAAAGTTTCAGATTCTCCCTCATTTTTAGTCTCGGTGACGATGGAAAGGGTGAAAGATAGATAGCATTGCTAACCTAAAATAACAGTTCAAAATATCCCAAAAATATTCCAAAAAGGCTCTACCTTTTATCGTTCAAAATTTGATTTTTTTTTATTTATTACAATGCCTTTGCCTAGGGCGAGATGATGCCATCAGTCTGCTGCAGGTGGGATGAAGCATTCCCCTTCAGAGTTCCCCCTTTCCCTTCTGAAGCCCACCTTCATATCAGAGGTCCCATATCATATCAGAGTCCCCCCTTCCCTGCAGAAGCTCCCCTTCACATCAGAGGTCACCCCATAATATCAAAGTTCCCCCTTTCCCTTCAGAGTCCCCCCTTTCCTTTCAGAAGCCCCCTTCATATCCGAGGTCCCCCTTCCCTTCAGAAGCCCCCCTTCATATCAGAGGTCACCCTATCATATCAGAGTTCCCATTTACCCTCAGAATCCCCCCTTCATATTAGAGCCCCCCCCATCATATCAGAGTTCCTCCTTACCTTCAGAAGCTCCCCTTCACATCAGAGGTCCCCCCATCATATCAGAGTTCCCTCTTTCCCTTCCGAGTTCCCCCTTTCAGAAGCCTCCCTTCATATCAGAGGTCCCCCTATCATATCAGAGTTCCCATCTTTCACTCAGAAGCTCCTATTCACATCAGATGTTCCCTTTCCATTCAGAGTCCCCCCTTTCAGAAGCCCCCCTTCATATCAGAGGTCCCCCTTCCCTTTAGAAGCCTCCCTTCATATCAGAGGTCCCCCTATCATATCAGATGTTCCCCTTTCCCTTCAGAAGCCCCCCTTCATATGAGAGGTCCCCCATCCCTTCAGAAACCCACCTTCATATTAGAGGCCCCCCCATCATATCAGAGTTCCCCCTTCCCTTCAGAAGCTCCCCTTCACATCAGAGATCCCCTATCATATCAGAGTTCCCTCTTTCCCTTCAGAAGCCCCCCTTCATATCTGAGGTCCCCCTTACCTTCAGAAGCCCCCGATCATATCAGAGGTCCCCCTATCATATCAGAGGTCCCCCTATCATATCAGAGTTCCCCCTTTCCCTTCAGAAGCCCCCGATCATATCAGAGGTCCCCCTATCATATCAGAGTTCCCCCTTTCCCTTCAGAAGCCCCCTTTCATATCAGAGGTCCCCCTTCCCTTCAGAAGCCCCCCTTCACATCAGAGGTCCCCCATCCTATCAGAGTTCCCCCTTCCCTTCAGAAGCCCCCCTTCACATCAGAGGTCCGCCTATCATATCAGAGGTCCCCTTTCCCTTCAGAAGCCCCCTTTTATATCATAGTACCCTTAACCCCATCAGAGTACCCCAACCACACCAGAGTCCCCCTTTCCCTTCAGAAGCCTCCTTCACATCAGAGGTCCCCATCCCATCAGAGGTCCCACTATCATATCAGGGTCCTCCCTTTTACTTCAAAGTCCTCCCTTCACATCAGAAGCTCTCCATCACACTAGAGTCCCTCCTATACATCCAAGGCTCTGTACAAAAGAGCACACCCTCCCATCAGCACAGAGTCCCCCCTTTGCAGATCCCCCAGTAACAGAGCCCCCCGATTACACAGTCCCCCTCATCACATCAGATCCCTACCTTTCGACTCCAGTAGAACAGCAGAGGGCAGGAGGTGAAGGATGTCTGCAGGAGGCGGACATCCATTGTCTCCTGAATGCTGGGGGGGCACCATGCATGCCACCTAGCCTGGATTCGAGTCATGCTTTGCCATGGTCTTAGTGATCTGGCCGCCATCACCGTAGCAACAAATGACGCAATGTATCCTGGCACTAGAGTGTCATTGGTTGTAATGGTCTGGTGGCCATCCCATCCACACCAAGGCAACTCATTGGTCCGCAGGCTGGTTCCTGCGCTCGCGGTACCACTGGGGGAACCCAGATAGCACCCCAAGGTACCCTGAGTGGAAAACACTGGTTTAAATTACAGTGTAGACATGTGCACAATAGAAAAAATGTGTTTATTTTTGTTTCGTTTCTTTCGTTTCCGTTGATTCGTAACGATTCGTAAATTCGTAAGTCGACGGTGTTCGTATTCGTAACGATTCGTATTTTCGTAAGAGTTATTTTTTCGTTGATTAGTTTTTCCGTTAGTTTAATTTTCGTTTATTCGAAATTCGGACGCATTCGTATTTTCATAGATTTAGTTACATTCGTACTTTCGTAAGATTGATTTATTCGTACTTTCGTAACATTGTTTTCGTAGATTCGTAAATTCATAATGTTAATGTAATGTGTATGCTATTATTACATTTTAAGAGACACGGAAAATTACGAATCGAAAAAATTTACGAATGTACAAATTTTTTCGTTCAATCCATTCGAAGCACGTTAAGCAGCGCCATTGTAAGGGACACGGAAAATTACCAATTCAACAAAAAAAAAAGTTACGAATGTACAAATTTATTCGTTCATTTTGATTTTCGTTGTTCCTGTTTTCGTTTTCGGATTTTCTTCTTTAGTAGATTCGTTGTTTCTAATTATTTTTTTTCGGATTTTTGTTGTTTTTCGGATTCGTTCGATTCGAACATTCGTTAAAATTTTTTGCGAATCGTTCGTTCATTCGTACGATAACGAATGAACGAATATAACGAATTTTAACGAAAAAACGAAAAAAAAAAAAAAAACGAAACTAATTGCACATGTCTATTACAGTGATTGCTTCACTGCCAACAAATGGGAGCGGCTTGAATCCTTATGTTATAGATCCATACAGTTTATTTTCTTACTACTAGGAAGCGCTGTCTGTACTTTGTATCGGTGACATTTAGTTTTATCTGCAGAGATTCAGATCATCCAGTTCACTGATGGCTGGTGGCACTCGGGTCACTGACTCAATCCGTGTCATTGCAACATCTTCTGCTTTCATCTCTCCGCTGTGACACAACTTCAGGGTTTGTCGCCCCGTGTTGTAAATTATTTATTGTATTGATTTTTTACTATTTATAGAGAATTGTCCTTTATTTATGCCAGAGAACAGAGAGATGAGGGAAATAACAACTTCAGAATTAGATAAATTAAAATGTTTATAGAAAAAAAATTACTTCTTTTATCCTTTACCGAAATCCTCCATATAAATAACTACATACAACGAGGACACACAGCGATGGGAATATTCTAAATGTTTATTCGATCATGCTCAAAAATACCAAAGGAAGTGTGTGGAGGAACACATTGTCTACAAATAGGATAGAGATGGAGCCTAATAAATTCTGTTTTTCTTAATCATAAATAAAAAAACATCCATGTGAGAAAACCATGACTAATGCCGCGTACACACAGTCGGAATTCTCGTCGGAAAAAGCTCTGATGGTTTTCCCTTCGGAATTCCGACGGAATTTCGCTTAAACTGTCTTGCCTACACACGGTCACACCAAATTCCGACGGTCTGTAACACAGCGGCATAAAACACATTCGACAGCACTATAGAAGGGAAGTTTAATGCTTCCGAGCATGCGTCAAATTGTTTCCGAGCATGCGTCGGAATTTTACATGTCGGAATTGCCTACACACGATCGGAAAATCCGTCGGAAAAATTGAGAACAGGTTCTCAATCCAAAGTCCGTCGGAAATTCCGACAGAAAAAGACAGATGGGCATACACACGGTCGGAAAATACGTTGAAAAGCTCCCATCGGACTGTTTCCATCGGAAATTCCGACCGTGTGTACGCGGCATAAGATTGCAGCTATATCCATTCACTAGAGACCGCTGACATCACTGAGAATGCAGCCTATCCATTCACTAGAGACCGGTGACATCACTGAGAATGCAGCCTATCCATTCACTAGAGACCGGTGACATCACAGAGAATGCAGCCTATCCATTCTCTAGAGACCAGTGACATCACTGAGAATGCAGCCTATCCATTCACTAGAGACCGGTGACATCACTGAGAATGCAGCCTATACATTCACTAAAGACCAGTGACCTCACTGAGAATGCAGCCTATCCATTCACTAGAGACTGATGACATCACTGAGAAGGCACCCTATCCATTCGCTAGAGACCAGTGACATCACTGAGAGTGCAGCCTATCCATTCGCTAGAGACCAGTGACATCACTGAGAGTGCAGCCTATCCATTCACTAGAGACCGGTGACATCACAGAGAATGCAGCCTATCCATTCTCTAGAGACCGGTGACATCACTGAGAATGCAGCCTATCCATTCACTATAGACTGGTGACATCACAGAGAATGCAGTCTATCCATTCACTAGAGACCAGTGACACTGAGAATGCAGCCTATCCATTCACTATAGACCGGTGACATCACTGAGAATGCAGCCTATCCATTCACTAGAGACCGGTGACATCACTGAGAGTGCAGCCTATCCATTCACTAGAGACCAGTGACATCACTGAGAGTGCAGCCTATCCATTCACTATAGACTGGTGACATCACAGAGAATGCAGCCTATCCATTCACTAGAGACCAGTGACATCACTGAGAGTGCAGCCTATCCATTCACTATAGACTGGTGACATCACAGAGAATGCAGTCTATCCATTCACTAGAGACCAGTGACATCACTGAGAATGCAGCATATCCATTCGCTGTCCATTAATCAGATTCCAGACCGATGATCGTATGGCTGACCTGTCTCTCTAATAGGTTCCACTTTTCCTGAACTTTCGTTGTATCTGAGGAACGTGAATCATAACATAAGCAGCTCTGGTGCCCCAATACTATCTGGAGGCCGATGAATTTCTCTCCACTATGACAACCTGGTGAAATATGATCACATCCCCGCGTCCCCCCACAAATCATGTCCCGGATCAGCCGTGGAATGTGTCGGGATGATTTGTGGCTCTATAAGGCCGGTGTGGAACTCCCACATAATGCTGAGACACGGCAGACACAATCAGGTTTAAGATTATATAAATGATTAACTGTCCGACTACTGGGGATTAACATGACAAATACGCAATATATCAGCCATTAACAGGTTCACATAATCTGGTGTAAAGCAAGGAGCGCACATTCGTGCCTGGCATTTATATGTGAAGGACGCAGGAATTACGGATAAAATAAACAGATATACATGGAGTTCTCTCTGGGTTGGTAATTCATTTTAAGCATTGATGTTAAGAAAATCCCTAATATAAATTTCTTTTATTTTAAGTCTTTTATTATATGATGCATGTATATCTTTTTTTTTTTTTTTAAGGCCTCTTGCACACTGGAGCCTGGGCCCATGCTATGTCATTTCTCCAGCTTGGAACACCCAGGTGCTTTGTACAGCCACCTACAGTCATGTATGGCTGTGCACGGCTGTATTCGGTTATATGCCGGTGCTCGCTTACACGTAAATAGAACGCATGGGCAGATGCAAAAAATAGAACATTTTTTATTTTAGTTTTGCATACGCCTATACACATTTTTTTTTATTTTTTGCATATGCCTGTATGCATTTTTTTACATTTTTTTTGTATGCACCTATTTACTATATGCATGTTTATGCAAGCAGTGGCATAAAGCCTTGTGCAGCCATACATGTCAATACTTGGCTCTATGCAGCACCTGGGCTTTCTGGGCAGGGAAGCTGCACCAGAACTTACTTTGCATGGGCTCAGAAGCCAGCGTGCAAGAGGCCCTAAAGCAGATCCAGAGTTCCAAAAGGGAGAGGCTGAAGGACCCAGCACACAGAGCAGCCAAATACTGGGTCCGGGACATCATTAGTAGCTGGCTGCCTGGACCTGATAGAGGCAGCCTGCCAAAGAGGACCAAGGTGGAGGCGCAGCATCTGTTGTATGTCACCCGAAGAGCGGAGCTGGTGGCAACATCAAGAATGCGCCTGATTCATTCACTGGAGGCCGGTGACATCACTGAGAATGCAGCCTATCCATTTACTAGAGACCGGTGACATCACTGAGAATGCAGCCTATCCATGCACTAGAGACCGGTGACATCACTGAGAATGCAGCCTATACATTCACTAGAGACCGGTGACATCACTGAGAATGCAGCCTATCCATTCACTAGAGACCGGTGACATCACTGAGAATGCAGCCTATCCATTCACTGGAGACTGATGACATCACTTAGAATGCAGCCTATCCATTCACTAGAGACTGGTGACATCACTGAGAATGCAGCCTATCCATTCACTAGAGACCGGTGAGGTGACATCACTGAGAATGCAGCCTATCCATTTACTAGAGACCGGTGACATCACTGAGAATGCAGCCTATCCATGCACTAGAGACCAGTGACATCACTGAGAATGCAGCCTATACATTCACTAGAGACCGGTGACATCACTGAGAATGCAGCCTATCCATTCACTAGAGACCGGTGACATCACTGAGAATGCAGCCTATCCATTTACTAGAGACTGGTGACATCACTGAGAATGCAGCCTATCCATTCACTGGAGACTGATGACATCACTTAGAATGCAGCCTATCCATTCACTAGAGACTGGTGACATCACTGAGAATGCAGCCTATCCATTCACTGGAGACTGATGACATCACTTAGAATGCAGCCTATACATTCACTAGAGACCGGTGACATCACTGAGAATGCAGCCTATCCATTCACTAGAGACCGGTGAGGTGACATCACTGAGAATGCAGCCTATCCATTCACTAGAGACCGGTGACATCACTGAGAATGCAGCCTATCCATTCACTAGAGACCGGTGACATCACTGAGATCGCAGCCTATCCATTCACTAGAGACTGGTGACATCACTGAGAATGCAGCCTATCCATTCACTAGAGACTGGTGACATGCAGCCTATCCATTCACTAGAGACTGGTGACATCACTGAGAATGCAACCTATCCATTCACTAGAGTCCAGTGACATCACTGAGAATGCAGCCTATCCATTCACTAGAGACTGGTGACATGCAGCCTATCCATTCACTAGAGACTGGTGACATCACTGAGAATGCAACCTATCCATTCACTAGAGTCCAGTGACATCACTGAGAATGCAGCCTATCCATTCACTAGAGACCAGTGACATCACTGATTGCAGCAGGACTGTGCGGGGGAATATGTGTTTTGGAGAGAACGCAGCACTTTATGGAAGGGCGAGCCGGGTGCTGCTTTAACCACATGCCGACCGCGCTATAGTCAAAAGACGGCTACAGCGCGGTCGGCTTATCCTCCGTAGGACGTCCTCCCAGAAACTTGCTCCCGCGCGCCCCCTGGGGCGCGCACTCGGGAATATCCGTGACCGCCGGATCCCGAGGACCCGGCGCATCACGGATCACGGTAAATGGCCGCTGACAGCGGCCGTTTACCACGTGATCGCTCTGTCAAATGACGGAGCGATCACATGTACACAAACCGGCGTCACGTCATGATGCCGGTTCCTCCCTCCCCCTCTCTGTACCGATCGGTACAGAGAGGGGAGAAGCGGAGAGGGGGAGAGACGGGACCAGCGCTGTGGGCTGGATGTGTAGTGCTCACAGCGCTGGTCAATGCTCTGCCAATACTGTGCAATGCTCTGCCCCCACTGTGCAATGCTCTGCCACCACTGTGCAATGCTCTGCCACCACTGTGCAATGGTCTGCCAATACTGTGCAATGCTCTGCCACCAACCACTGTGCAATGCTCTGCCACCAACCACTGTGCAATTCTCTGCCACCACTGTGCAATACTCTGCAACCACTGTGCAATACTCTGCCCCCACTGTGCAACGCTCTGCAACCACTGTGCAACGCTCTGCCCCCACTGTGCAACGCTCTGCCCCCACTGTGCAACGCTCTGCAACCACTGTGCAACGCTCTGCCACCACTGCAATGCTCTGCAACCACTGTGCAATGCTCTGCCACCACTGTGCAACACTGCAACACTGCAATACTCTGCCAATACTCGCCGATACTCTGCCAATATTCGCCAATACTCTGCCAATACTCGCCAATACTCTGCCAATACTCGCCAATACTCGCCAATACTCTGCCAATACTCTGCAATAAATTTTAATAGAAACAAAGAATTTTTATTTATTTTTTTTACCGAATTTTCAGTATATTTTGATTTATAGCGCAAAAATTAAAAAACCCAGTAGTGATTAAATACCACCAAAAGAAAGCTCTATTTGTGTAAAAAAATTAATTTGGGTACAGTGTTGCATGACTGAGTAATTGTCATTCAAAGTGTGAGAGCACCGAAAGCTGAAAATTGGTCTGGTTAGGAAGGGGGTTTAAGTGCCCAGTGGGTAAGTGGTTAAAGAAACATTTGTTTCTAATTTCAGGATAGTCACACTGGTGGAACATGTCTCTGTCCATGTGCAATGCCTGTCACTTGTAGCCTCCACCAGGGGGCACATGTGAGAGGGTAACAATACAGGAGCAGAACTAGAAGATACCAGGAAGGTCCTAAAGTAGGATCTTCTTGGCGGGGCCCAGGACTCCAGGAAGTTTGTTCATTAAAACTGCAGATTTATTAAGATTTAGAAAACATTTTGATTGACATTTACACATTAAAGCTTATATAACATTTTAATGATTGGGTCTAATCAGACTTTATTGGCGTTCTCCTTTAAAAAAAGGGAAATGAACGCGGCAATCACTTCTTGCCCAGTAAGTAATCCTCCATCTCCCTCGGTGTAAAAGCTCAGCGGCGGGCAGGATGTCTGCGATCTCTAATTATTCCTGTTTACTATTACCAGAACTAAACTGTTTATTTTTTATCTGGCTTCTGAGAATAATGCCCTTCACTGGAGGCTCGATGATTACAAAGAATTGTTTACTAATAAGTTCCCGAGGCCCGGGCCGCGTCTGCCGCAAAATAAAAGAGCGTAGCACAGGGCGCCGCTGACTCACCCATTAGTGGCTCTGCTGATCTCGATTTTTTTTGTTTAATTTGGGAATTAATCAGACCCAAGAACCTGGACATGTAAACTTGTGGTCACATTGCCACCGGTGTGTTCATCTAGACAGTCTACAAACCTACAAAACCTCATTTGCATCCACGTTCTTTTTTTTTTGAGCTGATCTGCGTCAAACGTAAACCGATATTTAGGTTCTGGGATTCATCACCCAATTGCTTCTTACAACATTTTGGAAGTCCACCGGAAGGACCTTTCCCCAAAGTCTGAGTTTTGCTGTCTGTCCCCCCACTAAGCACTTTACTGTTAAGCCCCATACACACGCTCGGATTATCCGAGGACCAGGTCCGTCGGATCATGTCCGTCGTACTTTGTCCGATGTTGGTTTTGCGTACACACGGTCTGACATAGTTGTCGGAAAATCCGATCATTCTGAACGTGGTGACGTTTGTTGCCTACGACGGGACTACGTAGAGGCTAGTAGCCAATAGCTTTGGTCTTGTAATGTGATCTGAGCATGCGTGGCACTTTGTCCGTCAGAATTCGCTACACACGATCGGATTTGGTGTGATCGGACTTTGTTGTCAAAAAATCTAACCAGCAGGAGATAGGACTTTGTCCGTCGGACAATCTGATGGAAACTGTCCGATGGTGCCTACACACGGTCGGAATTTCCGACAACATTGTCTGATAGGACAGAATCCATCGGAAAATCCGACCGTGTGTATGGGGCTTTAAAGGGATAGACCACCTTTTGAAAAAATTTAAAAAATGTACCAACAGTGATAAAATAAAAATGTTTGCATCCAGGCCCGAAGAGTATTATTAATAACGCGGCGGAATTTCCGCCGGGAAAAATTTGAGAGCAGGAACTGAAATTTTCCGACAACAAAATCTGATCGGAATTTTTCTGATCGTGTGTAGGGAACTCCGACGCACAAAGTGCCACGCATGCTCAGATCAAATTACGAGACCGAAAGCTATTGGCTACTAGCCTCTGCGTAGTTCCGTCGTACGCAACGAACGTCACCACGTTCCGAACGATCGGATTTTCCGACAACTTTGTCCAACCGTGTGTATGCAACACCAGTTTCGGACATTATCCGTCGGAAAAAATCAGATGGATTTTGTGGTCGGAATGTCCGACCGTGTGTACGGGGGCATTAGACTGGGATAGCATTATAGTTCGTGTGTGTGTAAAGGCAGGCGTCCAGGCATGTACTGGCCATCGGGACTACCGGGAGATTCCCAGTGGGCCGATGGCTCAGTGGGCCAGTAAGGTGCAGTCCTGGAGCCACTCCTCTCTGACAGTGATTCCACTCCTGTCAGGAGGAGCAGCGTCCGTCATATGCTGGAGAGAGCATTAGGCGTTATGCTCCCTCCATCCTGCAGGGGGAGATAGACAGCCGGCCGACTTTCCTTCCTCTCTCCCCTATCACTTGTTATCACATGACTGGAGAGAGGAAGAAGAGAAGCTGCCTTCAGAACTGTGAGTACACGTGGGAGGGGCACACTCTGATGAAGGGGGGCTGCTGATGGGACACTCTGATGTAAGGGGGCCGGTCTGGATGAAGTCCAGGGCCAAATTTCTGTCCCAGTCCAGCCCTGCAGGAGTCCCAATACTTTTGACAATATAGTGTATGTGCAGATATGCTGCAGGGCTCCGGGTCCCGAATAAGTTTCCATCTGCGCACCAATGCAGGTACTATATCTAGTGATTGTTAAGCTGCAATATATTTCATTTTAGGGTTTAGGTTTAATACTGTAAAGCCCATTCCACCCTTAAAAAACACCAAAACCACCTTCATTTCACCCTCCTCATTCATACCGACGTGTTTGGTTGGCAAGGTGGCAAAATTTTGCAAATGTTTTCTGTATTTCACAAAATGTTTTAGAACATGAAAATTCACAATTTGTACTTATTACCGGTTACAATGTGCAGCAACTGGCCAATGATCTTGTTCTGCGCCTTCTCATTTCCTTCCAAGCTTTTCTACTCTACGTTCTCTAGCATAGAACCCTCAGCATCGGACAAAAAAAAAACTGCCTCCAACCAAAATAAAACACACATTAAATACTTTTTTGAACATTCACTGTTACATCAGAAACATCTTTGGTATTAATTTGGAAAACTTAAATGCTTTTTTTTTTTTTTTTCTTTTAAATGTCAGGGAGCAGCGAAGAGGCGCGGATGATTGTGGGATGATGTCACAGCTACTTACAGTGTTGGTTTAACAGTTCCACCTATTTTGTTTTCAACTGTCGCGTTGAGTCTTGACACTTTTTGGCTCCAAGTCAGCCAGACATGTTTTAAGGGCTGAGAACCCTGGTTTTCTTACCAGAGATAAATCACCTGAATATTTATTATAGGAAAGAGTAAACTTTACAGTTAGGTTAAGAACAGTAAATTTTTTTTTTAATAAAGCGATGTCCAGGCGACAAATCAGACCTGCAGTGGTGTCCTGCAGGATCCTCTCGGAATTTTGCGCCAGCTCAGTCCCAAGCCACCATCTTCTTATGTGACGTCACTGAGAGGGCCGCTGCCTCTTCTGGTGATGATGCGGCACTTGGCCCCCCCCCCTCCTCCTTTCTCAATGAAGGACTATGCCCCCTGAGATATGTGACATGCACAGGGGCAGACTGACAACTCATGGGGCCCCCAGGCAATAGGAGATTATGGGGCCCCCAGGCATTCAGAGATTATGGGGCCACACAGTATACAATCACACAGTATACACATACATGTACACACAGTATACACACACACAGTATACACATACATGTACACACAGTACACACAGACATGTTTCTATTGGCTGAGAAGGTACTGGAGAGGTGGGGCAGCTATAATCTCTGGATTTTTAGACCAAAAGGATGTCGGTAAGGGACATTTCAGAAACAGATGTAAAAAAACACAGATTTTTACATACTGTCCCTGGTTTTACTGAGGTTGGCAACCCTGATGGGGCCTCCTAGTGGCCCGGGGCCCTCGGGAAGTGGCCGAGTGGCCGAATGGTCAGTCCGCCCCTGGACATGCATATTCCAGGAAGCACAGTAGGCATAATACACATCATTTGCCTTAGCGTGTGAGGTGAATGGGTGGGGTAAGCTCAAAGTTTTTTCACAAAAAAAATAAAAAAAGTAAAACAAGGGAAAAAAAGGGGGCTCTGTGTGAAGAGGAGGGGGAGGGGTTTCGAGGAGGCAACGTATGCTTGAGGGTAAAGATACACTTAAGGCTTCTTTCAGACGAGGCAAATCCGCTTGCACGGAGTGCGCCTCTGTCTGCCGGCTCAGCGGGAGATCTCTCCGTTGATCTCCGCTGAGCCGGCGGATGACAAGTCCCTCTCTGCTCACTGAGCGGGGAGGGGCTTGTCGAGCGCCGCTGGTCTCTATGGAGAGATGAAAATGAACAGCGTGTCCGTTTTCATCAGATCTCACCCGATCCGATCCGCCAGCGACGGATCCGGACGTAGAGCCATCCGTCGGGGTCGGATGTCAGCCGACATGTCTCCGATGACATCCGACGCTCCATAGACTAGCATGGAGCGCCCGTTCAGGTCCGCCGTCAAAACTGACAGGCGGACCTGAGCGGTCCGTCAGTGTGAAAGGGGCCTAAGGGTCTGCTACTGACAGCTTGGTGCCAGATACCACAGCATACCTTCAGAGGTCTAGTGGAGTCCATGCCTAGACGGGTCAAGGCTGTTTTAGTGGCAAAAGGGGGAACTACTCAATATTAGGTGGGTGGTCATAAAGTTATGGCTGATTGGAGTTGGTGTGAAACGGGTTAATGTGACCTAGGACATTTCTTTTGCTATGCCATCTAATGATCCCTCTGCATAGAGCATGTTGCAAGCTTTTTATCACTCCCTCATTAATTCCACAGTTCTCGACAAAGCCTGGATAGCAGTTGTGAAAACTCTGTGTAAAATTCGACTTTACCTTTAAAAGTCTACTTTGCAGTCTGTATTCAATCTGTCTGGGGACAATGACATTATCCTTCTTTTACTGGATCGCCTTCATTTTTTTTGCCTGTTGCTCAGATGCTTTCAAAAACCTGATGTAATGACAGCCAGAGGTTACAAAGCCTCTGACTTGGTGGTCATTGAGAGTAAAAAAAAAAACATAGCTCCTTAAATCAGAATGCCTCCCTTGCAGTGTGGTGTTGGACCTGGAACTATGGAGACACCATCAGGTGGGAGGTCATTTAGCTACAGCTCAAGGAACCCCTAGCAACCCCTGAAGGAACCCTATGATTCCATGGAACCCAGGATGAGAATGGCTGTTCTAGAGTGATCCCACAGGTAAAACTTTTTAATTTCACTTTTTATATCCCTCGTAAACTCATTGGAGGTCACTGGACAAATGTCCCTTATATCGGTGGACAGAATAAAGAATGCTCCTTATAGTGGTGGAAAGAATGCTACCCTTGCGGACAGCTAAAAAGATAATTGGTGTCATGCAGCTGACTATGCCAAGGAACTATGCAGGCACCATCAAAAAGAAGGGTCAATGAGCCATAGCTTAAGGAGCCCCTTGCAACCTCTGGAGGAACCCTTCCATGGAACGCTGGTTGAGAATGGTTGGTGCACAGTGAAGCCATAGGGCTTAAGGCAAAGGGCTATGTGTTGGGCATCAATACCCAAAGTAGCCCAACGGGGCTAGTGCAGGCACCATCAAATAGAAGGGTCTAGTATCCACAGCTCAAGGAGCCATTTGCAACCTCTGGAGGAACCCTAGGGTTTCATGGAACGCTGGTATAGAATGGCTCTTGCACACTGAAGTAATAGGACTTGAGGCAAATGGCATTTTCTATGTGTTGAACATCACTACCTGAGGTAGCCCAATGGAACTAGTGCAGGCACCATCAAATAGAAGGGTCAATAGCCACAGCTCAAGGAGCCCCTTTGCAACCTCTGGAGGAACCCTGGTTGAGAAAGGCTGGTGCAAACGGAAGCCATGGGTCTTAGAGGGGTCAATTAGCCACAGCTCAAGGAGCCCCTTTCAACCTCTGAAGGAACCCTCGGATTCCATGGAACCCAGGTTGAGATTGGCTGGTGCACACTGAAGCCATAGGACTTAAGGCAAATGCCCTTTTCTATGTGCTGGGGATCACTTCCAGAAGTAGCTCAATGGGGCCAGTGCATGCATCATTATATAGAAGGGTCTATTAGCCACAGTTCAAGAAGCCCTTTGCAACCTCTGGAGGAACCCTCGGATTCCATGAAACCCAGGTCGAGAATGGCTGTTGCACACTAAAGCCATTGGACTTAAGGCAAATGGCTTTTTCTATGTATTGGGGATTGCCACCCAATGTAGCCCAACAGAGCCAGTGTGAACAATCCACTTTCAGCCCCGGACCAATTTGCAGCCAAAGGACCAGGCCCCTTTTTGCGATTTGGCCCTGCGTCGTTTTAACTGACAATTGCGCGGTCGTGCGACGTGGCTCCCAAACAAAATTGACGTCCTTTTTTTCCCACAAATAGAGCTTTCTTTTGGTGGTATTTGATCGCCCCTGCAGTTTTTATTTTTCGCGCTATAAACAAAAAAGAGCGACAATTTCGAAAAAAAAAACGCATTCTTTTTTATTTTTTGCTATAATAAATATCCCCCAAAAATATATAAAAATTTTTTTTTTCCTCAGTTTAGGCCGATACGTATTCTTCTACATATTTTTGGTAAAAAAAATCGCAATAAGCGATTATTGATTGGTTTGCGCAGAAGTTATAGCGTTTACAAGATAGGGGATAGTTTTATAGCATTTTTATTAATAATTTTTTTTATTAGTAATGGCGGCGATCAGCGATTTTTATTTTGACTGCGACATTATGGCGGACACATCGGACATTTTTGACACATTTTTGGGACCATTGTCATTTATACAGCAATCAATGCTATTTAAATGCATTGATTCCTGTATAAATGACACTGGCAGCGAAGGGGTTAACCACTAGGTGGCAGTGTAGGGGTTAAGTATGCCTAGGGGTGTGTTTCTTACTGTGGGGGGGGGGGGCGTGGCTGTCAGCTAGTGAATGCTGATCTCTGCTCCAATCACAGGGAGCAGAGATTGGTGTCACTAGTTGCTAGGCAGAACGGGGAGATGCTGTTTATTTCCGCATCTCCCCATTCAGCCTTCCCGTGAGACGATCGCGGGTGTCCCCGCGGCAACCGAGTCCGCGGGACCCGCGACCGGCCTCACGGGGGTCCCGACCGGCGCGGCGCACTCTTAATGGCATGGCGGTATTTAAAAAGGGACTTATATATACGCCCTTATGCCTGTCCGTGCCATTCTGCCGACGTACATCGTCGTGCGCCGGTCAGGAACCGGTTAAACATTCTTTACTGAGGAATTTATAGGACTCTGAATAGGCTGGCATACCCCATACATATTTTAAGAGAAGCTGAACCTTTACTATGGTTTGTGAAATATAAGAGACCTTTTAAAGTGTCCGTAACAATTTGCTGATGGTGAATGTCTGCAGATCATCTGTCCGCTTTGCTTGAATTTATAAAAGTATTTTTTTACTGTGCAATACTTGGACACCGACCAGGGTCTATTTTTGACACAACTGTCCCCCTTGTCCCGTTTCTGTTTACCCCCCCGGCTTATTGTGCCCGCTGTGATCCTGCATTGAAAGCAAAACCCTTCCTAGGGCAGCTGCCCCTTTCCAGTGCAGCAATCTGGTGGAATTTCATGGAACCGATAGCAGCAAGTGCTTGGATCAAATACTGAGAAGATCCGAGACCGTCAAGGAATATTTAAAGGTCACAAGAAAGCAGCAAGGCTTAGCAACATTTTAAGGATGTTAAAGGCAACACATGTGCAAAGCAGGCAAGAGACTCTTCAAAATAAAAGAAAAAAAATCAATTGCAAGTGCTCTGCGGTTTTGTCTTACTTAACGTAACCGGATATAATGAGGAGCAGGATTAGCAAGAGATTAATATTTCACCAGACAAATGGCATTGTTAACCACTTGAGCTCTCGCACCTGTACACCCCCCCAGGGAGCGGAGAAATCTATACATTTATACTATGCCTATCGATTTGTCAATACTTATCATAACAAAATAATATATATATATATATATATATATATATATATATATATATAATATTATATTATATATATTATATTATATTATATTATATATATATATATATATATATATAAATCTCTCTCTCTCTCTCTCTCTCTCTCTCTCTCTCTCTATCTCTCTCTCTCTCTCTCTGTATATATATATGTATACAGTATCTCTCACAAAAGTGAGTAGTGAGTACAACCCTCACATTTTTGTAAATATTTTATTAAATCTTTTCTTCTATCTTTTCATGTGACAACACTGGAGAAATGACACTTGTCTACAATGTAAAGTAGTGAGTGTACAGCTTGTATAACAGTGTAAATTTGCTGTCCCCTCAAAAAATAACTCAACACACATTAATGTCTAAACCGCTGGCAAAAAAAGTACAAAAAAAACAGACAGAAAATGTCCAAATTGGGGCCAAAGTCTCAATATTTTGTGTGGCCACCATTATTTTCCAGCACTGCCTTAACCCTCTTGGGCATGGAGTTCTCCAGAACTTCACGGGTTGCCACTGGAGTCCTCTTCCCCTCCTTTTTATTATTATTATACACGATTTATATAGCGCCAACAGTTTACGCAGCCCTTTACAATGTATAGGGTAGACAACACAATTACAGTTTAATACAAAAGGTACAGGAGGGCCCTGCTTGTAGAACTTACATTCTAAAGGGAGGGGGTTGTGGTGACGACATCACAGAGCTGGTGGATGTTGGAGACCTTGCGCTCCTCCACCTTCCGTTTGAGGATGCCCCACAGATGCTCAATAGGGTTTAGGTCTGGAGACATGCTTGGCCAGTCCATCACCTTCACCCTCAGCTTTTTTAGCAAAGCAGTGGTCGTCTTGGAGGTGTGTTTGGGGTGGTTATCATGTTGGAATACTGCCCTGCGGCCCAGTCTCTGAAGGGAGGGGATCATGCTCTGCTTCAGTATGTCACAGTACATGTTGGCATTCATGGTTCCCTCAATGATCTGTAGCCCCCCAGTGCTGGCAGCACTCATGCAGCCCCAGACCATGACACTCCCACCACCATGCTTGACTGTAGACAAGACACACTTGTCGTTGTCCTCCTCACCTGGTTGCCCCCACACACGCCTGACACCATCTGACACCAAATAAGTTTATCTTGGTCTCATCAGACCACAGGACATGGTTCCAGTAATCCATGTCCTTAGTCTGCTTGTCTTCAGCAAACTGTTTGTGGGTTTTCTTGGGCATCATCTTTAGAAGAGGCTTCCTTCTGGGACGACAGCCATGCAGACCAATTTGATGCAGTGTGCAGCGTATGGTCTGAGCACTGACAGGCTGACCTCCCCACCCCTACAACCTCTGCAGCAATGCTGGCAGCACTCATACGTCTATTTCCCAAAGACGACCTCTGGATATGATGCTGAGCACGTGACCTCAACTTCTTTGGTGGACCATGGCGAGGCCTGTTCTGAGTGGAACCTGTCCTGTTATACCGCTGTATGGTCTTGGCCACCGTGCTGCAGCTCAGTTTCAGGGTCTTGGCAATCTTCTTATAGCCTAGGTCATCTTTATGTAGAGCAACAATTATTTTTTTTCAGATCCTCAGAGAGTTCTTTTCCAGTGACCAGTATGAGAGAGTGAGAGCGATAACACCAAATTTAACACACCTGCTCCCCATTCACACCTGAGACCTTGTAACACTAACGAGTCACATGACACCGGGGAGGGAAAATGGCTAATTTTTCCCAATTTGGACCTTTTCACTTAGGGGTGTACTGACTTTTGTTGCCAGTGGTTTAGACATTAATGGCTGTGTGTTGAGTTATTTAGAGGGGACAGCAAATTTACACTGTTATAGAAGCTGTACGCTCACTACTTTACATTGTAGCAAAGTGTCATTTCTTCAGTGTTGTCACATGAAAAGATAGAATAAAATATTTACAGAAATGTGATATTTACAGAAATGTGAGGGGCGCCCTAAACCTGTACTGTTGCCAGGTTTAGGGCGCACACATGCACGCCAACCCCTAACAACCCCCCCCCCCCTTCAGCGTGCGCAACGCCCGCTGACATACAGCGGGAGTTTGTCTGCAGGTCCTGGCCAATGATTCATGGCTGGAACCTTCTGAGCCGCTGTGTCCAATCACAGCCCAAAGCCCTCTGCTGACAATCAACACAGGGCTTTGTACAGAGGGAATGCTACCCTTACCAACAGCTAAAAAGATAATTGGTGGCTATGCCGACTGGCACCTGCCCTGGAACTAGGGTTGCCACCCGTCTGGGATTAACCCGGACAGTCCGGGTTTTGAATCATGTGTCCGGGTTTCAGACCACCTGAAAACCGGACACAATATTCAGAATAGACTGTGGCTCCTCAAGTAACCACAACCGCAGAGTCTGACGGCCCGATAAAAAAAAAAAACATCACTGGGTGGCCCTGCCCTCAGCTATATTACAGCTGTCATTATGAAGAGGCTTTAGTCGGCAGGAGCCTCCCATGGAGGCAGAGTTTTTTCCATTTTTTTTTTTTATCGGGTCGTCAGACACTGTGATCGAAGATGAATGGACATCGTGGGACAGGTTTTTTTTTTTTTTTTTTTAATAAAGGACAAGAAATTGTCTACTGTCATTTTTAAAATGTTGACACTTTTTTTGGTGAATGAGTAGGGGTACAATGTACCCGATACCCATTCACATAGGGAGAGCGGGATCTGTGGGTTCCCTTTTTAAAGGGGGCTTCCAGATTCCGATAAGCCCCCCGCTCGCAGACCTCCACAACCACCGGGCAAGGGTTGTGGGGATGAGGCCCTTGTCCCCATCAACATGGGGACAAGGTGCTTGGTTGCGTGCTTGGATAAGGGTCTGGTATGGATTTTGAGGGGGGCCCCTACTCCATTTTTTTTTTTTAAATTTAAGTGCGGGCTTCCCCCTAATATCCATACCAGACCCAGAAGGGAAGCTCTGCTGATTTTATCATCCAATCATGTGCAAGCTAAAATGCTGTTTTTATTTTCCTTGCATGTCCCCCTCAGATCTGCAGCGACGCAAAGTGCACTTGCAGTGCAAAGTGGATTTGCCTTTAGTAAATAACCCCCTTTGTATCTCCCATCTGATCAATGTTTATTAAAAAAAATGTACTTTGTATATCTTTATCTCATATCTGAACAATGTTTATAAACAATGTTTCATTTGCATCTCTCTACAATGTAGCCATCTTTGTTTAGGTACAGTGGCCGGTAATTAACACTATTTTGGGAGGGCGACACAAACTAACACCAACATATCCCCCCCCCCGCGCGCGCTCTGATTGGCCAGGAGGAGAATGAGGAAGACAACAGTGAATGTTCATTCGCTACTGTCACACAAGTGGGTGTGCTCGGAGCGCAGTGAGCCCACCCTTTTTTGAAGCCCTTTTAGAGCCTCAGGCTTTAATCATGTGCTTCAAAAAAAAAAAAACTTAATTGGAATCCATATATCCGGCTCCTCGCATGTAGATTAGGTAGCTGGACGCATGGATGGGGGGGGGGGGGTGGCCTGCGCCCCTTATGGAGCGGCCACCACTGTTCAGGTATCATCCAGAGTCACCAACGAGAAACGAGATGTCAACACAGAAATTACACAATCATGTAAATACTGATGTCCACAAATGTCCAACACAGATCGGCCCCCTGCTGCAGCCTCTTATGATTTGCTACAAAGTTATAATCATGGGCGTCCGCAGGTAGGGGCAAGGGGGGTCAAGTGCCCCCCCTGGAATCAGGGATCGGATCTTAAATTCAGCACAGTTGCATCGATATCGCGGTGCTGCCAGCCCACACCCGGGTGCCACCCGCCAGTGGGGTGACACCATTAAGGTCAGTCCAGCAGAGAAATCGGCAGCGCAGTGACAGGAGAAAGGCGAGCTGCGGGCTATCAGAGGTTTCCCGATCGCCCCCCTATTCTCCTGTCAGGAAGAAGAGATGGTGGCTTTCATCAGGTCCCCCGCCCAGCTTCCTGGCCGATCCGTTCCTTCCCTATTGGCCATAACTGAGGGCCAATCAAAGGAGACTAGGAGAGGTGAGCATCATGGGACATGTAGTCCCAAAGATTGGTGGCCCCATTTTCCACAGGGAGGAGGCTACAGCTCGATCAAGAGAGAGATTGAGAGACTGCAGCCTGGAAAAAAGCTGAGGGAGAGAGTGCTACAGGACAAAGAATGAGGAGTGTGCTGGGCGGAAGCCAGAGAGAGAGAGAGCCACCCTGCCCAGCACCACCAGAGAGAGCCACCCTGCCCAGTGCCACCAGAGAGAGAGCCACGCTGCTGCCCAGAGCCACCAGAGAGAGAGCCACGCTGCCCAGCGCCACCAGAGAGAGAAAGACTGAGCTACTGCCAGGGTACAGACATGCTACACTACTGACCAGAGTGAACGATCGTCCAGCCGGAGTGATCACTGCTGTAGTATTGCTGGGTCTGGTAAGAGGGCCTGTTGGCCATTATCCATTACTTATCCTAGGGACTGTAATACGTCTGCAGACTCTGACCATAATAATGTGATAATGACATTGTCGAAAAGGGGCGGTGCATGGGTGACCCTAAAATGATGCCCCCCTCTGAAAAAAGTTCTGCAGACGCCCATGGTTATAATGTTACTGCGGGAGAAGAGAAGTGAAATCCCTTTTTACTGCCTGGAGCAACTGATGACATAATTTTAGCCTAGGCAAAGCCACTGACTGTATCTCAAAAATGGCATTTGAATAATAACAAATTATAGAGTTATAAAAAAAAATATGACCCTTATAAAAATGATACATTTTTATACAGTTACTGTATGTTATGACATGTATGGAATTTATAAATGCCGGCTTGTAACGTTACTAAAAGGTCAGATTTAATACCTCTCTTACCCTCCATCTGTGCCTGAAACATAAGACTGTAAGGGACACTGGTAAAGCATAAGTGGACCCATATTCCACCCTCCCCATGAAGATGAAGACAACCTGCTCCCTCACTGCCACAGCCTGACCAGGGTGTCTACATTCTCCATACACAACCTACAAATTAATTCAGAGCCAATTTACTGCTTTATAAATGTCTCTGGTGGGAACCGACCCCTGGAACACAAGACAAGACATCTCTACCATATATATAACCGCTTGGGGGTTATGCCGTGATGACCTTTGGTGCTCAATAGACATGTGCAATTCGCTTCATTCCAAATTCTTTTTTTAACAAATTTCAACAAATTTGTTCATTCGGAAATATCCGAATTAATGAAAACCCGTTTAATAAATTTTTCCGAATGTTCGTAAATTAGTACATTCGTAAATTACTAAAATTAGTAAATTAGTACATTCGTAAATTACTAAAATTAGTAAATTAGTACATTCGTAAATTACTAAAATTAGTAAATTAGTACATTCGTAAATTAGTAAATTAGTAAATTAGTACATTCGTAAATTAGTCAATTCGGAAATCTGAAATAATAATTAACTAATAATAACTTAACTTTTACTAACTATTAAATTCTAGGTATTGGAATTTCCTTTCAAATGCGTCTGTTAGTGAACGTAACAAATACAAATTTATCCGAAGTTACGAATTATCCGCATATACTCGACTATAAGCCGAGTTTCTCAGCACATTTTCTTGTGCTGAAAATGCCCCCCTCGGCTTATACTCGAGTCAAGCCCTTTTCTGCAGCAGAGAATGACATTTTCCAATCCGACTCGTGGGGCCACTTGGTGCTAGGAACCACCCAAATTTGGGGTGCAAACCCAGTGGAACTAGCACTACAACATGTCCAAAGATGGGGTTTCTAGCACCAAGTGCAGCACAGTGGTGTAGTGGTTAGCACTTTCACCTAGCAGCAATAGGGTCGCTGGTTCAAATCCCGACCACGACACCATCTGCCTGGAGTTTGCATGTTCTCCCTGTGCTTGTGTAGGTTTCCTCCCACACTCCAAAGACATGCTGGTAGGTTATTTAGATCCTGTCAATAAAAATTGGCCAAATATGTGTATGTGTTTGTAAGCGTGTCGGGACCCCACAGGGCAAGGACTGCACTATACCCCAGATGGACACCCATGGCAAAAAAGCACCCTGAGGCGATTCAGTTCGCATAGGTAGTGCTATACAAGACATTCATTCATTCAAGTGGGCCCCAAAGTCAGTTCGGAAAATGTCATTCTTTGCTGCAGAAAAGTGCTTGACATTTTCCGAACTGAATTTGGGGCCCCGTATCTTGGTGCTAGGAACCCCCATCTTTGGATATGTTGTAGTGCTATTTCCACTGGATTTGCACGCCATATTTGGGGTTCCTAGCACCAAGTGGCCCCAAGATACGGGACCCCAATGTCATTTTGGGGACCCTTTGGGGGGGACATTTAGGAACCCTCAACTACCAAGTTTAAAGTTTGGGGGACCTATGGCTGCAAATGGGTACAGTGAGGCTGCAAATGGGCATTGTTGACCCTCTTTTCCACTTACAGTAGCTGCCCATTTCTCACCCTAGGCTTATACTCGAGTCAATAAGTTTTCCCAGTTTTTTGTGGTAAAATTAGGTGCCTCGGCTTATATTCGGGTCGGCTTATACTCGAGTATATACGGTATCTGAAATAATGAATGCCGTATCTAAATGAATGGAACGTAACCAATTACTAAATATAATATAATAATATTAAAAACTTTTTATTATTTATTAATTTGCTCTGTTCCATTTGTTTTGATGCAGCATTCAATATTCCAGATAATTCGTAACTTTGGATAAATTCGTACTCGTTACGTTCACTAACAGCCAAATTTGAATGGAAATTCCAATACCTATAATTTAATAGTTAGTAATAGTTATTATTAGTTAGTTATTCTTTAGTTATTTCTTAACTAATAATAACTTAAAGCGGTAGTAAAGCCGCTGACATGTTTTTTTTTTTTTTTTACACCTGTAAGGGAAAAGGCATAATGAGCTAGTATGCACCGCATACTAGCTCATTATGAAATACTTACCTTAGAACGAGGCGTCGGCAACTCACCTGGTCCACACCGAGGTCGCTGACATGTTGCCTCGGCGTGTCTTCCGGGTATCGCGACTCCAGCGATGTGAGTGGCTGGAGCCGCGATGTCGTCACTCCCGCGCATGCGCACGGGAGACTTCGTCCCGGCAGGGTTCGTATTCTGCCGGCCTTTCAGACGAGAATCCCCCGTGCGCATGCGCCGCTGCAGTCAGCGGCGTATTGCACGGGGAATATCTCCTAAACCGTAAAGGTTTAGGAGATATTTTTTTTACCTACAGGTAAGCCTTATTATAGGCTTACCTGTAGGTGAAAGTCGAAAATGTGACTTTACTTCCACTTTAACTATTACTAACTATTAAATTATAAATTTGTAAATGCGTACATTCATATTTTAGAAAATTTGTATATTCGTTAATTCGTAAATTTGGAAATTCGAAAATCCGAAACCCCAAAAATTTGAAAATCTGAAATAGTAACTATTAAATTATAGGTATTGGAATTTCCATTCAAATTTGGCTGTTAGTGAACGTAACAAATAGAAAATTTATCCGAAGTTACGAATTATCCAAAATAATGAATGCCGCATCCAAACTAATGGAACGTAATGAATTAATAATAATAAATAACCATAATAAAAACTTTTTATTATTATTATTTATTATTAATTTGTTCCATTCCATTTGTTTGGATACGGCATTCATTATTTTGGATAATTCGTATTCATAATTTTTTTCACTTTTCAGGTCATTCGTTATGATCACAATTAGTAAATTCGCACATTCGCACATTCGTGAATTAGTAAATTTGTAAATTTGCAAATGCGTACATTCATATTTTAGAAAATTCCTATATTCGTACATTCGTAAATTAGAAAATTTGTGAATTTGGAAATTAGAAAATCCGAAACCCGGAAAATTAGAAAATCTGAAATAGTAACTATTAAATGATAGGTATTGGAATTTCCTTTCAAATTTTGCTGTTAGTGAACGTAATGAATACAAATTATCCGAAATAATGAATGCCGTATCCAAACAAATGGAACGGAACAAATTAATAATAAATAATAATAATAAAAAGTATTTATTATGGTTATTTATTATTATTATTAATTCATTACGTTCCATTAGTTTGGATACGGCATTCATTATTTCGGATAATTCGTATTCATTACGTTCACTAACAGCCAAATTTGAAAGGAAATTCCAATACCTATCATTTAACAGTTACTATTTCAGATTTTCGAATTTTCCGGGTTTCGGATTTTCGAATTTCCAAATTCACGAATTTTCTAATTTACGAATGTACGAATTTTCTAAAATATGAATGTATGCATTTGCAAATTTACAAATTTACTAATTCACGAATGTGCGAATGTGGGAATTTACTAATTGTGATCATAACGAATGACCTGAAAAGCGAAACAAATAATAAACAAACTAAAACAAACACACTTTTTGGCATTGCACATGTCTAGTGCTCAACTCATGGTGGAAGAAACTCTCAGTGAAGGAAGAAGTCTGAGCAAATTTGGAAACACATTTCATAGCTTTCCTGCCTCCCAGCATCTGCCAAATAGCTGGTCTTTGGGCTGGAGAAGATCCAAGGTTTTCTTTAAGTTCTCCCTGGTAGACAGAGGGCTCCATGGTCTCCTGTAGGCACACATCTGGAAAGGAGGCCAGCTGAGAACTTGGAGGTTCTGCTTCAACAAGAAGACAGACCGAGACAATCCAAACTGTTTTCCCAGCGCTGAACTGTAAAAGGATTTGCGTGCTGTCGGCGCTAAAACCACATCAGTGACGGGCGACGTGTAGGACAACACAGGGTGTCCAGTGTACAAGGTGGCCTTTCCAATGTATAACATCAATGACTCCAAAATATTCTCCCTGTTGCCTCTTTTCCTCTTTTTGCTTTAGGCTCTATTCACACCAGTGTGACTCCAAAGTAGCACGATTTCCAGTGTGGCTTTGGAACGCAACTTTGATGGGACTTTGAGTGCGACTTTGATCCAAATTTAGACTCTCTGGAGCAAAGTTGCATCAAAAGTCGCATCAAAGTGGTGCAGGTGGGCTGCGCCTTGTAATGCGACTTTGGACATCAAGTGACAAGTCACAGAAGTGTGAATGGAGCCTTAATGTACAGATTTGTATCACTAAATGTCATATTTGAAAAAGAGATGTATGTTTTTTGTTTTTGCAGCATTTGTCCCCCGCCATCTCTAAGAAATGAGCAATCAAACAAAACTGATCGCTCAGTTCTCCCTGCCTCTCTGAGTAGAGAGCTGGTCACTGTCAGTCACCACTGTATGCTCTGATCCCCCACGCCCGTGCGCACTCATTGGAACACAGGGCTGTGGAGGGGCGGGAGTGGCTGGCTCAGCCTCTCAGCGGCTCCCTGAGAGGCTGAGCCAGGTGCCGGTCAAGGTCATGGAGGGTACCCGACCATATACATACAAGCTTTCCCCAGCCTGGACCGGCTCTGTAATGTCAGCCGACAGTGAGCTTCAGCCTGCTGTTTGCTGAAAACGGATCACAGGAGTGCAGAAGGATCTACACTCTTGTGATCCTGTACTTCTACTTCAAGTTTTTATTTTTTATAATGCTTCTTTAAAGAGACTCTTGTCAGCTTGTAAGAGGGGCTTCGCAATTAGCTGGATGTTGGCGCCAATTGTTTCTGTCTCAATATTGAACCCTACGGACTTATGCCGCTGTTGGAAAAATCTTGGCTGGTTTTTCCAATGGAATTCCGCTCAAGCTTGTCTTGCATACACACGGCCACACAGAAGTTTGCTGAAATTTTGACCGTCAAGAACGCAGTGACGTACAACACTACGACGAACCGAGAAAGTAAAGTTCGATGCTTGCGAGCATGCGTCAAATTGTTTCCGAGCATGCGTAGGAATTTTGCCCGTCGGAATTGGTACAGACGATCGGAATTTCCGGACCGGAACTTTTTCCGACCGAAAAATTGAGAACCTGATCTCAATCTTTTGCTGGCTGGAATTCGGCCAGCAAAAGTCCGATGGAGCATACACACGGTCGCATTTTCCGACCAAAAGCTCTCATCGGTCTTTTGCTGGCCTAATTTCCGATCGTGTGTGTACGGGGCATAAGACTGGGATGCCATTAAAGTTCATCTGCATGTAAAGGCCGGCGTCCCAATACTTTTGGCAATATAGTGTATATATCCCATAGTTTGTAGATGCTATAACTTTAAGGCCTCATGCACACGGACGTTTTTGCAGCCGCGTTTTTGAGCGTTTTTTGCAGCTTAAAAACGCCTGTCCATGTTAGTCTATGGCTTCATGCCCACCTAGGCGTTTTTGAGCTGCAAATGGCATAGGCGTCTTTAAAGCTGTAAAAAAAACCCAGGACCAGTGCGTTCCGTGGCGCGGCGCTAGAGCTGTAAAAACGCGAATCGCGCGAAAACGCGCAAAAACGCGCATTAACGCGCAAAAAACGTGCACCAGCGTTTTTGAGCTGCAGCGTTTTTTTGCTGCAAAAAGTTGATTGGACACTGTAATCCCTGTATAAGAAATTAGAGATGTGTAAAACGCTAATTAACGCTGACGCTAAAAAACGCGCAAAAACACGCAAAAACGCCAATGCAAAACACGGTAAAAGTCAAGTTTTTTTAGGCTGCTTTTTCCAGGCATCTGACCTAGCTTTACAGCCCGTTTTTTAAAACGTCCGTGTGCATGAGGCCTTAATGTACACTTACCGTATATACTCGAGTATAGGCCGACCCGAATATAAGCACCTAATTTTACCACAAAAAAATGGAAAAACGTATTGACTGGAGTATAAGCCTAGGGTGAGAAATGCGCAGCTACTGTAAGTGGAAAAGAGGGTCAACAATGCCCATTTGCAGCCTCACTGTGCCCATTTGCAGCGATAGGTCCCCCGAACTTCAAACTTGGTAGTTAAGGGTTCCTAGATGCCCCCTAGCTGCAGCCAAAATTTGGGGCCAAAGGGTCCTGAAATAACATTGCTGCAGGTGGACACAGTTGACCGACTTTGGGGCCCGTATCTTGGGGCCACTTGGTGCTAGGAACCCCAAATTTTGTATGCAAACTGAATTGAACTAGCACTACAACATATCCATTATTGTGCTGAAAGTGCCCCCCTCGGCTTATACTCGAGTCAAGCACTTTTCTGCATCAGAAAATGACATTTTCCGACCTAACTTTGGGGCCCCATATCTCGGGGGCCTCTTGGTGCTAGTGCCAGTGCCAGTGGAACCAACACTACAACATATCCAAAGATGGGGTTCCTATTACCAAGTGGCCCCGAGATACAGGGGCCCCAAATTCGGTTCAGAAAAATGTCAAGCACTTTTCTGCAGCAGAGAATGACATTTTCCGAACCGACTTTGGGGCCCCGTATCTCGGGGCCACTTAGTGCTAGGAACCCCATCGTTGTAGTGTTGGTTCCACTGGCACTGGCACTGGCACCAAGAGGCCCCGAGGTACGGGGCCCCAAAGTCGGGTCGGAAAATGTAATTTTCTGCTGCAGAAAAGTGCTTGACTCGAGTATAAGCCGAAGGGGGGGCACTTTCAGTACAATAAAATGTGCTGAAAAACTCGGCTTATACTCGAGTATATACTGTATTTATTTGTTTCCCCCAAAGACATGTAGCAGAATACATTTTGCCTAAATCTATGAAGAAATTCGACTTTTTTGGGGGGATATGTTTTATAATGGAAAGTAGCAAATATTGGTCTTTCTTTTTGTTTATATTGCAAAAAATAAAAAAATCCAGTGCTGATCAAATGTCACCAAAAGAAAGCGCTATTTGTGTGTAAAAAGTGCTAAAACATTTATTTGGGTACAGCGTTACATGACAGCGTAATTACCAGTTAAAGTAGCACCATGCTAAATAGCCAGGGCAGCCATCAGGGGGGACAGCACATACACATGTGGGGGGCCTGGGTGTCCCGAGGGGCCCAGGTGCCCGGGCCCCAACCAATGAGTTGTTGCTGCTGTAGTAACTAGCAATTGCTAATGCAGGGTGGCCACTGTCTATTTGCTGGATGATGATGTCTCATTTCTGAATATATGGGGATGTCTCTTTGCTGGATTTGGATTTATTTTTGCTGGATTGGACTGTCTTTTTGCTGAATATATGAGTCTGTCTCTTTGCTAGATTGGGATGTCTCTTTGCTGGGTTGGGCCATCTTTTTGCTGAATATATGGGGATGTCTCTTTTAATGAATATATGGGGCTCGTTCTTTGCTGGATTGGGATGTCTCTTTGCTGAATATATGGGGATGTCTCTTTGCTGGATTGGGATGTCTCTTTGCTGAATATATGGGGATGTCTCTTTGCTGTATTGGGATGTCTCTTTGCTGAATTTATGTGGATGTCTTTATGCTGGGTTGGGATGTCTCTTTGCCTGATTGAAAATTATTTTTGCTGGGTTGGACTGTCTTTTTGCTGAATATATGAGTCTGTCTCTTTGCTGGATTGGGATGTCTCTTTGCTGGGTTGGGCCATCTTTTTGCTGAATATATGGGGATGTCTCTTTTAATGAATATATGGGGCTCGTTCTTTGCTGGATTGGGATGTCTCTTTGCTGAATATATGGGGATGTCTCTTTGCTGGATTGGGATGTCTCTTTGCTGAATATATGGGGATGTCTCTTTGCTGTATTGGGATGTCTCTTTGCTGAATTTATGTGGATGTCTTTATGCTGGGTTGGGATGTCTCTTTGCCTGATTGAAATTTATTTTTGCTGGATTGGACTGTCTTTTTGCTGAATATATGAGTCTGTCTCTTTGCTGGATTGGGATGTCTCTTTGCTGGGTTGGGCCATCTTTTTGCTGAATATATGGGGATGTCTCTTTTAATGAATATATGGGGCTCGTTCTTTGCTGGATTGGGATGTCTCTTTGCTGAACATATGGGGATGTCTCTTTGCTGTATTGGGATGCCTCTTTGCTGAACTTATGTGGATATCTTTATGCTGGGTTGGGATGTCTCTTTGCCCGATTGAAATTTATTTTTGCTGGATTGGACTGTCTTTTTGCTGAATATATGAGTCTGTCTCTTTGCTAGATTGGGATGTCTCTTTGCTGGGTTGGGCCATCTTTTTGCTGAATATATGGGGATGTCTCTCCTAATGGATTCATTTTCATATAGTAAGTTGTAAAACAAAAGTGGGTGCACTGAAGGACTCGGTGGAATGGCCATTGGGTGGATTCAGTGGGACGGCCAGTGGGCGGGCCCTGGGGAATGTTAGTGGTTAGGCTCGGGGGGGGGGCCCAGGCCTAAAGCTGTGTAAGGGGCCCAAAAATTGCTGGTGGCTGCTCTGTAAATAGCAAAAAAATGGCCTGGTCATGTAGGGGGGGGTAAAGTTTTTTGGAAGTCAAGTGGCATAAGGTGTTCCATGAATAGTTATTGTCTACTGTTTGTTCCACAAGGTGTTTTTTTCTTTAATATAGACGTTTGTTCAGTATAATTCAGTGGCGGCTGGTGCTCAAAATTTTTGGGGGGGCGCAAACAAACAGCCTCACTGTGCCATCAAACGCTGCCACTGTGCCCATTAAACGCTGCCACTGTGCCCATTAAACGCTGCCACTGTGCCCATTAAACGCTGCCACTGTGCCCCACGTGCTGCCACTGTGCCCATCAAACGCTGCCACTGTGCCCATCAAACGCTGCCACTGTGCCCATCAAACGCTGCCACTGTGCCCCAAGTTCTGCCACTGTGCCCCAAGTTCTGCCACTGTGCCCCAAGTTCTGCCACTGTGCCCCAAGTTCTGCCATTGTGCCCCAAGTTCTGCCACTGTGCCCCAAGTTCTGCCACTGTGCCCCAAGTGCTGCCACTGTGCCCCAAGTTCTGCCATTGTGCCCCAAGTTCTGCCATTGTGCCCCTTAAGTTCTGCCATTGTGCCCCAAGTTCTGCCATTGTGCCCCTTAAGTGCTGCCACTGTGCCCCAAGTTCTGCCATTGTGCCCCAAGTTCTGCCATTGTGCCCCTTAAGTGCTGCCATTGTGCCCCAAGTTCTGCCATTGTGCCCCAAAAGTGCTGCCATTGTGCCCCAAAAGTGCTGCCACTGTGCCCCCTGCTTGCCCTCTGCACTTACCTTGTCTCGATGTGCAGCTGGTGATGGTGTCAGGCGGCGAGCGGTGTCTCATCATCCGAGGTCTTCTTCTCCCGCGCTCCTCCTGTCTTCTGCTATCGTCCGTCCGAGGTCTTCTTCTCCCGCGCCTGTCTTTTGCTATGATTGGACGCCTAGCGTCCAATCACAGCGCCTGTGACTTCAGCCAATCAGGTTACAGGTAACAGACCTGGCAACCTGATTGGCTGAGAGGCGGGTCTGTGTTAGGGAAGCGATGTATTCGCTTCTCTAACACAATACTGTGTAATCAGCGAACGCACGGCCGTGCGCCCGCTGTTTACACTTAGGGAAGCCTATTAGAGCACACCGCTCTAATAGGGTTCCCTATTAGAGCTTACAGCTCTAATAGGGGCGCTTCCCGCAACACCCCCCCCCACTGTAATTCAGATGCCCGGCGCCCGATCAGGGGCCGGACACCTGAATAGGGGGCGGCAGAGGTGACCAATAGATAGATTCATGCAATGCATGAATCTATCTATTGGTGATAGAGCGGTGCATACTGCACTGTGCGCCCTTAAAGGGACATGGCGCCCTTAAAGGGACATGTTTAAATAATTTTTTTTTTTTTTTTGAACTTTTTTTTTATTTATTTATTTATTTTTTTTAACTGCAAGGAGGGGGGGGGGGGGGGGGGGGGCGCCCGGGCGCCCCTATGGACGGGCCGCCACTCGTTGGTTAATAAATTTCTCTTCTACTCATATTTCCTGCTTTGTCCATGTCCCATGTGTCGTGTATTTGATATTTCAGTACGGTGTACAATGGGAATATTCTAATGGCTGTATGTGCAGAAAACAAAGTCTCTGATGTGAAGCTTCTTATATTTCCAATTTGAAATGACAGAAGTGGGTGTGGCCTGGCCGCGTCCCGTAAAAGAGGCGCCGCACTTTCCCAGATCTGGCAGGAAGGTGGCTGTGCATTCTTCTTGGTCTAATCCTCAGTACTGTAATGCCATGAATACTGGCGCTGAAATGGAATCCGCGGTGTCCGGTGTCCTCTCACATTTGAGTCTCCAGCTGTGACTGAGCAGAAGGGCGATCGAGAATTTAATATCGCAAGGAATTGAGTCGCAGGAAAAGGGCAGAAGCTCTCTCTAGAGAAGGAGATCAAATCTATGAGTCGGCCTTAAAGGGAACTCCAGAAAACACGCAAGGTCGGTCAAAGGAACTGGCAACCTTGCCCAGCAAACACTGCACCTGCCACCTGCGCTAAAGACTAAAAAAATTAAGACGGTCCGCAGGGGCGGCCAGTCCATTGTGGGCGCACGGGCGTGGCCCCCCCCCCATCCATGCCCCTCCGCCCCCCTTATCCATGCGTCTAGCCCCTTTCAGGACACCGGGCGCATGATATCCTATGGCAGGGGTGGGCGGGGGTGTGTTTTTTCAAGCACATGATTAGAACCAAAGGCTCTAATAGGCTTCAAAATAGGGTGGGCTCGGAGGGCAGAGCATTGCGTCCGGAGCCCACCCAGGTGCGTTGCAACAGCGAATGAATATTCGCTGTTGCAACACTGATCCTCCTCCCGGCCAAACAGGAAGCGGGTCTGACACCCGTCACCAAGCTGAAAGGACAGGCGATCCTATTGGACACCTAAGAGGAGGGGAGTAGACGCACGGCGGAAGCGAGGAGAAGAGCCGCTGGCTGATGCCTGAATGTCCACCGCTGCCCGATCCCCGCCGCTCCTCGGATGCCCTACCCCTGCGACTACTTGCTGCCCCGAACCCCACCGCTCCTTGGATGCCCGATCCCTGCCGCTACTTGGTGCCCAAATCCCTGCCACTCCTTGGATGCCCAATCCCTGCCGCTACTTGGTGCCCCGATCCCCGCCGATCCTTGGATGCCCGATCCCTGTCGCTACTTGGTGCCCCGATCCCCACCGATCCTTGGATGCCCAATCCCTGCCGCTACTTGGTGCCCCGATCCCCGCCGATCCTTGGATGCCCGATCCCTGCCGCTACTTGGTGCCCCGATTCCTGCCGCTCCTTGGATGCCTGATCCCTGCTGCTACTTGGTGCCCCGATCCCCGCCGATCCTTGGATGCCCGATCCCTGCCGCTACTTGGTGCACCGATCCCTGCCGCTCCTCCGATGCCCGATCCCCACCGATGCCCGTCGCCTAGCTGGGGTAAGTGCCGGTGGACCGACCAGCAGACAGCAGAGAGGGGGGGTTTGAGGTGCCTCGGGGGGGTTGGTTGTTCCCCCCCCCCACCACCCCCAGACAAAAAATCACTGGCAGACCATCACCCTAAAGATCGAGTTGTGCAACCCTGACTCCTCCCCCTAGCTTTCTTACAAATGGACATTATTTTTTTTATTGTTAAAGTGAAATAAATGCTTATTTTTTTTATAAAAAATAACAAACATGTTTTACTTACCTGCTCTGTGTAATGGTTTTGCACAGAGCAGCCCCGATCCTTCTCTTCTGGGGTTCCCCGCCAGTGTCTCCTTTCCCTGCCCCACAGCAAGCCAATGAGGAGGGAGAGAGCCGAGAGAGCTGCTGCTGTCATACACATCATTGGATTGAGATTGGACTTGGCTGTATGCAGAAGTTTTCTTACCTTAATACAGAGAATGAATACGCCCCTCCTGCAGCGCCCCTTCCCATTGAAATCAATGAGCGGCACCGCCGAAGAGTCGGCAAAGTGCCACTGCAGCGGCGCTTTGCGGGCGCATTTAACCCTTTTTTGGCCGTTAGCGGGGGTTAAAAGCGCCCCACTAGCGGCTGAAAGGTGCCACAAAAACAATGGTAAAGCACCGCTAAAAATAGCTTTACCGCCGGCGCCCAGGGGAGGGCTGGGCTGGGGGGCAGAGTGGCAGTTGCCCCCCAGGCCGCCCTAACTTACGTTGAAAATGGCTGGCGCCCGCTGCTATTTTTACAGCTGCGGCGGTCGGCCACTGTTGCATTCCGGGAGTTGTAGTCCACACTCAAGCTCCCAAGCAGCGCAGAGGAAACTACCACCCTCAGAGACCAGGGTGCCCGTGACTGGCTCGGGCTGTGGGGCTGGGTGCTGGCTTGCGCTGGCCGTGGCGTGCAACCTGAGCTGCCAAGTAAGAGACCCTGACACCCCTAGCTGACCCCCACACCCCATCCCCCTATACACCCCATTTACCCTGCCCCAGTGATCAGGCTGCATTGGATGGGCACTGGTGAGACTGCATTTATGGACACTGGTGAGGTTGCATTGATGGGCACCGATGAGGTGGCACTGATGAGTCGGCATTGATGGGCACTGGTGAGACTGCGTTGAAAAACCAGCTGGGCATGGATGGTGAGCTGATTCGGTAATTCAATGGGCCACTTGACTGGACTTCCCCCCCAGGCCTAAGGCTGCCAGCCCTCCCCTGCCGACGCCCCCAACGCCCGAGTGTGAGAGTAGCCTGAGACGATCGGGAATATTTCCCTCGGAATTAGACCTCCTCTCCGCACATAATTGAGCTTGTCATGTGCTCACTTGTAGGTTTGGAGATCCTATCTAAACACGGAGTGACAGCTGCTGAACGCGGCCCTAAAAAAAAATGCGCCAGCTCGCTGACAGATCCTGCGACTTTAAATGCGGTGATTAAATGTAAATAAATGTCATGTGATGTGAGATAATTAGCGGTGACACGCGTCTGAATGTGCTCCTTCCAAGGATTTCTTTCCACACTTTGTACTGACAGCTGAGACTTTGTATCCAGGCTTAATGGGATTCTTCACCCCCCTAGTCCGGGTGCTGTCAGGGTGTAGTGGGGGGAGGGGGCATGAAGACAGTTGGGGTGGAGGGGGGAGGGGGGTAATAGTTATAGTTATGTTTATTTTGCAGAGTCAGATTTTGCTTCCAAGTTCAACAACTTTTTTGGACATTTTAGGAACTTTACAAGTCATAAATATACAACAATGGTGGGATCCGCCATTATTTTTGGGTCTAATCAGTTGCCGACATCGGTATAGCCGAGAGACGGCTACAGTGCGGTCATCCACTTCTGGGAGGACGTCTACTGCCCTCTGGGCACACATCGGGCACGTTCTGTGACAGGGGCAATCACAGCAGCCCTTTACCATGTGATGAGCTGTGCCCAATCACAGCTCATCACATATAACCAAATACCAGTTATCGTCATTTCATTTCCCAGTCCCTGTGTGAGGAATGGAAAGCCAATGACCAGCTATCCTGTGACGGGACATTTACACTGATAATTAGGGCACTGATTATCCGTGCCATGGTTATCTGTGCTGCCCCATCAGTGCAGCATATCAGTGCTGCCTATTAGTGCTCATCAGCGTCACCTTATCAGTGCCCATCAGTGCTGCTTCATCAGTGCAGCCTCAGCAGTGCCCATCAGTGTAGCTTATCAGTCGTCATGAGTGCCACCTATCAGTGCCCATCAGTGCCACCTTATCAGCGCCTCCTCATCAGTGTAGCTGATCAGTGCCCATCAGTGCTGCCTCATCAGTGCCCATCAGTGCAGCCTCAACAGTGCCATCAGTGCAGCTTATCAGTGCCACCTATCAGTGCCACCTATTAGTGCCCATCAGTGCCACCTTATCAGTGCCTCCTCATCAGTGCAGCTGATCAGTGCCCATCTGTGCTGCCTCATCAGTGCAGCCTCATCAGTGCCATCAGTGCAGCCTCATCGGTGCCATTAGTGCAGCATATCAGTGCCCATCAGTGCCATCAGTGCAGCCTCATCAGTGCCATCAGTGCAACCTCATTAGTGCCCATCAGTGCAACCTCATTAGTGCCCATCAGTGCAGCTTATTAGTGCCCATCATTGCAGCCTATCAGTGCCACCTTATCAGTGCAGCCTCATCAGTGCCATCAGTGCAGCTTATCATTGCCCATAAGTGCCACCTATCAGTGCCCATCAGTGCCACCTCATCAGTGCCATCAGTGCAGCTTATCAGTGCCCATCAGTGCTGCCTCATCAGTGCACATCAGTGCAGCATCATCAGTGCCATCAGTGCTGCCTATCAGTGTCTCATCATCAGTGCAGTCTCATCAGTGCCCATCAGTGCCCATCAGTGAAGAATAAAAATTACTTAGTTGCAAAATTTTATAACAGAAATTAAGAAAAGGTCGTTTTTTTCAAAATTTTCGGTAATTTTTAATTTGTTTAGCAAAAAATAAAAAAACCCTTGGTGATTAAATACTCCCAAAAGAAAGCTTATCTGTCTCAAAAACATACACATTACATATGGGTACAGTGTGGCATGAGCGCACAATTGTCTATCAAAGTGTGACAGCGCTGAAGCTGACAACTGTCCTGGGTAGGAAGGGGGTGAAAGTGGTTAAAGACTCAAAAAAAAGTCCTCCAAACAGTCCTTTTTATAATTAGCAATCTATCTATTGTGCCAAGATTTGCTCGCCAACGTGAGCGTATTCCAGGTGGGTTCCACCACCATTCACACAGTGCCCTCACCTGAATACATTGATCTATCCAATGAAGTAGATCTATTTGGTCTCATTCCTCTCCTTAGGATGCCACCGAATCTTTGACCTCGGATTTTCCTCCTTGGGGGACAATCCACAAACCGCAATAACCACCAAGAACCTCCTCAGCTCAAAACAAACTAAAAAGCTTTGATGGTTCTTTATGTTTTAAAATGTATCACTTTATTAACCACTTCCCGACCGGCACACGGCGATGTACGTCGGCAGAATGGCACGGGCAGGCAAAAGGATGTAAAAGTATGTCCCCTTTAAGATTGCCGCCGTGCCATCGCATGTGCGCGCGTGTCGGTCGGGACCCCCATGAGTCCCGACGCGGGTTCGTCTCACGAACTATGCGTTACTTACTACTGACCTCTGTGTTACTTACTACTGACCTCTGCACTCTGAATTACTCTGAATTACTTACTACTGACCTCTGTGTTACTTACTACTGACCTCTGCACTCTGCGTTACTTACTACTGACCTCTGTGTTACTTACTACTGACCTCTGCACTATGCGTTACTTACTACTGACCTCTGTGTTACTTACTACTGACCTCTGCACTCTGAATTACTTACTACTGACCTCTGCATTACTTACTACTGACCTCTGCACTCTGCATTACTTACTACTGACCTCTGCGTTACTTACTACTGTACTCTGCATTACTTACTACTGACCTCTGCACTCTGCGTTACTTACTACTGACCTCTGTGTTACTACTGACCTCTGCGTTACTTACTACTGACCTCTGTGTTACTACTGACCTCTGCACTCTGAATTACTTACTACTGACCTCTGCATTACTTACTACTGACCTCTGTGTTACTTACTACTGACCTCTGCACTCTGAATTACTTACTACTGACCTCTGCACTCTGCGTTACTTACTACTGTACTCTGCATTACTTACTACTGACCTCTGTGTTACTTACTACTGACCTCTGCACTCTGCGTTACTTACTACTGACCTCTGCATTACTTACTACTGACCTCTGCACTCTGCGTTACTTACTACTGACCTCTGCATTACTTACTACTGACCTCTGTGTTACTACTGACCTCTGCACTCTGAATTACTTACTACTGACCTCTGTGTTACTTACTACTGACCTCTGCACTCTGAATTACTTACTACTGACCTCTGCACTCTGCGTTACTTACTACTGTACTCTGCATTACTTACTACTGACCTCTGTGCTACTTACTACTGACCTCTGCACTCTGCGTTACTTACTACTGACCTCTGCATTACTTACTACTGACCTCTGCACTCTGCGTTACTTACTACTGACCTCTGCATTACTTACTACTGACCTCTGCATTACTTACTACTGACCTCTGCACTCTGCGTTACTTACTACTGACCTCTGCATTACTTACTACTGACCTCTGCACTCTGCGTTACTTACTACTGACCTCTGCATTACTTACTACTGACCTCTGCACTCTGCATTACTTACTACTGACCTCTGCGTTACTTACTACTGGCCACTGATGTAAATGTACAATATGTAAATTGTTGGTTTTTGAAAACTGTCAGAACTGACATCTTTCATTCAGCTCCTCCACTTGTACTCCGTCCAGTCAGTCCCCAAAATATTCTCAGTATGGATCACAAAGTTTCCTGAAACAACACGTCAGCAATGCCGATCGTAACTTTGGGAAAACACGCGAGTGGAGAGCCCGCCACCGCAGTCTATTTTACGGCACCACCCCAGTTTTTTATGGCGGCAGAGGGTGGAATGCGCCCCTCTGTGTGAATAATAAACTCATTTAAAATAAACACTCCAATAGAATCTGAATAAACACAAGTAGCATTTTCTTACAGAGCTAAATGGGGCAACATAAATGAGTCAAGATAACGATAGATCAACGTTTACAGCCCGGACCTCAGGGAACCCGGACTTCATACAAGGAGGGAAAACATCAGAGAAATACAATTGTATCTTTTCAATGGCCACTAGAATAGAAGTTTGAGGAAAAAGGCAGATTTCATATTATACAGTGCTATGAAAAAGTATTCATACCCCTTGAAATTCTCCACATTTTGTCATGTTACAACCAAAAACGTAAATTGGTACATAATTGTGAAGTGGAAGGAATATTATAATTTTTTTTTTTTTTACAAATAAATATATGAAAAGTGTGGGGGGGGGGGGGGGGCATTTGCATTTGTATGGCGTGTCAATACTTTGTAGAACCACCTATCTCTGCAATTACAGCTTTTTGGGGATGTCTCTACCAGCTTTGCACATCTAGAGAGGACATTTCTGCCCATTCTTCTTCTTTGCAAAATATCTCAAGATCTGTCAGATTTGATGGAGAGCGTCTGTGAACAGGAATTTTCAAGTCTTGCCACAGATTCTCAATGTGATTTAGGTCTGGACTGTGACTGGGCCATTCTAACACATGAATATGCTTTGATCTAAACCATTCCATTGTAGCTCTGGCTGTATGTTTCGGGTCGTTGTCCTGCTGGAAGGTGAACCTCCGCCCCAGTCTCAAGTCTTTTGTAGACTCTAACAGATTTTCTTCTAAGATTGTCCTGTACTTGTCTCCATTCATCTTTCCATCAACTCTGACCAGCTTCACTGTCTCTGCTGAAGAAAAACATCCCCACAACATGATGCTGCCACCACCATGTTTCACAGTGGGGATGGTGTGTTCAGGGTGATGTGCAGTGTTAGTTTTCCCCACACACAGCGTTTTGCTTTTAGGCCAAAAAGTTCAATGTTGTTCTCATCTGACCAGATCACCTTCTTCCACATGTTTGCTCCCCTCCCCCACATGGCTTCTCACAAACTGCAAACGGCACTTCTTATGGCTTTTTTTCTCCAATGTCTTTCTTCTTGTCACTCTTCCATAAAGATCAGATTTGTGGAGAACACGACTAAAGCCCCATACACACGGTCGGATTTTTGCATGGATTCTGTCCGATCGGACAATGTTGTTGAAAAATCAGACCGTGTGTATGCACCATCGGACAGTGTGCGTCCGATTGTCCGACGGACAAAGTCTTATCTCCTGCTGGATAGATTTGCCGACAACACGGTCCGATCACACCAAATCCGATCGTGTGTACGGTTGTCCGACCGGACAAAGTGCTACGCATGCTCAGATCACATTACAAGACCAAAGCTATTGGCTACTAGCCTCTACGTAGTCCCGTCGTAGGCAACAAACGTCACCACGTTCAGAATGATCGGATTTTCCGACAACTTTGTCCGACCGTGTGTACGCAAAACCAACATCAGACAAAGTATGACGGACCTGGTCCACGGATAATCTGCGCGTGTGTATGGGGCTTAATAGTTGTCCTGTGGACAGATTCTCCCACCTGAGCTGTGGATCTCTGCAGCTCCTCCAGAGTTACCATGGACCTCTTGGCTCTTCTCTGATGAATGCTCTCCTTGCCCGGCCGGTCAGTTTAGGTGGACGGCCATGTCTTGGTAGGTTGGCAGTTGTGCCATACTCTTTCCATTTTCGGATGATGGATTGAACAGAGCTCCGTGAGATGTTCAAAGCTTGGGAGATTTTTTTTATAACCTAACTCTGCTTTATACTTCTCCACAACTTTATCCCTGACCTGTCTGGTGTGTTCCTTGGCCTTCATGATGCTGTTTTTTTTTCACTAAGGTTCTCTAACAAACCTCTGAGGGCTTCACAGAACAGCTGTATTTATACTGACATTAAATTACACACAGGTGGACTCTATTTACTAATTAGGTGACTTCTGAAGGCAATTGTTCCCACTAGATTTTAGTTAAAGGGGGCTGAAAATAAAGGGGACTGAATACAAATGCCCCCCCCCCCCACACTTTTCACATATTTATTTGTAAAAAAAATTGAAAACCATTTATCATTTTCCTTCCGCTTGACAATTATGCGCCACTTTGTGTTGGTCTATCACATAAATTACAATAAAATAAGTTTATATTTTTGGTTGTAACAAAAATGTGGAAAATGTCAAGGGGTATGAATACTTTTTCAAGGCACTGTAGGTACATAATCTTATAGTTACATAACTATATCATTACATAGTTATAAAGTTACATAGATACATAGTTATAAGCAGTAGTTATGTAGTTATATAGCTCCATGGTTATTTGGTCATATAGTTATGTATCGTTATTAGACATGTGCAATTCATTTAGTTACAAATTCGTTTTCCGTTCAAATTCGTTATACTCGTTCATTTGTTATCGTACGAATGAACGAATGATTTAGTAAAATTTTAACGAATAACGAATTATCGAATCGAACGAATATGAGAAACAATGAAAATACGAAATAATTAAATTAGAAACAACGAAACTACGAAAGAATGAAAATCCGAAAACGAAAACAGAAACAACGAAAATACCGAACAAAGATTCAAAAATAACGAAAATCAAAATTAACGAAAAAATTCTTACATTCGTAACTTTTTTTTTTGATTCGTAATTTTCCGTGTCTCTTCCAATGTAATAATAGCATACACATTACATAAAATTATGAATTATGCTCCGATTACGAATCTACGAAAACAATGTTACGAAAGTATGAATAAATCAATCTAACGAAAGTACGAATGTAACTAAATCTACGAAAATACGAATGCGTCCGAATACAAAATACAACGAAAATACGAATTTTAAATAAACGAAAATTAGACTAACGGAAAAACGAATCAACGAAAAAATAACTCTACGAAAATACGAACGAGTCCGAATACGAATACCGACGACTTACGAATTTACGAATCAACGGAAACGAAACAAAACAAATTTTTCTATTGTGCACATGTCTAATCGTTATAGTTGTAGAGTTACGGGATATAGTTACAGTAGTCAGATTGACACAAGTCCATCTAGTTTATCTAGTTCAATTAAGAAAAATTTTCTCTTGTTTTTTTTGTTTTTTTTTAAGACCAGCACTGTATTTCGCAGAAGTACTGATATTACTTCGAACTCCCTGAACATTTTCTGTTTTTGTGCCACTGAATCGGCGTTGCAGGCAGGCAGGCAGACACGTCTCTACAAGCATCAGACGGTTGCGATCTGTCAAGCAGATGTCACCCAGAACAATACAGCTGTGCGCGCCACAAATCCCGACAACTGGCAGCCCCCGGGGCCTCGTCTTCCGGAGATCCCAAATCAATCTCTGAATTTTCTGCCACCGTAAAAAGAGAATTCTTTGATAGAAAATGCAAGCAGCCGCTTTATTTTTTTAATTCGCTATTTTGTTTTTTAATTATTACGAATTATTACTATTTATTTATTTATTTATTTCAAGTCTTGTCACCTCGCCACCGGGACTAGAACACCGCTAAAATTCGGAAATTTCGAAAATCCGAGTTTCCAAATGAGTTATTTCAGATTTTCGAGTTTTCGGATTTTCATTCTTTTGAATTTTCAGATTTTCATTCTTATTTTCAGATTTTCAAATTTCCAAAATTTGGAATTTGCAAAATTTGGAATTTGCGAAATTTGGAATTTCCGAAATTTGGAATTTCCGAACTTCCAAATTTCCGAACCTTCGAATTTCGAATTTCCGAAATTTCTAAATTCCAAAATTTCTAAATTCCAAAATTTCTAAATTCCGAAATTTCTAAATTCCGAATTTTTAAATTCCGAATATCTAAATTCTGAAATTTCGAATTTTCGGAAATTCAGACATTTCGGAAATTCAGAATTTTCGGAAATTGAAAAATTTGGAAATTCGGAAATTTCTGAATTAACGAATTTGTCAAAATTTGTTAAAAAACGTATTTGGAACTAAACGAATTGCACATGTCTACTTTTAAAACCTAACTGAAAATTGGTCTGGGCAGGAGGGGGGTTTAAGTGCCCAGAATTTTCTGCCACCGTAAAAAGAGAATTCTTTGATAGAAAAATGCAAGTAGCCGCTTTATTTTTTTAATTTGCTATTTTATTTTTTAATTATTACGAACTATTACTATTTATTTATTTATTTCAAGTCTTGTCACCTCGCCACCGGGACTAGAACACCGCAAAAATTCGGAATTTCTAAAAATCAGAATTTCCAAATTAGTTATTTCAGATTTTCAAGTTTTTGGATTTTCATTCTTTTGAATTTTCAGATTTTCATTCTTATTTTCAAATTTCCAAATTTTGGAATTTCCGAACCTCCAAATTTCCGAAATTTGGAATTTCCAAAATTTGGAATTTCCGAAAATTTTGAATTTCCGAAAATTTGGAATTTCCGAAAATTTTGAATTTCCGAAATTTCGAAACTCCGAAATTTCTAAACTCCGAAATTTCTAAACTCCGAAATTTCTAAACTCCGAAATTTCTAAACTCCGAAATTTCTAAACTCCGAAATTTCTAAACTCCGAAATTTCTAAACTCCGAAATTTCTAAACTCCAAATTTCTAAATTCCGAAATTTAGAATTTTTCGGAAATTCAGACATTTCGGAAATTCAGACATTTCGGAAATTCAGACATTTCGGAAATTCAGACATTCGGAAGTTCGGAAATTTCTGAATTAACGAATTTGTCAACATTTGTTAAAAAACTTATTCGGAACCAAACGAATTGCACATGTCTACTTTTAAAACCTAACTCTATGCTCTGACCCCAACCCCCAATAGACACATGGAGTCCCACCCCCTCCCTATGAACACACAGTATTTAATGTTGTTTTATTTTTTTCTTTATTTTTTTATTGGACAGTTTAATGCTCCCAACTTTGTGGGAACAGTTTGGGGACGCCACTTCCTGTTCCAACATGACAGGTTGCACAAAGCAAGGTCCGTAAACACATGGATGAGCGTGTTTGGGGTGGAGGAACTTGACTGGCCTGGCCTGTCCTGACCTAAACACCTTTGGGATGAATTAGAGTGGAGGCCTTCTCGTCCAACATCAGTGTCTGACCTCACAAATGCACTTCTGGAAGAATGGTCAAACACTCCCATAGACACACTCCTAAACCTTGTGGACGGCTTTCCCAGAAGAGTTGAAGCTGTTATAGCTCCAACTGTCAGAAACCATGAAATCAGGCCGAGACAGAAGTACAGTTAAATCACACTTGTTTAATAATAAAAGTAAAAAAGAACAAACGTAGTGAAAACATAGCCAAAGCTCAGTAACCGAAATGGATAGTCAGCCAAGCCAGAAGTCAGGGAACAATGTAGAGGAATAGCAAGCAGGATCTGGAGCCAGAAGGGATGTCTGCAAAGCCAGTCTTTAAACAGGAATGCAGGAGATAGTCTCTGTGATGTTGACCAAGGCGAAGGCAGAGATCCTCTGGGCTGAATGGCTTAAGTAGGCAGGACTGACAAGCAGGATATCATCAACAGCTGAGTAACTGTGGAGAGAGATGGGAGCTGGCAATTAGCCAACAGCTGAGCGGCCAGCTCAGAGAGAAGAGTCCAGCCCTGACACCAAGTCAATATTGAACCCTATGGACTAAGACTGGGATGCCATTAAAGTTCATGTGCGTGCAAAGGCAGGTGTCCCAATACTTTTGGTATTATACTGTACTTGCTCAGGGGCACTCGGCAGGAGGGAGGGGCCAAGAACACGGCGGGGGGACCTGAGAAGAGGAGGATCAGGGATGCTCTGTGCAAAACCATTACACAGGGCAGGTAAGTGTATCATGTTTGTTATTTAGATTTTTTTAACCACTTGAGATCCATGCTATAGCTGAATGACTAGGAGACTCACTGGATCACAGATCGGAGTAAGGGGTCAAACCCAACCCCTTACCACGTGATCATCTGTCAGCCAATGACAGCTGATCATGTGATGTCAACACAGCCGGTAATGAGAGGGACATCCGTCCCGATCACTGCGAGCTGCTGCCAGCTCATCAGTTCCCACCTGTGGCCCCTACAAGTGCCACCTAGCAGTAGGCCACAGTGCCCACCAGCGCCACCCATCAGTGCCCACAGTGCCACCCATCAGTGCCCACAGTGCCACCTGTCAGTGCCCACAGTGACACCTGTCAGTGCCATCTGTCAGTGCCATCTGTCAGTGCCCACAGTGCCACCTGTCAGTGCCCTCAATCAATGCCTCAAGAACAGTGCTGCACATCAGTGCCCATCAGTGCCACCTATCAGTGCCCATCAGTGCCATCTATCAGTGGTACCCATCAGTGCCCATCAGTGCCACCCATCCGTGCCACCCATAAGTGCCACCCATCAGTGCCATCTTATCAGTGGCCATCAGTGCCGCCTTATCTGTGCCCATCAGTACCGACTTATCTGTCCCCATGAGTACCACCTTAACTGTGCCTATCGGTGCCGCCTTAACTGTGCCTATTAGTGCCCATCAGTGCAGCCTATCAGTGCCCACCTTTGCCGCCTCATCAACGCATATCAATGAAGCAGAAAAATTACCTGTTTGCAAAAAAAAATTAACAAACTAGTAAACATGATAATATTTTTTTTTAAATTTTAAATTTTTTTTGTTTGTTTAGCAAAAAATAAAAACCCCAGCTGTGGTTAAATACCACCAAAAGAAATCTCTATTTGTGGGGAAAAAATGGTAAAAATTCCATTTGGGTACAGCGTTGTATGACCGCGCAATTGTCATTCAAAGTGCGTCAGCGCCGAAAGCTGAAAATTGGTCTGGGCAGGAGGGGGGGTTTAAGTGCCCGGTAAGCAAGTGGTTAAAGAAAGCCTTTAATAACTGAAGCATATAAAACGGCGTTGAGTTTTATAACTTCAGCGTAGCTGCGATATTGTCCAAACATCAGCTGTGCATCCACTGCCTTCATGCCAGGATCTGCTAAAGAAAACGTAGGAGAAGCCGTCGGCTTTTATTGCCAATGAGCGTAACAAAAAGGGGGAAAACATGGCGGTACGGGTGAGGTAATGTGACGGGCCGTCGCTCGATGTCTCCTGCTAATCGCCGCATTTATAACCCATCACGGGGGCTCGTGTATTTTCTTGCCCTCATCTGGTTCAGACACGGGACGAGCCTCCAACTCATGACTTCAAAGTGCAAAAATGTAGACGGTCCCCGTAAAAAAAAAAAAAAATCAAGCTTCTTGTGTCAGTCACTGCCGCATCCCCTGGAGAAACCGCCGCCAGAATTTCAACCCTCGTTTGACAGGGGGATTTGCAAACAAGGTGATTGGTATTAAAGTATTTTGGAAGCGAGCAAAACTTGCCATCGGGAGCCGCCCCCCCCCCCCCCCCCCACCGGGGATGACGGGCAATTTAACATGTCAGTTCATCTACCAAGCTCAGCCAACCAGTTGTACAAATAAATCAAAGCCATCGGGCAATTTGTGAAGAATGACATTAAATAATCAAGCGAGTGAAAACTTTTCTAGTTGAGACGCTCTTCATTCTGCTTCGAAGGAAGGGATTTGGTGTTGATAAATAGATACATCAACATCAATAGGGAGTAAACTACTGGAAACCACCGGGAAATACACAAAAAAAATGACAAAAGTTCTCCAGATGTTATAGAAATGGTGGATACAGCAATATATTTCTGCCTACTGTGCATTATACTGCTGGCCACTCTGTCTTCACTCCCACTGAAGATGATGCCATCTTGTGTCCTGGCACCAGTGCGGGGACAAGGTCATCTAAATCACAGGGCAAACATGACAAATTGTGCCCCCCCCTCCACAAGAGGTATGGGCTGGGCAGCCATCAGGGGGGGGACAGCCCATACACATGTGGGGGGCCTGGGTGTCCCGAGGGTCCCAGGTGCCCGGGCCCCAACCAATGAGTTGTTGCTGCTGTAGTAACTAGCAATTGTTAAAGCAGGATGGCCACTGTCTCTTTGCTGGATGAGGATGTCTCATTTCTGAATATATGGGGATGTCTCTTTGCAGGATTAGGATGTCTCTTTGCTGAATTTATGTGGATGTCTTTATGCTGGGTTGGGATGTCTCTTTGCCTGATTGAAATGTATTTTTGCTGGATTGGACTGTCTTTTTGCTGAATATATGAGTCTGTCTCTTTGCTGGCTTGGGATGTCTCTTTGATGGGTTAGGCCATATTTTTGTTGAATATATGGGGTTGTCTCTTTTAATGAATATATGGGGCTCGTTCTTTGCTGGATTGGGATGTCTCATTTCTGAATATATGGGATGTCTCTTTGCTGGATTAGGATGTCTCTTTGCTGAATTTATGTGGATGTCTTTATGCTGGGTTGGGATGTCTCTTTGCCTGATTGAAATGTATTTTTGCTGGATTGGACTGTCTTTTTGCTGAATATATGAGTCTGTCTCTTTGCTGGCTTGGGATGTCTCTTTGCTGAATATATGGGGATGTCTCTTTGCTGGATTGGGATGTCTCTTTGCTGAATATATGGGGATGTCTCTTTGCTGGATTGGGATGCCTCTTTGCTGAATTGATGTGGATGTCTTTATGCTGGGTTGGGATGTCTCTTTGCCTGATTGAAATTTATTTTTGCTGCATTGGACTGTCTTTTTGCTGAATATATGAGTCTGTTTCTTTGCTGGATTGGGATGTCTCTTTGCTGGGTTGGGCCATCTTTTTGCTGAATGTATGGGGATGTCTCTTTCAATAAATATATGGGGCTCGTTCTTTGCTGGATTGGGATGTCTCTTTGCTGAATATATGGGGATGTCTCTTTGCTGGATTGGAATGTCTCTTTGCTGAATTTATGTGGATGTCTTTATGCTGGATTGGGATGTCTCTTTGCCTGATTGAAATACATTTTTGCTGGATTGGACTGTCTTTTTGCTGAATATATGAGTCTGTCTCTTTGCTGGATTGGGATGTCTCTTTGCTGGGTTGGGCCATCTTTTAATGGATTAATTTTCATATAGTAAGTTGTAAAACAAAAGTGGGTGCACTGAAGGACTCGGTGGGATGGCCAGTGGGCGGGCCCTGGGGAATGGGGGTGGGCCCAGGCCTAAAGCTGTGTAAGGGGCCCAGAAATTTCTGGTGGCTGCCCTGGGTTTGGGCATTATGTGTCAGCAAAAATCCCCCAAAAGATCGAGCTCCAATCTGCATGCTTACCCCCTAAGCATAAATTTCCCCTCCCAAGACAAATCCACCCCCACTGGTGAAATCCCCCCTCCCAGCAAAAATCTTCTCTCCCATCCTCCTAGCTCAAATCCTCTCCTTCTACATATGATCACAGCACAATCCCCCCCACCCCAAAAAAATCCACCCTTCCAGCACAAATCTTTTACCCCTCAAATTTCCACTCTGAGCACAGATTCTGCCCCACCCCCCACTCCAAATCACCCCTCCCAGAACAAATTCCACTCCCACAATCCTCCACCCTAGCACAACCCCCCCCCCCCCCCTCAAATTTCCCCTCCTGGCACATATTCCACCCAAGCATCAATACTAGCACAAATCCCTTTCACTTCCACTGAAGATGATACCATCTTGGAATGTGTCCTGGACAAGGTCATCTAGAGCCCAGGGCGAACATGCCAAATTTCCAAAAAAAATAAAAATTTCCCCTCCCAGTACAAATCCAACCCCCTGCTAAAATCCCACATCCCCCACTCCCACTGAAGATGATACCATCATCATCTCATTCTGCATATGCTCCCAGCACAACCGCCCCCCCCCCCCCCCCACCCCCTGAAAAAAAAAATCTCCTTGTAGCACAAATCTTTTACCCCTCTGAGCAGAGCACAAATTCTGCCCCCCCCCTCCCCACTCCAAATCACCTTTCCCAGCACAAATTACCCTGCCACAATTCTCCATCCTAGCACCCCCCCCCCCCCCCCAAAAAATGTCCTCTCCTAGCACAAATCCCTTTCGCTCCTACTGAAAAAAGTTACATAGTTACATGGTAGGTGAGGTTGAAAAAAGACCATCAAGTCCATCAAGTCCAACCTATGTGTGTGATTATATGTCAGTATTACATTGTAAATCCCTGTATGTTGAGGTCGTTCAGGTGCTTATCTAATAGTTTCAACAAAACTATCGATGCCCCCCGCTGAGACCACCGCCTGTGGAAGGGAATTCCACATCCTTGCCGCTCTTACAGTAAAGAACCCTCTACGTAGTTTAAGGTTAAACCTCTTTTTTTTTCTAATTTTAATGAGTGGCCACGTGTCTTGTTAAACTCCCTTCTGCGAAAAAGTTTTATCCCTATTGTGGGGTCACCAGTCCGGTATTTGTACATTGAAATCATATCCCCTCTCAAGCGTCTCTTCTCCAGAGAGAATAAGTTCAGTGCTCACAAACTTTCCTCATAACTAATATCCTCCAGACCCTTTATTCGCTTTGTTGCCCTTCTTTGTACTCGCTCCATTTCCAGTACATCCTTCCTGAGGACTGGTGCCCAGAACTGGACAGCATACTCCAGGTGCGGCAGGACCAGAGTCTTGTAGAGCGGGAGAATTATCGTTTTATCTCTGGAGTTGATCCCTTTTTAATGCCAATATTCTGTTTGCTTTGTTAGCAGCGGCTTGGCATTGCATGGCATTGCTGAGCCTATCATCTACTAGGACCCCCAGGTCTATTTCCATCCTAGATCCCCCCAGAGGTTCTCCCCCCAATGTATAGATCGCAGTCAGATTTTTGCCACCCAATTTCATTATTTTACATTTTTCTACATTGAACCTCATTTGCCATGTAGTTGCCCACCCCATTCATTTGTTCAGATCTTCTTGCAAGGTTTCCACATCCTGCAGAGAAGTTATTGCCCTGCTTAGCTTAGTATCGTCCGCAAATACAGAGATTGAACTGTTTCCCCCATCCCCATCCTCCAGGTCGTTTATGAACAAAATAAATAGGATTGGTCCCAGCACAGAATCCTGGGGGACCCCACTACCCACCCCTGACCATTCCGAGTACTCCCCATTTATCACGACCCTCTGAACTCACCCTTGTAGCCAGTTTTCAATCCATGTACTCACCCTATGGTCCATGCCAACGCACCTTATTTTGTACAGCAAACGTTTATGGGGAACTGTGTCAAATGCTTTTGCAAAATCCAATCGTAGATCCCTACCAGCAACAACTGCCCCCCCCCCCCCCCAGTAACAATAGATCCCCCCAGTAGGCAGCATCAATAGACCTTCCAGCACACCCCAGCACTCCTCTTGCCAAAAAATACATTCAGAGGTCCCGTTGAAAAGAAAACCCCTACTTTAAAGTTTTACTAAAGGAACTGTGGGAGGGGCAAAGCAGGCCCCACCCACTATAGGTTAGAGAAAGGTTCGACTCCTGGAGTTAGATGTGTAAATTGCCACCATCCCTAAAACATATATTTGAAAGAGAGAACCTCAAGAATTTGGGATTTTGAGGGCAATTAATTGAAGATAAAGTAGAATAATAGGTAAAAGAAAAAGGGATACTTATTGATAACAACATATAGATATAGATATATATATATATATTTATATATTGTTATCAATAAATATCCCTTTTTCTTTTACCTATTATTCTACTTTATCTTCAATTAATTGCCCTTAAAATCCCAAATTCTTGAGGTTCTCTCTTTCAAACCACCCACTATAGGTTGCCTACAGGAAACTACAGGAAGGGGGCAGAGACAAGACCAGTCACCCTGCACAAGTAGAGAGAGCAGAGCTGTGGGAGGGGCCCAGCAGACCCCACCCACTACAGGCTGCCTGCAGAAAACTACAGGAGGGGGCGGACACAAGACCAGTCCCCCTGCACAAGGAGAGAGAGCAGAGCTGTGGGAGGGGCCCAGCAGGCCCCACCCACTACAGGTTGCCTGCAGAAAACTACAGGAGGGGGCGGAGACAAGACCAGTCCCCCTGCACAAGGAGAGAGAGCAGAGCTGTGGGAGGGGCCCAGCAGACCCCACCCACTACAGGCTGCATGCAGAAAACTACAGGAGGGGGCGGAGACAAGACCAGTCCCCCTGCACAAGGAGAGAGAGCAGAGCTGTGGGAGGGGCCCAGCAGACCCCACCCACTACAGGTTGCCTGCAGAAAACTACAGGAGGGGGCGGAGACAAGACCAGTCCCCCTGCACAAGGAGAGAGAGCAGAGCTGTGGGAGGGGCCCAGCAGACCCCACCCACTACAGGCTGCCTACAGAAAACTACAGGAAGGGGGCGGAGACAAGACCAGTCCCCCTGAACAAGGAGAGAGAGCAGAACTGTGGGAGGGGCAAAGCAGGCCCCACCCACTATAGGTTGCCTACAGGAAACTACAGGAAGGGGGCGGAGACAAAACCAGTTCCCCTGCACAAGGTGAGAGAGCAGAGCTATGGGAGGGGCCCAGCAGACCCCACCCACTACAGGCTGCCTGCAGAAAACTACAGGAGGGGGCGGAGACAAGACCAGTCCCCCTGCACAAGGAGAGAGAGCAGAGCTGTGGGAGGGGCCAGCAGACCCCACCCCCTACAGGTTGCCTGCAGAAAACTACAGGAGGGGGTGGAGACAAGACCAGTCCCCCTGCACAAGGTGAGAGAGCAGAGCTGTGGGAGTGGCCCAGCAGACCCCACCCACTACAGGCTGCCTACAGAAAACTACAGGAGGGGGCGGAGACAAGACCAGTCCCCCTGCACAAGGAGAGAGAGCAGCAGTGAGCGGTCTTTATTACAGGAGGTCTCACACTGGATTACTGCACAGATCTGGAAGAAATACGCAAAGATCACAGAGATTCAAATCCAATGGAGTTATGATATTTTTTTTAATTGCAATTAAAGTATAACTAAAGGCAAAACTTTTTAGTTTTGGATAGGGGGGTGGTGGATTAGAACCCCTGTCAGTTGTTATTGCTGTCTGTGCCCCCGTTAGGGAGATTCACCCTGTTTGTCCTGTTTACCATTATCATTGAAAGCGAAAGAGAAATAATTAAAATCTCAAATTTAGGTCACCAGAACAGAAATAGAGGGGCAATCTTCCAATGGGGGCGCTGGCGACAATCTGGGATTCCCGTCACTTTGGAGAGATTTCCTCTCACTTCCTGTTTGGCTATGAGACAGGAAGTGAAGAAAAATCTCCCCAATGGAACACAGCTGGCAAAAAAAGCTGACAGGGGTTGTAACCCCGCCACCTACTCTATCCAAAATAAAAAATAAAAAACTTTTGCCTTTAGTTCTATTTAAGATTAGGTTCGCACCTGGGCAACCTTTTGCCCGGGCACGAGAGGCCATTCATTTGAATGGGCTGCCGTGCCCCCCGCGTCACGCGGTAAAGAAGTCCCTGCACTATTTTTTGAAATCGCAGCCCTGAGGTTCCCAGTACGGGTGCGATTTCCAGTGCGGGCGGCGTGCCATTGGGAGTAATGTCACCAGTGGGTCCCGCATTTCTCTGTGCGGGTGGTTGTGGCTGGCACACAGGTGTGAGCCTATAATGAAGAACTCAGATTGTACGTATCCCCCCCCCCCCCGAAACAAACTGTGTAACAATATTATAATGACTTTCTCACCTCGGAAAATGATGCAGTGAGTTAGGTTTTGCTGGGGGGGGGGGGGGGGGGCAGTAAGTGTAAGGCTCAGTTTTCACTAGTGCGACTTGTCATGCGACTTTGGACACGTAAAAGTCACATGACAAGTCACAACCCATTGATTTCAAGGGCACCCGTTGCGACAATGCGACTCAAAATTGCAGCGACTTTGAAAAGGCGCCTGCACTACTTTGATGCGACTTTTGATGCGACTTTGATTCCGAGAGTGCACAGTCAGATCAAAGTCGCACTCTGAGTCGCATTAGTGGAAACGTAGCCTAACAAATATCTGTGTTCTTCCCATAGAAATGTATCAGCCACACGGGGCTCTCCCCCCCCCCCCCCCCCCCCCCCCCCCCCCCATCGCAGGGAAAACAACATCTGCTGGAGCCCCTTATCTGACAAACAAACCAACAAGCGGAGCGGTCAGCGGTCATCGGACAGCGGGAAGGAGACTTTTCCAAGACCTTCTACATCAACTGATAACAACGACCGAGATTGCTACACCGCCCATTTTTCATGGGGAAAAAAAATAGCAAATAAAAAAAAATATATATAAAATATATAAAACAAATAATTGCTACGAAAGCATATTGTAATTGTAAACCAGGAAAAAGATTCCAAGGCCTGCAGGATCGAATGTTTGACGTCATCACATCCCAAAATTGTAAATCCTTGATGTAAACCAGGGGGAGTGAATTAGAATTCACAGGGGTCCGGGCACAAAAATGTTCTTCTAGCGGAGGTCCGAGAGTCGTGTTGGTGCTACGACTCCACATGATATCCTCCACATCGCAGCCTCCTGTGCACGTCACAGGCCCCTCATTACAGACCCCCCATCACAGACTGGACCCCCATCACAGACTGGACCCCCATCACAGACTGGACCCCCATCACAGACTGCCCCCCTCACAGACTGACCCCCCATCACAGATTGACCCCCCATCACAGACTGGCTCCCATCACAGACTGACCCCCCCCCCCATTACAGACTGGCCCCATCACAGACTGACCCCCACAACAGACTGGCACCCAATCACAGACTGACCCCCCTATTGCAGACTGACCCCCCCATCACAGACTGGACCCCCATCACAGACTGGACCCCCATCACAGACTGGACCCCCATCACAGATTGACCCCCCATCACAGACTGGCTCCCATCACAGACTGACCCCCCATTACAGACTGGCCCCATCACAGACTGACCCCCACAACAGACTGGCACCCAATCACAGACTGACCCCCCTATTGCAGACTGACCCCCCCATCACAGACTGGCCCCCCATCACAGAGTGGCCCCCATCACAGACTGGCACCCAATCACAGACTGACTTCCCTATTGCAGACTGACCCCCCATCACAGAGTGGCCCCTATTACAGACTGCCCCCATCACAGATTGGCCCCCATCACAGAATGCCCCCCCATCACAGACTGGACCCCCATCACAGATTGACCCCCCATCACAGACTGGCTCCCATCACAGACTGACCCCCCATTACAGACTGGCCCCATCACAGACTGACCCCCACAACAGACTGGCACCCAATCACAGACTGACCCCCCTATTGCAGACTGACCCCCCCATCACAGACTGGCCCCCCATCACAGAGTGGCCCCCATCACAGACTGGCACCCAATCACAGACTGACTTCCCTATTGCAGACTGACCCCCCATCACAGAGTGGCCCCTATTACAGACTGCCCCCATCACAGATTGGCCCCCATCACAGAATGCCCCCCCATCACAGACTGGCCCCTCATCACAGACTGGCCCCCGATCACAGACTGACCCCCCCATTGCAGACTGATCCCCCATCACAGACTGGTCCCCATCACAGACTGACCCCCCATCACAGACTGACCCCCCATCACAGAATGACCCAATAATCACAGACTGACCCCATCACAGACTGATCCCCCATCACAGACTGACCCCATCACAGACTGATCCCCCATCACAGACTGATCCCCCATCACAGACTGATCCCCCATCACAGACTGACCCCCATCACAGATTGGCCCCCATCACAGAATGCCCCCCATCACAGATTGGCCCCCATCACAGATTGGCCCCCATCACAGATTGGCCCCCATCACAGAATGCCCCCCATCACAGACTGGCCCCCCATCACAGACTGGCCCCCCAATCACAGACTGACCCCCCCCCCCTTCATTGCAGACTGATCCCCCATCACAGACTGGCCCCCATCACAGACTGACCCCCCATCACAGACTGACCCCCCATCACAGACTGACCCCCCATCACAGACTGACCCCCCCATCACAGACTGACCCCCATCACAGACTGGCCCCCCAATCACAGACTGACCCCCCCCCCTTCATTGCAGACTGATCCCCCATCACAGACTGGCCCCCATCACAGACTGACCCCCCATCACAGACTGACCCCCCATCACAGACTGACCCCCATCACAGACTGGCCCCCATCACAGACTGGCCCCCATCACAGACTGGCCCCCATCACAGACTTGCCCCCAATCACAGACTGACCCCCCCCCCCATCACAGACTGGCCCCCATCACAGACTGGCCCCCATCACAGACTTGCCCCCAATCACAGACTGACCCCCCCCCCCCCCCCCCATCACAGACTTCTAGCACAAACCTCCCAAATCTCTCCTCCTTGCACAAATCCTCTTTCCCCATCCCCCCCCTCCCCCCCCTCCCAACACAGATCCCCCTAAATCACCACTCCCAGCACCCCCCACTCCAAATTTCCCCTCCTAGAACTATTCTTTCCCCCTTCCGCCCCCCAAATTCCCACTCCCAACACAAGTCCCCCCCTCCATCTCCTCACAGCGCTCTCCCACCTCATATGATACAATAGTGCCCAGGGCAGCCGTCCCACCTGCCCACCCTTGTCCCGTCCCCGTCTGTATTCCACTGGAGAGCTTTTTCTTTTGAAAAACAGACTAACTGGCTGGATCACCAGATGAATATAGAAGAAAGAACACTTAAAAAAAGGAATCTAATGCAGCCATCACATCTAAGAATTGGTGAGCAGCAATATAATAACGTTTTGCTTTTGGGTTTAACCCCTTCAATACCGGACACTTTTACTCCCTTCCCGCCCAGGCCAGTTTTCAGCTTTTAGTGCTGTCACACGTTGAACGACAATCTGTACTCATATGAGATTTTTATCATTTTTTTCACACAACTAGAGCTTTCTTTTGGTGGTATTTAATTACTGCTGGGGGGGGGGTTATTTTTTACTAAATAAATGCAAAGTAAAGGCGTGTTTTATTTCTGGCTGAGACGCTCTTCATTCTGCTTAGAAGGAAGTGATTTGGTGATGATAAATAGATACATTGTTGCTTCGGGCAAAAAATAAAAGTCCTCGAGCTGCTGATGTTGCAACTGTTTTACAGTAAAACTACTAGAAACCACCGGGAAATACACGAAAAAATTACAAAAGTTCTCCAGATGTTATAGAAATGGTGGATAAAGCAATATATCTCTGCCTACTGTGCATTATACTGCTGGCCCCACTACCTTCACTCCCACTGAAGGTGATGCCATCTTGGCATGTGCATGTGTCCTGGCACCTCCACTCAGTTCAGGTTTGTCAAGCGGCCAGGGCAAGGATGCAGAACTATGCCCCCCCACCACCACTGTTAATGAATGCCGTAGAATACATTTAGATCCCTTCAACACTGAGGCAGTTTTCGGGCGTTTTAGCGCTAGAAATAGCACCTGTAAAGCGCCTAAAAACTGCCTCCCATGCCGCCCGAGTGTGAAAGCTCGAGTGCTTTCACACTGGAGTGGTGCGCTTGCGGGACATTAGGAAAATTAGGAAAAGTCCTGCAAGCAGCATCTTTGGGGAAGTTTGGGAGCGCTGTATACAGCACTCCTGCCCATTCCAATGAATCCAAAGCGCCTGCAAATCGCTTCCGAAAGGGCCGCAACACGGGCAGTTTTAACACCTTCTTTTGCCGCGTACACACGATCGGAATTCCGGCCAGAAAAACACCGATGAGAGCTTTTCATCGGAAAATGCGACCATGTGTAGGCTCCATCGGAAATTTTGCTGGCCGAATTTTCGACAGCAAAAAATTGAGAGCATGAAAGAAAGAAAGAAAGAGAAAGGAAGGAAAGGTGGAAGGAAAAAAAGAAAGAAAAAGAAAGAGAAAGAAAGAAAGGAAAGGTGGAAGGAAAGAAAGAAAGAAAATATGAAAGGAAAGAAAGAAAGAAAATATGAAAGGAAAGAAAGAAAGAAAGAAAAGGTGGAAGGAAAGAAAGAAGAAGAAAGAAAGAGAAAGAAGGAAAGGTGGACGGAAAGAAAGAGAAAGAAGGAAAGGTGGACGGAAAGAAAGAGAAAGAAGGAAAGGTGGACGGAAAGAAAGAGAAAGGAAGGAAAGGTGGAAGGAAAAAAGAAAGAAAGAAAGAAAGAAAGAAAGGAAAGATGCTAGGAAAGAAATAAAGAAAGAAAGGAAAGAAGGAAAGAAAGAAAGAAAGGAAGCAAAGGTGGAAGGAAAGAAATAAAGAAAGAAAAAGGAAGAAAGGAAAGAAAGAAAGACAGAAAGAAGGAAAGAAATGAAGGAAAGGTGGAAGGAAAGAAAGAAAGAAAGAGATAAGGAAAGAAAAGAAAGCAAGAAAGAAAGAAAAGATGGAAGGAAAGAAAGAAGGAAGGAAAGATAGAAAGCAAGGGGGATGGAGGAAGAAGGGAAGGAAGGGCATCCCCTACATCAGTGTACTCACTGGGAGGCAGGAGGGACTGGATGGATGGATGGATCAGACTGCCCTTTTCCTTTTCTGTTTGTTGGGCTTCATCATGAATCTTCCCGCCCACATCCCCTTCTCTGAGACAGAACAGAGAACACTGCCAAGGAGAGTGGGCGGGGCAGACACAGGAGGAGAGGGCTGGAGGAGGAGGAGCAGAAACAGGTCTCTCCTCTCCTGTCTGGCTGTGCGGGCAGCAGGGGGAGGGGGAGATCTGTCAGAGCAGGCTCTGCTGAGTGTCTCTCCCTGTCTGTGATCCGGAGCTGTATGTGAGCTCCGATCACACAGTAACTTTCACTCGCAGCCTGTCTCTCCCTGTAGCCGAGTGAGAGGACTGAGGACTATGCTGCTGGAAGAGGCGGCTCTCTAATAGGTAAACTAGCTGGCCGCGCGAGGCCCCTGAGAGGGCGAGGTCTTAAGCCATCGCCTAATTTGTTTAATTAGAGAGCCGCCTCTGTCCATACAACTTCAGCTCCCAGGCTCTTACTGAGCAGCCAGCTTCTTGGCCCTCCTCTGAAGAGAGTCCTCCCCTGGTTGCTTGTAGGAGTTGCCGTGTCTCTCCAATGCCGAGAGCACACCGGGACACCTCCGAATCCTCCTTCATTTACTGGGCCTTGAACTAGCCAGTTCCGAGGCTCGGGTAACGGACGGATCCCCACCCCAGACCATGAGGGCCTCTGATGCTGGTCAGGGTGACCATGTTCACGGGGACAGCAGACACTCCTGGGTCCGTGACCCCTCATGGGGTTGGTCTGGACCGGAACCAGGAATCGTAGAGCAAGCCGAACCCTGAACGCGTGACTTCAGCATCTTAAATACCCCTTCCCAGACTACGCAGCAGGGCCAGACGTGCCCACTGATTGGCTCCGAGAAAGATTGGTACCTAACTAACACGTCCAACCAGGCTGCGTTCTCAGCTTGTCACAGGTGCCTCACTGCACCTATGACCAGGCAGAACTCCAGTACAGCCCAGCCAGACTGATGCCAAAGTAAAAACCTGTACAATTAACCCCCAGAACTCCGTTACAGTTCTGGAAAAACAAAATTTGCCTTATAGCGCACACTTTAGAAAAGTGTCGGCGCTACACAGGTATGGGATACTAGCTTAAAAAAGGGTCCCCACACAAGGATGGTGTCTTCTGAGAACGGTCCATCAATGGTCAAGTTTAGTCTAAATAAATAAAACACATTTTATGTTATAGTACCCAGCTCTCAGCTTGCCTTCCTTCAACGTAACCCAACACTTGGAGGCCCTGAAGGTTCAGGTTACACCTCTGTCATACAGGTATGGGATACTAGCTTAGAAAAGGGTCCCCACACAAGGATGGTGTCTTCTGAGCACGGACCATCAATGGTCAAGTTTAGTCCAAATAAATAAAACATATTTTATGTTATAGTACCCAGCTCCCACCTTGCCTTCCTTCAACGTAACCCAACACTTGGAGGCCCTGAAGGTTCAGGTTACACCTCTGTCATACAGGTATGGGATACTAGCTTAGAAAAGGGTCCCCACACAAGGATGGTGTCTTCTGAGCACGGACCATCAATGGTCAAGTTTAGTCCAAATAAATAAAACACATTTTATGTTATAGTACCCAGCTCCCAGCTTGCCTTTCTTCAACGTAACCCAACACCTGGAGGCCCTGAAGGTTCAGGTTACACCTCTGTCATACAGGTATGGGATACTAGCTTAGAAAAGGGTCCCCACACAAGGATGGTGTCTTCTGAGCACGGACCATCAATGGTCAAGTTTAGTCCAAATAAATAAAACATATTTTTATGTTATAGTACCCAGCTCTCAGCTTGCCTTCCTTCAACGTAACCCAACACTTGGAGGCCCTGAATGTTTAGGTTACACCTCTGTCATACAGGTATGGGATACTAGCTTAGAAAAGGGTCCCCACACAAGGATGGTATCTTCTGAGCACGGACCATCAATGGTCAAGTTTAGTCCAAATAAATAAAACATATTTTATGTTATAGTACCCAGCTCTCAGCTTGCCTTCCTTCAACGTAACCCAACACTTGGAGGCCCTGAAGGTTCAGGTTACACCTCTGTCATACAGGTATGGGATACTAGATTAGAAAAGGGTCCCCACACAAGGATGGTGTCTTCTGACCACGGACCATCAATGGTCAAGTTTAGTACAAATAAATAAAACACATTTTAAGTTATAGTACCCAGCTCTCAGCTTGCCTTCCTTCAACGTAACCCAACACTTGGAGGCCCTGAAGGTTCAGGTTCCACCTCTGTCATACAGGTATGGGATACTAGCTTAGAAAAGGGTCCCCACACAAGGATGGTATCTTCTGAGCACGGACCATCAATGGTCAAGTTTAGTCCAAATAAATAAAACATATTTTTATGTTATAGTACCCAGCTCCCACCTTGCCTTCCTTCAACGTAACCCAACACTTGGAGGCCCTGAAGGTTCAGGTTACACCTCTGTCATACAGTTATGGGATACTAGCTTAGAAAAGGGTCCCCACACAAGGATGGTATCTTCTGACCACGGACCATCAATGGTCAAGTTTAGTACAAATAAATAAAACACATTTTAAGTTATAGTACCCAGCTCCCACCTTGCCTTCCTTCAACGTAACCCAACACTTGGAGGCCCTGAAGGTTCAGGTTACACCTCTGTCATACAGTTATGGGATACTAGCTTAGAAAAGGGTCCCCACACAAGGATGGTATCTTCTGAGCACGGACCATCAATGGTCAAGTTTAGTCCAAATAAATAAAACATATTTTTATGTTTTAGTACCCAGCTCCCAGCTTGCCTTCCTTCAACGTAACCCAATACTTGGAGGCATTGCGGCTAGCCGGCGCTCAGACTGACGTTGGCCTATACAGCCCCCCCGTGAAAAGTTTCAGGCCCCAGCTTCTTTCCTTCCCGAGTACTTTCTGAGAATAAACAAAAACCTGTCAGTGAGAAGGATATATTTCAACAATAATACAGAAGGACCACGTCAGCTCAGCCCAGGGTGCGGAGATTGTTCAGCTGGACATTTTTTACCTTTCTGTCTGGCCCAGAGAAAACCAGATCCAGAGGGCTGACAAACGCCGCAATCTGGAGTCTATATCTCGCAGGTGACAGAACCGCGACTCCGCGTCTAATAGCCGGGCCGCAGGTTAAGTTTCTGCCATTCATCGATTGTCCCCTGCAGATATTAATAAGCGCCTGTTTTATTTTAACAAAAACAAATAACTTCTTGTAGGAATTTACAGGGCGGTGGGTTGCCAGCGTTTCGTTTCTGTACACATCACTGTCCGATGCGATAATAATAGCGCCGGCATCCTGCTCGGAAAAAAAAAAAGGAAACAGCATTTTCCTCTATTTGTATAAATATTACTTCCTCGCCTTGTCAGTGTTTCATATTAAGGTTGCTCCAAATTCCTCTCTGTGCTGCACCAGGGCTGCTAAATGATTGTGATCCCCGGGAGGAGCCCGGGGACCGTCCATGGAAACACGCCAGGTTCCTCAAACTGGCCAATGCGCCAATACACTGAGACGGAGGAGTTACCGGTATCTTAAATTTATCTCTTGAATTTTTTTCTCATCAAAATATAGAATTTACATTGCAGAATATCATGAATAGGTGGGATATTTTTAGCTTTTCTCCTGAAACCATTATGAAACTCCCATAATAAAATCTCATACAAGCTTGGAAGTGTTAATGTCAGGTCAAAAGTGGGAGGCGTGGCCTGGATGGAGCCGGGCGGAGGCTGCTTCTACTATAGGTACTGCTGGGTTCCGATGGGGTGCAGCACTCAGGGTTGGTTCCTTCCTTTATACCAGCGGTCTCCAAACTGTGGCCTGGGGGCCAGATGTGGCCCTTTGCTTTCCTTTATCTGGCCTTTGGGACAATTTTCCTCCCACTGCTACGAGGCACCATTCCTCCCACTGACACCAATGATGGGGCACTATTCCACCCACTGACACCAATGATGGGGCACTATTCCACCCACTGACACCAATGATGGGGCACTATTCCACCCACTGACACCAATGATGGGGCGCTATTCCACCCACTGACATCAATGATGGGGCGCTATTCCTCCCACTGATGCCAATGATGAGGCACCATTCCTTCCCACTGATACCAACAATAGGGCACCATTCCTCCCACTGACACTAATAATGGGACATTATCCCTTCCACTGATACCAACTATTAGGCCCTATTCCTCCCACCGACACCAACAATAGGGCACTATTCCTCCCACTGACACCAATGATGGGGCCTTATTCCTCCCACTGGCACTATTAATGGGGCACTATTCCTCCCACTGATACCAACAGCGGAGAACTATTCCGACCACTGATACCAACTATGGTGCACTATTCCTTCCACTGATACCAATGATGGGGCACTATTCCTCCCACTGACACCAACAATAGGGCACTATTCCTCCCACTGACACCAATGATGGGGCCTTATTCCTCCCACTGGCACTATTAATGGGGCACTATTCCTCCCACTGATACAAACAGTGGAGAACTATTCCGCCCACTGATACCAACTGTAGTGCACTATTCCTTCCACTGATACCAATGATGGGGCACTATTTGTTCCACTGATACCAATGATGGGGCACTATTCCTCTCACTGATACCAACAATAGGGCACTATTCCTGCCACTGACACCAATGATGGGGCACTATTCCTCCCACTGACACTAATAATGTGGCACTAGTCCCCCCACTGACTCCAATGATGGGGCACTATTCCTCCCACTGACACCAACAATGGGGCACTATTCCTCCCACTGACACCAACAATGGGGCACTAGTCCTCCCATTGATACCAGTGATGGGCAAATATTCCTCCCACTGATACCAATGATGGGACACTATTCATCCCACTAACACCAACAATGGTGCATAATTCCTACCACTGACATCAACGATGGGGCACTATCCCTCCTACGACTGACCACTGGGGCGCTGTGGAATTATTATTCTTTTTTTTTTTAAAGGTATGTTTATTTAGAATTAAAGACATACAAATACAAAAAAAAAAAAACAAACACAAACAGTGAAGCCATAATGGCAACATAGTGACCGGTCCCGAAAAGAACAGATAAAAAGTCAATTGCAGGTAACAAACTGTCCACAATTACCTATCACATATGTCTCTCACATTATTTTAGCAGTTGTACGGAGCAGAGCAATGGTACAGATAATATGGCAGCAGTACATTCATTAAGAATTGTCAAGGGGGAAAAGATAACATATAATTATATAGGCGGATATAGTTCAACATAGTAACATAGGCGTCAAGGGACTCACTATCCATTAATCTCATATTTTATCAAATGTTTTGACTTTCTTTCGTAATCCGAAGGTTAATCTGTACAAAGGGAGAGAATCATTGACCAATTTCAGCCCCTGTGATCGTGTTGGTGACCTCGGTCCCTACCAGGAAAATAGAAGGGACTTTCTTGCATAAAAGAATAAAATGCGAAGTAGTCGCTTGGTGTGTGAAGGGATCATCAGGTCACCAAAGATACCTAATAGGCAGTTCTTGGGATTCACTATGTTGGGTAAACCCGGGAAGGAGGAGATGAAGGAGTTTATATCCACCCAGAAGTCCCGGACTACCAGGGCCATCTTTAAGGCAGGGCAAAAGGAGCAGCTTCCCTGGGCCCTATCATTATTGTGGGGCCCTATGCAGCTGCCCCATACTTGCCAACTATTCCAGTTTAAATTCCCTGGTCCCTTGAGGTTGTAGTCCAGTGCTGTGTCCTGATATATCAGTGTGAAGTGCTGTTATTAATGCTGCCCAGCTCTGCCCTATTGTTGTCTACAGATGACTCACCCGCAGACCCTGTGTTTACATGTAAATACCAGCATTGATATGTAAATAGCGGCGGGCCAACAGCATTCATATGTAAATAGAGGCAGTATTCATATGTATATCATGCCCCCCTGAGGTCATATCCACCGTCACCTATACAGAATGCTGCCCACTGGGGAGATAAAGGGGCATGCTGGAAATTGATCACAACCAACCCTTCCCCCCAGCACTGCCACTGATCCCAGGAGTCTAATGCCCCGTACACACGGTCGGAAAATCCGACCACAAAATCCATCGGATTTTTTCCGACGGATTTTGTCCGACACTGGTGTTGCATACACACGGTCGGACAAAGTTGTCGGAAAATCCGATCATTCTGAACGTGGTGACGTTTGTTGCGTACGACGGGACTACGTAGAGGCTAGTAGCCAATAGCTTTGGTCTTGTAATGTGATCTGAGCATGCGTGGCACTTTGTCCGTCGGAATTCGCTACACACGATCGGAAAAAGTCCGATAGGACTTTGTTGTCGGAAAATTTGAGAGCAGGAGATAAAACTTTGTCCGTCGGAAAATCCGATGGAAAAAGTCCGATGGAGCCTACACACGGTCGGAATTTCCGACAACATTGTCCGATGGGACATTTTCCGTCGGAAAATCCGACCGTGTGTAGGGGGCATTAGGATCCCTAGGAGTTTTCTGTCTATTAATGGGTCCCCTCATCTTCCCAGTCCATGGTGTGCAGACAGTGAGGAGATGATGTGCTGTAACCTCTAGCAACCAATCGGTAAGCAGTAATGATGTGCAGTAACCTCTAGCAAACAATCTGTGAGCAGTATTGATGTACAGTAATCTCTAGCAACCAATCAACAAGCATAAATCATGTGCTGTAACCTCTAGCAACTAATCAGTGAGTGGTAAAGATACACAGCAACCTCTGGCAACCGATCGCAATAGCTGCCTGATCTGATTCAGTAAACGGATTTGGAGTCTAGCTTCTATTTATTGTATGCCTCAAAGCAGGTGGAGAGCGAAACTGCATGGAGGGGGGCCTCAAGAAATGTTTTGCGCGGGGTCCAATCAATATTAAAGACGGCCCTGCGGACTACAGGGTACGACCAGAAACAGTGCAGAAAGTCAGCATCCTGACCACATCTTCTGAAACTTTCAGCTGAGGAGCATAAGCCCATCCTGTGAAGTCTAGCAGGCGTAAGAGGTGATTGGTGAAATATCTTAAGTTGAATGATACGGTCTTTAGATGCAATAACAGAGGTTTTATAGGTATCACTAAAAAAAGGTCTAGTCCGCTACCGTAAGGCCCCTTTCACACTGGGGCGGGGAGCCGCGGTGACGGTAAAGCAGCGCTATATTTAGCGCTGCTTTACCGTCGTTTTAACCGCGGTATTCGGCCGCTCGCGGTGCGGTTTTACCCCCCCGCGAGCGGCCGAAAAAGGGTTAAACACCCCCGCAGAGCACCGCCGTAGCGGCGCCTTGCGGCGGTATTGCCGCGGTTTTACCGCGGTTTCCCATTCAAATCAATGGGAAGGGGCGGTATAGGAGCGGTGAACACACCGCTCCTATACCGCTCCAAAGATGCTGCTAGCAGGACTTTTTTTGCCGTCCTGCTAGCGCACCGCTCCAGTGTGAAAGCCCGCCGGCTTTCACACTGGAGTTAAAGGGGCCGGATTTTTTCAGGCGGTGAACAGGCGCTATTTTTAGCGCTGTACCGCCTGAAAAACGCCCCGGTGTGAAAGGGGCCTTAGGGATATATCTAGGGATGCCCATTTCGCTTGAGAAAGATGGAATCTGGGGTTGGATTCCGCCATAAGAGCAGAATAATAGGTGGGAATAAGTTTAGTGGAATCTTGTTGTCTGGGGGGGGGGGGATATGTGAATCAGCTGAAGTGCCCTTCCATACTGCGCATGCGCAAGCACTTTTCTAAGGAGGGCACTATTCGATAGAACACCGGCTCCTGCACCCGAAGGCGATTGACAAATCGGTTTGGGGGTGCCGACATCGCGGGATCCCTGGACAGGTAAGTGTCCTAATATTAAAAGTCAGCAGATACAGTATTTATACAGTATTTGGAGCTGCTGACTTTTAATTTTTTTTTTTTAACTGGAACTCCTCTTTAAGTCCTTGGAGTTCCACCATTGTCCCTTGTTTGTTCCCACAGATAGACAGAACTGAGTATTTGCTGTGAAGAAGAGGAATGTGTAACGTGTACGAGGGACATTGTCCAAACAGAGGTCACCGGGAGTCAACAGCTAATGAGTGGACGGCTCATCTGTTCAAACAACGTGTTTTCAATGGCTGGGGGGGGGGGGGGGGGTGAGAGCTGCCAGTGGGCACCTTTCAAAGCGCCGCTTATTGATTTTTTATTTTTTTATATATTTCGCAATTCAGTCACAAAAACAAAAAAAAGTTTCAAAATATTGTCCACGCGCTGCAGTGCTTATCCCAGATCCCTGAAAACAGCTGTGAGATGACTTTTTCCAGGCTCCTGAAATGTGAAATGTGCTGCCTCCGCCGCTGCCAAGTCTCATTTTATGTTTTTTATTCTCTGATGCACTTCTCTTTTCTAAACGCTTTTCACTTCTTTTTTTTTTTTTTTAATTTTCGTTGGCCAGCGTGGAAATTCTACACGTGAACCGCCACAACCACAAAAGCCCCAAGATCACAGAAGCTTGTATATACTCATTGGTGCACATGGGAGCGGGCGTGTTCTTCAAGAGATTTTTTTTTGTAAAGATGTTACTGGCAGAAGGGGCTTAGGGGAGATGAGAAAATAAATATCTCATAAAATACCAGAACTCGCTGCCAAGTAGAAAAAAAAAAAACTAAAAATGTTTCATGGTCATTGCCATATATATATATATATATATATATATATATATATATATATATATACTGTATATACACTGTATGTAGGAGACGTGGGGGCATCACTATGGGCGGTGTATTGCTTCCAGTTCCCATATGTTCTTTGCGAAAAAGATAGCCTAGATCAGGGTTTCTTCTCAACCAGGGTTCCTCCAGAGGTTGCAAGGGGTTTTTTTGAGCAATGAGCAATTTCTGCCTCTCAGATAAGTTCCCACTGACACCACTCATCCTTTTAACCATCTGTAAGGGGGTAGTTCTTCCCAATGACCACAATTGTAAGGAGAGAGAATTCTTCCTCAACCATGGTTCCTCTATCTGTAAGGGGGTTATTCTCTCAATGATCATAAGTGTAGGGAGCATTCATCATCAACAAGGGTTCCATGGAACCCTTGGTTTCCTCTATCTATAAGAGGGTTATTCTTCCTAATGACCACAAGTGGAGCATGCTTCTTCAACCAGAGCTCAATGGAACCCTTTGGTTCCTCTATCTGTAAGGGAGTAATTCTTCCCAATGACCACAATTGTATGGGAGCATCCTTCCTCAACCAGGGTTCCTCTATCCTCTATCTGTAAGGGGGTTATTCTCCCAATGACTACAAGTGTAGGGAGCATTCTTCCTCAACAAGAGTTCCATGGAACCCTTGGGTTCCTCTATCTATAAGAGGGTTATTCTTCCTAATGACCACAAGTGGAGCATTCTTCTTCAACCAGAGCTCAATGGAACCCTTGGGTTCCTCTATCTATAAGAGGGTTACTCTTCCTAATGACCACAAGTGTCTGGAGCATGTTTCTTCAACCAGAGCTCAATGGAACCCTTGGGTTCCTCTATCTGTAAGGGGGTAATTCTTCCCAATGACCACAAGTGTAAGAAACATTCTTGCTCAACCAGGGTTCCTCTATCTGTAAGGGGGTAATTCTTCCCAATGACCACAATTGTAGGGAGAATTCTTCCTCAACCATGGTTCCTCTATCTGTAAGGGGGTTATTCTCCCAATGATCATAAGTGTAGGGAGCATTCATCATCAACAAGGGTTCCATGGAACCCTTGGGTTCCTCTATCTATAAGAGGGTTATTCTTCCTAATGACCACAAGTGGAGCATTCTTCTTCAACCAGAGCTCAATGGAACACTTGGGTTCCTCTATCTGTAAGGGGGTAATTCTTCCCAATGACCACAAGTGTAAGAAACATTCTTGCTCAACCAGGGTTCCTCTATCTGTAAGGGGGTAATTCTTCCCAATGACCACAATTGTAGGGAGGGAGCATTCTTCCTCAATCAGGGTTCCTCTATCTGTAAGGGGGTTATTCTCCCAATGACTACAAGTGTAGGAAGCATTCTTCTTCAACAAGGGTTCCATGGAACCCTTGGGTTCCTCTATCTATAAGAGGGTTATTCTTCCTAATGACCACAAGTGTCTGGAGCATTTTTCTTCAACCAGAGCTTAATGGAACCCTTGGGTTTCTCTATCTGTTATACTGTCGGAAAAATCTTGGATGGTTTTTCTGACGGAATTCCGACGGAAGCTTGGCTTGCATACACACGGTCACACAAAAGTTTGCTGAACTTTCGACCGTCAAGAACGCGGTGACGTACAACACTACGACGAGCCGAGAAAATTAAGTTCGATGCTTCCAAACATGCGTTGAATTGTCATCGGTGGTACTTGGGGGGTGGCAGCGGTGGTGTACTTGGGGGGGTGGCAGCGATGGTACTTGGGGGGGGTGGCAGCGGTGGTGGTGCCATCCTCTCACACCACCACCTCTGCCTCTTACTGATCCCATCCCCCACCACCACTGATCTCATCCCTACCCTATCCCCCCATCACCTCTGTTGTAGAAGTGATGGTGGGTGGGTAGGGATGGGATCAGTAAGAAGCAGAGGTGGTGGAGGACTTGGGATGGATCAATTTCACTGCAATTCGAATCGTCAGACAGTCACTTACTTGAATGCCTCCAGGGATGCCTTTACTCATGGGGAGAGAGAGAGACCCTCCCCTTCACTCGATTGGTGTCAGCTAGTCAGCTGACTTCATTTTTCAGTGTCCGCCCCGCCTCCCTACATTCTCTCTCTCTGGATAGGCGGGGCGGGATGGGGCGGTCAACACAGTCTCAACCCCTTCTCAGCTCAGCGGGCGAAAGTGGCGGAACGGACGGCCAGGCAGCGCGGCCACGGCGGGCCTCCCGGGCGGTAGATGCAATTGCGGTAACGCCGCCCAAGTAATGGGAACTGCGTTACCATGAGGGGAAGAGTAATCAGATTACTCGTTACCCTCTAAAGTAACTGCGTCAAGTAACTCCATTTATTTTAACTGAGTTATGCCGCGTACACACGATCGGAATTCTCGTCGGAAAAAACTCTGACGGTTTTTCCAACGGAATTTCGCTCAAACTGTCTTGCCTACACACGGTCACACCAAATTCCAACGGTCTGTAACACAGCGGCATAAAACACGTTCGACATCACTATAAAAGGGAAGTTTAATGCTTCCGAGCATGCGTCGAATTGTTTCCGAGCATGCGTCGGAATTTTGCGCGTCGGAATTGCATACACACGATCGGAAAATCCGGTAGAAAGGTTTTCCGTCGGAAAAATTTAGAACAGGTTCTCAATCCAAAGTCCGTCGGAAATTCCGACAGAAAAAGACCGTTGGGCATACACACGGTCGGAAAATCCGTTGAAAAGCTCCTATCGGACTGTTTCCATCGGAAATTCCGACCGTGTGTACGCTGCATTACTTACATCACTAGACATTACACACAATGCAGTTCAAGGCATCAGGAGCCTCTCACCTATCTACAAACAAAACCTTTCTTTTTTCTGGGGGAAAAAGAAGTGTCATCAATGCTCTGCAACCAAAATATACAACCTGTCTATTGTTAGAATGTGTTGCAGGAAGGTTTGTTGATGTGTGTTTCACCATGTGTTGGCACAAGGCGTCATTCTGCAGCAGGGGGGGGGGGGGCAGATTTTATATATTCTGTAATGTCTGCACATCTCAAGCCCCGCCGCAGCTCACAATCCTGCCTGTGCGCAGCGTTTACCTCCCGCTCCAAAAAAAAGAAGTGTCAGGCGGAGAGCTGACCGTGGCCCGGCTCCCGCGGCCTGGATCGGCTCTCGGTGACATTATATAACCAGACGCTTTTATTCCGAGTCACTTCGGCTTTTAATCAGATTTCCATTCCGGGAAAAGGTTTCTGGAAACGCATCAATTTTCAGTTTAGTTTTTGCCGCTCCAGAATAAAACAAACGATTTTATGAGTTTTTTTTTTTTTCCTCGGTTCTTTGTTTTAAGAATTTAACAACTTAAAGAATTACAATCGAGCCGAGAAAAGTGTAATAAAAAAAAAAAGATTTAAAGCTGAAGTTTATTCTGTTTATATATTTATTTTTTTTCTTCCCCCGGTTCCTCCTCCCCCGCCTATCAACATGCTAATGACATTTTGAAATAAAAACCTTCCGTTTTCATGACCTGCCTTGTTTTAGACGTCATCGCTGGCTCTCTGTGCTCCTCTATGCAATGCAGGCCGAATGTGGCTGATGGGAGGGGCTGTACATGGCTTCCTGAAATCACCCCAGCAGCCGGCCTCAGTACTCCACTCAACAGCCTTCAGTCCTGAGGCAAGCAGTGGGCGGGCTCTTGGGAGGAGTTATGCAAATATCAAATTTCCTTGATAGGTGGGAGTCAGTCTGGAGGAGGTGGGTGTTTCCTAGGCAGGCTGTGATGCTGACCTGCTATTGGCAGGGCCATCTTTAATATTGATTGGACCCTGGGCAAACATTTTCCTGGGCCCTCCCGAATCAACCATTTGCAGGCAGTGTGGGCTCAAGGGAAAGATGCTTTGGGCCCCACAACAACGACTGGGCCCGGGGGCAGCTGCCCCTTTTGCCCTGTGTTAAAGACGGCCAGGGGCGGACTGACCATTTGGCCACTCGGGCACTTCCCGAGGGCCCTGGGCCACTAGGGGGCCCCATCAGGGTTGCCAGCCTCAGTAAAACCAGGGACAGTATGTAAAAATCTGTGTTTTTTTTACATCTGTTTCTGAAATGTCCCTTACCGACATCCTTTTGGTCTAAAAATCCCGAGATTTTAGCTGCCCCACCTCTCCAGTACCTTCTCAGCCAATAGAAACATGTCTGTGTATACTGTGTGTGTGTATACTGTGTGGCCCCATAATCTCTGATTGAATGGGGGCCCCATAATCTCCTATTGCCCGGGGGCCCCATGAGTTGTCAGTCCGTCCCTGAAGACGGCCCTGGCTATTGGGTAAATAACTGAAATCCGATGAATGAAAGGAGCGGGCCAGGGGCATTGCTAGAAGATGTTGGACGTCCTCCAGCCAGGAAAGGAGGCGGGGCTCTATCTGACTTGCTGCAGCTTCTGATGCACACTGTAATAAGCTCACAGTGTGCAGCAAAAAAAAGCAATTTCAGTCCAGGAGAGTAATTCATGCTAATGTGAAAGACTGAGCCCCCCCCCCCGTTTACACCAGTGCGGTTTTTCATGCGTTCCGACCTGTCAAATCGCATGACAAGGCGCACCCTATTGTTGGCAATGGAACTGTGCAAATTGGTGCAACGCTGACTTTGCGACGCCGCACCGATTCGCAAAAAAGTTGTTCCTGCTCCGATTTCATGTGCGACTTGCATAGACATCTGACATTGGCATCTGTGCATGAAGTCGTACAGATGGAAGCCAAGTCGCACCTGAAGTCGCACTGACAAGCGGTTTTGAAATTGTGCGATTTCAAGTGAAGTCGCAGCATTTCAAAGCCGCATTCAGTGTGAACCGAGATATAAGCAGTCTGGGGGTCAGCTTTAATTTAGACCCAGTGGCATCACTGGGTCTCTGTTTTTCTCCTTGCAATGCAGGCGGATCATGGCTGGTGGGAGGGGCCAGCAGGGTGCTGTACAGAGCTTCCTGAAAACATCCCAGCACCCTGTACTCAGCACTCCTCTCATCCCCGATGCAAGCAGTGGGCGGGCTCTTGGGAAGAGTTATGCAAATCTAAAAATGCCTTGAGGGGTGGCTGTCAGTCGAGAGGAGTGGGCGTTCCTAGGGGGGCGGTATTTGCATAGGTGACGCCTACATGTGATGCTGAGCCCCCATGATTGACAGATGTGAAATCCAATGAATGAAAGGGGCGGGCCAGGAGCAGTCCAAGGGGGAAATGATATTGGACGTCCTTCGGCCAGGAAATGAGGAACACTCGATCTGCAGCTTCTAATGCACATTGTGAGAGGCTCATAGTGTGCAGTGAAATCAGAGGAAGCCATTTCAGTCCAAGAGAGGAGCCGGTACAACCGTGCAAGACTGAAGGGAATGCTGGAGTTCAACTTTAACGTGGAGCTCCACCCCAAAAGGGGAAAAGGCCCCCCCCCCTCCACTGCCACATTTGGCACTTTTGGGGGGGGGGGATGGGTACCTGGCCTTGACAGGTACCCGCTCCCACTTCCTTAATGATAAGGACCCCAGCCAAACTGTGCATGCATCCAAGCACGGAACCGGAGTAGTACTTGTGCTTTCTAAGCATGGCATCTAAACGGGCACAATGAAAAGGACGCAAACCTCAATCTACATACATATCCTAAGCACGGAACTTGTGTGGGCATAAAGATAAAGACCCCGGCCACACTGTACATGCATGTCCTAAGTATGGCATGTGAGCAGGCACAATGATGAGCACCCCCCCACTAAGCATGGCACCTGAGCTGGCAAAGTGATAAGGACCCCAGCCACACAGCTCATGTATGACCTCAGCTTGGCACCTGGGCTGGCATAATGTTAAGGACCTCAGTCACATTGCTCAAGCATGACCTCAGCATGGCACCTGAGCTCGCATAATGATAAGGACCCCAGTCACACAGCTCATGTATGAACTAAGCATGGTGCCTAGGCTGGCATAATGATAAGCACCCTGACCACATTCACACCCTAAGCAGTGATCAAAATTATTAGGATCCCAACCACATTGCACCTTTGCACGCTAAGCATGGCAGCAGAGCTGGCACATTAATAGGAAAACCTGGCTACACTGCACATGAATGCGTTAAGCATGGCACCTGAGCAGGCACAATAATAAGCACCCCCACTCACACAGTGTGCATGCACACCCTAAGCATGGAGCCTGAGTGGGCACAATGATAAAGCTTACAACAAAAAAAAAAAAACTGGCAGACTCGATGCACATTTGCATCCTAAGAATGGCACCTGAGCTGGCACATTGATAAGGATCCAGGCCACACTGCACATGCATGCCCTATGTATGGCACCTGAGTGGATACAATGATAAGGACCCCAGCCAGACGGCACATGCATGCCCTATGTATGGCACCTGAGTGGGTACAATGATAAGGACTCCAGCCAGACTGCGCATGCATGCCCTATGTATGGCACCTGTGTGGGCACTATGATAAGGACCCCAGCCACACTGCACATGCATGCACTATGTATGGCACCTGAGTGGGCACAATGATAAGGACTCTGGCCACACCACACATTTACACCCTAAGAATGGTACCTGTGCTGGCATATTGATAAGGATCCTGGCCCCACTGCACATGCATGCCCTATGTATGGCACTTGGGTGGGCACAATAATAAAGACCCCAGCCAAACTGCACTGGAATGCCCTATGTATGGCACCTAAATGGGCCCACTGATAAGGACTCCGGCAACACTGCACATTTGCGCCTCAAGAATGGCACCTGAGCTGGTACATTGATAAGGATCCTGGCCATACTGTTCATGCATGCCCTATGTATGGCACCTGGGTGGGCACAATAATAAGGACCCCAGCCAAGCTGCACTTATATGCCCTATGTATGGCACCTGCATGGGCAGAATGATAAGGGCCACAGTCACACTGCACATGCATGCTCTATGTATGGCACCTGTGTTGGCACAATAATAAGGACCACAGCCAAACTGCACATGCATGCCCCGTATGGCACTTGTGTGGGCACAATGATAAGGACTCCGGCCACACTGTTCATGTGTACACTAAACGTTGCACTTGAGCACCAACTCAGTGATAAAGACTGGTGGTGGTGGCCATGGGATCTGGGAGTATGTGTGTCAGGGAGACTACGGTCGTCACCCAAGGAGACCCTGCAGGGCACAGTTGCCACCTTTATAGGTAGAAATGAATTACGCTGGACCAGCAAAAGCTTATTGTGATCCATGGGAAAAGGGGACGGAAAACGTATCAATATGAAGAATTCTGCTACATGTTATTCTCTCCATGTAGGGTTTAATAACACTTTATTTGCCTTCATGTACTGTCCCTTTAAGCCGCCATCCTCCTGACTCAGCGTATGATAGGACATTGCAGTGCAGATTATTTTCTGCTTCAGGTTAAATGTCATGTTGGGTAAACAGGAAATCTGGGAGGTGACAGCTCTCTGTGATTCTGAGTTCTAACCTCTGAAAAATAATAAAAGTACATGATATGTCCTTCGTGTTCCGGGCCAGGAACACACTGTAACTGCGAGATCAGATCCCCCTCCCTACATTGGAATCTTCTATGGGGAACCGCTATGTAGACTGGAAAAGAGGTCATCCCCGGGTCCTGGTCTTATGACCAGGCACCGACCATACCTTCCATTGCCTAAATACAGATTTACTTCATATATATTATTTCCTTAGCACCAACAAAGCAGCAGAACGTTCCAAGATACATAGAGTGTCCACACCTGATCCCAAAGGAACTTACAATCTACTGCCATGTCATAGACAAATACAGGAAAACCAGAGGTTTGGGTGCAATCGTATTACCTACTATGGTGGTATTGGACTGCAGAAGGAATGCAACACAAACACGGGAAGAACATACAAACTACATGCAGACAGTTCCATGGTTGAAACTGAACCCATGATCCCAACGCTGCAAGGGGAACATGATAAGCACCTAACATAAAGGGTGACATGTACTGTATATATCTTATAAGGCATACAACATCTTATACATAGCTTCCTTAGAGCTTAACCCTTTATTTCTTATCCTTTTAGATTGTAAGCTCCTCAGGACAGACCTGTTGTATCTTATCTGTGATTTTGTTTGCTATGTTGCTTGTTATGTTTTTTAATATATGATTCTTTCTCTCTCCATATTCCATATCTATCTATCTATCTATCTATCTATCTATCTATCTATCTATCTATCTATCTATCTATCTATCTATCTATCTATCTATCTATCTACCCTGTTTCCCCCAAAATAAGACCTTGCGTGATTGTCGGTGATGGCTGCAATATAAGCCCTACCCCCCAAAAAAGCCCTAGTTAAAGTCCTTGTAGGTCTTATTTTCAGGGTAGGGCTTATTTTCAGGGAAACAGGGTAGGGCTTATTTGGTGGGTAGGGCTTATATTGCAGCCATCACCGACAATCACGCTAGGTCTTATTTTCGGGGAAACAGGGCATCTATCTATCTATCTATCTATCTATCTATCTATCTATCTATCTATCTATCTATCTACCTACCTACCTACCTATCTATCTATCTATCATCTTATAAAGAAGACTTCCAGTACATAAGTATCACAGCCTCAATACTTTGGTGAAGCTCCTTTGGCACCAATTACAGCCTTGAGTCTTGTTGAGTATGATGTATGATGAGTATGATGCTACAAGCTTGACACACCTATTTTTGTCCAGTTTCTCCCATTCTTCTTTGCAGGACCTCTCAAGCTTCACCAGGTTGGATGGGGAGCGTCGGTGCACAGCCATTTTCAGATCTCCAGAGATGTTCAACAGGGTTCAAGTCTGGGCTCTGGCTGGGCCACTCAAGGATATTCACAGAGTTGTCTCGTAGCCACTCCTCTGTTATCTTGGCTGTGTTCTTAGGGTCGTTGTCCTGTTGGAAGATGAAACTTTGCCTCAGTCTGAGGTCCAGAGAGCTCTGGAGCAGGTTTTCATCAAGGACATCTTTGTACATTGCTGCATTCATCTTTCCCTCTCGATCCTGACTAGTCTCCCAGTTCCTGCTGCTAAAAAACAACCCCACAGCATGAGGCTGCCACCACCATGCTTCACTGTAGGGATGGTTTTGGGCAGGTGATGAGTGGTGCCTGGTTTCCTTCAGACATGACGCTTGCCATTCAGGCCGAAGAGTTAAATCTTTGTTTCATCAGACCAATTAATTTTGTTTCTCACGGTCTGAGAGTCCTTCAGGTGCCTTTTGGCAAACTCCAGGTGGGCTGTCATGTGCCATTTACTGAGGAGTGGCTTCCGTCTGGCCACTCTACCATACAAGCCTGATTGGTGGAGAGTTGCAGAGATGTTTGTTCTTCTGGAAGGTTCTCCTCTCTCCACAGAGAAATGCTGGAGCTCAGTGACCATCGGGTTCTTGGTCACCTCCCTGACTAAGGCCCTTCTCCCCCGATCACTCAGTTTTGCCGGGCGGCCACGCTAGGTAGAGTCCTGGTGGTTCCAAACTTCTTCCATTTACAGATGATGGAGGCCACTGTGCTCATTGGGACCTTTAATGCTGCAGAAATTTTTCTGTAGCCTTCCCCAGATCTGTGCCTCCATACAATCCTGTCTCAGAGGTCTACAGACAATTCCTTGGACTTCATGGCTTGGTTTGTGCTCTGACATGCACTGTTAACTGTGGGACCTTCTATAGACAGGGGTGTGCCTTTCCAAATCATGACCAATCAACTGAATTTACCACAGGTGGACTCCAATCAAGTTGTAGAAACTTGAACTTCTCAGGCTGGGTTCACACTGGTGCTACGCGACAGCCGTCCTACTTTGGATCCGGCTTTGCCCTGCAACTTGAATCCGACATACAACCGACTTTCAATGAACAGGGATTCGACTTGGATCCCCGCCAATACCAGGCACTGTGTTTGGTATGAATCTTGAGGGGGAACTCCACGCCAAATTTTAATTAAAATAACGGCATGGGTTCCCCCTTCAAGAGCATACCAGGCCTTTGGGTCTGGTATGGATTTTAAGGGGAACCCCCTACATGAAAAAACTACCCCACTCAAAATCCATGTGCGCCCCCCTGCCCCAAAGCACCCACCCCCCCCCCCATGTTGAGGGCATGCAGCCTGGTACTGTTCAGGAGGGGGGGGGGCGCTCGCTCGTCCCCAACCCCTTTTCGTGCTGCATGCTCAGATAAGGGTCTGGTGTGGATTTTGGGGGGACCCCCACAAAGTTTTTTCGGCGTAGGGGGTTCCCCTTAAAATCCATACCAGACCCGAGGGCCTGGTATGCTCTTGGATGGGGGAACCCATGCTGTTTTTTTATTTAAAATTTGGCGTGGAGTTCCCCCTCAAGATCATCAGAGCACAAGTCGCATGCCAAAGTCGGAACATGAAAGACGGCGATCCGACTTTGATCCGACTTCAATGATAGTCAATGGGCTGAAGTAGGATCAAAGTCAGACCAAAGTAGTGCGGGGAGCATTTTCAAAGTCGGACCGACTTGTGTTGGACCAGTTAAGACGGCTCCCATAGGGAAACATTGATTTTCACACGTCATGCGACATGAGCTCCCAATGTCGGAGCGTTTGTTGCACCAGTGTGAACTCGGGCCTCAAGGATGATCCGTGGAAACAGGATGCACCTGAGCTCAATTCTGAGTGTCATGGCAAAGACTGTGATACTTATGTACCGTATATACTCGAGAATAAGCCGAGTTTTTCAGCACAGTTTTTGGTGCTGAAAATGCATATACTGGAGTCAAGCACTTTTCTGCAGCAGAGAATTACATTTTCCGACCCGACTTTGGGGCCACTTGGTGCTAGGAACCCCAAATTTGCTGTGCAAACCCAGTGGAACTAGCACTATAATATATCCAATGGGATGGGGTTCCTAGCATCAAGTGGCCCCGAGATACGGGGCCCCAAATTCGGTTCAGAAAATTTCATTCTCTGCTGCAAAAAAGTGCTTGACATTCTCCGACCCGACTTTGGGGCCCCATATCTCGGGGCCACTTGGTGCTAGGAACCCCATCTTTGGATAGGTTGTAGTGCTAGGTCCACTGGGTTTGCACACCAATTTGGGGTTCCTAGCACCAAGTGACCCTGAGATACAGGGCCCCAAAGTCGGTCAACTGTGTCCACCTGCAGCAATATCATTTCGGGACCCTTTGGGTCCAGAGACTCCAAATTTTGGCTGCAGCTAGGGGGGCATCTAGGAACCCTTAAATACGAGTCTACAGTTCGGGGGACCTATGGCTGCAAATGGGCACAGCAAGACTGCAAATGGGCATTGTTGACCCTCTTTTCCACTTACAGTAGCTTCGCATTTCTCACCCTAGGCTTATACTCGAGTTAATAAGTTTCCCCAGTTTTTGGTGGTAAAATTAGGTGCCTCGGCTTATATTCGGGTCGGCTTATACTCGAGTATATACGGTACATGGGATTTTTTCCTTTTTTAATTTTTAATACATTTTCAAAGATTTCAAACGTCTTTCACGTTGTCATTATGGGGGATTCTTTGTAGAATTTTGAGGAAAATAATGAATTTAATCCATTTTGGAATAGGGCTGTAACAAAATGTGGAAAAAGTGAAGCGCTGTGAATACTTTCCAGATGCACTGTATGTGAGAATGTCAGTTCAGAGGCCTCTTTGGCATGCCTTCAGTGCTGTAGCAGTTTTTTTTTTTAGACAGGATGGATTGTAAGGATCAGTTATGTGGATTTACACATTTTCTCAGCAAGAGGCCTAAATCTGCCATTCCTCCATAAGGGGACATAGGTCGGTCCCCCCCAGGAAAGCCTTTGATGGGGGTCACACAGCTATTTGCTGGGGTCAGGCTGGCACCAAGCTTGGCTTCACCTTTTCTGTTGTTTCAATTAAAGTCAAACTTTGGTCAAGTTTACTGCAAGCAAAACGTATCATTTCAGGCTAAACAAGACAAACCGAGTGTTTCCTGTGTCACTCCGATTCCATCAGTAACAATGTAACAATAAAGAAGGACTCGAGTTTAAAGAGGAGCTGCAGTCCGCTCACATAATTTGCAATAAAAACATCTTTGCCATTCTGAAGCTTCCCTCCAACCACGTTGCATATTATTTTATATATACTGTGATTCTGTACTTGCCAAATATGCTGCAGAAATTTCCCTCCACTGAGTCTGGGCTGTAGCCATTTTAACTGTGGGCAGCTGAAGCTGCTGCCTCTTCACTTCCTGGATTTACACAGACACACAGAGGCACGCCTCCAGCTCTGCAGCTCTCATTGGCCCTCCTATGACTCATCCCCCCCTCTGTTCCTGGCAAACTCTCACCAGAGTGATAGAGAGAGAGACCTGTGCATGATGTCATAAGCCTAGGCTAATGACCAGACAAGAAATAGAAAGTGGGCTGTATAAGGGATTTACTATCCAAAGTTAAAACAACAAGGGTAGAAGATCGAATAGATGGAAAGTTGAAAAAAATGACTGAAGTTCCGCTTTAATTAAAAAACAGGATGCTGCTTTATAATAATCAGTTTTACCATACATCCCAACATTTTGAGATGGGAATGAGGGACACCTACTAGCAAATGTATGTAGGCATAGGACACACCCCTTGCCACACCCCCTTAAAGGAGAATTAACCAGAAAAAAAAGGTAAATTAAATCCACAAGGGACTTTTTTTTACCACTACTATTCATTTATATTGGCTTTTAAAATTTACAAATGCAGCAATTTAGAAATCAGATAAAAGGTTTAGCTCTGGGGAAAACTTTTTGAAAGATAAAAAGTGCATTTTATATACAACTATATAGATCAGACCAAAATGAGGGACAAATGAGGGGGGAAAGAGGGACAGAGGGACATTGCTCCAAATCAGGGACAGTCCCTCGAAATCAGGGACAGTTGGGATCTATGGTGTTACTAAATTGTACTTTTGTGGTGAGGTGCCGATCGAAATGAATACGACAACAAATGTGTTTTACCATGCATTGTTGCAATGCAAACATATAGAACAGTGGTCTCCAAACTGCGGCCCAGGGGCCAATGATGGTTCTTTGCTTGCCTTTATCCAACCCTGGGGGTTCTATTCTTCCATCTGACCAGTGGCGGCTGGTGCTCAAAATTTTTGGGGGGGCGCAAACAAACAGCCTCACTGTGCCATTAAACGCTGCCACTGTGCCCATTAAACGCTGCCACTGTGCCCATCAAACGCTGCCACTGTGCCCATCAAACGCTGCCACTGTGCCCCAAGTGCTGCCATTGTGCCCCAAGTGCTGCCACTGTGCCCCAAGTTCTGCCATTGTGCCCCAAGTGCTGCCACTGTGCCCCAAGTTCTGCCATTGTGCCCCAAGTTCTGCCATTGTGCCCCAAGTTCTGCCATTGTGCCCCAAGTGCTGCCATTGTGCCCCAAGTGCTGCCACTGTGCTCCAAACGCTGCCACTGTGCCCCTTAAGTGCTTCCACTGTACCCCTCAAGTGCTGCCACTGTGCCCCCTGCCTGCCCTCTGCACTTACCTTGTCCCGGTGTGCAGCTGGTGACGGCGTCAGGCGACGAGCGGTGTCTCATCGTCGGATGTCTTCTTCTCCCGCGCTCCTCCTGTCTTCTGCTATGATTGGACGCCTAGCGTCCAATCACAGCGCCTGTGACTTCAGCCAATCAGGTGACAGGTAACAGACCTGGCAACCTGATTGGCTGAGAGGCGGGTCTGTGTTAGGGAAGCGATGTATTCGCTTCCCTAACACAATACTGTGTAATCAGTGAACGCACAGCCGTGCGCCCGCTGTTTACACTTAGGGAAGCCTATTAGAGCCCACCGCTCTAATAAGGTCCCCTATTAGAGCTTACAGCTCTAATAGGGGGCTTCCAGCAACAACCCCCCACTGTAATTCAGATGCCCGGTGCCCGATCAGGGGCCGGACACCTGAATAGGGGGCGGCAGCGGTGACAATAGATAGATTCATGCAATGCATGAATCTATCTATTGGTGATAGAGCGGTGCAGGAGAGGGGGGGCGGCGCTCCTGCGCCCTCTATGCACGCACCGCCACTGCATCTGACACCATCAATGGGGAACTATTCCTCCCACTGACACTATTGATGAGGTGCTATTTCTCCCAATAACACCAGTCATGGGGCACTATTCCTCCCACTCATGCCATCAACTATTCCTCCCACTAACACCAATGTTGCGGTACTATTCCTCCCATTGACACCATTGGTGGGGCACTATTTCTCCCACTGACACTATCAATGGGGCATTATTCTTCCCACTGACACCATTGATGGGACAGTATTCCTCCCACTGACACTATTGATGAGGTGCTATTTCTCCCAATAACACCAGTCACGGGGCACTATTCCTCCCACTTACGCCATCAATGGGGAACTATTCCTCCCACTGACATCATTGATGAGGCACAATTCCGGCCACTGACAGCATCAATGGGGCACAATTTTTCTCCCACTGACACCAATGATGGGACACTATTCCTCCCACTGACACCATCAATGGGGCATTATTCCTTCCTCTAACACCAACGATGGGGCACTTTGCCATCCACTGATACCAAGAATGGAGAACTATTTCTCCCACTGACACCATTGGTAGGGCGCTATTCCTCCCACTGACAGCATCAATGGGGCATTATTCTTCCCACTGACAGCATGTCAGGAACCATGAAATCAGACCGAGACAGAAGTACAGTTAAATCACACTTGTTTAATAATAAAAGTAAAAAGAACAAACATAGTCAAAACATAGCCAGAGTTCAGTAACCGGAACGTATAGTCAGCCAAGCCATAAGTCAGGGATCAATGTAGTGGAACAGCAAGCAGGATCTGGAGCCAGAAGGGATGTCAGCAAAGCCAGTCTTTAACAGGATCGCAGGAGACCGTTTCTGTGATGTTGACCAAGGCGAAGGCAGAGATCCTTTGGACTGGACGGCTTAAGGCCCCTTTCACACATGCGGACCGTATGTCCGTTTTTCATCCATGCGTTTTCGGATGAAAAAGGGACATACATGCATCCCTATGGGATAGCGGGTGTCAGTGGATGAGCATCCGCTGACACCCGCTATCGTCCGCCTCCGCTATTGTCCGATTCTGCAGACGGAGGAAAACCCTATTTTTCCATTTGTCTGCAGAGCGGATCGGATGAACACGGACATAGAGGAGAGCGGAGATCTGACAGGGCGGTCCCTGCACAGTGTGCAAGGACCGCCCTGTCATCCGCCGGCTCAGTGGGGATCAGCTGAGCGATCCCAGCTGAGCAGCGGATCTTCACGGGGCGGATCAAGACGGATCCATCCTGTGTGAAAGGGGCCTAAGTAGGCAGGACTGACGAGCAGGATCAACAACAGGTGAGTAACTGTGGAGAGATAGAAGCTGGCAATTAGCCGACAGCTGAGTGGCCAGCTCAGAGAAGGAAGAGCTGAGCCCAGCCCCGACACACCATTGATGGGACACTATTCCTCCCACTGACACTATCAATGTGGCATTATTCCTTCTGCTGACCCCAACGATGGGGCACTTTTCCTCCCACTGATACCAAGAATGGGGCACTATTCCTCCTACTGACACCATTGGTGGGGCACTATTCCTCCTACTGACACCATTGATGGGACACTATTCCTCCCACTGACACTATCAATGTGGCATTATTCCTTCCGCTGACACCAACGATGGGGCACTTTGCCTCCCACTGATACCAAGAATGGGGCACTATTTCTCCCACTGACACTATTCATGGGGCATTGTTCCTTCCACCAATACCAAGAATTTGGCATTGTTTACTCCCACTGGCCACCCTAAAGCCTGAAGGATAGTAAACGGGTCCCTTGTTTAGAAGGTTTGGAGACCTCTGCTTTAGGAAATCAACATTGACACATCAACTAACTCTGTCAGCATTGTCGGGCAGAGCAGTAAAGTACAATGTAGTAGGAAGCAGACTCTGCCTATGTAATGAGTAAATATGACTGCCCTTCTGTGTATCACTAGACTCTGCATTCGGGTAATGATTTGTTATTTGTTCAGTTCTATCATTTCTGGGAATGTATCAATATCCAGATATATGTGTCTATATTCCTGTGCGTTTTGTCTGCTCGTTTTTTTTGCATATGTTTTTTTTTTTTTAAATATAACCATCAGAATCAATCGACACTTTTATTTTTCTGAGATTTAGAAGCTCCGCTTCCCGAACTATTTTGCCGTTTTTGGACTCATTGTTAGACTCGGCTTCCAAGCTTGCAGCGTGGCGCTTTCTGTACTTTTTCAGCTGCTGGTCTATAAAACATTTCTAAGCGGAGCGGTGACCTCTCCCCGGGCTGGGCCCGGGCTTCAGTATCTGGACTCGCCGTACCGAGCAGCACTTCTATTATTCTTGGTGAAATCTCAGTATTGGGGCCGGAAGGGCGTACAGAGCTCCGGTCTATTCATTCTGCTAGACTCATGGTATGATCATAGATGGGAACATGGGTGTCCGCAGGTAGGGGCAAGGGGGGTCAAGTGCCCCCCCCCCCCAGAATAAGGGATCGGATCGGCACATTCAGCACAGTGGCGTCGCTATGGGGGTGTGGCCATCCAGGTGCTGTCAAGCCCCCCCATCAGTGTAGTGTGACTGCGGGCTCTTTTCTCTGCTCAGTCCAGCAGAGAACTCAGCGGCGCTGTGTCAGGAGAAAGGAGAGCTGCGGGCTGCCAGAGGTTACCCCGCTCGCCCCACCCCCCCCTTCTCCTGTCAGGGAGAAGAGACGGCGGCTCTCACCAGGATCCCTGGTAGTCCCGAAGATTGGTGGCCCCATTTTCCACAGGAAGGAGGCTACAGCTCGATCAACAAATAAATTGAGAGACTGCAGCCTGGAAAAAAGCTGAGGGAGTGAGTGCTACAGGAAAAAGAAAGAGGCGTGTGCTGGTCGGAAGCCAGAGAGAGAGCCATGCTGCCCAGTGTCATCAGAGAGAGAGCCACGCTGCCCAGTGTCACCAGAGAGAGAGCCACGCTGCCCAGTGTCACCAGAGAGAGAGCCATGCTGCCCAGCGCCACAAGAGAGAGAGCCACGCTGCCCAGTGTCACCAGAGAGAGAGCCATGCTGCCCAGCGCCACAAGAGAGAGAGCCACGCTGCTCAGTGTCTCCAGAGAGAAAGCCATGTTGCCCAGCGCCACCAGAGAGAGAGCCACGCTGCCCAGAGACAGAGAGAGAGCCACGCTACCCAGTGCCAGAGAGAGAGCCATGCTACCCAGGGCCACCAGAGAGAGCCATGCTACCCAGTGCCAGAGAGAGAGCCACGCTGCCCAGCGCCAATAGAGAGAGCCACGCTACCCAGCGCCACCAGTGACAGAGCCACGTTACCCAGCGCCAGAGAGAGAGCCATGCTACCCAGCGCCAGAGAGAGAGCCATGCTACCCAGCGCCACCAGAGAGAGCCACGCTACCCAGCACCACCAGAGAGAGCCACACTGCCCAGCACCACCAGAGAGAGCCACACTGCCCAGCGCCACCAGAGAGAGCCATGCTACCCAGCACCACCAGAGAAAGCCACGCTACCCAGCGCCACCAGAGAGAGCCACGCTACCCAGCTACAGACATGCTACACTACTGACCAGCCAGAGGGATCACTGCTGTAGTTTCGCTGGGTCTGGTAAGAGGACCTATCGGACATTATCCATTACTTATCCTAGGGACTGTACTACGCCTGCATTCTCTGACCATGACAATGTGATAGTGACATTGTCGAAAAGGGGCGGTGCATGGGTGACCCTAAAATGATGCCCCCCCCCCCTGAAATTTTTTTTGCGGATGTCGATGCCTGGGAACCACCTGAGGGAGGGGCTAGAAGAAGGGGTTAATAAACTGCTGAGGCGTGCCTAGCCACGACGTGCTCCCCGCTTCATTGTAGCAGAAAAGACCTGGAGCTTCCAGATATATGGGAAGCATTTACCCCATCATTGGTCCTACTGGGAGAAGCTTTGCTCCATCATATGTGTTAGTGGGAGAAATAGTGCCATGTCATAGGAGTCAGTCGGTGGAATAGTGTCCAAAACGTATTGTCAGTGAAAGGAATAGTTCCTTTATCTTCTCCCCTCGTTGGTTTCAGTGGGAGGAAAAGTGGGTGCCAGTGGGAGAAATACTATCCCATTGTTGGTGCCACTTTGAGGAATAGTGCTCCATCATTGATGTCACTGGGAAGAATAGTATCCTATTATTAGTGTCAGTAGGAGACAAAGTACCCCCTCGTTGGAGTCAGTGGGAGGAATAGTGCCCTGTTGTTGGTGTCAATGGGAGAAATACTACCCCATTGTTGGTGCCAGTTTGAGGAATGGTGCCCCATCATTGGTTTTCAATGGGAGAAATAGTGTTCCATCACTGGTATTAGTAGGAGGAATAGTAGCCCATCCTTAATGTCAGTGGGAAGAATAGTGCACCATCATTGGTGTTAGTAGGGGAAAAAGTGCCCTGTCGTTGGTGTCAGTGGGGGAAATACTACCCCATTGTTGGTGCCAGTTTGAGGAATGGTGCCCCATCATTGATGTCAATGGGAGAAATAGTGTTCCATCATTGGTATTGGTAGGAGGAATAGTAGCCCATTCTTAATGTCAGTGGGAAGAATAGTGCCCCATCATTGGTGTCAGTAGGGGAAAAAGTACCCTGTCCTTGGTGTCAGTGGGGGAAATACTACCCCATTGTTGGTGCCAGTTTGAGGAATGGTGCTCTGTCATTGATATCAATGGGAGGAACAGTGTCCCATCATTGGTATTCGTAGGAGGAATAGTAGCTCATCCTTGATGTCAGTGGGAAGAATAGTACTCCTTAATGGGTGTCAGTGGGAAGAATAGTACCCCATCATTGGTGTCGGTGGGAAAAATAGTACCCCATCATTGGAGTCAGTAATATAAAGAAAGGTACCCCGTTGTTGGTGTTAGTGAAAGGAATAGTGCCCCATCATTGGTGTTAGTGGGAGAAATAGTACCCCATTGTTGATGCCAGTTTGAGGAATAGTGCCCTATCATTGGTATTAGTAAGAGGAATAGTAGCCTATCCTTAATGTCAGTGGGAAAGGATAGTGCCCCAACATTGGTGTCATTAGGAGACAAAGTACCCCCTCGTTGGTGTCAGTGGGAGGAATAGTGCCCTGTTGTTGGTGTCAATGGGAAAAATACTACTCCATTGTTGGTGCCAATTTGAGGAATGGTGCCCCATCATTGATGTCAATGGGAGAAATAGTGTTCCATCATTGGTATTAGTAGGAGGAATAATAGCCCATCCTTAATGTCAGTGGGAAGAATAGTGTCCCATTATTGGTGTTATGTCGCGTACACACGGTCGGAATTCTCGTCGGAAAAAGCTCTGATGGTTTTCCCGTCGGAATTTCAACGGAATTTCACTCAAGCTGTCTCGCCTACACACGGTCACACCAAATTCCGACGGTCAGTAACACAGCGGCATAAAACACGTTCGACAGCACTATAAAAGGGAAGTTTAATGCTTCCGAGCATGTGTCGAATTGTTTCCGAGCATGCGTCGGAATTTTGCGTGTCGGAATTGCGTACACACGATCGGAAAATCCGAAAAATTGAGAACAAGTTCTCAATCCAAAGTCCCTCGGAAATTCCAACAGAAAAAGACTGATGGACATACACACGGTCCGAAAATCCGCTGAAAAGCTCCCATCAGACTGTTTCCATCGGAAATTCCGACCGCGTGTACGCGGCATTAGTAGGAGAAAAAGTACCCTGTTGTTGGTGTCAGTGGGAGAAATGCTACCCTATTGTTGGTGTCAGTTTGAGAATCGGTGCCCCACCATTGATGTCAGTAGGAGGAATGGTAGCCCATCCTTGATGTCAGTGGGGAGAATAGTACTCCATCGTTGGTGTCAATGGGAAAAACAGTACCCCATTATTGGTGTCAGTAGGAGAAAAAGTACCCCGTCGTCGGTGTCAGTGGGAGGAATAACGCCCCGTTGTTGGTACCAGTTCGAGGAATAGTGCCAGAGCTGGTGCACAAGTAGAGGGAGAGAGCGGAGTGCTGAGACCTGACTTTACTGGATCTCTCGTGAACTTTGAGGATGAATTGTTCCACAGTACCTGTAGCCACAAAGGTCAGTGAGGGCCTATTTTAAAGCGTATACAGGGCGCCCCCTGAGTTACAAACTCGTTAGGGACTACCCGCCTGTACGGAAGACAGAAATGTTCGTAAGTCGGCCGCGCATGCGCAGACCGACAAATACGGACATTTCCGGACATTTCCGATGTGCCGTGTAATGCCGTTCTGCGCATGCGCAGCAAATTACAGACATTTCCGGCATTTTCCGAGGCTCCGTATGGCCGCGCATGCGCAGAACGGCCAGATGACGGCGAAAATTGGCGAAAAATGGCGGAGGGTCCCCGCAGCGCCCCGTTCGTAAGTAGGGGTTGTTCGTAGGTCGGGCGTTCGTAAGTCGGGGAACCCCTGTACACTGCTTCTTACACATATGTAAATAGTCCACAGCCTGGCCTCCTCTCTACTTTAAGATGGGCAGCAAGTTGAATTTGATTATTCCTCCAGTTCAGCACAATGGATAATAAGACCACTTTCACACTGAGGCGCTTTTCAGGCGCTTTCATGCTAAAAACAGCGCCTAAAAAGCTCACGAAAACGTATTTCCATTAAAATCAATGAACGCTTTCACACTGGGGCAGTGTGCTGGCAGGGCTGTGAAAAACTCCCCTCCCCATTGAAATTAATGGAAAGCTCTTCAAAAGCGCCTGAAAAGCTCTTCAAAAGCGCTCAGTGTTTTTACTGGCAGTTTAGAAGCGCCTCAGTGTGAAAGTGGCCTAAGGCTTCACCAATGGCCAATGACTGGGAATCTCTTAAAAACAAGAATGAGACGACGCTTCTACTTATTCTGCATTGCTGTTTGGAGTTTGCCATAAGATCCTTGAACTGACATCAGTGTAGTCTGGGAATTGTTCTCATGGAAAACAGAGCAATCTTCCTCTCTGACACCAGTCTGGGTAACCTTGGCACAGCCGCACAGAGGACGCCTCGGGCCGCCAGTTACGTCTGCGTTACATCACAACAGATATGTCGTCTGGCTGGAAAACCAGACGGATCTCTTTTATGTATCAGGGGTGAGGGATGGAGGATTAGGATGATAATGCGGAGCTTGGAATTCATGGCCAAAATCCTTTTCATGAGGCCGTCCCGTCATCTACACTCTGTGCAATAACGCAGCATTTCTTGTCCTTTTTCTTACTCCATTGGGGAAGGGAACTGCAGAAGTAAGACCCCTTTCACACTGGGGCGTATTTCAGGCGTTTTTGCAGGTGCTTTAGCGTTAAAAAAAAGCGACTGTAAAGCGCCTGAAAGAAGCCGCAACTGCAATCCCAATGTGAAAGCCCGAGTGCTTTCACACCGAGGCGCTGCGCTGGCAGGGCGTCAGAAAAAGTCCTGCAAGCAGCTTCTTTGCAGCGCTTTTGGAGCGGTGAATATACCGCTCCTAAAGCGCCTCTTCCCATTGAAATCAATGTGAAGCGCCTGAAAAACGCCTGAAAAGCGCTTGTAGCAGCAGCGCTTTGTGGGCGCTTTTAACCCTTTTTTGGCCACTAGCAGGGGTTAAAAGCACCCCACTAGCGCTCAAAAAGCGCTGGTAAAGCGCCGCTAGTTTAAGCGGCGCTTTACGAGCGTTTTTCAGGCGCTGGCAGTGTGAAAGGGCTCTTAAAGCACTTGAGTTTTCACATTGGAATTGCAGATGAGGCTTCTTTCAAGCGTTTTACAGGCGCTTTTTTTAACGCTAAAGCGCCTGAAAAACTTCTGAAAAACGCCCCAGTGTGAAAGGGGCCTAAGCTCTTTTGCCGCGTACATGCGGTCGGATTTTTCGACGGGAAATTGTTCGTTGTGAGCTTGTTGTCGGAAATTCCAACCGTGCGTAGACTCCATCGAACTGTCCGAAATTCCCGCCAACAAATGTTTGAGAGCAGGTTCTCAAATTTTCAGCCGACAAAACTTGAAAGTCCGATCGTGTGTACACAAGTCCGTCGCGCAAAAGTTCCACGCATGCTCGGAATCAAACAGAAGGAGCCGCGCTGGCTATTGAACTTCCTTTTTTCTCGGCTCGTTGTACGTCACCGCGTTCCCACGTTCGGAATTTTGGCCCAACATTTGTGTGACCGCGTGTATGCAAGACAAGTTTGAGCCAAAATCCTTCGGAAAAAAATCCACGGCTTTGTTGGCGTAAAGTCCGATCGTGTGTACGGGGCATTTAGCTATTAAACTGTACTGTAATTGTGCTGTCCCCCCTATACATTGTAAAGCGCTGCGTAAACTGTTGGCGCTATATAAATTGTGTATAATAATAATAATAATAATAATAATAATTGATATCCAATGGAAATCCCCCAGGAGGTAACCAGATATTTCCTGGATCAACTTTAGCAAAATAATAGAATAGAATATAAAATAAAAAGAATAGAATAGAAAATAATAGAATAGAATATAAAATAAAAAGAATAGAATAGAAAATAATAGAATAGAAAAAAAAACAACAGAATAGAATAAAATAGAATATAGAATATAACCATCTTCTGGAATTCGAATTTCAAATAGAATAAATACAAATTCAATAGATCAGAATAGAATAGAAAATAATTGATACGCTAAGATGACAGCTATTGAAGAGAATAAGATCAATACATTTTGCAAGATTTGGCAACCATGGGTTAAACACTACTTCCCCACCGACTTTGACCAATCCTTGTTACTACCACACTAGGTTTATATGGTATTGTATATACTCGAGTATAAGCCGAGTTTTTCAGCACATTTTTTTTGTGCTGAAAATGCCCCCCTCGGCTTATACTCGAGTCAAGCACTTTTCTGCAGCAGAAAATGACATTTTACGACCCGACTTTGGGGCCCCCTGTATCTCGGGGCCACTTGGTGCTAGGAACCCCAGAGATACGGGGCCCCAAAGTCGGTCAACTGTGTCCATCTGCAGCAATGTCATTTCGGGACCCTTTGGGTCCAGAGACCCCAAATTTGGGCTGCAGCTAGGGGGGCATCTAGGAACCCTTAACTACCAAGTTTGAAGTTCGGGGGACCTATGGCTGCAAATGGGCACAGTGAGGCTGCAAATGGGCACAGTGAGACTGCAAATGGGCATTGTTGACCCTCTTTTCCCCTTATGCCGCTCACACACGAGCGGACTTTTCGACGGACTTTCGACTGAGTTTCCGACAAACTTTTCGAATGAACGGACTTGGCCACACACAATCACACTAAATTCTGATGGATTCGAACGTGATGACATACGACCGGACTAGAATAAGGAAGTTCGTAGCCAAGGCTGCCCTAGCGTCGTTGTTTGTCCGTCGGACTAGCACACAGACGAGCGGATTTTTCGATAGGAACTGGGTCCAGCGGAGTTCCGGCTGGAAAATTTAAAACATGTTCTATTTCTAAAGTCTGTCGGATTTTTCGACAGCAAAAGTCCGATGGAGCCCACACACGATCGAATTGTCCGACGGATTCATTCCGTCGGACCTTTGCTGTCGAAAAGTCCTCTTGTGTGTACGCGGCATTACGGTAGCTGCACATTTCTCACCCTAGGCTTATACTCGAGTCGATAAGTTTTCCCAGTTGTTTGTGGTAAAATTAGGTGCCTCGGCTTATATTCGGGTCGGCTTATACTCAAGTATATACGGTATATTCCCCAATTAATTGTGCATATCCACCATTAGTCTCCCCATGGACAACTCCTTCCTTCTTCTTCCATCTTTTCTTTTTCCCCCTTTTGTTATTTTCTTTTATTTATACATTGTAAAAATAAGGATACCTATTCTTTATCCTTCTTTCTAAGGCCCCTTTCACACTGGGGCGGTTTGCAGGCGCTATTGCGCTAAAAATAGCGCCTGCAAACCGACCCGAAACAGCTGTTGCTGTGTCTTCAGGGCTTTCACACTGAAGCGGTGCGCTTGCAGGACGCTGAAAAATGTCCTGCAAGCCACATCTTTGGTGCGCTGTAGGAGCGGTGTATTTACCGCTCCTATAGCGCCCCTTCCCATTGAAAACAATGGGGCAGCGCTCCGAACACGTCCGCAAAACGCCGCTGCAGCGGCGGTTTGCGGGCGGTATTAACCCTTTTTCGGACGCTCGCGGGGGTAAAACCGCCCTGCTAGCGGCCGAAATGTGCCGCTAAAACGATGGTAAAGCCACGCTAAATAGCGCCGCTTTACCGCCAGCGCCCCCAACGCCCCAGTGTGAAACTAGCCTTACACTGCTTACCTTACATCTAGGTAATTCTATTCAGTTTGACTACTTGATTATCATCTTTATTCATACGCCTATCATCATTTATAAAGTATATAAAGTAAACACAGTTGTAAGATGGTTTTATACATTATATTGTAAAGCATTTTTGAATGTATGCTTTGTATCCATGTATTAAGTACCTTTATTTTTCTTTGTGAAAAAACTCAATAAATATATTTAACAAGGAATAGAAAATAATTGAAAAGAAAAAAAAACAATAGAATAAAATAAAAAGAATACAACCTCCTTCTGAAATTCAAATTTCGAATAGAATAAATTTGAATGCCAACGCTGGATTTAAATTCGAATTGCGATTCGAACATTCCAAATCCGGTCAAATTTAATTAAATTCGACCGAATTCCGAAAAAATTTAATCAAATTCGAAAACGGAAAATAGTCAAAACGAATTCCAAAAATGTATTCAACTAGCTTAACCACTTCAATACCGGCGTATTGTAATATGACTCCTGCCGATAGGACCTGCCATCCTGGGCGGGCGTCATATGATGTCCTCCCATTCCAGGCCGTCTAAGGGGGTGTGTGCTCGGGACCCGGTGCGCGCGTCCCGCGGCCGCGATGTCCGCCGGGCACCCGCGATTGCCCGGGAACACAGCAGGACCGTGGATCTGTGTATGTAAACACACAGATCCACGTCCTGTCAGTGGAGAGGAGACCGATGGTGTGTTCCCAGTACAGAGGAACAACGATCGGTCTCCTCTCCTTGTGAGTCCCCTCCCCCACAGTTAGAATCACTCCCAGGGAACATACATTAACCCCTGCAGCGCCCCCTAGTGTTAACCCCTTCCCTGCCAGTCACATTTACACAGTAATCAGTGCAATTTTATAGCACCGATTACTGTGTAAATGTGAATGGTCCCAAAAATGTGTCAAAAGTGTCCGATATGTCCGCCGCAATGTCGCAGTCACGGAAAAAAATCACAGATCGCCGCCATTACTAGTAAAAAAAAAATGCCATGAATCTATCCCCTATTTTGTAGACGCTATAACTTTTGCGCAAACCAATCAATATACGCTTATTGCGATTTTTTTTATATGTAGAAGAATACGTATCGGCCTAAACTGAGGAATTTTTTTTTTAATTTTTTTTTTTAACCACCTGCTTACTGGGCACCTAAACCCCCCTCCTGCCCAGACCAATTTTCAGCTTTCGGCGCTGACGCACTTTGAATGACAATTGCGCGGTCATACAACACTGTACCCAAATGAAATTGTTATAATTTTTTTCCCACAAATAGAGCTTTCTTTTGGTGGTATTTAATCACAGCTGGGGTTTTATTTTTTGCTAAACAAACAAAAAAGATGGAAAATTAAAAAATAAAATAAAATCATGTTTAATAGTTTGTTATAAAATTTTGCAAACAGGTAATTTTTCTGCTTCATTGATATGCGCTGATGAGGTGGCACTGGTGGGCACTGATAAGCTGCATTGGTGGGCACTGATAGGCTGCACTGGTGGGCACAGATAAGGTGGCACTGGTGGGGACAGATAAGTCGGTACTGATGGGCACAGAAAATATGGCACTGATGGGCACGGATGGGTGGAACGAATGGGTGGCACGGATGGGTGGCACGGATGGGTGGCACGGATGGGCACTGATATATGGCACTGATAGAGGGCACTAATAGGTGGCACTGATGGGCACTGATAGGTGGCACTGATGGGCACTGGTAGGGGACACTGATGGGCACTGGCACTGTGGGCACTGACAGACGACACTGTGGGCACTGACAGATGGCACTGTGGGCACTGACAGGTGGAGCTAGTGGGCACTGGTAGGCGGCACTTTTATAGGGCACAGGTGGGCACCGTGGACCCTGGGCACATTGCACTGAAGGGGACTGATGTCCCTCTCACTGCCGCCGGTGATCGGCTTTTTTTTTTTCTCCTCGCGCTGTCAGTGTGAGGAGGAAAAAAAGCAGATTACCGGCTCTGTTATCATTGGCTGACAGCTGATCATGTGGTAAGGGGTCGGGATCGACCCCTTACTCGGATCTGTGATCCAGCGAGTCTCACAGACTCGCTGATCACAGAGCGTGCCGCGCGCGCCCTTCGGTGGGGCGCGCAGGCCGCTCGTGGCCGGGATGACATCAATAGACGTCGTCCCGGCATCTTAGATCCGCGCTGTAGCCGTCATTCGGCTATAGCGCGGATCTCAGGTAGTTAAATGGGATATTTATTATAGCAAAAAGTAAAAAAATATTGTGTTTTTTTCAAAATTGTCGCTCTTCTTTTGTTTATAGCGCAAAAAAATTAAAACCGCAGAGGTGATCAAATACCACCAAAAGAAAGCACTATTTGTGGGAAAAAAAGGACGTCAATTTTGTTTTTGGTGCAATGTCGCACGACCGCGCAATTGTCAGTTAAAGCGACGCAAAAAGTGCTCTGGTAAGGAAGGGGGTAAAATCCTCCGGGGCTGAAGTGGTTAAGGGTAGACATGTGCAATTCGTTTAGTTTTTTTTCGTATTTTTTTGTTATTTTCGTTCGTTCGTTTTCGTACGAATGAACGAATCGTTCGAATCGTACGAATCCGAATAACGAATCGTTCGAATCGTACGAATCCGATTAACGAATCATTCGAATCGAACGAATCCGAAAAACAACCAAAATCTGAAAAAAACTAATTAGAAACAACGAATGTACTAATGAAGAAAATCCGAAAAACGAAAACGAACGAAAAAATTCGTACATTCGTAACTTTTTTTTTTTTGTTGAATTGGTAATTTTCCGTGTCCCTTACAATGGTGCTGCTAAACGTGCTTCGAATGGATTGAACAAGAAAAGGTGTAAAATTCGTAACTTTTTTTTCGATTCGTAACTTTTTTTTCCGATTCGTAACTTTTTTTTTTCGATTCGTAACTTTTTTTTTTTTTTTTTTTACGATTTGTAATTTTCCGTGTCTCTATTGAACAAAAAAAATCGTACATTCGTAACTTTTTTTTCGATTCGTAACTTTTTTTTTTTCGATTCGTAACTTTTTTTTTTTCGATTCGCAACTTTTTTATTTTTTTTTTTCGATTTGTAATTTTCCGTGTCTCTATTGAACAAAAAAAATCGTACATTCGTAACTTTTTTTTCGATTCGTAACTTTTTTTTTTCGATTCGTAAATTATTAAAATGTAATAATAGCATACACATTACATAAAATTATGAATTATGCTCCGATTACGAATCTACGAATGTTACGAATGTTACGAATGTACGAATAAATACGAATGCGTCTGAAAATTAAACTAACGAAATAACGAATCAACGAAAAAATAACTCTTACGAATGTACGAATCGTTACGAATACGAACACCGACGACTTACGAATATACGAATCGTTACGAATCAACGGAAACGAAAAAAACTAAACGAAAAAAAACGATTTTTTTTGTTGTGCACATGTCTAGTTAAGGGATTTAACTGAACGAAATAGTTGAAACAACGAAACCAAACGCAATTTTTGGCTCTGCACACGTCTCTATGTGAGAGCGGCGGTCTGACTCTCCTGCGTCCCGCCGGCACGGAGAATTTTACAATAATATAACAATAATGAAAAAAGAAACATATAAAGACACCAAGTAGCTACAAGACTCTATAGACATTCATTCACTTTCCCAAGCAATAAAAAAAAGATTGAGAATTTAACCCCTTTCACTCTCCATCCAAAACTGGAAAAAAAGAAAAAAAAAAAGTTTTGGCCGGAGTTCAGTTCCCGTTTTTTTTGCAGCCAAACTAAACGGTTTGCTATACACAGTGCTGAATAAATGGAGCTCCTTAGGCTACTAGATCATTTATATTTCTGGGGGAAGGAAACCTTCAGGCAGCACCTCGTACCTCAATATTACAACATTTCAGACACAAGACGGAACCCCCCAGTGGGCGCCGGTCCTGCTGTGACTTTTACCCCCCCATAGCTGAGAGCCAGCAGTAGCCTGTCCGCTGTGCGGATTGTGGTCAGGCTCTTTATTTGTTCTGCGATATCTGAATTTTTTTTTTTGGGGGGGGGGGGGGGGGGATTGAGCAATACCGTGACTCAGCATTTCCCGAGAAGAAGGTCTGAGCGAGCGCTTATTTTTTATTTTTTTCGCGGAATCTCGTCGCACTCACGTCAATAGCGAAATACAACTTGGGAACATAACGAGGAGCCCCGTGCTGGGGCCCTGCCAGCAGCAATGTGTGTGGGACGCTGCTGGCGCTGCCAAGTCCTAGCTCTAACACTCACCCTACCTGGACCCCGCAGGATATCGCCACACTCTATAAATATGTTTTAAAGGCGCGCTCCAGTCCAAGATGAAAATTTTCGCATGTAAGCGGACTCAGGGGACAGTCCTTGGTTACAAATAGAGGCTGAAATCTCCATCTTCAAACTTAGGGCCCATTCACAGCTATGTGTGCGGTACGGCTTGCCTTATAATTTGCCTTTTTTTCTGAGCTGACACTCATTGGTGTGCATTTTTTTTATGTGCACCCATACAATTCCTATTAGCCTTCTATGTACACTATATTACCAAAAGTATTGGGACACTTGCCTTTTTTTTTTTATCAAAAAGGTGTTTAGACAATTTCCAATGTACAAGCGCAATGACGGGCAAAGTGGCTGCATTTGACGCACACAGTGGCTGCATTTGATGGGCCCAGTGACTGCATTTGATGGGCCCAGTGACTGCATTTGATGGGCACAGTGGCTGCATTTGATGGGCACAGTGGCTGTATTTTGGGGCTTAGTGGCTGCATTTGATGGGCACAGTGGCTGCAATTGATGGACACAGTGGCTGCATATGATGGACACAGTGGCTGCAATTGATGGGCACAGTGGCTGCATTTGATGGCCCCAGTGGCTGCATTTGATGGGCCCAGTGACTGCATTTGATGGGCACAGTGGCTGTATTTTGGGGCACAGTGATGGACACAGTGGCTGCATTTTATGGGCACAGTGGCTGCATTTTATGGGCACAGTGGCTGCATGTGAGGTGCACAGTGGCTGCAATTGATGGGCACAGTGGCTGCAATTAATGGGCACAGTGGCTGCATTTGACGGACATAGTGGCTGCAATTGATGGGCACAGTGGCTGCATTTGACGGGCACAGTGGCTGCATTTGACGGTCACAGTGGCTGCAATTGATGAGCACAGTGGCTGCATATGATGGGCACAGTGGCTGCATTTGATGGGCACAGTGAGGCTGCAATTGACGTTCACGGAGTCTGCATTTGATGGTCACAGTGGCTGCATTTGACGGTCACAGTGGCTGCAATTGATGGGCACAGTGGCTGCATTTCACGGGCACAGTGGCTGCATTTGACGGTCACAGTGGCTGCATTTTATGGGCACAGTGAGGCTGCAATTGACGGTCACGGAGGCTGCATTTGATGGTCACAGTGGCTGCATTTGACGGTCACAGTGGCTGTATTTGAGGGGCACAGTGGCTGCATGTGACGGTCACAGTGGCTGCATTTGACGGTCACAGTGGCTGCAATTGATGGGCACAGTGGTTGTATTTGATGGGCACAGTGGCTGCATTTGACGAACACAGTGGCTGCAATTGATGGGCACAGTGGCTGCATATGATGGGCACAGTGGCTGCTGCATTTTATGGGCACAGTGAGGCTGCAATTGACGGTCACGGAGGCTGCAATTGACGGTCACGGAGGCTGCATTTGACGGTCACAGTGGCTGCATTTGACGGTCACAGTGGCTGCAATTGATGGGCACAGTGGCTGCATATGATGGGCACAGTGGCTGCTGCATTTTATGGGCACAGTGAGGCTGCAATTGACGGTCACGGAGGCTGCATTTGACGGTCACAGTGGCTGCGATTGATGGGCACAGTGGCTGCATTTTATGGGCACAGTGAGGCTGTAATTGACGGTCACGGAGGCTGCATTTGACGGTCACAGTGGCTGCATTTGACGGTCACAATGGCTGCAATTGATGGGCACAGTGGTTGTATTTGATGGGCACAGTGGCTGCATTTGACGGACACAGTGGCTGCAATTAATGGACACAGTGGCTGCATTTGACGGGCACAGTGGCTGCATTTGACGGGCACAGTGGCTGCAATTGACGGGCACAGTGGCTGCAATTGACGGGCACAGTGGCTGCATATTATGGGCACAGTGGCTGCATATGATGGGCACAGTGGCTGCATATGATGGGCACAGTGAGGCTGCAATTGATGTTTTTTTTTCAGTATTTCTCAGTTTGTTTGCACCCCCCAAAAATGTTTTGATCACCAGCCGTCACTGCCTGACCCGGCTCTCTTGCATGGTACACTTGCAGCGTGTGCAGATTGTAGGTATTCAGGCTGTAGTGAAATTTCCAATAAATTGTTACAAATGTGGCGTGTCTGATCTTGCAGGGGAAAAAAACTCCCTCCCGTCCTCACAGGTGTAAATCATTCAGGTCGGGGCTTGGCTTGTGACAGGAATCATAAGAGGGCCGTGAGAATTGTAGGAGAACACCCGGGGGGCGGGGGGGGCTCTACATGACAGCATTCCAGTGACAGGCCATGCTGAGACTTGTAGTTCCACCATCTGACTTTCACTATAAGGGCTCGTTCCCATGTGTCTTGATTATGAGGAATGAAGCAATGCTCATTAACGTGCCTATGGACTTTATTACATGTTTATTTTTTTTTATTGTACTTTTGCAGCGTTGAAAAAGCTTCAAGGAAGCTGGATAAATGTGTTGCTTTTCCAGTGGGAAATGCTTAAAGTGGTTGTAGAGCCACACACACACCAAGTGACTATCCTCACGTGATACACAGAGATGAAACAAATCCTTCTACATAAGTTGTACCTGTTTATCTGCAGTCTCCTCTTTTCTACATCAAAGTCCAGAATTTATAAAGCTTGTCTGAGCTGTCAGAAAACAGGGGGCGGAGAGAGCTGACGTTACACACTGCTGAGCTCAGTCAGGAGAGCTGAGAGCTGATTGGAGGGAAGGGGCACACCCCGCCGCCCCCCCCCCCCCCCACCGCGCAGCGCACAAGAACAAAACTGAGGCTGTCAATCAGCTGGAAGTCCCTCCCCTGTCACCATTTTTCTCTTGGTGTCAGGAAAACTTGTCAGAAGTGATTCATGCTGATAGAAGATGAAGGAAGTAGCAGACAGAAAGGACACTTAGTGCTCTGGAATGGGACAAGTACACACTATAGAGGGATACGCTTTGTTCATATTTCATGTCTGAGGTTGACGACAACTTTAACCACTTGCCGACCAGCCGCCATCATTATACGCCGGCAGGTCGGCTCGCTCCAGCAAATCGCCGTAGGTGTATGTCGGCTCCTATAAGAGCCAGAGCAGGCGCGAGTGCTGCACGGCGGGGGGACCCGTTGCACATGGCCAGCGGCCTGCAATGTCCACCACCCACCAGCGATCACGGGGAAAGAGAGCCAGAACGGGGATCTGTCAGTGTAAACTGACAAATCCCCGTTCTGACAGGGGAGTAGAGAGAGATCTGCGGTGTCTAGTGATTAGGAACAGCGATCTCTCTCCTCCTCCAGTCAGTCCCCTCCCCCCACAGTTAGAAACACATCCCAGGGAACACATTTACCTTCTTGATCGGCCCACTAGTGTTAACTCCTTCCCTGCCAGTGACATTTACACAGTAATCAGTGCATTTTTTTAGCACTGATCGCTGTATAAATGACAATGGTCCCAAAAAAGTGTCAAAAGTGTCCGATCTGTCCACCGCAATGTCGCAGTCATGATAAAAATTGCAGATTGCCGCCATTACTAATAAAAAAAAATAATAATTAAAATGCCATAAATCCATCCCCTATTTTGTAGACGCTATAACTTTTGCGCAAACCAATCAATATACACTTATTATTTCTTTTTTTTTTTTTACCAAAAATATGTAGAAGAATACGTATCGGCCTAAACTGAGGAAAAAATGTATTTTTTTATATATATTTTGGGGGATATTTATTATAGCAAAAAGTAAAAAATATTGCGTTTTTTTTTTTTTTTTTCAAAATTGTCGCTCTTTTTTTGTTTATGGCGCAAAAAATTTAAATCGCAGAGGTGATCAAATACCACCAAAAGAAAGCTCTATTTGTGGGGAAAAAAGGACGCCAATTTTGTTTTGTTGCAACATCGCACGACCGCGCAATTGTCAGTTAAAGCGACGCAGTGCCGAATCGCAAAAAGGGCTCTGGTCAGGAAGGGGGGTACAAGCTTCCGTGGCTGAAGTGGTTAAAAAAAAAAAACTTGCCTTAAATACCACTTTAATACTAAAGTAAATGCACCCAAAACCGCCACTCCTGGGATACTACAGTATATAGAAGTTATGCAGAAAACTAGGTGTGACTACAGGTACTCTTTACAGGTCAAACCAGCAATGCATCTTAAAAAATAGAGCTTGCAATGACCCATTATATTGGCACTTACAATGTTTTTATGGCTTTCATGTGTAAGCCAGAACCTTTTACAAGGAGTATGGAATTGTTCCCCCTGATTATATTGAGTGCGAATGAATATTGGAATTAGTAAGGAGCCGGGTAATGAGGTTACCCTTGAGGTCGAAGGCGGAGAAGTCAGGGGTCTGCTGGCCCCCACTCTGCTCTGTAGCTGCCCTCGGGGGGTCCCATAATGTGAGACCTTGGAGGACCACGTGAATGATTTGTAAAGTGATGGCTAAAAGGGGAGCCAGACAAAACGCGCTCGACATTAGAGAGTGTTTTTACAAGGGTACAACGGGGAGGTGGCAGACGGGTCTAAAACAAGGAGAACAGGACGGGAGCAAGAAAATATTAGTCCCCCCCCCCTCCTTTATTGATTTCTTATGCCGCGTACACACGATCGCACATTCCGACAACAAAGTCCATGTTTTTTTTCCCCGACGGATTTTGGCTCATAATTGTCTTGCATAATTGTCGGTCACACAAATCTTGTTGGAAATTCCGAACGTCAAGTACGCGGTAGACATGTGCGATTAGTTTCATACGAATCGGAAATTCGTACGAATTTTTCGAAATTCATACATTCGTACGAATCCGAATTACGAATTTTTACGAATACGAATTCTGTACGAAATACGAAATTTCGTTTACGAATTTCGGATCCAAATTATCCGAATCCAAACTACCAAATGATGAATTTCAACTAATATGAAAGAAATTATAGGGGATATAACGAATGATTCGAATGAATGCGAGATTCAGTATAACGAATATCGACACTCTGCGAATAATAACGAATTATCCGAAAATGTATTAACGTTACATAACACAAGTCTATTGTCTATTGTTCACCAATCACTCAGAGGAAGTACGAAATAAGATATTCGTAAAGATTCGTAACGATATTAACGAATCCGAATTAAATTTCGTACACGAATTACGATTTTTTTTTTATACGAAACGTAACGTAACGAACCAAATTTTTTGACGGCTCCCATGTCTAGAACGCGGTGACGTACGACGAGCCGAGAAAATCGAAGTTCAATAGCCAGTGCGGCTCTTCTGCTTGATTCCGAGCATGCGCGGAATTTTGTGCGTCGGAATTGTGTACACACGAACGGATTTTTTTGTTGTCGGAAAATTTGAGATCCAGATCTCAAATTTTGTTTGTCGGAAATTCCGACAGAAAATGTCCGATGGAGCCTACACACGGTCGGAATTTCCGACAACAATCTTCCATCGAACATTTGTTGCGTGTCCGGGGCATTATAGTGAAACAAAAGTGTTTGAAAGAGGACCTGAACTATGGAATACTTACCATTATTGCCTGTGGTCTGTCTATGGTCTGCCATGACTGGTGGGGTACTGGTGAAGCAGCGGGAAAAAGCACAGAACCACAGAATAATTGAAGCAAAAGCAGCAAGATCCTTCCACTGCAGTTACAGCTTACTCTCCAGGAAGGAGAAGAGTGTGCAGCACAGGCTGGGAGGTGTACAGGAGTGTCTGATTGCCGGCCAGCCGACTCAGAGAGGCTCAATCCTTGTGTTCCACCACCATGGGACTGGGAAAACTTGACTAGCGAGACCGGAAGTGAAGCGGTGCAGCTAAAAGCATCGCCCTATGTCCTCCACGGCTCCACCAATCACAAAGAATAATTGTACAGTGGGAGTGTTGGGGCGCAGGGCTCTGCGCCCCGAGGGAACTCTAAAGTAAGCAAATCAAGTTTCCCAACTGCAATCACATGATTGCAGAAACGTCATGCTTCCCATAGACACCTGTGTGTCCGATGCCCGCACGCACTTAAAGGAACTTTTTTTTTTATTTGATCTCTAGCTTTGGGGGGCGGCGCCCCTGCGCCCCCTATTGACGGGCTGCCACGGCCTTAGTCAAAGTAGAGGGAATTATGAACAGTTCCAAATACCAGTCAATATTGGCACAAAACCTTCAGACTTCTGCTAGAAAGCTGAACATGAAGGGGAACTTCACCTTCAAGCTTACATCAAAATTAAACAAAGGAATGGCTTCACCAGAAGGAGATTAAAGTTTTGGAATGGCTCAGCCAGAGCCCAGACCTGAATCCCATTGAAAATCTGTGGGTTGATCTGAAGAGGGCTGTGCACAGGAGATGCCCTCGCAATCAGACAGATTTGGAGTGTTTTTGCTAAATAAATGAGCGGGCAAAGCTTGCCAAGTCAAGATGTGCCATGCTGATAGACTCATACCCAAAAAGAAGTTGCTTCAACAAAGTATTAGTGTAAGGGTGTGCAGACTTATGCAACCATATTATTTTATTTTTTTATTTTTACTTCCCTCAACCTAAAAGATTTCAGTTTGTTGTTCAACTGAGTTGTACAGTTTATAGGTCGCATCAAAGGTGGAAAAAAATCTTAAATGATTTTTATCTTTGTCTCATTTTTTTACATCACAGAAACCTGACATTTTAACAGGGGTGTATAGACTCTTTATATCCACTGTAGATCTTTATATCACTAGAGGAGTCCCCAGCAGGAGGAAGGAGGTCCTGATCCCTCTATATAGATCTTTATATCACTAGAGGGGTCACCAACAGGAGGAAGGAGGTCCTGATTCCTCTATATAGATCTTTATATCACTAGAGGGATCACCAGCAGGAGGAAGGAGGTCCTGATCCCTCTATATAGATCTTTATATCACTAGAGGGATCACCAGCAGGAGGAAGGAGGTCCTGATCCCTCTATAGAGATCTTTATATCACTAGAGGGATCACCAGCAGAGGAAGGAGGTCCTGATTCCTCTATATAGATCTTTATATCACTAGAGGGGTCACCAGCAGGAGGGGTCACCGGCAGGAGGAAGGAGGTCCTGATCCCTCTATATAGATCTTTATATCACTAGAGGGATCACCAGCAGGAGGAAGGAGGTCCTGATCCCTCTATATAGATCTTTATATCACTAGAGGGATCACCAGCAGAGGAAGGAGGTCCTGATTCCTCTATATAGATCTTTATATCACTAGAGGGATCACCGGCAGGAGGAAGGATTGTATGCTCCTTTACCATCCCTTTTTTCCTCCAGATGGTACATATTGATTTCCTAAAATCTCTTCTGATATGTTTTATCCCTCAGACCTTCCACCATTTTTTTTTTATCAAAATCTTTTTTTAATTGAGGTCTTCAGAACTGGATCCAGTATTCTAAATGAGTTCCAACTAAAGATCTATATAGAGGAATCAGGACCTCCTTCCTCCCACTGGTGACCCTTCTAGTGATGACTAAAGATCTTTATAGAGGAATCAGGATCGACGTCCTCCCGCTGGTGATCTCTCTAGTGATAACTAAAGAGCTATATAGAGGAATCAAGACTACCTTCCTCCCGCTGGTGATCTCTCTAGTGATATAAAGATCTTCTCTGGTAAAGAAAATCCCAATAAGTGTGTATTGATTGGTTTGCGTCAAAGTTATAGCGTCTACAAACTATGTGATATATACCGGAGTTTTTATTCATTTTTTTTTATATACTAGTAATGGTGATCAGCGACTTATAGTGGGACTATGATAGTGTGGCAGGCAATTTGACACTGACACTGGGAGGAAACCGAATAATTGCGCAGTCATGTACCCAAATGCAATTTATATCATTTTTTAATTCAAATAACGCTTTCTCTTGGTGGTATTTGATCACCACTGGGTTTTTTTATTTTTTTATTATATGAACAAAAATTACCAAAAAAAAAAATCGAATTTCTTCATAAATTTTGGCCACAATGTATCCTGCTACATGTATTTGGTAAAATAAATCCCATTAAATTGTACGTTAATTGGTTTGTATGAAAGATATAGCATTTACAAAAATCATTTTTATTCTCTTTATTTTTATACTGGTAATGGTGGTGATCAACGACTTACAGCGGAACTGTGATAGTGCGGCGGTCAATCTGACACTGACTGACACTGGGGGGAAATTGACTAATTGCGCAGTCATGCAGCGCTGTACCCAAATTACATTTTTATCATTTTTTTAATACAAATAGAGCTTTCCTTTAGTGGTATTTGAGCACCACTTGGTTTATTTTTTATTATATTAACAAAAAAAAAAATCAAATTTCTTTATACATTTTAGCCAAAATGCGTTATGTTACATGTCTTTGGTGAAAAAAAAATCCCAATAAGTGTATATTGATTGGTTTGCATGAAATTTATGGCGTCTACAATCTATGGGATATATACTGGAATTTTTATCCATTTTTTTTATACAAATATAACTTTCCTTTGGTGGTATTTGATCAGCACTGGGTTTATTTTTTAATATATCAACAAAAAAAAATGTTTAATTTCTTTATAAATTTTGGCCAAAATGTATTATGCTACATGTCTTTGGTAAAAAAAAAAAAAAACAATAAATGTATTTTGATTGGTTTATATGAAAGTTATAGCATCTACAAACTATGGGATATATACTGGAATTTTTATTCATTTTTTTTATATACTAGTTTATATATTTTATATACTAGTAATGATGATCAGCGACTTATAGTGGGACTGTGATGCTGCAGCAGACAATCTGACCCTGAGAGGAACTGACTAACTGCCACTGACATCACCAGTGACACTAATACAGTGATCAGTGCTAATAATATACACTGTCACTGTACTAATGACACTAGTTGGGAAAGAGGTTCATATTTAGGGGCAATTAAAGGGTTAACTGTGTGTCTAACATTGTGTAATGTGTGTTCTGTTCTTACAGAGCAATATGTCAGTTTTTACACCCTGCTTCGCAGGGAGAAAAGAAACGGTGCATTGCTGCTGACTGCAGAGAGCTCTGTGTTGTTTACCAACACAGAGCTCTTTTCTATCATATGCTTAGTTGATCAGCAGGTTCCATCCATAAGTCATTGGCCGGCTGATCGGCTTGTGTTGTAGCGAACGATACCAAAGCCGGGGTGGTGCCCCCTACCCAGAAATACATTTATGCGATCCAGCGCGACGGGGCCACTCTGCCACAGTAAATCTGTGGTAGGCGGTCTGCAGGCGGTTAATGTGGATTGTCTGTTCCTTGCTAAAGAACATCATTTTTTATTAAGTTGATATTGGTAAAGTTCTGCTTTAGTTTGGCTATAAACGACTAAATTAAAAAAAAGAAAAATATGTAGAAAATTTTGGAAAAAATATTTACAAATCTCATTACATTCTACGGCAAATTTTTGGAACAAATGGACTTTCCTGAACGAAAAAACATTTTTAGAAATTTGTTTTTTCAAGAAAAATGTTTAATTTCGCTCCTTTGAAATTTCGAATTAACTTAAAAATAAATGCCGATTTGACCCCATTAATGATTATAAAATGTTCTTAAAATAAACAATTTAAAATTAAATTCTAATAGCATATTAGGCAGGTTTACTTTACTTATTGCAGGGGGTCTGAGCCAGACCGGTTTGGAATATAAGTCACCGAAACAATACACCAATACATAAAACACAAAATAATACTGAACCGTTATGAGCTTTTTATTTAAAAAGCATTTTTGTACAGCCGTTTCTGCAAAAACTTTTGATTTTTGTATTCTACAAAAGTATCTGAATAATATTCTTTTTTTTTTTGTGTTTTTTTTTTTCTCTTTACAATATGAAACAATACAAAAATACTGACAATTTATTTCATTTTTTTTATACACAATTGCCTCTAGTTGTAGTTTATTAATAGTGAAATTACTACCACAGATCTAAAAATATTTTAGTTGACTATACAAAAATTAAAATTTTGTTGCTTTGTAATGAAAAGCAGCAAAAAAGGACACAGGTCAAAACACAGTTAATGATCATAGTGGATATATCTAAACATAGTTTTTTTTTTTTTTTTTTCAGAAATAATATTTTACATTGTTAATTTTTAATGTTTTATACATTATTTATATAATATATAATATAAAAAAAAATCATAGCTTGCTATAGTTGAAATGATAGGACGGATGCTTATGTAGTATGGATGTGCAAAATGAGAGATTCATATATTTATTTTGTTAATAATATCGTCCCTTTTCGGTGTAACCTTTTTCACAGGTTTTTATTGAATGCCTCAGATTTTTATTTCTCTTGCCTCCGATGGACTGAACGCTTGGAACTTTCGCGCGCTAAAGTGCCGTAAAAAAAAACCCCCTCAGCACACACCGTCATTAGTCCGAACCGGTCTAACCCGACGAAAGGTCGTAAGTTGTTGTATTATGGTAGATTGCTGCTCGTTATTCCACAATGGTGGCCTTGCTACCAAGGCCCAAGAGTTTATTTTTATTTTTTCTGTAGACTTCTAATGCTAAATGCGTGAAATGCAATGGCTTTAAGGAACCTCGCTCCAGACGAAAAAAAAAAAAATTGGCAACTGGACAGAATGAGTTGGGATTTTTGAAGTGAGGACCGTCCCGCGGTACCTCTTGAAACTGCTATGAAATATCGAAAACGTTGGGTATCCACCCCAAAGTTACTAGTGCTTAAACAAAAGTCTCAAGCAAGACACAGAACTCTCCACAGTCTTCCAACAGGAATCTTCTCCATGCGCAAGAGAACTTCGAACAAGGGGCTGCGTTTTGGGCAATTTTCGGCAAAGTCTTTTTTTTTTTTTTTTCTGGTGGCCTCAAGTAGGATACACAGAAGAAAGGGTGCCAACCCGGCTATCCTTAGTGTGAATGCCTGATTCAGGTTTTTTTTTTTTAATTACTGGTGAATTATGCAAATTTTTTTTCTTATATATAGGTATGTACAGATCTTTGCACACAGAGATCCCTCTGGTGTTGTCAACCTCTCTCGAACACCACACAGATACAACAGACACGGTGACTCTCGGGACCTGGGCCCGATGGTCAGTGCTATATCTACTTTAAAAAAAATAAAAAATTCTTAGTGCTATCGTTACTTGTGGGCTTCTCTATGAACCAAGTAGATCTAGTTGACTCCCTTTTTAAAAAAAATAAAAATAAAAGTTTAGTGTTCATAAATGTATGAACAGGATAATTGTTCATTAAAACATGAACAGATAATGATCGGTTCTACATCCGGAATTCCAACTCCATGTTCCGCCGTTGCTTGGCTTTCTGTTAGTCGGTAATCACCCACGTTATGCGCCATTGCAATCGAAAAGGCCTCATCGCAGACAAAAATAAAAAGATGTGTTACTTTTTTTTTTTTTTGCATCTTTTTTTTTTCTTTTTTTTTTTTTTGGGGTTGGGTATACAGTCTTTCCCTACATTCTACTGTCTGATGAGATTTGAAAGCAGCAGGTAGTTGAATTCACCGTCAGAAGTTATGTTCACGATCTTTTTTTTTTTTTTTCTTTGTGGTTCTTTATACAATATTTCTATCGATAATGTCCACAGGTGACAGAGTGTCCTTCTTTACAGGGGGTGGTGGGCAGCTCTTCTTTGATGGCTTGAAAAGGTCCGAGACGAAAAAGACCTGGAAGATAAAAAAAATACAATTTGGTCAGCCAAGAATAGCTTTTTAAAGTCTTTTATATAGCTTTTTAAAGAAATGCAGTTCTATGAGTGCCAAATAATGTACGGAAAATTGAGAACTCGCAATATGCTTTGACTGAATTGGTATCGAGTAACATTTAAAAAATTTGTTCAGAAACCTAGACAGCCTCAAAGAAGGTGAGAGGCGATTTTCACCCAGCACTGAAACTTTAGAATCGGGTGGAATTTGGTGTGTTGTAATTAGAGAGGCGTAGCTCACTGATCCAGCGCAGAGATGTACTGGATGGAGGTCCCACAACAATCCCTCCGCGATCTAAAAATTCGGCCTTGTCCTGCTTCCAGCAGAATGTGGCTGTCATAATTCCAACCACGGAATTTGTCTTTGGAAGGGATGGAGAACCTGAGATAATTCAGTGCAGGTCCTCCTTTTAACCGCTTGCCGACCAGCTGCCGCAGTTTCACTGTGGCAGAATGGGTCGGCTGCACGAATCGCCGTCATGTTACGTCGCTTCTTATTGTTGCCACTAGGGGCGCGCACGTGCCCACTGCTCGCCCTCCGGAGCCGATGCGAGTGACCGGCGGTCGCGATGACCGATGGGCTCCCGCGATCGCTCGTGACATGGCGAGAACCTGGTTCTCTAAGGGGAGAAGAGACAGATCGTGTGTTCATACAAAGTATGAACACTGATCTATCTCTTCCCCTAGCAAGTCCCCTCCCCCTTCAGTTAGAACACGTAGCAGGTAACACCTTTAACCCCTTGATCGCCCCCTTCACTGCCGGTGACATTATGGTAAAATCATGGTAAAAAAAGTCTTAGTGGGCTTGGTGGTCTCCCTTTTGAAAGTAAATCTGTCCTGAGAAAATAATACGAGGGTAGGGCAGGGCCAGGATAAGGGGTGGGCAGGAAGGGCTCCTGCCAATGGTGCAGTGAACTACACCAGGGAAGGACCTTTTACTATCTGAGGGGTGGGGAGGGGGGGCTGCATGGTGAGTTCCCGCCCGGGTAGCATTTTAGGTCTGTTTTAGGGAGGGAGGGGGGTAATTGTACTGGGGATACAAAGGGGGAGACTGGAAAAATGAGACTTACACTGGCCATACACTATACAATTTTCTTATTCAATTTCCTTTAGATTTACCTTCAGCTATGTAGTGCAAGGGCCTGCCTGATTGCATACAAATCAAAAGTGTTTAGGTGTGACCTCATATTATATGGTAGCAGCAACAGGATGATTGTGATTATAGCGGTGCTAAAAATTGAGAAAGATACATATAATATAAAAATAGATGTATTTGTACAATAACAACATATATTGGGTTCCATAAAAAATCAGAGTATAATACAAATTACACTCCATATATAGAAGCTGATCAGTGCTTGATCTTATATCCCAACATGTTTCACCCATATTGGCTTCTTCAGGGGTTTTCTATGGACCACCAATTCTCTTAAAGCTATATTAGGAAAAAGATCACATAATCAATAAATATTCATGTGATCTTTTTCCTAATATAGCTTGAAGAGCATTGGTGGTCCTTATAAATCCCCTGAAGAAGCCAAAGTTGACGAAACGTGTTGGGATAGAAGATCAAGCACTGATCACCTTCTATCTATGGATACCAGTGACTCAGTGTATTTTGTATTATACTCAGATTTTTTTCATTGAACCCAATGTATGTTGTTATTTTACGAATACGTTTACTATTATATTATATGAATCTTTCTCAATTTTGGACACCACTATAATCCCAATCATCCTGTTGCTGCTACTATCTATTCAATAGGGATGAGGTGTTCCGGATATTATAGTGTCCCCTAATCTATTACTTGAGCTCATATTATATGGTTTTGGTAAATCTAAAGGAAAGTTGTACAAGACAATTGTATAATGTATCTGTAATGGAACTGGTGATGACTCCTTGCTGGGATTTGTAGTCCCAGAGCCCCTGCCTGCTGAGCACTTCAAGAACAAAGCCGAAGCTTCCCCGACGATTACATTTGCTATTCTTCAGCATTCATCCTTGCCGACACAAAAAGTTCACAGCAATGGTAGGAAGAGATATTTGGCCGCGATTTCCTGAGTACCCAATAAAGAGATCCGTCAGCAGGATGTGAAATAGACGACTTCTACATATCGGGGGCAGAGATACGGCTGCAGCGGAATCGGAGTGTGAGCCGTCAACTTTCCAGCCACCTCCACCTAATTTCCTGCGACTCCCGACAACTCGCAGTGTCAGCTGGGGACGGCGCACAGCGGGGGGTCACACATCCCTCCGGGGTCATCTATAACACTCACTTTATGACTTTTTTTTTTTTTTTGTTCGGGGGAGTTTTATGAGACTTTGTGTTTTCTTAGGCTTTATTTATGGCTGGATTTACGTTCTCATTATATTCCTGTAAATATTATGAAAAACACATGGCCGCGTGATCAACTTTATTCCCAAAAAAATCCAACACAGGAAAAAAAAACTGTAACCAATAGCAGCTAGTCGGAATTTGCTTTATCAAGGGCCGACGAGTTGAAGATGGATTCTGATTGGTTGCTGTGGTCACGGTATTTTGCAATTAACCTTTTGCTCTGTGCATTGCTTTACTGAATAAATTCTTCTATTTCCTACAATGCAACCAGTCATATCACAATCAGATCAACACATAGAGACATCATAAACGCTGCATTATTAGTATCTAATATCAGCGGTCCCTATTTATTTTCTGATGTCACCAGTCTCTAGTGAATGGATAGGCTGCATTCTCAGTGATGTCACCGGTCTCTAGTGAATGGATAGGCTGCATTCTCAGTGATGTCATTGGTCTCTAGTGAATAGATAGGCTGCATTCTCAGTGATGTCACCGGTCTCTAGTGAATGGATAGGCTGCATTCTCAGTGATGTCACCGGTCTCTAGTGAATGGATAGGCTGTATTCTCAGTGATGTCACTGGTCTCTAGTGAATGGATAGGCTGCATTCTCAGTGATGTCACCGGTCTCTAGTGACTGGATAGGCTGCATTCTCAGTGATGTCACCGGTCTCTAGTGAATGTATAAGCTGCATTCTCAGTGATGTCACCGGTCTCTAGTGAATGGATAGGCTGCATTCTCAGAGATGTCACCGGTCTCTAGTGAATGGATAGGTTGCATTCTCAGTGATGTCACCGGTCTCTAGTGAATGGATAGGCTGCATTCTCAGTGATGTCACCGGTCGCTAGTGACTAGATAGGCTGCATTCTCAGTGACGTCACTGGTCTCTAGTGAAGGGATAGGCTGCATTCTCAGTGATGTCACCGGTCTCTAGTGAATGGATAGGCTGCATTCTCAGTGATGTCACTGGTCTCCAGTGAAGGGATAGGCTGCATTCTCAGTGATGTCGCCGTTCTCTAGTGAATGGATAGGCTGCATTCTCAGTGATGTCACTGGTCTCTAGTGAAGGGATAGGCTGCATTCTCAGTGATGTCACCGGTCTCTAGTGAATGGATAGGCTGCATTCTCAGTGATGTCACCGGTCTCTAGTGAATGGATAAGCTGCATTCTCAGTGATGTCACCGGTCTCTAGTGAATGGATAGGCTGCATTCTCAGAGATGTCACCGGTCTCTAGTGAATGGATAGGTTGCATTCTCAGTGATGTCACTGGTCTCTAGTGAATGGATAGGCTGCATTCTCAGTGATGTCACTGGACTCTAGTGAATGGATAGACTGCATTCTCAGTGATGTCACCGGTCTCTAGTGAATGGATAGGCTGCATTCTCAGTGATGTCACTGGTCTCCAGTGAAGGGATAGGCTGCATTCTCAGTGATGTCACCGGTCTCTAGTGAATGGATAGGCTGCAGCAATCAATGTGCTGTAGGGTTGCCACCTCATCCCTTTAAACCCGAACACCTTTAAATTACACGGGTTCTGAGGCTAATTAAATGCAGATAAGGCACCAAGTGAGTTTAATTACCACCTTAATCAGAACCTGTGTAATTAATATGTGTTCGGGTTTAAAGGGATGAGGTGGCAACCCTAATGTGCTGTAATATATATATCTATCAGACCAATGAAGGATAAATTCTGGGTCCTATGCGTCGCTGTCCTTTGGAAATGTATCTTTGCAGAGGAAGCGTGGAAATCCTGGAGCTCCAGCATTCAGCCATTTTTCGTTTACAGGCTGAAACAATTAAGGTATGCAGGGAAGACAGAGGCGCCTCTCAAGAAATCCCTTTTAAGGTTCACCTGGTATTTCGGAGTGACAGGCCTGAAATTGTTAAGTTACTAATAGTCTGCCCTTTGCCTCCTCTCTGCAGCTGGGGCCGTGTTTGGCTATGGCTGGAGGTTAGACAAACACTGGCAGCTCCCGTGAAATCCAACCTCTGCTGGGCCGGGATATGCTGCTAAATAGTCCTCAGCCTCATCTGGGTCACACAATGAATGGTGGAACGGCAGAAGAAGGAGGGAAACGCTTTTTTTTTTTTTTTTTTTTTTTTTTTTCTACCTTGGGTTTGGTCCATTTCCTGAAAAATGAGATCCCCACCCAGAAAATAAACTGCAGATTTGGGTTAGGAATGTGCACTCATTATTGGGTCGCTGATCTGTCAAACGCCGGTGATTTTTACATCTCTTCTGCTGCTTTACATATTTTAGAGGTGAAACGGGCACAAGTTAAATGTCTTACATTCCGCCATTAAAAGTTCAAAACGAATATTGTGTCTTTTTTTTTTTATAACAGCCACAATGTATTACGTCTCATTTATATCTTTGTGTTGCAATAAAGTGCAGTAATGCCTGTTATGTGCGTTGTGGCGCTATTCATTTTCAAAGGCCTCCCAATGCACTAATGGCTAGGTTCACATCTTTGCAGGTTGCGGTTGATGCGTTTTTGATCATGTATTTTTTTTTAAAGTGCTTTTTATGCGCTTTGCATATTTTCTTTTTTGGCTAATAGGAACATTTTGAACGTTCTGTTCATGACGTGTGACTTTCATGTGACTTTACACTCTCTGGCACTCAAGTAGCATGAAAGTCGCATCAACATCGCACTCCATGAACAGAACTGTCATACTTTCATATTAGCCAACAAAAAGAAAAAGACAAAACGCATCAAAAACTCATTAAAAGGGATGGCATCGTACCAATGTTACTGCCTTGGCGCACGGCCACCCAACACCGCAGCTGGCAGACCTCCAGCTTCAGAGGAGCTACAACCACCAGCATGCGTTGTCACGCCCTGGCACCTGTAAGTTGCTCTATGGCTCTCCATTTAACCCAACAACATGAATAATTTGCACACAGAGACTCATTAAAAGGGATGCCATCGTACCAATGGTACCACCTCAGCGCATGGCCACCCAACACAGTAGCTAGCCTTAAGAGGAGCTACAACCCCCAGCATGCACTGTCACACCCTGGCACCTGTAGTTGCTCTATGGCTGTCCATTTAACCCAACAAGAGTCATTTGCACACACTCCTTTAAAAGGATGTCATCGTACTGGCGCATGGCTGCCCAACACCATAGATGGGCCAACCTTCAGCTTCAGAGGGACTACAAGCCCCAACATGCACTGTCACACCCTGGCAGCTGTAGTTGCTGTATGGCTCTCAATTTAACCCAACAACAAGAATCATTCGCAAACAGACACTCATTTAAAGGGATGCCATCTTACCAATGGTACTGCTTTGGCGCATGGCCGCCCAACACCGTAGCTGGTTGACCCCCAACTTCAGAGGGACTACAAGTCCCAGCATTCCCTGTCACACCCTGGCACCTGTAGTTGCTCTATGGCTCTCCATTTACCCCAACAACAAGAATCATTCCCAAACAGACACTCATTTAAAGGGATGCCATCATACCAGAGGTACTGCTTTGGCACACGGCCGCCCAACACCATAGCTGGCCAACCTCCAGCTTCAGAGGGACTACTCAATATAGGGATGCCATCATACACAGAGGGACTACAAGCCCCAGCATTCACTGTCACACCCTGGCATCCATAGTCACTCTATGGCTCTCCATTTAACCCAACAACAAGAGTCATTTGCAAACACTCATTTAAAGGGATGCCATCATACCAGGGGTACAGCTTTGGCACATGGCCGCCCAACACCATAGATGACCGACCTCCAGCTTCAGAGGGACTACAAACCCTAGCATTGCATTATCACACCCTGGCACCTGTAGTCGCTCTATGGCTCTCCATTTAACCCAACAACAAGGGTCATTAGCATACAGACACTCATTTAAAGGGATGCCATCATACCAATGGTACTGCTTTGGCGCATGGCCGCCCAACACCATAGCTGGCCAACCTCCAGCTTCAGAGGGACTACAAGCCCCAGCATTCCCTGTCACACCCTGGCACATGTAGTTGCTCTATGGCTCTCCATTTACCCCAACAACAAGAATCATTTGCAAACAGACACTCATTTAAAGGGATGCCATCATGCCAATGGTACTGCTTTGGCGCACGCCCAACACCATAGCTGGCCAACCTCCAGCTTCAGAGGGACTACAAGCCCCAGCATTCACTGTCACACCCTGGCACCCGTAGTCGCTCTATGGCTCTCCATTTAACTCAACAACAAGAGTCATTTGCAAACAGACACTCATTTAAAGGGATGCCATCATACCAATGGTACAGCTTTGGCACATGGCCGCCCAACACCATAGCTGACTGACCTCCAGCTTCAGAGGGGACTACTCAATATAGGGATGCCATCATGCACAAAAGTTTTGGGTCCCCATGCTCAGCTTACTTATGAAATTATTTTAATACGGACCCAGCTTATCCCTAAGCCCACTGTGGAGGACAGGCAGAGGTTATCCGCTAAGTACGGGGGCAATGAGCGGGCAAAGTTTGGTAGCCCAGAACAGCCGACCACAAACCACACGAATAGAAATCTACGAATTAATAGACCAGCGCTCTTTACATTGCTGCCTTACACGATTCCGTAGTATTTGTATCAACGCGCAGTCATATCCTGCTTAGTAATTGTGGTGAGGATGATGTCCACTTCCTCTGAAATAAAAGGTGATGTCATGGCGGCACAAACCGCCGCCGTATGTTGTGCGGTCTGGGATGACCCAGCGCCAGGAAAGGCAGAGGGCATGGATGTGATGGAAGAATGACATCATCCCGCATTGTGTTCTGTTCTTGTGTGTGACCCCCTCATATCTGTGGCATGACACCAGCCGTCCTGCTACACACACACACACTGGCCCCTCCGCAGGCGCGGCGGCAGCGGCAGCTCGCCCCCAACAATAACGTGTCAGTACTCAGACACACAAGGGTCACGCTCAATTTACCGCCTGTTTTTTAAGCAGCTGTCAGTATGGAATTGGATCATGGAAAATATTAGTTGCTGTTAAAAGGGACACCAATTCTTCAAGCTGCTGATAACACGCCTTCAACATTTATTATAATTAAAGGCCAAATCTGGGAAATCTGAAATGCGGCTGCACCGGCACTGCAAGGGTTAACTGCTTGTTTAGTCTAAGGGGGCGGGGGGGTCCCCAAACCTTCTAAACAAAGGGCCAGTTTACTGTCCTTCAGACTTTAGGGGGGCCCAGACCATGGCTTGGCATCCAGTGGGAGTAAACAACCGCCCTATCTTTGGTGTCAGTGGGAGAAATAGTGCCCTATTGTTGGTGTCAGTGGGAGATATAGTGCACCATTGTTGGTGTCATTTGAAGAAATAGTGATCCATCATTGGTGTCAATGGAAAGAATTCTGCCTAATCGTTTGAGTCAGTCGGAGGAATATATGCCATATTGTTGTTGTCAGTGAAAGTAATTATGCCCCACTTTTGGCATCAGTGGGAGGAATAGTGGCCCATCATTGGTATCAATGGGAGGAATTATGCCCCATTGTTGGTATCAATGGGAGGAATTCTGCCCAATCGTTGGAGTCAGTGGGAGGAATAGTGCTCTATTGTTGGTGTCAGTGAAAGGAATTATGCCCACTGTTGGTGTCAGTGGGAGGAATAGTGCCCTATTGTTGGTGTCATTTGGAGGAATAGGGCCCTATTGTTGGTGTCAGTTGGAGGAATAGTGCCCCATCATTGGTGTCAATGGAAAGAATTCTGCCCAATCGTTGGGGTCAGTGGGAGGAATAGTGCCCTATTGTTGGTGTCGGTGAAAGGAATTATGCCCCATTGCTGGTATTAATGGGAGGAATTATGCCCTATTGTTGGTGTCAGTGGGAGGAATAGTGCCCTATTGTTGGTGTCAGTGGGAGTTATTATGCCCCATTGTTGGTTTCAGTGGGAGGAATAGTGGCCCATCATTGGTATCAATGGGAGGAATTATGCCCCATTGTTGAGGTCATTTGGAGGAATAGTGCCCCATCATTGGTGTTAGTAGGAGGAATAGTGACCCATCATTGGTGTCAGTGGATGGAATGGTACCCCAAGGGCCAGATAAAGGATACGCATTAGGCCCCAGGGCCACAGTTTGGGGACCGCTGGTCTAGGGGAAAGTAAACATACTTGGCGCTCACGGTGGACTGTTTTTTGGCATCATCACATCCAATGCAGGCCTATAGACCCTGTGTTGGTCTTGATGAAGTCAGGATCTTAGATTGATGGAGCCTAGGGTAGAAGATGCCTTATCTACCTTATTTTAGCCCCAGTGATGTCATCATTGGGTTTCTGTGGTTCTCTATGCAATGCAGTCAGATCATGGCTGGAGGGAGGGGCTGGCAGGGTGCTGTACAGAGCTCCCTGAGTGAGAACATAACAGATTTCTGCTTCATTACTCCTCTCAAGAGCTCTCACTCCTGATGCAAGTAGTGGGCCGGCTCTTGGGAGGAGTTATGCAAATATCAGACTACAGAGCCCTCAGTCCTGATGCAAGCAGTGGGCCGGCTCTTGGGAGGAGTTATGCAAATATCAAACTACAGAGCTCTCAGTCCTGATGCAAGCAGTGGGCCGACTCTTGGGAGGAGTTATGCAAATATAAAACTACAGAGCTCTCAGTCCTGATGCAAGCAGTGGGCTGGCTCTTGGGAGGAGTTATGCAAATATCAAACCACAGAGCTCTCAGTCCTGATGCAAGCAGTGGGCTGGCTCTTGGGAGGAGTTATGCAAATATCAAACCACAGAGCTCTCAGTCCTGATGTAAGCAGTGGGCCGGCTCTTGGGAGGAGCTATGCAAATATCAAACTACAGAGCTCTCAGTCCTGATGCAAGCAGTGGGCTGGCTCTTGGGAGGAGTTATGCAAATATGAAACTACAGAGCTCTCAGTCCTGATGCAAGCAGTGGGCTGGCTCTTGGGAGGAGCTATGCAAATATCAAACTACAGAGCTCTCAGTCCTGATACAAGCAGTGGGCTGGCTCTTGGGAGGAGTTATGCAAATATCAGACTACAGAGCTCTCAGTCCTGATGCAAGCAGTGGGCTGGCTCTTGGGAGGAGTTATGCAAATATGAAACTACAGAGCTCTCAGTCCTGATGTAAGCAGTGGGCCGGCTCTTGGGAGGAGTTATGCAAATATCAAACTCAAACTGTAGTTACACAACAGCTGGAGGGCTACTGGTTGCCTACCCCTGGTCTAAATGAGCACTGGGGGAGAGAGGACTGAGGAAATGCTTCCTACTGCCTGCAGAAAACTGATGGCATCATTGCAGCCTAGGCAAGAAAAAAATTGAGTTTCTTTTAATAATACTGTTGTTTTATATTGTCATTAGCTACAAAGTTACACTTTACAATCTGAGTGATCATTGTTGGAGAGGGGACTGAGCAAGTGCTTCAAGACTGATGGCATCTTCGCAGCCTAGGGAAAGTCACTGGGGATCAAGGATGGCTTTTCAATGATAAAAAGTATAGTACAGTCTGAGTGATCACTAGGGGAGGGGAGACGGAGAAAATGCTTCCTCCTGCCTGCAGCAGACGAATGGAATCATCGAAGCCTAGGCAAAGTCACCGGGGATCAAGGATGACCTTTTAATGATAAAAAGTACAGTACAGTCAGTGTTCAGTCTATGTGTGATCACTAGGGGGTGCTAGACTTAGGAAATGCTTCCTCCTGCCTGCAGCAGACTGATCATCGCAGCCTAGGCAAAGTCTCCGGGGATCAAGGACGGCTGCTTAACATTAAAAGATGGATTTCTTTGTAGCTGTACACTGTGGCACGGCATGAATTTGTTTGACTTACTGACAGGCCCTCTTTAACCTTGACACTAAACATTCTCCGATAATATCATGTAATCTTTTGCATTCTTCTGCGTGTTATTCTTTTGGTGACTTCTGGCCGCAGTTTCAGATAATACTGTAGGCGCGGCTTGATTAGCCATTTGCTTTTTTTCCACGAGGTTCCCGAATTAAGAGAGAACACATGTCTGGGTTGGGTTTCCAGAGACGGCCGTCTGGTCCCGGCTGCAAGCCGTGCAAATTGCATGAGAACAAGAAAAGTGGCTCTAAGCTGCAATCATGGTAAACTGATTTGGGCAAATCTCGAATCAAGAGGGTTTTCCCAATGAAAACAAGCTGGTGGTGGTTCCCAGGGTGGCGAGGAAAGCGAATGCGCCGGGAAAACCTTCCGCTGACAACTTCACCTCCTAAGGAATGGACGGCCGAGACTTGGATTTACGGAATTGTTTATATTTGTTGTGTTCATATCTTATGACATTTATTGTTTATATTTGTTGTGTTCATATCTTATGACATTTATGATTTGTTACATTTTGTTTGTATGATTTGTTACATCGTGTTTGTATGATTTGTTACATTGTATTTGTATGATTTGTTATATTGTGTTTGTATGATTTGTTATATTGTGTTTGTATGATTTGTTACATTGTATTTGTATGATTTGTTACATTGTGTTTGTATGATTTGTTACATTGTATTTGTATGATTTGCTACTTTGTGTTTGTATGATTTGTTACATTGTATTTGTATGATTTGTTACATTGTGTTTGTATGATTTGTTACATTGTGTTTGTATGATTAAAGTTTCCACACACTCATCCTAGCAGACAGCTGATCGTTGCATTATGGCAAAAGTCAAGGAGGTGAAGTAACCCGATCCATGTGGTAATGGCTGAACCATCTGGTTGGCCATATGCACTGGTAAAAAAAAATGAAAAAGTAATGCTGGTCACATGACATCTCGGCGGTGGGAACAATTCTCTCCAGTGCAACACTGTATGCAAGAGAGACAATGTGACCAATAAAGCCTTTACATTCATTGCCAACACTTGTCACAATTAAAGACATTTCTTCCAACTTAGATGGGAGTCCTCCAGCAGTACTTCAGGAGATGAGAGTTATAGAGGAAGGAGCAGAGTCCTCCAGCAGTGCAGAGTGTTTCAGGAGAGTAGATAGAGGAAGGAGCAGAGTCCTCCAGCAGTGCAGAGTGTTTCAGGAGAGGAGAGTAGATAGAGGAAGGAGCAGAGTCCTCCAGCAGAGAGGAGTATTTCAGGAGAGGAGAGTTAGAGGAAGGAGCAGAGTCCTCCAGCAGAGAAGAGTATTTCAGGAGAGTAGATAGAGGAAGGAGCAAAATCCTCCAGCAGAGCAGAGTATTTCAGGAGAGGAGAGTTATAGAGGAAGGAGCAGAGCCCTCCAATAGAGCAGAGTATTTCAGGAGAGGAGAGTTGGATAGAGGAAGGAGCAGAGTCCTCCATCAGAGACGAGTATTTCAGGAGAGGAGAGTTATAGAGGAAGGAGCAGAGTCCTCCAGCAGAGAAGAGTATTTCAGGAGATCAGAGTTAGATAGAGGAAGGAGCAGAGTCCTCCAGCAGAGTATTTCAGGAGACGAGAGTTAAAGAGAAAGGAGCAGAGTCCTCCAGCAGAGAAGAGTATTTCAGGAGATGAGAGTTAGATAGAGGAAGGAGAAGAGTTATCCAGCAGTGCAGAGTGTTTCAGGAGAGCAGAGTAAATAGAGGAAGGAGCAGAGTCCCCCAGCAGAGTATTTCAGGAGAGGAGAGTTAGAGGAAGGAGCAGAGTCCTCCAGCAGAGAAGAGTATTTCAGGAGAGTAGATAGAGGAAGGAGCAAAATCCTCCAGTAGAGTAGAGTATTTCTGGAGAGGAGAGTTATAGAGGAAGGAGCAGAGTCCTCCAGCAGAGAAGAGTATTTGAGGAGAGGAGAGTTGGATAGAGGAAGGAGCAGAGTCCTCCAGCAGAGAAGAGTATTTCAGGAGAGGAGAGTTGGATAGAGGAAGGAGCCGAGTCTTCCAGCAGAGAAGAGTATTTGAGGAGAGGAGAGTTGGATAGAGGAAGGAGCCGAGTCTTCCAGCAGAGAAGAGTATTTGAGGAGAGGAGAGTTGGATAGAGGAAGGAGCAGAGTCCTCCAGCAGAGAAGAGTATTTCAGGAGAGTAGATAGAGGAAGGAGCAAAATCCTCCAGTAGAGTAGAGTATTTCTGGAGAGGAGAGTTATAGAGGAAGGAGCAGAGTCCTCCAGCAGAGCAGAGTATTTCAGGAGAGGAGAGTAGATAGAGGAAGGAGCAGAGTCCTCCAGCAGAGCAGAGTATTTCAGGAGAGGAGAGTAGATAGAGGAAGGAGCAGAGTCTTCCAGCAAAGAAGAGTATTTCAGGAGAGGAGAGTAGATAGAGGAAGGAGCAGAGTCCTCCAATAGAGCAGAGTATTTCAGGAGGGGGGGAGTAGTTAGATGAAGGAGCAGAGTCCTCCAGCAGAGAAGAGTATTTCAGGAGAGGAGAGTTATAGAGGAAGGAGCCGAGTCCTCCAGCAGAGCAGAGTATTTCAGGAGAGGAGAGTAGATAGAGGAAGGAGCCGAGTCCTCCAGCAGAGAAGAGTATTTCAGGAGAGGAGAGTAGATAGAGGAAGGAGCAGAGTCCTCCAATAGAGCAGAGTATTTCAGGAGAGGAGAGTTGGATAGAGGAAGGAGGAGCAGAGTCCTCCAGCAGAGAAGAGTATTTCAGGAGAGGAGAGTTGGATAGAGGAAGGAGCCGAGTCCTCCAGCAGAGCAGAGTATTTCAGGAGAGGAGAGTTGGATAGAGGAAGGAGCAGAGTCCTCCAGCAGAGAAGAGTATTTCAGGAGAGGAGAGTTGGATAGAGGAAGGAGCAGAGTCCTCCAGCAGAGCAGAGTATTTCAGGAGAGGAGAGTTGGATAGAGGAAGGAGCCGAGTCCTCCAGCAGAGAAGAGTATTTCAGGAGAGGAGAGTTGGATAGAGGAAGGAGCAGAGTCCTCCAATAGAGCAGAGTATTTCAGGAGAGGAGAGTTATAGAGGAAGGAGCAGAGTCCTCCAGCAGAGAAGAGTATTTCAGGAGAGGAGAGTTATAGAGGAAGGGGCAGAGTCCTCCATCAGAGAAGAGTATTTCAGGAGAGGAGAGTTATAGAGGAAGGGGCAGAGTCCTCCAGCAGAGAAGAGTATTTCAGGAGAGGAGAGTTGGATAGAGGAAGGAGCAGAGTATGGTGCAGCTCGCTGTCACTCACCTCTACATACAACAAAGCCCTCCACCAACTTGTTCAATCCCCATTGCAGTAAAACAAACCCTCTTTCATGAGAGTCCTGCTGACCAGCGAAATTCCTGATGAAAGCCAAGTCGGGCCTCTCCTCAGCACAATCACACTTTATAAGACGGAGCACTAATAGAAAGGCCCGGTTATGTCTCAGATCTCCGGGTCAGCGCTCCCCGATTCCCCTCATTAGATACCGGCCACAATTCTTTCATGCTCTCGTATTTATGGGAATTTCAGTAGCCGGGCCGATTCATTTCCTGTGTGAAGCAGTACTTACTATGCAGTACGCCACCAGCGCTCCCTGTACGAATCCTGCCAGCACGTCCGAGGGATGGTGCTTGTGGTCCGAGACCCGGGACAGCCCCGTGTAGAACGCCATCATCAGCAGCGTGAACTGCAGGAGTGGGCGCAGAAGGCGGGCTCCTCGCCACGTAAACCGCGACTGGAGGTAAAACTGAAATGAAAAGGAGATTTTTTTTTCTGTTAGAGGAAAACCTTGGATTGAGAGTAACTTGGTTTGAGAGCGTTTTGCAAGACAAGCAACATTTTTTAATACATTTTGACTTGATACACAAGCAATGTCTTGATATACGAGTAGCGTCACGTCACAACTGAGTATAAAAGAGAAGAGAGGAGCCTCTAAGTGTAGCAATATGGTTACATTTAATGAATGTACAACATTTACCAACATATTGCTACACTTAGAGGCGCCTCTCTTCTCTTTTATACTCTGGGGCTCCTGCTGGATTTTGCTTCTAATCCCCTTGTGGAGGCTTCCATGTGTGGATGGACATTTTATGGTTACACAACCCATCACATTGCTAGAATCTTTTTATATCGACTATAAACTGAAGGAATTATAAACAGAGGCGGCTCTCTAATTAGGCAAATTAGGCAGTCGCCTAAGGCCTCGCACTCCTAGGGGGCCTCACGGCCGCCTAATTCGCCTGATGTGTGTGTTACAGTTGAATGGAATATCATGCAACTTATACAGTTCATTTCTATCGCTTTAATTATTTTTCCCATTTTTGAGTGGGGCCTCATGTCTAAGATTTGCCTCACAAAGCCTAGAGCTGCCTCTGCTTATGAATAAATGGTTGTGGAACGAATCATTTGAGTTTCCATTATTTCTTATGCGGAAATTTGCTTTGATATACAAGTGCTTTGGATTACAAGCATGTTTCCGGGAACGAATTATGCTCACAGTCCAAGATTTTACTGTATATTCAATGTACCGTATATACTCGAGTATAGGCCGACCCGAATATAAGCCGCCTCGGGAAAAAACTGGGAAAACGTATTGACTCGAGTATAAGCCTAGGGTGAGGAATGCACAGCTACTGTAAGTGGTAAAGAGGGTCAGCAATGCCCATTTGCAGCCTCACTGTGCCCATTTGCAGCCATAGGTCCCCCCCCGAACTTCAAACTTGGTAGTTAAGGGTTCCTAGATGCCCCCTAGCTGCAGCCAAAAATTTGGGGTCTCTGGACCCAAAGGGTCCCGAAATGGCATTGCTGCAGATGGACACAGTTGACTGACTTTGGGGCCCCTTATCTCAGGTTCACTTGGTGCTAGGAACCCCAAATTTGGTGTGCAACCCCAGTGGAACTAGCACTACAACATATCCAAGATACACAAGATGGGGTTCCTAGCACCAAGTGGCCCCCGAGATATAGGGCCCCAAAGTCGGTTCGGAAAATGTCAAGCGCTTTTCTGCAGCAGAGAATGACATTTCCCGACCCGACTTTGGTTCCCCCGTATCTCGGGGCCACTTGGTGCTAGGAATATATTGTAGTGCTAGTTCCGCTGGGTTTGCACACCAAATTTGGGGTTCCTAGCACCAAGTGGCCCCGAGATACGGGGCACCAAAGTCGGTTCGGAAAATGTAATTCTCTGCTGCAGAAAAGCGATGGACTCAAGTATAAGCCGAGGGGGGCATTTTCAGCACACAAAAAAATGTGTTGAAAAACTTGGCGTATACCCGAGTATATACGGTATATACAATAATATAATATTATATATATATATATATTGAGTATATATATAGATATATATATGTATAATATATATATATATATATATATATATATATATACGTATATATATATATATATATGTATATATGTATATATATATATATATATATATATATATATATATATGTATATATATATATATATTATAGTATATATACACACACAGTGAGTTTTATTTTGACATCTCGACAAGGAACAAACTCGTCTTCTTTCGGACAAAATATATATTTTTTAGATAGCAAAGCCAAGCAAAGTGCTAGCTGTATAACATTCTCCCCACTAGGGGCGCTGTTCTGTTCATTGGCACCTCTTCTTTTTTTTTTTTAATACAAGGCGGCAGATCCCAATTAGGCACAAAGGCAGGAAAGATATTATGTATCCTTATTTCCTCTTTTGTTTTCCTTCAGCTAATTAGCAAATACATAGAAACAAATGCCTCTCGAAAATGGACCCTTTCCATGAAGTCTGACGTTTCTATTTTTCGCCAGCATGTTATTTCTATAGAGAGGCGTTAAGTCTTCCTTTACACGCTGACGCCTACACAGGCCGGGATCCTAATTTAGCTAAAATTACATTTACTGGCTGGAAGTCTGTTTAGGAATTGTCGGCCAGGCGGAAGTCAGGGGGAGCCGTCCCTGAACTTGATAGCGTCTTGTAAATCTGCAGGCCAGAAAGACTACCGTAAACTCTGCAGACTTTTCAACTACCAATTTTATATCAAATCTGAGCAATGAGTAAAGAGAACCGGTCACCTAGAGCAGGGTTCCCCAAACTTTCTAGACAAAGGGCCAGTTTATTGTCCTTCAGACTTTTGGGGGGGCTGGACTGTGGCCCGCGAAGTGGAAATTTTCCTGGTATCAATGGGAGTAAGCATCACCACATTTGATATTAGTGGGAGGAATAGTACCCCATTGTTGGTATCATTGGGATGAATAGTACGCCATTGTTGGTATCATTGGGATGAATAGTACCCCATTGTTGGTATCATTGGGATGAATAGTACCCAATTGTTGGTATCGATGGGATGAATAGTACGCCATTGTTGGTATCATTGGGATGAATAGTACGCCATTGTTGGTATCATTGGGATGAATAGTACCCCATTGTTGGTATCATTGGGAGGAATAGTACTCCAATGTTGGTATCGTTGGGATGAATAGTACCCCATTGTTGGTATCATTGGGATGAATAGTACCCCATTGTTGGTATCATTGGGATGAATAGTACCCAATTGTTGGTATCGATGGGATGAATAGTACGCCATTGTTGGTATCATTGGGATGAATAGTACGCCATTGTTGGTATCATTGGGATGAATAGTACCCCATTGTTGGTATCATTGGGAGGAATAGTACTCCAATGTTGGTATCGTTGGGATGAATAGTACCCCATTGTTGGTATCATTGGGATGAATAGTACCCCATTGTTGGTATCATCGGGATGAATAGTACCCCATTGTTGGTATTATTGGCCGAAAAATGCGTTGGATGGATTTGATCGTACATTGCAATTATGTTGTACCGGGACTTTTAAGTTGTGGCGTGGCGATTGAGTCTCAGATCCTCAGGTAAAGACCTGGCATGGGCTCTAACCCTTCCCCCATTGTATCTGAAACAAAATAAAAAGCTTTGGCTGGTCTGGACTTCCATATATGCAATGCAATATTAGTACTAAACCACATGGACCAATAATAAATTGGCTACAAGACTTTCTTGGGTTTGTATATAAGCACTGTACACATGGGAGCCCATCCAGCACCCATGTGCCTCCAGGCTCCATCCAAATGGTTTTCAGATGATCGATAGATAGATCCATTGAGTGGCGGCCCGTAATGCAGGGTGCAGGGGGGGTGCCCCGCTATCCATGCGTCTGGCCCCTAATCTACATGCAGGGCACCGGACGCATGGATTCCAATGGGGGGGGGGGTTGAAGCACATGATTAGAGCCAGAGGCTCTCATGGGCTTTAAAAAAGGGTGGGCTCAGTGTGCATAGCGACTTAATATTTGCAATTGTCCCACTGATTCTCCTCCCGGCCAATCAGGAAGCGGGTCTTGAGACCCGTTTCCCGATTGGCCGATAGGAGAAGCAATCTCATTGGCATAGGAGGAGGAGGGAGGAGACACACGGCCACTGTGATGCAGAGGAGGAAGACAAGACTGCCGATACGCAGGGGAAGCCACTGCCTGCCGTCCGGAACAAAGCGCTGCCCGCGCTATAGATATGGTAAGTGCGGGACTGGTAACTGACCGTGGGGGTGCGTGTGACCTGACCGACCAACCCACCGGAGAGGGGGGGTTGAGGTGCATTGTTTGCCACCCCCTCCAAAAATCATACCACCGCCAAGAGCTCTTGAGTTATGAGCTGATTACGTGGCTTCCTGGTGCCATTTTGGGGTGCAAGAACCCAAGAAGAACACTTGCAATGGGTTTAGCTAAAGTCCCTGAGCCAGACCTTCCCAAGCACTTGACAGGACCATAAAAATCAAAGCCAATTGAAGAAGCTGTGAGTACAATAAAGAGCCAAAGAAAAAAAAAAAGTATTGTCCATTGTTTGCTCGCCGTTATTCCGGCCTATACTGCGGCCTCACCCCTCTCCATAGGTTTCTTTGGGAACCGTTTGGAACAAAAGGTGAAGAAAAAAATACAGGAAAGTGGGATAGTTGGATCCCGGGAATCACAGCAGCCTGTGGAAGAGGAGACCTCGCTGTGCAGGACAGGCGGCTGTCAGGCCTCGCTGACATTTCACACCCTTCCTATAGGAAGGAAGCCTGAGGCCTGGACCTCGCCGCACAGCCCTGAGGTCACTTGTATATTTTTATATTGTCTCCTGTACACCCGGAAACACGTGCGCAAAGCACAAAGAGCCATTCTGATGAGAAATAATCACTTTCTGACACTCGTAGATGAGGGGCGTCCATGGGGCAGAGCATTGCCGCGGTACCCTCTGATGGCGTAATGTGCCAAAAATAACTGAACATTGTTTAATTACTAATGTATACTAATCCGACGGACGAAAACCGACGCTAGGGCAGCTATTGGCTACTGGCTATGAACTCCCTTATTCTAGTCCGGTCGTACGTCATCACGGTCGAATCCGTCATTCTTTGGTGTGATTGTGTGTAGACAAGTCCGATTCGACGGAAGTCCGTCGAAAGTCCGTAGAAAAGTCCGACGGAATTCAGTCCATCGAAAAGTCCGGTCGTGTGTACGCGGCATAACTCTCACTAATAAGTGGCCACCGGGACAAACAGAAAGAGTGAAACACTCAAGAAAACATGCTCAACATGAGATTTGGGGTATAAACCTTGAAATTGTGAAAGTCTTGGGACAAACCCCCCTAACCATTTCCAATTACTATGTCTTTTTTAGTTGCTTTTTTTATTTACACTGCACAATACATATGTCTGCGAAGGTTCTCATTTATCCAGGTCATGGTAAATCTAGTAGTAGTCCAACTGGACTTGGTCTGTAATGTTGGGGACATTTCACGACTCCATTAGCTTCTTCCAATAAAGTCACGTTGAACACAGTCCAATAGACATGTGCACAACAAAAAAAATTGTTTTTTTTCGTTTCGTTTTTTTCGTTTTCGTTGATTCGTAACGATTCGTAAATTCGTAAGTCGTCGGTGTTCGTATTGGTAACGATTCGTATTTTCGTTAGAGTTATTTTTTCGTTGATTCATATTTCCGTTAGTTTAATTTTCGTTTATTCGTTTATTCGAAATTCGGACGCATTCGTATTTATTCGTACATTCGTAACATTCGTATAGCATAATTCATAATGTTATGTAATGTGTATGCTATTATTACATTTTAAGAGACACGGAAAATTACAAATCGAAAAAAAAAGTTACGAATGTACGAATTTTTTTGTTCAATTCATTCGAAGCACGTTAAGCAGCGCCATTGTAAGAGACACGGAAAATTACGAATCGAAAAAAAAAAAAAGTTACGAATGTACAAATTTTTTCGTTCAATCCATTCGAAGCACGTTAAGCAGCGACATTGTAAGGGACACGGAAAATTACGAATCGAAAAAAAAATTAAAATTTACGAATGTACGAATTTTTTCGTTCAATCCATTCGAAGCACGTTAAGCAGCGCCATTGTAAGAGACACGGAAAATTACCAATTCAACAAAAAAAAAAAAAAGTTACGAATGTACGAATTTTTTCGTTCATTTTGATTTTCGTTGTTCCTGTTTTCGTTTTTCGGATTTTCTTCTTTCGTACATTCGTTGTTTCTAATTAGTTTTTTTTTTTCGGATTTTCATTGTTTTCGGATTCGTTCGATTCGAACGATTTTTAAAAAATTTTTAGCGAATCGTTCGTTCATTCGTACGAAAACGATTGAACGAAAATAACGAAAAAAAAAAAAAAAAACGAAACTAATTGCACATGTCTATAGTCCAGTAGCTGAAGTATTCCAGTTGACTACCAGATAAAACATGTATCCTCACCGGAAACGTATATAAAACCAGTTGATGAATTGTGAGAATGGCCATTATTTTGTTTTTTTTCAGGAACCAACTGCCCCGTTTAATAGGGGATCTGTGTCCTGTATGTGTTTACACTCTCGGACTCTCGCCTTTTCCGATTTTTCCTGCAAGATCGGCATCTTTGCCTTCCTACTATTATACCCATGACTAATGTCGCTTGTGGTGTGTTGACGTCAAGTGACGAAACTTGTCACATCCCGCAGTCGCCCTCTGACCTGGGAAGAGATGCATCCTTTTGTGTCAAGCTATCTTAATTTATGACGTTTTGGGCACTAATGATGATCCTAGGTGTAAGGAAAAGTTCATCCAGCTTATGAAAAAAAAAAACTAAAAAAAGGTTTTATATTGGTTTAACTAGATGGACTTTTTTTTTTTTCATCCTATGTTACTATGTAACGATTTTCTTATTTTGCAGATACATGTAATTATTTACAACAATGTATTGTTATACAACATAAACACAAAGGAAACAAAGTCTTAGGCCCCTTTCACACGGACGCAGTCAGTTTAGGCACGTCAAAAACGTATCAGTTCTTATCCGTTGTCTCATCCGTTTTCATCCGTCATCCGTTCCGTTAATGTCCGTTTTCATCCGTTTTTTTGTCCGCTTACATCCGTAAATGCACACGTTTACGTCCGTTTTTTCATCCGTTTTTTCATCCGTTTTGTTCCGTTTATATGTGTGCCTGTGCCTTTAAGAGGTTGAGTTCACAGATAAACACAAAACGGATGTTAACGGATGTCCGTCAACGTCAGTTTATATCCGTTTTGACGGATCTGAACGTAGCCTTGTACGTTTAAAAAAACGGATAAAAACGGAAGCGGAGGTTAACTGATGGTGACGGATGTTCATCCGTCTGCCCATAGGAATGCATTGTCGTCCGTCGACGGATGGAAGAAAAACGGATAGACGGTCCGTCCGTGTGAAAGGGGCCTTAGGCCCCTTTCACACATGCGGACCGTACATTAGATCAGTTCAGTCACGTTTTTTTATCATCAGTTGTTGTCAGTAAACATCAGTTTTCATCCATTTTCATTTCCGTTTTTCGTCCGTTTACGTCCGTTTTTCATCCGATTACGTCAGTTTTTCATCAGTTTTTTATCCGTTTATGTCCGTTTTTTATCCGTTTTTTTTTTTTTAAAAAAACAGTTTTCCATCAATTATGGGAATTTTTTTGATGAAAAACGGATGTCAGCGGATCGGATGTGAACGGATCGTCCGCTAACGTCCGTTTTTCGTCCGTTCCGTTTTTTTACGGAAGACAAAATAGGGTCTTCTTCCGTTCAGAAAAACGGACCTTAACGGAGACGGATGTTAACGGACGTTAGCGGATGATCATCCGCTAACGTCCGCTATCCCATAGACAAGCATTAATGTCCGTTTTCATCCGTAAACGGACGTATGAAAAAAACGGACGAACGGTCCGCATGTGTGAAAGGGGCCTAAGGCCCCTTTCACACGGACGGACCGTCTATCCGTTTTTCTTCCATCCGTCGACGGACGACAATGCATTCCTATGGGCAGACGGATGAACATCCGTCACCATCAGTTAACCTCCGCTTCCGTTTTTATCCGTTTTTTTAAACGTACAAGGCTACGTTCAGATCCGTCAAAACGGATATAAACTGACGTTGACGTTTTGTGTTTATCTGTGAACTCAACCTCTTAAAGGCACAGGCACACATATAAACGGAACAAAACGGATGAAAAAACGGATGAAAAAACGGACGTAAACGTGTGCATTTACGGATGTAAGCGGACAAAAAACGGATAAAAACGGACATTAACGGAACGGATGACGGATGAAAACGGATGAGACAACGGATAAGAACTGATACGTTTTTGACGTGCCTAAACTGACTGCGTCCGTGTGAAAGGGGCCTTAGCCAAGAGCTGGTACATGAAATAAATATTTAGAGAGCTTTCGCAGATGTTTATAACAAATGACACGATGCGAAGGAACAATATTTTCACCGACCAAAACAAAGAGAGAGATTCAGCTTGTCAACAGCGAACTGAGCGTTGGGTTGGGGCTCATGCACATGGGCATATAATTCTACCTAAAATCTTCTCAGTACAATGTACGCATGTAATGTTTGTACAAAGGGCCCATTCACATCAACACTAAAGCTAGAGATCGCAGAATGGGGTGCAGCTCAGCATAGAAACCAATCCGCTTCCAGGTTTTCTTTCCAAAGCTTAAAGCGGTAGTAAACCCGCTGACATGTTTTTTTTTTTTTTTTATACACCTGTAAGGGAAAAGGCATAATGAGCTAGTATGCACCGCATACTAGCTCATTATGAAATACTTACCTTAGAACGAGGCGTCGGTAACTCACCTGGTCCACGCCGAGGTCGCTGACATGTTGCCTCGGCGTGTCTTCCGGGTATCGCGACTCCAGCGCTGTGAGTGGCTGGAGCCGCGATGTCGTCACTCCCGCGCATGCGCACGGGAGACTTCTTCCCGGCAGGGTTCGTATTCTGCCGGCCTTTCAGCCGAGAATCCCCCGTGCGCATGCGCCGCTGCAGTCAGGGAATATCTCCTAAACCGTACAGGTTTAGGAGATATTTTTTTTACCTACAGGTAAGCCTATAATGAGAAAAGTAATGTGAAAGTCCACATTTTGACTTTACTTCCACTTTAAAGGGATTGTAAAGTCCATTTTAAAAAAAATAACAAACATGTTATACTTACCTCCACTGTGCAGCTCGTTTTGCACAGAGTGGCCCCGAACCTGGTCTTCTGGGGTCCCTCGGCGGCTGTCTCGGCTTCCCCCCCCCCCCGCAAGTACTTCTCACGTGCGCGCTCGCATGGTGAGAAGCACTTGCGGGCGCGCTCCCGTGATACAGCCGGCAGCCATAGCCGCTCACTGTATCACTCGGCCCCCGCCGCCCCGGCGCGCCGCGTCATTGGATGTGATTGACAGCAGCGCGAGCCAATGGCTGCGCTGCTTTCAATACATCCACTCTAGCCGATCAACGGCCAGGGTGAGCGGCGAAGAGGATGTCGGAGACGAGCGCGGGACTTTCGAGGGGTCAGGTAAGTAAAACGGGGGGGGGGGCTGGGGGGGAGCGGTATTGTCAGATGTTTTTTTCACCTTAATGCATAGAATGCACGATACAGAATTGCCCGCCGTTGGATTTTGCTTGCGCTGCAAAATAAATCTGCAAAATCCCCAAAAATGAGCCGTGACCGAAGAGTTCCTCCAGTGTGAAACGCTTTTACATAGGAATTTCCATTGTTGTAAGCCAAGTTTCAAGTTTCAGAACAAACGCAGATGAGCAGGAAGAGTGATTGTGCCATTGTTTAGTCACTCTTATCACCCGGCCAGGTCTCGCTGACCTCTCCACACACCTTGGCGACCAATGGAAATCGGCTATGGGACTCTGTGATGGGCCGGCGTCTGGGGCCATTCGTAAACAGACCACACAGGGACCTCTGTCAGTGTGCTGACCCTATCAACTGCCGCAGGAAAAACAATGCCACCGAGATAGCCATCCCCGGGGGTGGTGATAGGGGTTATCTGATCTGTTTGGAGAACCCCCAGCATCCATTCATCCTTTCCTTATCCAAGACGGAGATAAAGGAGATGGCCAGACTCTGATCTCAGGGGATGGATTAACCACATACCCACTGGGCAGTTAAACCCCCTTCCTAACCAGACCAATTTTCAGCTTTCGGTGCTCTCACACTTTGAATGACAATTACTCCGTCATGCAACACTGTACCCAAATGAATTTTGTGTCCTTTTTTTCACACAAATGGAGCTTTCTTTTGGTGGTATTTAATCACCGCTGGGTTTTTTATTTTTTGCGCTATAAATCAAAAAATACTGAAAATTTGGTAAAAAATAAATAAAAATTCTTTGTTTCTATTAAAAATTATTGCAGAGTATTGGCGAGTATTGGCAGAGTATTACAGTGTTGCACAGTGGTGGCAGAGCATTGCACAGTGGTGGCAGAGCGTTGCACAGTGGTGGCAGAGCATTGCACAGTGGTGGCAGAGCGTTGCACAGTGGTGGCAGAGCGTTGCACAGTGGTGGCAGAGCATTGCACAGTGGTGGCAGAGTATTGCACAGTGGTGGCAGAGCATTGCACAGTGGTTGCAGAGCGTTGCACAGTGGTGGCAGAGTATTGCACAGTGGTGGCAGAGCGTTGCACAGTGGTTGCAGAGCGTTGCACAGTGGTGGCAGAGCGTTGCACAGTGGTGGCAGAGCATTGCACAGTGGTGGCAGAGTATTGCACAGTGGGGGCAGAGCATTGCACAGTGGTGGCAGAGTATTGCACAGTGGGGGCAGAGTATTGCACAGTGGTGGCAGAGCATTGCACAGTGGTGGCAGAGTATTGCACAGTGGGGGCAGAGCATTGCACAGTGGGGGCAGAGCATTGCACAGTGGTGGCAGAGCATTGCAGTGGGGGCAGAGCATTGCACAGTGGGGGCAGAGCATTGCACAGTGGTGGCAGAGCATTGCACAGTGGTGGCAGAGCATTACACAGTGATTGCAGAGCATTGCACAGCGGTGGCATTGTATTGGCCAGCGCTGTGGGCACTACACATCCAGCCCACAGCGCTGGCCCCATCTCTCCCCCTCTCCGCTTCTCCCCTCTCTGTACCGATCGGTACAGAGAGGGGAGGGAGGAACCGGCGTCATGACGTGACGCCGGTTTGTGTACATGTGATCGCTCCGTCATTTGACGGAGCGATCACGTGGTAAACGGCCGCTATCAGCGGCTGTTTACCGTGATCCGTGATGCGCCGGGTCCTCGGGACCCGGCGGTCACGGATGTTCCCGAGTGCGCGCCCCCGGGGGCGCGCGGGAGCATGTTTCTGGGAGGACGTCCGTAGGACGTCCACTTAGAACAAGCCGACCGCGCTGTGGCCGTCTTTCGACTATAGCGCGGTCGGCATGTGGTTAATAAGGGGTCAGAAGATCATCCCATCCAAGGACCAGGAACTGAACCCAATCACTAAAATCTAAGGCTGGACATACTGTATATTATTCAATTTCCTTTAGATTTACCTTCAACCATGTAGAGCAGGGGTATCAAACTGGCGGCCCTCCAGCTGTTGCAAAACTACAAGTCCCATCATGCCTCTGCCTGTGGGAGTCATGCTTGTAACTGTCAGTCTTGCAATGCCTCATGGGACTTGTAGTTTCACAACAGCTGGAGGGCCGCCAGTTTGAGACCCCTGATGTAGAGCAAGGGCCTGCCGCATTGCATACACATTGAAAGTGTTTAGGTCTGAACTCATATTATATGTTTTTTGTAAATCTAAAGGAAAATTGTACCAGGAAAAAGTTTTAACAGCACGTAAAAAGTCATTTTCAACCTAGATCTGCAGTTTTCATTAAAATTCATGCAGAACTCCAGTCTGCCTACTTTTGTGGTCCCCAACCCCACCCCACCCCTCTTGGGTGCCACTATTATGGTGCATGCACAGATATGCCCATGGGCGCTGCATTGGGAAAACTGACCAATGTGCCACAAAAGCTCTTTCAGGACCTTAAACCCTGCAGCACATCTGATCACGTGCAGAGGGTGGAGAAAACTTCTCGCCTAGGTGAGAAATAAAGTACCATGCTAAAAAATATATTTTTTTAAATTGTCCATTTGTAAAAGAGGGAGGAGGCAGAGTGGCACAACGTCACCTTTAGGGTGAAAGTTCCCTATTAAGCCTGATGATCCTGCCATGAAGGTCCTTGTTCAGTCACTTCCTCTAACTGGGTGACAACCATCTGCCCTGGTTTCTTGGCTGTGCCCTTGAGTTGTCACCCTGTCTAAGGGTCTTCCAGTGGAGACAAAAAGTGAACATGTCCTTGTGGTCTTCACAGGTGACAATGCTCTGTCCTTGTTTCCCAACTGTTCTCCTGAGTTGTCACCCTGTTTCAGGGGCTTCTAGTGGAGGCAACAAGTGAACATGTCCTCGTGGTCTCAGCCAGGGTTGACTGTGACAAGGTGACAATGGTCTGTCCTGGGTCTGTCCTGGTTTTCAAATTGTTCTTCTGAGTTGTCACCTTCTTTCAGGGGCTTCCAGTGGAGGCTACAAGGGAACATGTCCTTGTGGTCTCCACCAGGGTTGACTGCGACAAGGTAACAATGCTCTGTCCTGGTTTCCCAACTGTTCTCCGGAGTTGTCATCTTGTTTCAGGGGCTTCCAGTGGAGGCTACAAGTGAACATGTCCTTGTGGTCTCCACCAGGGTTGACTGTGACAAGGTGACAATGCTCTCTCCTGGTTTTCAAATTGTTCTTCTGAGTTGTCACCTTGTTTCAGGGGCTTCCAGTGGAGGCTACAAATAAACATGTCCTTTTGGTCTCCACCAGGGTTGACTGTGACAAGGTGACAATGCTCTGTCCTTGTTTCCCAACTGTTTTCCGGAGTTGTCATCCGGTTTCAGAGGCTTCCAGTGGAGGCTACAAGTGAATATGCCCTTGTGGTCTCCACAAGGGATGACTGTGACAAGGTGTTAATGTTCTCTCCTGGTTTTCCAACTGTTTTCCTGAGTTGTCACTCTGTCACATGGGTTTCCAGTGGAGGCTACAAATGAACATGTCCTTGTGGTCTCCACCAGGGTTGACTGGGACAAGGTGACAATGCTCTGTCCTGGTTTCCTAACTATTCTCCTGAGTTGTCTCCTTGTCTCAGGGGCTTCCAGTGGAGGCTACAAGTGAATATGTCCTTGTGGTCTCCACCAGGGTTGACTGTGACAAGGTGACAATGCTCTGTCCTGGTTTTCAAATTGTTCTTCTGAGTTGTCACCTTGTTTCAGGGGCTTCCTGTGGAGGCTACAAATGAACATGTCCTTGTGGTCTCCACCAGGGTTGACTGTGACAGGGTGACCTCAAGACCTCACAAGGTGATGCAACTGACCCAGGAATGTTCGGCAAGGGACCTGGGTGTATAGAAGATAAGCATTCATATTTGAAAAACTTTGCTTTTAATAAAAAAAATATTATTACAAATGTATATGGGGCCACCTTATTGGCTCATCCTGCTTTGCAGCACCCAACCGACTTCACAAGGATAACACTTGCCCAAAGTGATACAAAAGCCATAGGAAGCACATCTGCCAGAACCATGCAAAGTTCGCTCCCCCGTCATCAGCAGAAAATGATGGGGCTCCTTGGCCCCCGCTCTCTTAGCACCTACTCCTGGATAAGCCCCCAGGTTTTCCATCTGCACCCTAACAAGGCCTATATATTAGATACAGGAGCACCACTCCCGCCACTCCGCCATTCAGAGAATCCTGCCATATATCATGGTGCAGCAATAAATTCCTCAATATCTGTGAAAGTCGAATATCACGACGCAAAGCCTTTGAAGAGCGGGTCAGACCTCGAGTATCATGGCGGCCGCACCTCATGAGGGAGACGGGGCAGAGATGGGGGGAAATGAAACACCTGAATAGTGGCGGCACAATAATTCCACCCAGCTGCTGATGGGGGACAGTGCTCTGGGAAGGGGGGGAACCGTCCGACGCCGGCAGCCATTACTCTGTTAACCCCAGATGTCCTGGGGCCGGATTGGGTGACTCAACACCGCAGACTGCAGCTCCTCAACATCTCAAAGAGGACCTGTCATTGCTCTGTGAATGGGCGGTGAAGAGGGCACCCGCGCTGAGCGGCTGATTTCCTGTGTTCACAGTAGTAGCTGTGTAATAGTGGTGTAGTAGTGGTGCAGTAGTGACGTTGGAGCAGTGTAGTAGTGATGTAGTTGCAATGTAGTAGTGGGGTAATAGTAGTGTAGTAGTGATGTAGTAGCAGTGTAATAGTGGTGTAGTGCTGGTGTATTCGTGTTGTATTAACAGCGTAGTAGTGGTGTAGTAGTGACGTAGGAGCAGTGTAGTAGTGGTGTAGTAGCTGTGTAATAGTGGTGTAGTAGTGATGTAGGAGCACTGTAGTAGTGGTGTAGTAGCTGTGTAATAGTGGTGTTGTAGTGATGTAGTTGCAGTGTAGTAGTGGGGTAATAGCAGTGCAGTAGTGATTTAGTAGTAGTGCTGTAGTAGCGGTGTAATAGTGGTGTAGTGCTTGTGTAATAGTGTTGTAACAACAGTGTAGTAGTGGTGTAGTAGTGACGTAGGAGCAGTGTAATAATGGTGTAGTAGTGACATAAGAGCAGTGTAGTAGTAAGGTAGTAGCTGTGTAATAGTCGTGTAGTAGTGGTATAGTAGTGAAGTAGTTACAGTGTATTAGTGGGTAAAAGCAGTGTAGTAGTGATGTAGTAGTAGTGATGTAATAGTGGTGTAGTGCTGGTGTATTAGTGTTGTATTAACAGTGTAGTAGTGGTGAAGTAGTTATGTAGGAGCAGTGTAGTAGTGACGTAGGAGCAGTGTAGTAGTGACGTAGGAACAGTGTAGTAGTGGTGTAGTTGCAGTGTAGTAGTGATGTAGTTGCAGTGTAGTAGTGGGGTAGTAGTGATGTACTAGCAGTGTTGTAGTGGTGTAGTAGCAGTGTAATAGTGGTCTAGTAGCAGTGTAGTAGAGGTGTCTAGTACAGTGATCTCCAACTTTTACACTCTATAATACTACTATAAAGTCCTAGATGAAAATATATTTTGGCACCACATCCCAAAAATTATATACGCACAAATCGAAAAAAATAGGGACTTCAAAGGTGCAAATAAGCACTTAATATTTAAATAAAAATCATTATTTATTATAAATCATTAGAATTCATTTTATAAAAAAATGTTTCCACAGATACATATATCTTATTGAATTAAAGTGATGCTTCCACTCGAACATGTTTCGCTGATTATTTACACAGCTTCTTCAGGAGCGCATGCATCAATCTGTAGATTGTATCGGGTATCGTTTAATAGGTCTCAGTATTGAGTTGACACACCACATAGAGACGGATCTGGGCAGCAAATAAGGCAGCCAAGAAGGGATCTTCGATTCCTAGATGAACCAGGGGGAGCAGGTAGAGAATGTATTCGATTCTTTTGTCTATATTGTCTTTTATTGTCTTTTATATTGTCTGTTTGCTCCCTCGTGGCTCCAGGAGTTTGCGTCTTTTATATTGTCTATATTTGAGTTTGCGTCTTTTATATTGTCTATATTTGAGTTTGCGTCTTTTATATTGTCTATATTTGACTTTTCTCAGCTTGTTTGCTCTCTCGTGGCTCCAGGAGCCACGAGGGAGCAAACAAGCTGAGAAAAGTCAAATATAGACAATATAAAAGACAATATAGACAAAAAAATCGAATACATTCTCTACCTGCTCTGCTGGTTCATCTAGGAATCGAAGATCCCTTCTTGGACTTGGTTCCCTCTCTATGGCTGCCTTATTTGCTGCCCGGATCCGTCTCTATGTGGTGTGTCAACTTAATATTGAGACCTATTAAACGATACCCCGATACACTCTACAGATTGATGCATGCACTCCTGAAGAAGCTGTGTAAATAATCAGCGAAACATGTTCGAGTGGAAGCATCACTTTTATTCAATGAGATATATGTATCTTTTTTTTTTTTTCATATATATATATATATAAAATTAATTTTAATGATTTATAATAAATAATGATTTTTTTTTTTAATATTATGTGTTTATTTGCACCTTTAAAGTCCCTATTTTTTCTCTTTGTCCGTATATATATATATATATATATATAGTTACATTGGCCCAAGCTGGAACAATATAGATATGTAATAATATCCGTATCTGGAATTCAGCTTTAGGCCGATTGGCTTCTCGGAAATGTGAGTCATGTGTGGTGTCAATATAATAGTCGGGTTCAACGCTCTCCTCGTATCTCGGAAAGGATAATCTGTACTATGAAGTGCGCAATGTGCCAGAGGTCCTTATCACCCCGTCCTATCCACACCCACCTTCTATAGAAAGATACAATAATAATATATACAGTATATGTGTGTGATGTGAGCGGCTCAATATTATCGGTGGAATTGTCCCCGGGGGGGGGGGGGGGAGGGGACAAGTACTTCTCACGTGCGCGCTCGCATGGTGAGAAGCACTTGCGGGCGCGCTCCCGTGATACAGCCGGCAGCCATAGCCGCTCACTGTATCACTCGGCCCCCGCCGCCCCGGCGCGCCGCGTCATTGGATGTGATTGACAGCAGCGCGAGCCAATGGCTGCGCTGCTTTCAATACATCCACTCTAGCCGATCAACGGCCAGGGTGAGCGGCGAAGAGGATGTCGGAGACGAGCGCGGGACTTTCGAGGGGTCAGGTAAGTAAAACGGGGGGGGGGGCTGGGGGGGAGCGGTATTGTCAGATGTTTTTTCACCTTAATGCATAGAATGCACGATACAGAATTGCCCGCCGTTGGATTTTGCTTGCGCTGCAAAATAAATCTGCAAAATCCCCAAAAATGAGCCGTGACCGAAGAGTTCCTCCAGTGTGAAACGCTTTTACATAGGAATTTCCATTGTTGTAAGCCAAGTTTCAAGTTTCAGAACAAACGCAGATGAGCAGGAAGAGTGATTGTGCCATTGTTTAGTCACTCTTATCACCCGGCCAGGTCTCGCTGACCTCTCCACACACCTTGGCGACCAATGGAAATCGGCTATGGGACTCTGTGATGGGCCGGCGTCTGGGGCCATTCGTAAACAGACCACACAGGGACCTCTGTCAGTGTGCTGACCCTATCAACTGCCGCAGGAAAAACAATGCCACCGAGATAGCCATCCCCGGGGGTGGTGATAGGGGTTATCTGATCTGTTTGGAGAACCCCCAGCATCCATTCATCCTTTCCTTATCCAAGACGGAGATAAAGGAGATGGCCAGACTCTGATCTCAGGGGATGGATTAACCACATACCCACTGGGCAGTTAAACCCCCTTCCTAACCAGACCAATTTTCAGCTTTCGGTGCTCTCACACTTTGAATGACAATTACTCCGTCATGCAACACTGTACCCAAATGAATTTTGTGTCCTTTTTTTCACACAAATGGAGCTTTCTTTTGGTGGTATTTAATCACCGCTGGGTTTTTTATTTTTTGCGCTATAAATCAAAAAATACTGAAAATTTGGTAAAAAATAAATAAAAATTCTTTGTTTCTATTAAAAATTATTGCAGAGTATTGGCGAGTATTGGCAGAGTATTACAGTGTTGCACAGTGGTGGCAGAGCATTGCACAGTGGTGGCAGAGCGTTGCACAGTGGTGGCAGAGCATTGCACAGTGGTGGCAGAGCGTTGCACAGTGGTGGCAGAGCGTTGCACAGTGGTGGCAGAGCATTGCACAGTGGTGGCAGAGTATTGCACAGTGGTGGCAGAGCATTGCACAGTGGTTGCAGAGCGTTGCACAGTGGTGGCAGAGTATTGCACAGTGGTGGCAGAGCGTTGCACAGTGGTTGCAGAGCGTTGCACAGTGGTGGCAGAGCGTTGCACAGTGGTGGCAGAGCATTGCACAGTGGTGGCAGAGTATTGCACAGTGGGGGCAGAGCATTGCACAGTGGTGGCAGAGTATTGCACAGTGGGGGCAGAGTATTGCACAGTGGTGGCAGAGCATTGCACAGTGGTGGCAGAGTATTGCACAGTGGGGGCAGAGCATTGCACAGTGGGGGCAGAGCATTGCACAGTGGTGGCAGAGCATTGCAGTGGGGGCAGAGCATTGCACAGTGGGGGCAGAGCATTGCACAGTGGTGGCAGAGCATTGCACAGTGGTGGCAGAGCATTACACAGTGATTGCAGAGCATTGCACAGCGGTGGCATTGTATTGGCCAGCGCTGTGGGCACTACACATCCAGCCCACAGCGCTGGCCCCATCTCTCCCCCTCTCCGCTTCTCCCCTCTCTGTACCGATCGGTACAGAGAGGGGAGGGAGGAACCGGCGTCATGACGTGACGCCGGTTTGTGTACATGTGATCGCTCCGTCATTTGACGGAGCGATCACGTGGTAAACGGCCGCTATCAGCGGCTGTTTACCGTGATCCGTGATGCGCCGGGTCCTCGGGACCCGGCGGTCACGGATGTTCCCGAGTGCGCGCCCCAGGGGGCGCGCGGGAGCATGTTTCTGGGAGGACGTCCGTAGGACGTCCACTTAGAACAAGCCGACCGCGCTGTGGCCGTCTTTCGACTATAGCGCGGTCGGCATGTGGTTAATAAGGGGTCAGAAGATCATCCCATCCAAGGACCAGGAACTGAACCCAATCACTAAAATCTAAGGCTGGACATACTGTATATTATTCAATTTCCTTTAGATTTACCTTCAACCATGTAGAGCAGGGGTATCAAACTGGCGGCCCTCCAGCTGTTGCAAAACTACAAGTCCCATCATGCCTCTGCCTGTGGGAGTCATGCTTGTAACTGTCAGTCTTGCAATGCCTCATGGGACTTGTAGTTTCACAACAGCTGGAGGGCCGCCAGTTTGAGACCCCTGATGTAGAGCAAGGGCCTGCCGCATTGCATACACATTGAAAGTGTTTAGGTCTGAACTCATATTATATGTTTTTTGTAAATCTAAAGGAAAATTGTACCAGGAAAAAGTTTTAACAGCACGTAAAAAGTCATTTTCAACCTAGATCTGCAGTTTTCATTAAAATTCATGCAGAACTCCAGTCTGCCTACTTTTGTGGTCCCCAACCCCACCCCACCCCTCTTGGGTGCCACTATTATGGTGCATGCACAGATATGCCCATGGGCGCTGCATTGGGAAAACTGACCAATGTGCCACAAAAGCTCTTTCAGGACCTTAAACCCTGCAGCACATCTGATCACGTGCAGAGGGTGGAGAAAACTTCTCGCCTAGGTGAGAAATAAAGTACCATGCTAAAAAATATATTTTTTTAAATTGTCCATTTGTAAAAGAGGGAGGAGGCAGAGTGGCACAACGTCACCTTTAGGGTGAAAGTTCCCTATTAAGCCTGATGATCCTGCCATGAAGGTCCTTGTTCAGTCACTTCCTCTAACTGGGTGACAACCATCTGCCCTGGTTTCTTGGCTGTGCCCTTGAGTTGTCACCCTGTCTAAGGGTCTTCCAGTGGAGACAAAAAGTGAACATGTCCTTGTGGTCTTCACAGGTGACAATGCTCTGTCCTTGTTTCCCAACTGTTCTCCTGAGTTGTCACCCTGTTTCAGGGGCTTCTAGTGGAGGCAACAAGTGAACATGTCCTCGTGGTCTCAGCCAGGGTTGACTGTGACAAGGTGACAATGGTCTGTCCTGGGTCTGTCCTGGTTTTCAAATTGTTCTTCTGAGTTGTCACCTTCTTTCAGGGGCTTCCAGTGGAGGCTACAAGGGAACATGTCCTTGTGGTCTCCACCAGGGTTGACTGCGACAAGGTAACAATGCTCTGTCCTGGTTTCCCAACTGTTCTCCGGAGTTGTCATCTTGTTTCAGGGGCTTCCAGTGGAGGCTACAAGTGAACATGTCCTTGTGGTCTCCACCAGGGTTGACTGTGACAAGGTGACAATGCTCTCTCCTGGTTTTCAAATTGTTCTTCTGAGTTGTCACCTTGTTTCAGGGGCTTCCAGTGGAGGCTACAAATAAACATGTCCTTTTGGTCTCCACCAGGGTTGACTGTGACAAGGTGACAATGCTCTGTCCTTGTTTCCCAACTGTTTTCCGGAGTTGTCATCCGGTTTCAGAGGCTTCCAGTGGAGGCTACAAGTGAATATGCCCTTGTGGTCTCCACAAGGGATGACTGTGACAAGGTGTTAATGTTCTCTCCTGGTTTTCCAACTGTTTTCCTGAGTTGTCACTCTGTCACATGGGTTTCCAGTGGAGGCTACAAATGAACATGTCCTTGTGGTCTCCACCAGGGTTGACTGGGACAAGGTGACAATGCTCTGTCCTGGTTTCCTAACTATTCTCCTGAGTTGTCTCCTTGTCTCAGGGGCTTCCAGTGGAGGCTACAAGTGAATATGTCCTTGTGGTCTCCACCAGGGTTGACTGTGACAAGGTGACAATGCTCTGTCCTGGTTTTCAAATTGTTCTTCTGAGTTGTCACCTTGTTTCAGGGGCTTCCTGTGGAGGCTACAAATGAACATGTCCTTGTGGTCTCCACCAGGGTTGACTGTGACAGGGTGACCTCAAGACCTCACAAGGTGATGCAACTGACCCAGGAATGTTCGGCAAGGGACCTGGGTGTATAGAAGATAAGCATTCATATTTGAAAAACTTTGCTTTTAATAAAAAAAATATTATTACAAATGTATATGGGGCCACCTTATTGGCTCATCCTGCTTTGCAGCACCCAACCGACTTCACAAGGATAACACTTGCCCAAAGTGATACAAAAGCCATAGGAAGCACATCTGCCAGAACCATGCAAAGTTCGCTCCCCCGTCATCAGCAGAAAATGATGGGGCTCCTTGGCCCCCGCTCTCTTAGCACCTACTCCTGGATAAGCCCCCAGGTTTTCCATCTGCACCCTAACAAGGCCTATATATTAGATACAGGAGCACCACTCCCGCCACTCCGCCATTCAGAGAATCCTGCCATATATCATGGTGCAGCAATAAATTCCTCAATATCTGTGAAAGTCGAATATCACGACGCAAAGCCTTTGAAGAGCGGGTCAGACCTCGAGTATCATGGCGGCCGCACCTCATGAGGGAGACGGGGCAGAGATGGGGGGAAATGAAACACCTGAATAGTGGCGGCACAATAATTCCACCCAGCTGCTGATGGGGGACAGTGCTCTGGGAAGGGGGGGAACCGTCCGACGCCGGCAGCCATTACTCTGTTAACCCCAGATGTCCTGGGGCCGGATTGGGTGACTCAACACCGCAGACTGCAGCTCCTCAACATCTCAAAGAGGACCTGTCATTGCTCTGTGAATGGGCGGTGAAGAGGGCACCCGCGCTGAGCGGCTGATTTCCTGTGTTCACAGTAGTAGCTGTGTAATAGTGGTGTAGTAGTGGTGCAGTAGTGACGTTGGAGCAGTGTAGTAGTGATGTAGTTGCAATGTAGTAGTGGGGTAATAGTAGTGTAGTAGTGATGTAGTAGCAGTGTAATAGTGGTGTAGTGCTGGTGTATTCGTGTTGTATTAACAGCGTAGTAGTGGTGTAGTAGTGACGTAGGAGCAGTGTAGTAGTGGTGTAGTAGCTGTGTAATAGTGGTGTAGTAGTGATGTAGGAGCACTGTAGTAGTGGTGTAGTAGCTGTGTAATAGTGGTGTTGTAGTGATGTAGTTGCAGTGTAGTAGTGGGGTAATAGCAGTGCAGTAGTGATTTAGTAGTAGTGCTGTAGTAGCGGTGTAATAGTGGTGTAGTGCTTGTGTAATAGTGTTGTAACAACAGTGTAGTAGTGGTGTAGTAGTGACGTAGGAGCAGTGTAATAATGGTGTAGTAGTGACATAAGAGCAGTGTAGTAGTAAGGTAGTAGCTGTGTAATAGTCGTGTAGTAGTGGTATAGTAGTGAAGTAGTTACAGTGTATTAGTGGGTAAAAGCAGTGTAGTAGTGATGTAGTAGTAGTGATGTAATAGTGGTGTAGTGCTGGTGTATTAGTGTTGTATTAACAGTGTAGTAGTGGTGAAGTAGTTATGTAGGAGCAGTGTAGTAGTGACGTAGGAGCAGTGTAGTAGTGACGTAGGAACAGTGTAGTAGTGGTGTAGTTGCAGTGTAGTAGTGATGTAGTTGCAGTGTAGTAGTGGGGTAGTAGTGATGTACTAGCAGTGTTGTAGTGGTGTAGTAGCAGTGTAATAGTGGTCTAGTAGCAGTGTAGTAGAGGTGTCTAGTACAGTGATCTCCAACTTTTACACTCTATAATACTACTATAAAGTCCTAGATGAAAATATATTTTGGCACCACATCCCAAAAATTATATACGCACAAATCGAAAAAAATAGGGACTTCAAAGGTGCAAATAAGCACTTAATATTTAAATAAAAATCATTATTTATTATAAATCATTAGAATTCATTTTATAAAAAAATGTTTCCACAGATACATATATCTTATTGAATTAAAGTGATGCTTCCACTCGAACATGTTTCGCTGATTATTTACACAGCTTCTTCAGGAGCGCATGCATCAATCTGTAGATTGTATCGGGTATCGTTTAATAGGTCTCAGTATTGAGTTGACACACCACATAGAGACGGATCTGGGCAGCAAATAAGGCAGCCAAGAAGGGATCTTCGATTCCTAGATGAACCAGGGGGAGCAGGTAGAGAATGTATTCGATTCTTTTGTCTATATTGTCTTTTATTGTCTTTTATATTGTCTGTTTGCTCCCTCGTGGCTCCAGGAGTTTGCGTCTTTTATATTGTCTATATTTGAGTTTGCGTCTTTTATATTGTCTATATTTGAGTTTGCGTCTTTTATATTGTCTATATTTGACTTTTCTCAGCTTGTTTGCTCTCTCGTGGCTCCAGGAGCCACGAGGGAGCAAACAAGCTGAGAAAAGTCAAATATAGACAATATAAAAGACAATATAGACAAAAAAATCGAATACATTCTCTACCTGCTCTGCTGGTTCATCTAGGAATCGAAGATCCCTTCTTGGACTTGGTTCCCTCTCTATGGCTGCCTTATTTGCTGCCCGGATCCGTCTCTATGTGGTGTGTCAACTCAATATTGAGACCTATTAAACGATACCCCGATACACTCTACAGATTGATGCATGCACTCCTGAAGAAGCTGTGTAAATAATCAGCGAAACATGTTCGAGTGGAAGCATCACTTTTATTCAATGAGATATATGTATCTTTTTTTTTTTTTTATATATATATATATATATAAATTAATTTTAATGATTTATAATAAATAATGATTTTTTTTTTAATATTATGTGTTTATTTGCACCTTTAAAGTCCCTATTTTTTCGCTTTGTCCGTGTGTATATATATATATATATATATATAGTTACATTGGCCCAAGCTGGAACAATATAGATATGTAATAATATCCGTATCTGGAATTCAGCTTTAGGCCGATTGGCTTCTCGGAAATGTGAGTCATGTGTGGTGTCAATATAATAGTCGGGTTCAACGCTCTCCTCGTATCTCGGAAAGGATAATCTGTACTATGAAGTGCGCAATGTGCCAGAGGTCCTTATCACCCCGTCCTATCCACACCCACCTTCTATAGAAAGATACAATAATAATATATACAGTATATGTGTGTGATGTGAGCGGCTCAATATTATCGGTGGAATTGTCCCCGGGGGGGGGGGGGAGGGGATCCTCATTTGTGTATATTTGTCTTCTATAACATGTGGGTGGCGTTTCTCCCTATTTACTGAGTACAAACACCCGGTGACTGCACTCTACTGCTCCTCTTATCTCCCACTCTCTGCCTAATGATTAACTGGAGATCCTCCAGCTTCTATATTGCTGGAAACGGGTGCAAATCCCACCAATCGGATTCTCTTATTTTCTCCCATTTGGTCTGCTGAAGTTAAATCTGCTGATATTTTGCCCCATTCTGCCCTCCCCTCCCCCACTTTATCAAGATGCCATTTTTAATCAAAACCTAATCATATCTTATTTTAGACATCACTGGGTCTCTGTGCTTCTCTATGCAATGCAGGCAGATCGTGGCTGGTGGTGGGAGGGGCCGGCAAGGTGCTGTACTGAAAACATCTCAGCACCCGGCCTCAGGACTCCTCCTGTCCCCACTGTCATAATGTATTTAATATTTATTTTACAGTTAATTATTATTTATTAATGTATTATTGCATATTATTCATTTATTTTACTTATTTATGATGATTTTTAGTTATTTGTGTATTTACTTTACATTTATTTATTCATATATTATTACAATTTTTTTTTTTTTTTTACTTTTTTTTTTTCATTTGAGCAGAAAATCGCGCAAAAAAACGCGTTTCCATTCATTTGTATGGGGATAGAAATGCGGAAAAATCTGCCCAATTAGAGCTTCAAAAAGACGCGCCAAAAACACCCAAATCTGCCCAATTCGAGCGACAAATAAAAGGCACCAACAGCGCCCGAATCTGACCGATCCGAGCGCCAAAAAGTGCCAAAAAAAACACCCAAATATGGCCGATTTGAGCGATAAAAAAAATGCGCCAAAAACACCCAAACCTGGCCGCTTTTAGAGAAAAAAAAACGTGACAAAAACGGCCAAATCTGTCCGATTCGAGCGAAACAAAAACACACGCCAAAAATGCCCAAATCTGCCCGATTAGAGCGACAAAAAAACGCGGCAAAAAGGCCCAAATCTGCCCCACTTGAGCGACAAAAAAGCCAACAAAAACGCCAAAATCTTCCCGATTCAAGCGCCAAAAAAAGGCGCCAAAAACACCCAAACCTACCCGATTCGAGCGACAAAAAAACGCACCAAAAACTTCCAAATCTGCCCGTTTCGAGAGAAGAAAAAACGCGCCAAAAATGCCCAAATCTGTCCGTTTTTGAGAGAAGAAAAAACGGCCAAATCTGTCCGATTCGATTGAAGAAAAAACGCGCCCAAAATGCCCAAATCTGAACGATTCGAACGACAAAAAAAACGTGACAAAAACGGCCAAATCTGTCCATTTTGAGAGAAGAAAAAACGTGTCAAAAACGGCCAAATCTGGCCGTTTCGAGCGAAAAAAAAACGTGCCAAAAACGGCCAAATCTGTCCGTTTCGAGAGAAGAAAAAACGCGCCAAAACCGCCCAAATCTGGACGATTCGAGCGACAAAAAAACGTGCCAAAAACGCCCAAATCTGTCCGATTCGATTGAAGAAAAAACGCGCCCAGAATGCCCAAATCTGAATGATTCGAGCGACAAAAAAACGCGCCAAAAACTGCTAAATTTGTCCGATTCGATTGAAGAAAAAACACGCCCAAAATGCCCAAATCTGAACGATTCGAGCGACAAAAAAACGCGACAAAAACGGACAAATTTGGCCGTTTTGAGAGAAGAAAAAACGCAACAAAAACGGCCAAATCTGGCCGTTTCGTGCGACAAAAAAAAACGTGCCAAAAATACGCAAATCTGCCTGATTCAAGCGCCAAAAAAAGCGTCAAAAATACCCAAATCTGCCCGATTCGAGTGACAAAAAAAGCTTCAGGCGACTCGGAGTGGAGATGTGAACCGTCTCCATAGAGACTCGTTGATTTTTCTCTCCTCCGGCGTTTTTTGAGTTTCAAGCGTCAAGCAGATAATCGCTGAGAAGTTTTCTGGAACCAGCTGAGGTCGTCATCCTACAACAAACGGGAATCCCCGGCTCGTTCAGCAAGGAAGCTGATTGCACTGTCTGACCTACCAAGAGCAAGTAAGTATACAAAGTATCTAAAAATACAATATGATGAATGGAGGTGGCAGCTCTGGGAACTCTTCTATCACGCTCCTGTCTGGCGGGCGGAGTGACGAGGGTTCCCGGGCGGAGTGGCGAGGGTTCCCGGGCGGAGTGACGAGGGTTCCTGGGAGGAGTGACGAGGGTTCCCGGGGGCGGAGTGACGCAGGTTCCCGGGGGCGGAGTGACGCTAATTCTGGGTCAGACTGGTTCAGCAAGCGATATCCTTTCCAGATTCACACACAGCCTGCCAACTCAGGGAGATGCTGGCAAACAACAATTCTGATCTCCACCGGCTGGAAGAACACGATTCTTATCGAGATCTCCGATATGGAAACATTGTATCCGAGAGAAACCATATCACAACTCCAAGATCGTTCCACCCACCTCCCACATTAAAGTGTGTTGTAAACCCTTCCATATACCCAGTGACTGGCATCAGGTGACACACAGATATGAAACAAATCTTCCTACATAAGTTGTACCTCTTTATCTGCAGCCTCTTTCCTCTACAGCCCTTCAAAGTTCAGAATTTATACAGCTCGTCTGACAGTTCAGAAAAAAAGGGGGCGGAGAGCTGAAATTACACTCTGCAGAGATCAGTGAGGAGAGCTCTGAGAGCTGATTGGAGGGAAGTGACCCCCCCCCCCCACACACACACACACACACCACCCACACACAGCACACAGGAACAGAGCTGAGGCTGTCAATCACAGGCTGTGTGCTGGAGCTCCCTCCCCTGTCACCATTTTTTTTCTTGGTGTCAGGAAAACTTGTCAGGAGTGACTCTTGTTGATAGCAGAGGAAGGAGGCAGCAGACAGAAATGACACTAAGGCGATTATCTGCTTGACGCTTGAATCTCGCTGCAGGAGAAAAAAATCAAATAATGATTTTGGCGGGTTTTTTGGCGCGTTTCTATTCCCATAGAAATGAATGGAAACGCGCCATTCGTGTGCTTTTGCTCGATATTCTGACCAAATGAAAAAGTTAAAAATAAAATAGTAGTAATATGTGAATAAATAAATGAAAAATAAATAATACACAAATAACTAAAAATCATCATAAATAAGTAAAATAAATTAAAAATATGTAATAATACATTAATAAATAATAATGAACTTCTAACCTTAAAAAATATTAAATACATTATTATTATTATTATTATAATAATAATAATAACAACATCCAAACTCGAACAAAAAAATACATTATTAATAATAGTAATAATAATAATAATAATAATAATATATTTTTTGTGTTAGGGTGTTTAGTTACTTATTATTATTTTCTTTTTTAAGGGGAAAGGGTAAGTTAAGGGTTAATTATTTATTTATTGTTACTTTGTATTACTTTATTGAATTTATTTATTTTTTATTTATGATTTTTATTTATTTGTGTATTTATTTTACATTTATTTATTCATTTATTATTATTTGTATAATAATAATAATAATAATAATAAATAAAATATAATAAAAATAAATAAAATAATAATAATAAATAACCCTAACCCCAACTCCTAATCCTAACCCTAACCTAAACTGAACTTGAACCCCTTACCCTAACGAAAAAACATTATAATAAATTAATAATAAGAAAAAAAAAAAAAAAAAAGCTGAAATACCTAGCAACAAATGATGCAACAGATAATAGTTTTCTCTATTGGCTAATAAAAAAAAGCTGCATACAAATGCGCAAAAACGTGTTTTTGCGCCAAAAACGTGCAGAAAAAACGTCGGAAAAGCGCTCAGATGTGAATGCAGCCTTAGTGCTCTGGACTGAGACAAGCACACGCTATAGAGGGATGTGCTTTGTTCATATTTCATGTCTGAGGTTTACAACCACTTTATAGCTGGGCTCAGACCTGTGCACGTCGGGAATGCGCGCCCAATCACACGCTCTCCAGACACGCAGAGAAATGTGCCGTCCTTCGGGGCTGCGTTCACACCTGGGCGTTTCCCTATACAAGAACACGCAAAAAAAATGTGCGTTGTGGAAAACGTGCCGCAATTGCAACTTTTTAATGGTTAGCGCCCCCCCCCCCCCCCCCCAGCACAGGTAGCAGACGCGCATTCGTGAAAAACGCACACTGAAAAAAAAACGCCCAATGCTCCGCAACTAGGCACGATTCAAGTGAATGGGCTGCCTTGGGCACCACGTGCGATAACATGTAAAAAAAATTTGCAAAAAAAATTAAAAACGGGGGGGGGGGGGGGGGGGGGGGGGGGGGGGGGGGGGGTTGGGTACGACGAAGGCAGATTAAACTTCAGCTTTAAATGTGAGTTCGCTGGCAACGCGTCTGTATATTTTTCTTATAACTAACTTAAAAAAATAAAAAAATAAAAAGTCCTAAAAATAGAACTTTCAATTAAAATGTCACCGGCTCTTTAGAGGAAAAGGGAAGTCTTTTTTTTGTTAAGCCGCCCGATACAAAACCCTCATTGATGGCCAGGAGGAGGAGGAGGAGGCGAGCTCCCGTGTTCAGAGAGGTGGAGGAAGGAAGACTACAAAAAACGGGGGGAACAACGGCGATGTCTAAAGGAGCTTACTTGCCTAAAAAAAATATATAATTTTTTAATTTATTTTTTTTAGCACCCGGGCAGAGAGGGACTGTAACTGCTTGCAGATGCACCGTAAGAGGGTCCCGCTCTGCCCCCCCCCCCCCCCCCGGGAGGAAATGCACCTTTCGAAACCCGCATAAGGCGAATCGGCCACATGGCCAATCAGCACTGTCCAGAGGGTCAGGAGTCCTGCAGCCTCATAGGACAATAAAGGGGAGGGGGGATGAAAACTCCTCCTACAAGCTTTAACCACTTTCAGACCGGACCAATTTGCAGCCAAAGGACCAGGCCCCTTTTTGCGATTCGGCACTGCGTCGCTTTAACTGACAATTGCGCGGTCATGCAACGTGGCTCCCAAACAAAATTGACGTCCTTTTTTTCCCACAAATAGAGCTTTCTTTTGGTGGTATTTGATCGCCCCTGCGGTTTTTATTTTTTGCGCTATAAACAAAAATAAAGCGACAATTTTGAAAAAAAAATGCATTATTTTTTATTTTTTGCTATAATAAATATCCCCAAAAAAATATATAAAAAAACTTTTTTTTTCCTCAGTTTAGGCCGATACGTATTCTTCTACATATTTTTGGTAAAAAAAATCGCAATATGCGATTATTGATCGGTTTGCGCAGAAGTTATAGCGTTTACAAGATAGGGGATAGTTTTATAGCATTTTTATTAATATTTTTTTTTTATTATTTATGGCGGAGATCTGCGATTTTTTTTGTGACTGCGACATTATGGCGGACACATCGGACATTTTTGACACATTTTTGGGACCATTGTCATTTTTTACAGCAATTAATGCATTTAAATGCATTGATTTCTGTATAAATGACACTGGCAGTGAAGGGGGTTAACCACAAGGGGGCAGTGTAAGAGTTAAGTATGCCTAGGGGTGTATTTTTTACTGTGGGGGGGGGGCGTGGCTGTCAGCTAGTGAATGCTGATCTCTGCTCCAATCACAGGGAGCAGAGATCGGCGTCACTAGTTGCTAGGCAGAACGGGGAGATGCTGTTTATCTCGGCATCTCCCCGTTCAGCCGCTCCGTGAGACGATCGCGGGGGTCCCCGCGGCGATACAGTCCGCGGGGACCGCGATCGGACTCACGGGGGTCCCGACCAGCGCGGGAGCGCGCCGCTCCCGGCGCGCTCCCGATGGCACGGACAGGCTAAAGGAGGGACTTATATATACGCCCTCCTGCCTGTACGTGCTATTCTGTCGACGTATATCGTCGTGCGCCGGTCGGCAAGTGGTTAACCAGACACTGATAGAAGTCACAAGACTGCTATATACTGCTGATGAGAAAAGGTGTTTAGAAGATATAGTGACTGCAGAGTCCTGGGGAGACCAGATTTAGTGAATGCAGAGTCCTGGGGAGACCAGATATAGTGAATGCAGAGTCCTGGGGAGACCAGATATAGTGAATGCAGAGTCCTGGGGAGACCAGATATAGTGAATGCAGAGTCCTGGGGAGACCAGATATAGTGAATGCAGAGTCCGGGGGAGACCAGATATAGTGAATGCAGAGTCCTGGGGAGACCAGATATAGTGAATGCAGGGTCCTGGGGAGACCAGATATAGTGAATGCAGAGTCCTGGGGAGACCAGATATAGTGAATGCAGGCTCCTGGGGAGACCAGATATAGTGAATGCAGGGTCCTGGGGAGACCAGATATAGTGAATGTAGGGTCCTGGGGAGACCATATATAGTGAATGTAGGGTCCTGGGGAGACCAGATATAGTGAATGCAGAGTCCTGGGGAGACCAGATATAGTGAATGCAGAGTCCTGGGGAGACCAGATATAGTGAATGCAGGCTCCTGGGGAGATCAGATATAGTGAATGCAGAGTCCTGGGGAGACCAGATATAGTGAATGCAGGCTCCTGGGGAGACCAGATATCGTGAATGCAGGGTCCTGGGGAGACCAGATATAGTGAATGCAGAGTCCTGGGGAGACCAGATATAGTGAATGCAGGCTCCTGGGAGATCAGATATAGTGAATGCAGGGTCCTGGGGAGATCAGATATAGTGAATGCAGGGTCCTGGGGAGACCAGATATAGTGAATGCAGGCTCCTGGGGAGACCAGATATAGTGAATGCAGGGTCCTGGGGAGACCAGATATAGTGAATGCAGGGTCCTGGGGAGACCAGATATAGTGAATGCAGAGTCCTGGGGAGACCAGATATAGTGAATGAAGGCTCCTGGGTTTAGTAATACTTTAATATTTGATTTATAACAGCCCTATTCTGTTTAAATAAAAAGGATTGTTTTCTCAATGAACACACAACTGAGAGAAAAGAGTTAAAGCCGTAAATATTGACTTATATTTAAACAAACAGAACTTACCACCAGGTAGAGCATGGTGTACATGGAGAAGGAGGCGTGGCCGGAGAAGAACGACTTCCTAAAAAAAAAAAAAAAAAAATTAAAGTTAAACAAAATAAATAAAACATGACAATCAAATAGACTTTTCATCATATGTTTGAGCAACAACTGACTCACTCCTTATCAGCTCATAAATCAATCGACACACACATGGACTTTGCTACGAGGAGGCTGCCGCCATGCATCAGTGAAGCCCAATGAAAAATGAAATGTTATGGGAGGTGGATTTGTGTTTGGGACAATCACCAACATTAGGAAGTGAAGTGACAGTAGTCCGAAGGAGCACACACACGGTCGCATTTTCCGACCAAAAGCTCTTCATCGGTCTTTTGCTGGCGGAATTTCCGATCGTGTATATGCGGCATTAGAGGCCGCATGTATGAGTTTGGCGGGCACGAAGAGGTTAAACAGCCCTCAGATCTGAAAATACTGGGAAATAACCGGTGAGCTACTGAGGACAGAGAAGCTGTCTGGAAATGTAATGGTAAAGATTATTCCTGATGTTCTGCCAAAAACTGTCCCCCCATCGGATAATGTCCGCCCCGTACTGCGCAAGCTTTGGGCCTGCGCCTGAGGACAAGGAGACTCTGAAAGTCTCCGAAGATGAACGGCGCCTGTGCACTTGCTAGTACCTTCTGCCCTGAGTCCAGATTCAAGCCCCACCATGCCAGTGGACATACGGTAGCACTTAGTAACAGGGCCCCCCTCGCGAGCTCGCTTCGGGCACGGCCTTGCTACGCTTGGCAATTTTTTATTCTAACTCTATGTCCACTTGGATGGTGGGGCTTGAACCTGGACTCAGGGCTGAAGGTACTAGCAAGTCGCAGGCGCCGTTCATCTTCTGAGACTTTCGGCGTCTCCTTGTCCTCCATACTGCGCAAGCGCTGTACAGGGCGCACACTATCCGACGGGGGACAGTATTCGACACAACACCGGTGTCCTGTCGGATAGTGTCCCCCATCGGCTACTGTCCGCTGTGTACTGCGCGAATGCACAGTACGCATGACAAGCAGATTCCGAAAATATCCGAAGATGAACGGCGCCTGCCATGGTCCAGGTCCAGTCCAGGTTCAAGCCCTACCATCCAAGTTGACATAGAGTTAGAATACAAAAGAGCCGAGTGCAGCGAGGCCGTGCCCGAAGCATGGTGAGCGAAGCGTGGCGAGTGAAGCGAGCCCTTGAGGGGCCCTCTAACTTTGTGCAGCCCTCTTGGATGGTGGGGCTTGCACCTGGACTCACGGCGCAGGCGCCGTTCATCTTCGGATAGTTTTATAGCATTTTTATTAATATTTTTTTTTTACTAGTAATGACGGCGATCAGCGATTTTTATTGTGACTGCGACATTATGGCGGACACATCGGACATTTTTGACACATTTTTGGGACCATTGTCATTTATACAGCAATCAGTGCTATTTAAATGCACTGATTCCTGTGTAAATTACACTGGCAGTGAAGGATTTTCCGAATCTCCTTGTCCTTCGTACTGCGCCAGCGGGCCGGACGCTATTCGATAGGCTGAATTTTTTTGACAGAACACCGGCACTGTTGCCCCTCTTCTGGACAGCGTCTGTCCTGGTCTCTTGTCCCTAGTAGTGGACTGACTATACTGACAGCTCTCCTGCTACCTGTCCTTGTAATAGACATAGACTGGACATTATGATATCCTGAAGGACAGTAGAGAGGTCCCCATGGGGCCCATCGTTCTGCTATTGGGACCTATGACGCCTGTGAGAGAGATAAGAGATAAGAACATACTTGGCCGTCATCCGTATGATACATAATTGCAAAACACTTTGGTGTTGCAAGGATGAGTGTAGGACGTGTTGTATGAATCAGGCATCAAAGTGAAGCAAATAGGAAAAGAAAATGGACAAGTCTTGTCTCATCCCACCCCATCTCCATGCCTCGCTCACTCACTTCATACCTGGGCTCTATGTACTAGACATGTGCAATTCGTTTAGTTTTTTTTCGTTTTTCGTTTTTTTTCGTTATATTCGTTCATTCGTTATCGTACGAATGAACGAACGATTCGCTAAAAATTTTAACGAATCGTTCGAATCGAACGAATACGAAAACAACGAAAATCCAAAATAACCAAATTAGAAACAACAAAACTACAAAAAAAGAAATTCCGAAAAACGAAAACAGGAACAACGAAAATCAAAATGAACGAAAAAATTCGTACATTCGTAACTTTTTTTTTTTGTTGAATTGGTTATTTTCCGTGTCCCTTACAATGGCGCTGCTTAACGTGCCTCGAATGGATTGAACGAAAAAATTCGTACATTCGTAACTTTTTTTTTTTTTTGATTCGTAATTTTCCGTGTCTCTTACAATGGCGCTGCTTAAACGTGCTTCGAATGGATTGAACGAAAAAATTCGTACATTCGTAACTTTTTTTTTTTTTCATACCTCTATGTGCTCCATATGAAGAATTCGAAGTGTCACAAATCAGATTTATTGTACTTTTCTCCATAACTTTGAGCAGCTACCGACTCACTCCTTATCCGTTCATAAATCAATCTGCATGCCTGGACTTTGCACTGGTGCGGGGCGGCCCGATGAAAGTGGGGAAAAACTAAAAAAAAAGGTGGGGAAGGGGAGCCGTAGGAGAGGCCGATAAGTCCAGTGGTGTAATAAAGAGGTGGAAATCTGATTTAACCACTACAATACCGGGCACTTTCGCCCCCTTCCTTCCCAGACCAATTTTCAGCTTTCAGCGCTCTCGCACTTTCAATGACAATTGCGCGGTCATGCAATGCTGTACCCAAATGAAATTTTTATCATTTTGTTCGCACAAATAGAGCTTTAGTTGGGTGGTATTTATTCACGACTCCGTTTTTTATTTTTTGCGATATAAGCAAAAAAATAGCGGAGATTTTGAATAAAAACTATATTTTCTCCTTTCTTTTTTAAACGAAATACAATAAAATCAAATTTTGTCATAAATTTAAGCCAAAATTTATTCTGCTACATGTTTTTAGTAAAAAAATTCCGTTAAGTGTATAATAATTGGTTTGCGTGATCACGGACATATGTACGCAAATGATCATGTACAGATGTGTGCAGGTGATCACGGACATATGTGTGCAGATAATCATTGGCACATGTGATTTTACTGGGACATATGTGGGGGACATGTGTTTTTATTATTTGGGGACATGTGTTTTTATTTGGGGACATGTGTGTTTTGGGGACATGTGTGTTTTGGGGACATGTGTGTTTTACAGGTGTTGGTGACACTAAACTGGTGATCAGTGAGTAAAAAAACAGCTAATACTCCCTGATCACCAGCCGGCTGCAGCGATCAGCTCTCCTCTCCCCACCGACGACTTCCGTGTGAGGAGAGGAGAGCCGGTTGCCTAGCAACCGGCTGTTTGCTTACATCACATGACGGCTGTGATTGGACACGGCCATCATGTGATCAGGAGGGCCAATCACAGAGCCCCCCTGCCGATCTGAGATGCGCCGTGTCCAGGTGACACGAGCGCATCTGGATCGCGCCTACAAAATAGGGGATAGATTTATGGCATTTTTATTATTAATTTTTTTTTTTTTTTTTGTAATGGCGGCAATCTTTTTATCGTGACTGCGACATTATGGCGGACACTTTTGACACCATTTTGGGACCATTGTCATTTATACAGCGATTAGTGCTATAAAAATGCACTGATTACTGTGTAAATGACACTGGCAGGGAAGGGGGTTAAACACTAGGGGGCGATCAAGGGGTTAAGTGTGTCCTAGGGAGTGATTGTAACTGTGGGAGGCATGGACTACCACTGACATGTCAGCGATCACTGCTCCCGATGACAGGGAGCAGTAGATCTGCCCAGAGTTGGGCTTTAAGGGTTTACGTTCAGCACTTTCAGCGTTTTCTCAATATGATAAATATAGAAAAGGTTAGAGTGCCGTGGAACCAGTATGAGTTCAGTAGGTTTTTATTTTCATTATTATTATTTTTTTATTTAATTCTAGCAGGGGTTCCCCGAGACCTGACAATTATTTCAAGCGTTCCCCTGGAGTAAAGAAGTTGAGAATGGCTGGTGGAGTTTCCTCAAAGCCCCATCAACAGGTTCCACGTTACCCCACTCCCCTCCCATTATAAAACTAGTCCTTTAGTGCCTTTTCCACTTCAGTTTTCTTTATATAGTTCAATACTAAAAAATATTAATATTTTAGACATCCTACCTTGCTTCCATGACTTTATTCTGTGGACCTGTACATGTGTATTCTTGAATGTATCCCAAGGAACAGTTGATCTTTGTAAAATCCGGATTACAGACCGCCAGGAAGTGGGGTCTCAAGCGGCCAATGGACACCTTGGCAATGTCTGTGAAGGACTGACTGATGGCGCATCCAAAGATAAAACAGCCGACCTGCTTGTACAAGGCAGCCACGTATGGATTCTGGATGAAGGAATAGGACCTCTCCTTCAAGTAGTAGATGCGGAAGAACTCTCCGACTATGATCTGTAAAAACAATGAGCGGTGAGGGTTATGGGCGCAATGCAACCCAACAGACACAAACATGGTGAGCTTAAAGTGTACCTGTTGCATTCACAAAGTTAGCCAATTTCTTTCCTTACCAATGCCGGTATGTCAAGAGACAGCCAACAAATTCACTAGAAAAGTCTTCATACCTCCATGTGTATATTGTATTCAACTACTGGAATGTTAAAGGTCATTCCATTCAACACCATCCCAGATGAGCTCCTATTAATATCTAGCTTTTTTTTAAATGGTCAATTTTAGCACAGAAGACTTGGAACCTTAGGCTTAAAATCAATTGACTATAAACTGGTGGCAACACTGGCTCAACTGACTGGTATGGCTGGCTAGTCTATGTGAAAGCCCCCAGTATGGCTGGCTATGCTATGGGAAGGCCATCAGTATGGCTGGCTAGTCTATGTGAAGGCCATCAGTATGGCTGGCTAGTCTATGTGAAGGCCACCCAGTATGGCTGGCTAGTCTATGTGAAGGCCCCCAGTATGGCTGGCTAGTCTATGTGAAGGCCATCAGTATGGCTGGCTAGTCTATGTGAAGGCCACCCAGTATGGCTGGCTAGTCTATGTGAAGGCCCCCAGTATGGCTGGCTAGTCTATGTGAAGGCCATCAGTATGGCTGACAAGTATATATGAAGGCCCCCATTATGGCTGGCTAGTCTATGTGAAGACCATCAGTATGGCTGGCTAGTCTATGTGAAGGCCCCCGGTATGGCTGGCTAGTCTATGTGAATACCCCCAGTATGGCTGGCTAGTCTATGTAAATGCCCCCAGTCTGGCTGTATAGTCTATGTGAAGGCCCCCCACTATGGCTGGCTAGTCTATGTGAAGGCCCCCAATATGGCTGGCTAGTCTATGTGAAGGCCATCAGTATGGCTGACTAGTATATATGAAGGCCCCCAGTATGGCTGGCTAGTCTATGTGAAGGCCATCAGTATGGCTGGCTAGTCTATGTGAAGGCCATCAGTATGGCTGGCTAGTCTATGTGAATACCCCCAGTCTGGCTGGATAGTCTATGTGAAGGCCATCAGTATGGCTGGCTAGTCTATGTGAAGGCCCCCAGTATGGCTGGCTAGTCTATGTGAAGGCCCCCCACTATGGCTGGCTAGTCTATGTGAAGGCCCCCAGTATGGCTGGCTAGTCTATGTGAAGACCGCCCAGTATAGCTGGCTAGTCTATGTGAAGGCCCCCAGTATGGCTGGCTAGTCTATATGAAGGCCCCCAGTATGGCTGGCTAGTCTATGTGAATGCCCCCAGTCTGGCTGGATAGTCTATGTGAAGGCCCCCCACTATGGCTGGCTAGTCTATGTGAAGGCCCCCAGTATGGCTGGCTAGTCTATATGAAGGCCCCCAGTATGGCTGGCTAGACTTTGTGAAGGCCCCCCGGTATGGCTGGCTAGACTTTGTGAAAGCCCCCCAGTATGGCTGGCTAGACTTTGTGAAGGCCCCCCACTATGGCTGGCTAGTCTATGTGAAGGCCCCCCAGTATGGCTGGCTAGACTTTGTGAAGGCCCCAAGAACACTTTAAGAAAATATATGAGAAGGAAACACTACAACATGTAACATGTACAGCATAAAAGCTTAGAATATAGATGGTGAAAAGGTTAGGAAGAACCACTTGCAAGGGACTAAAGTGGGGCCCTGCCAGGAAAAAAACAAGATCCAATAAATGTTGTACAGTTGATGTAACATTGCTGAGTGAGGGGAATTCACATTGGTGTCCTGGTGGCTCTTTTTCACGTTAACGTGTGTGTTCCATTGGGCAGCCTATTCAAATGAAGGGACTGGTAACATATCAAAACTTCAAAAAATGGACATGCACCATTTTTGGCAACACACCACACCACAATGCATGTTAAAGCTTTACCGTACATTGTGGTGCATTATAATGTATGTGCATTGGAGCTGTGTAGCTTTAGTCTATTATTAATGCACGTGCCGAAAAGGTGTAAATGGCCCCATAGTGTTCTTTGTTTTTGTTTTGTTTTTTCCCCTTTTTTTTAAAGGGTATTTGTTTTTTGTGCACTGTGCTTTATTTATTTTTTTTATTTTTTACTTTATTTTTATTTTCTGTTTTTAATTTAATTAAATTTTTTCCTTTTTTTTCTTGCTTTAAAAAATAAAATAAAAAAATTGTCTAATTGGGGGCTGTTGCTTCCCCATTGACCTTTCTGATAATTTGCCAAATTTTTCCAAACACTACTGATTTTTCTTACAAATTTTAAATAAATTAAAACTTATGCCTTGCTACAAAGTAATGATCTCCAGTATACTATGGATCCCATTCAATGCTACATGCCGAAAATTTTAGGGACTCTTTTTTTTTTTTTTTACCACTTGATATGGGAATGTGAAACATTTTACTCAATGTTTACTTGCACCGGTGCCACAGCGTGTAAGCTACAGCCACAACGATCTATAATTGTGGCTTGTAGAGTTATGAGAAAATGGCTCCATTCCAGAAGAAGGAAGGCATTTGGTCTGTCTTTATAAAATTATACATGCCCAAACCGAAAAAACAATACAGACCTGTATACTAATTTTGCCTGGGGCCAGAATCCTTGAGAACACCATATTGCGGTACCATGACCAATGGCTGAGAAAAAAAAAAAAACTGTTGTTTTTTGGGGGAAGTCAAGCCTGGAGGATGGTCATCCTCCTTTATTTGTTTATCTGTCAGTCCCCATCTTCCCTCTCTATCTGACACCGGCTCTGTTGGTGGTCCCAGGGATGGACCAGATGTAGCAACTTGTAAATTGGGGAATTAAGTCTCTGCCAATTAACCACTGAGGTGTGTTTCCATTTTGCAAGGAAAACATGGACCAAATAACAGCCGTACCTCTTGTGTACAACAACAAGGAGCAACCTGACCTCCTACACATGGCATTAGTGATGGGGGTGTAATTGGGAACAATTTTAAGTACAATATTGTATCTTATTTCCCAGTACTACTGGACCAGGGCAAGAAGATAGCTATTAAAAGTCTTTCTGTATTAATGTTCATTAAAGTTCAAATGGCTGATTTTTTACACATGACTAAATGAGCTTCGGGGGAATTTAGAAATCTCATGAATTTTACTCCCTCTGAGTGTGCATTTGAAATTCATAAAGCATAAAAAATGACTTAATTACTTAATTAATAAAGTCATTCTTAGACGTCTGTGGATGTCCAAATATTATCTTATATGAGATAAGATACTTATTATTATTATTATTATTATTTTTACAACTTATTTTCTATATACAAAATGTTTTTCTCCAGCTTCCTATTTATTTTTTGTATTTATTTTCATTTAATTATTATTATTACTACAGTATTATTATTATTATTATTATTATTATTATTAATAATTAATAATTACATTTTATCATTGTTATTTCTAATATATTTTTTTTTTATATTATTTATTTTATTTTAATTTATAATAATTATTTATTTTTACAATATTTATTTTTTTATTTATTTATTTATTTTTACAATGCATTTTTTATATACAAAACTTTTTTCTTTAGTTTTCAAAAAATGAGAGAAGGGTTAGGACCTCCATGGAGAGCCCCACCATCAAAAAGAGGTCATTAACTGTCCTCACCCTACTGCTTAGACTAAGAAGAAGGGGATACATATATATAATGGAGGTGGGGTCTAGGTTGAACCAATTTGTAAAGCGGATATGATTTGAGATCCCTACATATTTAAAGGCAAGGCCTGGGTGGGACCAACCTGTAAAGTGGGTCATGCCCAAGCCAAAAATTTGGGGCGGTCCCCACATAGTTTGAGGTGGGATCTAGGCTGGACCAAGCCATAAAGTGATCATGATTGTCGGCCCATACATCTTTAGAGTCTCTAGGCTCTAGGTAGGGCTAACCTGTAAAGTGGATATGATGGGCACTTCCAACATATTTAGAGTTAGGGTCTAGGTTGATCCAACCCATAAAGTGGACATGATAACTGGTCATTACATATTTAGAGACAGGGGCTGGTTGGACTAGACTGTAAATTGGGCACCTTTTAGAGGCAGGGTCTGGCCATGACCAACCCAAAAATGGGTGTGATGGGTGGTCCCCACATATTTAGATGCAGGGTCTAGATTGAACCAACCTATAAAGTGGACATGATGGGTGGTCCCTGCATATTTAAAGGGAGGTCTGGTCGGGACCAGACTGTAAAGTGGACACATTTTAGAAGCAGGGTCTGGCCATGTGATGAGCTGTCCCTGCATATTTAGAGATGGGGTTTAAGTTGGACCAACCTGTAAAATGGATATGATGGGCGGTCCCTACATATTTAGAGGCAATGTCTAGGTGGAGCCAACCCGTAAAGTGGGCATGATGGGTGGCCCTAACATATTTAGAGGCAGGGCACAATTTCGAAGCAGGGTCTGGCCATGACTAACCCAAAAACTGGGTGTGATGGGCAGTCCCTGTATAATTAGAGGTGGGGTCTAAGTTGGACGAACCTGTAAAATTTTTATGATGGACTCTACATTCCGAGGCAGTGTCTAGGTGGAGCCAACCCCGTAAAGTGGGCACGATGGGTGGCCCTAACATATTTAGAGGCAGGGCACAATTTCGAAGCAGGGTCTGGCCATGACTAACCCAAAAACTGGGTGTGATGGGCAGTCCCCGCATATTTAGAGGTGGGGTCTAAGTTGAACGAACCTGTAAAATTAAAATGATGGGCGGCCCCTACATATTTAGAGGCAGTGTCTAGGTGGAGCCCTTCTGTAAAGTGGACACGATGGGTGGCCCCAACATATTTAGAGGTAGAGCACAATTTGGAAGCAGGGTCTTGCCATGGCCAACCCAAAAACTGGGCGTGATGGGCCGTCCCAGCATATTTAGAGGTGGGGTCTAGGATAAACCAACCCACAAAGTGGACATGATGGGCAGACCCTACATATTTAGAGCCAGCGATGGGTGGGACCACCCTGTAAAATTAGAACATTTGGGACTTCCCCATTTGGAATATGGGTGGAGTTAACAGTATCCTGGGATATGGGAACATAATGTTGGTAACTATGGACTGCTAAGCTGTAGTATATTACTTTTTTGTAGTGGCACCATTTAAAAAAAGCTCCCCATTTTCTGCCCCAGCAGGTTCCCTCTTGCAGTCGGAATGGATAGAATATCCTGTAAAAGGAAAAAGAAGACAGAAGAGAAGGATTTGTATTGATTGGAAGCTTAACACACTTACAGCGAGGACGGAAATTAAAATGCCCACAGCGGATAGCACAGCATCATTAATTGTCTCTCCCGGTTTGATGGGGTACTTGATGCTTTCATCGTCACAGTAAAACCCCCGTTCATACGGCCGGATTTGATTAGATTCAATTATCAGGAAAGGCAGGGCAGCTAGCGAAAGAGCAAGAGAGAGACAAAACAAAGAGATCGTCAATGTGATGATGCTGGAGAAACATTACACGCAACAAGGTAGCGCAACCGCACGCGCGCCGTCTGGGCCAACGCAACATCTGGTCAAAGAGGAACTCTGGCCCATAACTGTCGTCATAGAACTCCCTAAGAAGCGAGACTCCCCACAAAAAGGACTTAAAGTATAACTATTGGCAAAACTTTTGTTTTTTCGTTTTTGGATAGAGTGGAGAGGGAGTAGAACCCACGTCAGGTTTTTATTGCTGTCTGTGACCCTGTTATTGAGATTCACCCTCTCTATTTGTCCTGGTGTCCTTTACCACTGAAAATGGAAGTGAAAGAAAATAATTCTAATTCTAATCCTAATTTTGGGTTCTCCTCAGAAAGGGAATAGAGGGGAAATCTTCCAATGGGAACAGTAGTTCTGGTGACCCCCCAGGGATTTGCTCACTTTGGAGGTATTTTATCTAATTTCCTGTGTTGGCTATGGGACAGGAAGTGCAGGGAAATCTGCCCAATGTAGCTATGGAGGCAATTTTTTTTTTTTGGAAACATGGTCTGACCATGACCAATCCAAGACCCCCTTCACCAGGGTCTGGATGCTGGTAGTAAATAAGGGGGGTACTGGACACATGGTCTGACCATGACCAACCCAAGACCCCCTTCACCAGGGTCTGGATGTAGATAGTAAATAAGGAGAGTACTGGACACATGGTCTGACTATGACCAACCCAAGACCCCCTTCACCAGGGTCTGGATGCTGATAGTAAATAAGGAGAGTACTGGACACATGGTCTGACTATGACCAACCCAAGACCCCCTTCACCAGGGTCTGGATGCTGATAGTAAATAAGGGGAGTACTGGACACATGGTCTGACCATGACCAACCCAAGACCCCCTTCACCAGGGGCTGGATGCTGATAGTAAATAAGGGGAGTACTGGACACATGGTCTGACCATGACCAACCCAAGACCCCCTTCATCAGGGTCTGGATGTAGATAGTAAATAAGGAGAGTACTGGACACATGGTCTGACCATGACCAACCCAAGACCTCCATCACCAGGGTCTGGATGCTGGAAGTTGTCAAATAAAGAATAGAATTTATTTCATTAGGGTCACTGGTCAGGCAGCAATCTGTAAGGCTTTGAGTACATTTACTAGCCGCATCCAAGCCCTGATGAAAGAGGGGGATTGAGGCCCCCCCGAAACGTGTTGAATTTTCTTGTAGCCTCCTGTTATTAAAGGTTTACTAGACCTACACTATAATCTTGGCACTCTCACTCTCCCCACGCTACTTAGATGACTCTGGGGACCTCTAAAGATAGAGCTGCCTTGAAAGTTTTGTTCTAAAGTCATCTCCTATATCAGCACTCTACCAACACACCTATTATGTCCTGTAGACATAACAAGAATTGAGGGGACCTGGATCACCTGCCGGTGGCACCATGGTTCCCCAGAGGGTTGTAATTCCAGTGTCCATCAGTGGGTGTCTCCCAGCAACCAGCAGATCCCAGTAATCACTTTCCACCTGATGCTGGCTGCTGGGAGGGTATTTAGGTCCTTCTCTGTTAGTCCCCCTTTCTCCAGTGTTTTGCTGCTGCCAGATCTTCTTGCTATTGATCCTGATTGTGTTCCTGTCTTGTAACCTGTACCCTGCTGCCTTGTTCTTTTTCCCAGTTTTATCCCCCCTTCCAATCTGCTCCCTACACCTCCAGTTTCTTGAGTGTAGCCACACAGATCTGGCCATCCCTGCTGCTGATTGCTGACATAGCGGTTACTGGAGCAGATGTCCCCATTGAAAGATTTACCCTCACTTCCTTTACTGGTGACTGTATTTCCCATCACTATGTGTCTTGTTAACAAACATAAAGAGTAAATCCCACCAGTGGGGACCCAGACAGCAATAAAAAACCCTTTCCCGCTCCATCTAAAACTAGACTGGAGACACTTTAATTGTCTTCGTACAATAAATCTTCTAAAGACGAGTTCCTCTTTAAAGCTGGCCACACATTTTACAACCTGATTGTATAATCCTCTTTCATTTGTAGCATGAGGGGCCGGTCTAACCTGAACGTAATTGAAATGGGATGTTTAGATAAGGCCCTCGTGCTACATTATTTTTGGCAAAGGGATTGCTCGATCAGGTTGTTACCCATATGGCCAGCTCGGCTCCACCTTCCTGCGGTCTGCAGGTGACCGAGGATGTTAGCGCCACCTTCAGATAGTCGCGTGGGCCCAGACGAGGCTACCGTGCCACCGCGCTTGTCACTTACAGTAACCAAAGCCACCAAAACCCCAACTGGAAGGAGCAGTCGGACCGGTATGGTGCTTCTCTTAAACTCATGTATTATGCTCCCATCACTGCAGAAAAAGCCCCTCTGGTAGGTCGGGATAAAGGAGGTGCAGTTCGTCACCACCGCTGGGGCACAGGCTGTCAGGACAAAGGCAAAGAGGTCACAGTTTACAATGCGCTTCCCACACATTGACGGTCAGTGGCAATTAAAGGGTCAGTCCGCCCATGATGGATAATTGGGTAGTGGCCGACAGCCCTAGTCGCACAATGGCTTCTAATATTTCTCAGGTATGCCACTAATAGTTGAAAAGATGAACAGTTGCAAAGATATTTATTTGCTACAGGTTAAATACGCCTACGCGTTTCGGCCAAAAGGCCTTAGTCATAGCCTAGGACTAAGGCCTTATGGCCGAAACGCGTAAGAATATTTAATCCATGTAACCCAGTAGAAAATAAATCTCTTCACAACTGGATGACTTCAGGTTGCTGGCTGATCATCTTTTCAACTATTTTATCTAAGTGTGTGTGGACGACACTTTCATCCTGAGCGCCGAAACCTGAACTTCCTTTCAGGACCCCCGGTCAAAGTAGAGCTTTTCCTGTTGCAGGAAATATAACTGCATGAGTTACAACATGAGTAAGGCAAGTGGGCGGAGCTGGGAACCAAGCTGCAGAGAATTTGCTGCCGGAACCTCTGAGGAACATAAGAAGCCATTGGGGACTCAAAAGATTCCTTCAGAAATAATGCATTGGGACCTCAACGCACGTTAAAAAATAGGCCCATTTACACCTACACATGTATGTTACCATGTGCGTTGACACGTGCCGCAGACATGCATTTTAGGGGTGACTTAATCACATTCAAATGAAACCCCAACACACACCAACACAGCAAACAAAGGTACCGGTCATGTTCTATTTTTTGCCACATTGGCGCATGTTAAGGACCCATAAGAAATGGACAGGCACAGGCATAAACGCATGTACAGCAACCAGCGTCGGTGCAGAAAGTACCACCCAATAATGTGTGCACATAGATGTAAATGCTCCCGTAGTAAGACCCCTTTCACACTGAGGCGCCTTGCAGGCGCTATAGCGTTAAAAATAGCGCCTGCAAAGCGGCCCTGAAACAGCGGCTCCATTCACTCCAGTGTGAAAGCCCGAGGACTTTCACACTGGAGCGCTGCGCTGGCAGGGCGTCAGAAAAAGTCCTGCCAGCAGCTTCTTTGGAGCGCATTAGGAGCGGTGAGTCCATTGAAATCAATGGGGCAGCGCTGCTATACCGCTGGCAAAACGCCGCTTCAGCGGGCGGATTTAACCCCTTTTCGGCCGCTAGCGGGGGTTAAAACCGCCCCGCTAGCGGCCGAATAGCAGCGCAGGACTTTCACACTGGAGCGCTGCGCTGGCAGGGCGTCAGAAAAAGTCCAGCCAGCAGCTTCTTTGGAGCCGAATAGCGCCGCTAAAACGACGGTAAAGCGGCGCTAAAAATAGCGCCGCTTTACCGCTGACGCCCGGGGCGGCACAGTGTGAAAGGGGTATTAAAGCTGCAAGACACATGACAAAAAGACAAACTTTTTCAAATAAAAATAATGTTTACATTTACATGCAATCATAAATATCACAATAATAATAAAAAACAGCAACAACAATAAATATGTATAACAATAATAACAACAAAAAGATTTACAGTAGAACCACAAAGCATGCAGGGTGGATTTTGGATGGAGCATCACCAGTGTAAAGGGCATTTTTCCCACTGACCACCAATGTAAGGGGCATTCTTCCCACTGACCACCAATGTAACGAACATTCTTACCACTGACCACCAATGTAAGGGTCAATCTTCCCCCTGACCTCCAATATAAGGGTCATTATTCCCACTGACCACCAATGTAAGGGACATTCTTCCCACTGATCACCAATGTAAGGGTCATTCTTCCCACTGACCACCAATGTAAGGAGCATTCTTCCCACTGATCACCAATGTAAGGAACATTCTTCCCACTGATCACAATGTAAGGAACATTCTTCTCACTGATCACCAATGTAAGGAACATTCTTCCCACTGACCACCAATGTAAGGAACATTCTTCCCACTGATCACCAATGTAAGGAACATTCTTCCCACTGACCACCAATGTAAGGGTCATTCTTCCCACTGATCACCAATGTAAGGAACATTCTTCCCACTGATCACCAATGTAAGGGACCACCAATGTAAGGAACATTCTTCTCCTGATCACCAATGTAAGGAACATTCTTCCCACAGATCACCAATGTAAGGAACATTCTTCTCACTGATCACCAATGTAAGGAACATTCTTCTCACTGATCACCAATGTAAGGAACATTCTTCCCACTGACCACCAATGTAAGGGTCATTCTTCCCACTGATCACCAATGTAAGGAACATTCTTCCCACTGATCACCAATGTAAGGGTCATTCTTCCCACTGACCACCAATGTAACGAGCATTCTTCTCACTGATCACCAATGTAAGGAGCATTCTTCCCACTGATCACCAATGTAAGGAACATTGTTCTCACTGATCACCAATGTAAGGAACATTCTTCTCACTGATCACCAATGTAAGGGTCATTCTTTCCACTGACCACCGATATAACGAGCATTCTTCCCTCTGGCTCCAAGCTGAAGTAGAGTTTATTTGCTAACGGCCGCACAATATTCCAAAGGGGTGCAATTAATTGATACGCCATAGGAAGCCATTGGTACCACCTAATGTACAAGCTGATTGCAATAAATCGCTGATACATTTCTTCCACACCTATAACGATCGATCACTCTACTAGATTGCAAAAGCACTACATAAAAATCGCCCTATCCTTTATCATGAGCGCGCGGTTAGACGCAGTGAAGACCAAAACACAGTTTTTGTTGAAGACGGAATCTCTTTTTTTTTTTTTCTCTTGTGATATAAACTATAGAAGCTCTGGTCTTATTTCACTACCTAAACATCCCGCGACTCGGCCAACTTGGCCCGAAGGTTCCGCTCGGCGTGCCAAGAGTTTGCTTGGGAGTTGAGCATTTGTAGAACAAGCTGGGCCAAGCCGGTAATGAGGACCAGCAACGCAGACTGATAAAACTTGATGAGATCCAACCAATCGCGTGGCGTACGCTGATGAAAACAGCTGAGCGGGGGGGGGGGGGGGGTCTGGATACGTGGCCCCCACCAGCCCTGCCGTGACTTTGTATCCAGGCGATTGTACAAATGGCTCGCACATGGAGGATCTGTCAGACAGACGGTACAAGACAACAGAGATTTAACCTCTTCATTGCAACAGCAAACAAAGTGTAAAAAAAAATAAAATCTCTGATTACCCCCTCGGAGTAGTACAGTATTACTATGGCACTGAACTACTCTGATGAAAATAAGTACAACAAAAAAAAAAAGTAACAAATTATTATTTTTTTTTAAAAAAACATAGGTAAAAAAAGTATGTAAAAAAAAAAAATGGTGACATTTGTTTTAAAAAATATTTAAAATATTAAATAAAAATAGTTTTAATTTTTTTTTTTAGCATGCTGTCACCAGTGTCCCTGATCACCACCACACCAGTTATATAATGATGCTGTACTACACGTGTCACAGTATGTAAAAAAAAAAAAATGATTTTATAAAAAAATACATAAAAAATATTGAATACATTATTTTTTTTTTTTAAATAGTTTTAATTTTTATTTTTTGTTTTGTTTTAACATGCTGTCACCAGTCAGTGTCCCTGATCACCACCACACCAGTCATATGACGGTGCTGTACTACACATGTGACAGTATGTAAAAAAAAAATTGTGACATTTGTTTTAAAAAATATTTAAAATATTGAATAAAAATTGTTTTTTTTTTTTTTGTTTTTTTTTAGCATGCTGTCACCAGCGTCCCTGATCACCACCACACCAGTTATATGATGATGCTGTATTACACATGTCACAGTATGTAAAAAAAAAAAAATACATAAAATATATTGAATACATTTTTTTTTTTTTAAATAGTTTTAATTTTTATTTTTTGATTTGTTTTGTTTTAACATGCTGTCACCAGTCAGTGTCCCTGGTCACCACTACATCAATCATATGATGACGCTGTACTGCACTGGTAACAGTATGTAAAAAAATTGTCAACATTTAAAAAAATATATATTTTTAATATTAAATAAAAAATTGTTTTTAGGTTTTCTTTTTTAACACGTGTCACCAGTTAGTGCCCCTGATCACTGTCACATCAGTCTTATGATGACACTGTACTGCATTTGTGACAGTATGTAAAAAAAAATTGTGACATTTAAAAAAAAATAATATTTAAAATATTGAATAAAAAAATATTTATTTTTTTTTTTTTTTTTTTTTTTTAGCATGCTGTCACCAGTCAGTGTCCCTGATCACCACCATATCATATATTTTTTTTTTTTTTTATTTTTTTTTTAGCATGCTGTCACCAGTCAGTGTCCCTGATCATCACTACATCAATCATATGATGACGCTGTGCTGCACTGGTAACAGTATGTCAAAAAATTGTGAACATTTAAAAAATATATATTTTAAATATTAAATAAAAAATAGTTTTTAAAAAAAAACATAAAAAATATTGAATAAAAAATTATTTTCAAAAAATACATATATTTTAGATCTATATTATGCATATATTTTAGATATATATTATACATATATTACAATATATATTTATAATAACTAAATATATTAATAATACTAAATAATAATAATAAAAAAAATGTAATATAAAAAAAAATATTTAAAAAGGCTCAGGGCCTTCAATGATAATAATCCACTTTCCAAAGCAATAAAAATAAGACAGGGATTCAAACCCTTCCACATGCCAGCCATCCAAAAAAAAAAAATTTCTGCCAAAGAATCGCCATCCACGGTGCTGTAAGCTCATTTTGGGCTAATCTTCGCATTAGAGAGCGGCACGAGCGATGGGCGGGGCTTGGAAACTTCACCTTAATATTTGGAGGCAAGTTTGGGAACCCCGCCAGTGGCTAAAAAAAGGGGGGGAAAAAAAATAAATAAAAAAAATAAAGATTCTAGAGGCGCGATAGGCTGGTATGTGATACTGGAGCTGGGCTGGCTCTGTAAATATTATGATTTTTACGCGGGTGACACGGGGTGCTATTTTAAGCCGCTCAGCGCTACCGGTCTTGGGGTTGGTGTAAACCTGCCTTTTGGTTTGTAATATACGGGCGGATTATTGAGACTGGCGCGCGGCCAAAGTGGCTGGACCTAAAATGTCTCATTTTCCCCCCTTTGAAGCCGCGATGTTTAATGGAGAAATTATTCCTGTGTACACACCACCATTGATGGGCATTCTGCGCCCGTCTCCGCTCGCCCGCCACCCTGCCTGTGTTATAAAACAGCGGCAACACGTTAGTATTAAAAAAAAAAGAAAAAGTGATTTGTGGGCCCCATTAATGCCTTCATATATTTATACTCGGCGGCCCCGTGTTTGCGCAATTCACGGGGAAAGGCTTTATTCCTGGGAAAGCGCGTTTTCTCATCCCGAATTGTCTCGGCTCCCAAACGTGACCATCCTCTTCATAAGGAAATAATACAAAGTGTTTTATAAAATTCAGAGAAAAGAGAACTTTCCAACCGTATTAAACCATTAGAGGCCAACTCTTCTCTTCACCACCGGCTTTCAGGATCTAAAATACTCTGCTGGAGGACTCTTCTCCTTCCTCTACTCTCCTCTCCTGAAATACTCTGTAATGCTGGAGGACTCTTCTCCTTCCTCTCCTGAAATACTTTGTAATGCTGGAGGACTCTTCTCCTTCCTCTGCTCTCCTTTCCTGAAATACTCTGTAATGCTGGAGGACTCTTCTCCTTCCTCTACTCTCCTCTTCTGAAATACTCTGTAATGCTGGAGGACTCTTCTCCTTCCTCTACTCTCCTCTTCTGAAATACTCTGTAATGCTGGAGGACTCTTCTCCTTCCTCTGCTCTCCTGAAATAATCCTGAAATACTCTGCTCTGCTGGAGGACTCTTCTCCTTCCTCTATAACTCTCTTCTCCTGAAATACTCTGCTCTGCTGGAGGAATCTTCTCCTTCCTCTACTCTCCTCTCCTGAAATACTCTGTAATGCTGGAGGACTCTTCTCCTTCCTCTGCTCTCCTCTCCTGAAATACTCTGTAATGCTGGAGGACTCTTCTCCTTCCTCTACTCTCCTCTTCTGAAATACTCTGTAATGCTGGAGGACTCTTCTCCTTCCTCTGCTCTCCTGAAATAATCCTGAAATACTCTTCTCTGCTGGAGGACTCTTCTCCTTCCTCTGCTCTCCTCTCCTGAAATACTCTGCTCTGCTGGAGGACTCTTCTCCTTCCTCTGCTCTCCTCTCCTGAAATACTCTGCTCTGCAGGAGAACTCTTCTCCTTCCTCTGCTCTCCTCTCCTGAAATACTTTGTAATGCTGGAGGACTCTTCTCCTTCCTCTGCTCTCCTTTCCTGAAATACTCTGTAATGCTGGAGGACTCTTCTCCTTGCTTTGCTCTCTTTTCCTGAAATACTCTGTAATGCTGGAGGACTCTTCTCCTTCCTTTGCTCTCCTCTCCTGAAATACTCTTCTCTGTTGGAGGACTCTGCTCCTTCCTCTGCTCTCCTCTCCTGAAATACTCTTCTCTGTTGGAGGACTCTGCTTCTTCCTCTATAACTCTCCTCTCCTGAAATACTCTGCTCTGCTGGAGGACTCTGCTCCTTCCTGTAACTCTCCTCCCAATGTAAATATGCTAACAGGGGACACGCGGATAGGAGGAGAGAGTAGAGTGGTGGAGAGATGAGCTCCCCTCCTTCACTATACAGTCAAACACTGGGGAAGGAGACATAAACCTGAAATAATCAGACAGGACTGTGCTGTGTGGCAGAACTGTGTAAATCTCAGAGCTGGATGGACAGATCTACAAATCCTTCCCTTTGTGGATTTATCTTCTTGCCTGCAGTCGCCCCTTTGATCCCCGACTCTCATTAGCCGATATTAAGGACCGGATCGGATTGTAGAAGACTTTTTTTTTTTAATAGTCGATTTCCGGGAAGCCGGCATCCTGGGCCGACCCTCGTAAAAGCCAATAATAGTAAACGCAGGTTTTATGTGCTGCGAGTCGCCTTTCAATGAATGACTGTTTAATGGGAAATCCGATTAAATCCGAATCTCAGGATGGGGACAGAATACGTCTGGATTTCTGTATCTCCTATACACAGGCCGGGGGGGGGGGGGAGGGGGGCCGGGGGGGGGGGGAGGGGGGGCAGAGTCTCCTCAATGTTCCTATTGTATATGTGGAAAGGTCTCTCCAGCGCCGGCAGCTGCCACCTGCACAAACAGCACAAGTGTACGAATATGTAATGAGACAGAAGGGCCACAACCGCCGAGGAAAAGAGGAAATCGGACATTCTGATGGGGGGAAAAAAAAAAAAGGTTTACTAATCGCTTTACAGGGAAGAGAAAGTTTCTTTTTAAAGGGATTTCCGAGTCCAATATCCGAGACCGGAAATTGGGGGGGGGGGGGGGAAAAAAATCCAAATAAAAAAAAACAATCCGGGGGGGGGGGGGGGGGGGGTTGGGGGGGGGGGGGGGGGGGGGGGTGGGGGGGGGGGGGGGGTGAAAAAAAAATCCAATATCCGAGACCGGAAATTGGGGGGGGGGTGGGGGGGAAAAAAATCCAATATCCGAGACCGGAAATTGGGGGGGGGGGGGGGTGGGGGTGAAAAAAATCCAATATCGGAGACCGGAAATTGGGGGGGGTGAAAAAAATCCAATATCCGAGACCGGAAATTGGGGGGGGTGAAAAAAATCCAATATCCGAGACTGGAAATTGGGGGGGGGGGGGGGGGGGGGTGGGTGAAAAGAATCCAATATCCAAGACCGGAAATTGGGGGGGGGGGAGGGGGGGGGGGGGGGGGTGGAAAAAATCCAATATCGGAGACCGGAAATTGGGGGGGGGGGGTGAAAAAAATCCAATATCCGAGACTGGAAATTGGGGGGGTGAAAAAAATCCAATATCCGAGACCGGAAATTGGGGGGGGGGGGGGTGGGGGTGAAAAAAATCCAATATCCGAGACCGGAAATTGGGGGGGGGGGGTGGGTGTTGAAAAAAATCCAATATCCAAGACTGGAAATTGGGGGGGGGGGGGGTGGGGGGGGGGGGTGGGGGTGAAAAAAATCCAATATCCGAGACCGGAAATTGGGGGGGTGGGGGTGAAAAAAATCCAATATCCAAGACTGGAAATTGGGGGGGGGGGGGTGGGGGTGAAAAAAATCCAATATCCGAGACCGGAAATTGGGGGGGTGGGGGGGGGGTTGGGGGGGGTGAAAAAAATGATTTTGAGTTCTCCAGTCCTAAGACACTTCCTGTCCTAGGGTGACAACGCTTGATACATACAATGCCGTGAGAGAGTGTTGTCACCCTAGAACAGGAAGTGCGTTACTAGCAGGATCATCAGGTGAAAATAAAAGATGGGAAAACCATAAAAAAAAGAAAACGAATGCAGCCACCACATCTAAGGACTGGTAAGCTGCAGTATAATACATGATTGTTCTCGGGTTTAGATACACTCTTTTATTTTGAGGAAGCAGTCTTGGATTTTTAATGGGAAACCCCCCCCGGGTGACCGGGCAAAGCTCCATCATCCAAACAGGATACCTGAAGTAGGTCAATGCTCCGAGATACGGGTCGTACTTTAGTCACCTGAGTCACTTTGTTTATTTTCCGATTGGCCGACGACCAGGTGTGTATTAATAACTTCTAGCTGGGAGTTAATGAAAATGAGATCCATAAACAACAATGAGGAGCCTGTGAACGCGGAAGCGCTATGCAAATTCAGCGCTGTGGTTTGTTAATAACCCAGTTAATGGGTGATGGAAGGACTTGGTGAGGTGGTTGCTCTTGCGGCATGATATCCCGTAATTTCCTAATATACGTTTCCTGCTCCCGAGAATTTCTCACCAACGTTATTGGGGGCAGGGTATAAATACGACCTATAATAAGTCTACATAGGGATGTACAAAGGTTTCCCAAACATTTGTGTTTTTTGGGTTTAGATACATTGTACACCTTGCACACTCGGAGCAAGGTGCTTACCTCGGCTGACCAATCAGCAGCAGATGCCTCGGCATTTGGTCACGTGACCAGGAACGTCTAAATGCATGGCACACTGGGTACTGCCTGGAGCCCCAGGTGCATGGGAGGCCCAATGATCGGGGCCGGGACAAGGATGGGAGGGGTTGCCGCGTGCTGTGTTTTGGGGGGGGGGGGCACACTAGTGATTTGAATGCTTCTTCTGCTCCTCTTTGACAGGAGTAGCTGCAATGTCACTCCTGTCAGAAGGAGCAGCGGCTGGCTTCTGTTGGAGAAAGGATTCAGCTTTCCCCTCCCTCCTGCAGGGGGTGGAAGAGAGGTGTGACTGAGACTGAGAACCCACCTCAGTCTCAGCAGGGAGAGGAAGGAGGAGCTGCCTTCATTGCAGGTGGGAACAGCATTTGTGATCTGTGAGTACAAGGGGGAGGGGGGGGGCACAACTCTAATGTATGGGGCACTATGATGGGGACACCTAATGTAAGGGGGCACTCTGATGGAGATACCTGATGTATGGGGACACTGTGATGGGGAAAAATGATGTATGGGGGCACTGTGATGGGGAAAACTGATGTATGGGGGCACTGTGATGGAGAAAACTGATGTATGGGGGCACTGTGATGGGGACAAATGATGGATGGGGACACTGTGAAGGGGACACCTGATCTAAGGGGGCGATGTGATGGGGATACCTGACGGAAGGGGACACTGTGATGGGGACAAATGATGTAAGGGGACACTGTGATGGGGACACCTGATGGATGGGGACACTGTGATGGGGACACCTGATGGATGGGGACACTGTGAAGGGGACACCTGATCTAAGGGGGCGATGTGATGGGGATACCTGACGGAAGGGGACACTGTGATGGGGACACCTGATGGATGGGGACACTGTGATGGGGACACCTGATGTAAGGGGGCAATGTGATGGGGACACCTGATGGATGGGGACACTGTGAAGGGGACACCTGATGTACTGGGTCACTGTGATGGGGACACTGTGATGGGGCCACTTGATGTAAGGGGGGAATGTGATGGGAATATCTGATGGATGGGGACACTGTGAAAGGAACAGCTGATGGATGGGGACACTGTGATGGGGATACCTGATGGATGGGGACACTGTGATGGGGACACCTGATGGATGGGGACACTGTGATGGGGATACCCGATGGATGGGGACACTGTGATGGAGACACCTGATGTAAGAGGATACTGTGATGGGGACACCTGATGGATGGGGACACTGTGATGGGGACACCTGATGGATGGGGACACTGTGATGGGGATACCCGATGGATGGGGACACTGTGATGGGGATACCCGATGGATGGGGACACTGTGATGGAGACACCTGATGTAAGAGGATACTGTGATGGGGACACCTGATGGATGGGGATATCTGATCTAAGGAGACACCGCAATGGGGGAACCTGATGAATATGGGCACTGTGGTGGGGACACCTGATGTATTGGGGTGCTGTAATGGGGACACCTGATGTAAGAGGATACTGTGATGGGTACACCTGATGTATTGGGGTGCTGTAATGGGGACACCTGATGTAAGGGGACACTGTGATGGGGCCACCCGATGCAGGCTTGTAGGGGCCCCAGTGCATTACTTTGCCCAGGGGCCCATGATTCTATTAAGATAGCACTGCACGGGACCAGCCCTCACGGGATCTCAAAGCAGAGGTTTCCAAGTATTTCAGGAGTTCTGACTTCTTTTTTCAACAGAGGGATCATCTCTAAGTGCCTTGTGCCATTGCTGAGACCATGACTAATGTGCCATCCTCAAAGGCGTTATAGAGCTTAGCTATGTCCTGGCATCTTTCTTTGTTTTCATGCTTGATAGCAACAGGAGACGAAGTCATGCAAATCATTCTCTTTTGCCCCACCAGCCCGTTGCACATCCAGAACCGGTGGTGTATAACACAAATATAGCCTAATACTATAGAGCCATTTATTCCAAACTGCATACAGCTGTTTCAGGCTTTTTGGCCATCATCAGTGCAGCATATGGAAGCCAAGGCTTCTATAGAGTAGGATATGTGATGGAATGAGACATCTGAATTCCATCTGTTCTAAGAAGGCTTTACTGTCCTCTGCACTGATTCAGTTGGAGGGCTTTTTGACTCCTTTAGTCCATTCTCACCACAGCCTGTATGGTTATACTGTCCTCTAAAACAAGCCATCAATCCAAAACTGCAGTTTTTTTTTTCCCAACTCCCCCATGTCTTTTTCAACAGACGACAAGTGAACTGGCGGTGCCAGGGATCGGCGCACAACGTGAGGGCCATCCAAAGCATTCTGCAATAGCGGAGGTATTCAAGGCTTCCATAATTATGCTTACATCTGCTCAATCACCTAGCCTGAATAGGAATCCCGCCGCACCAAATCCCCCGCCTTTGTGCTGTGGCACGCAGGTTTGGGAGGATCACATGGTGACAAGGGGATCCTTTCAATTCCCACGGGACGAATTTCACTACCCTGGTGGCTTGGCCGCTGACCTTCATTCACCGCTCCCTCAGTCTCTGGGAGACAAAGGGCCAGCTATGAAGGAAGCATTGTCTTCGCTTCCCATTCCAAATCCTGCAGTAATCTGCAGCAACCTCACCGGGAGCAAAGAGGTTAAACTGCAAGCCAAAGTACAAAAAAAAAAAAAAAAGCATTCATTGCAAATACCAAAAACACCCAACAATCTGTTCATTTCTAGTGAAAAAAAGACTGATAAAAAAAGATTGATAGGACCAAACAGTGTTTTGTAGACTTATGGGCCGGAAATTCCGACCACAAAATCCGTCTGACGTTTTCCAACGGATTTTGTCCGACACTGGTGTTGCATACACACGGTCGGACAAAGTTGTCGGAAAATCCGATCATCCTGAACGTGGTGACGTTTGTTGCGTACGACGGAACTACGTAGAGGCTAGTAGCCAATAGCTTTGGTCTTGTAATGTGATCTGAGCATGCGTGGCACTTTGTCCGTCGGAAATCGCTACACACGATCGGAAAAAGTCCGATAGGACTTTGTTGTCGGAAAATTTTAGAGCAGGATCTCAAACTTTTTCTGTCGGAAATTCCGACGGAAAAAGTCCGATGGAGCCCACACATGGTCGGAATTTGCGACAACATGGTCCGATCTGACATTTTCCGTCGGAAAATCCAACCGTGTCTACGGGGCATTATGCCCCCGAAATTCCGACCACAAAATCCATCTGACTTTTTCCGACGGATTTTGTCCGACACTGGTGTTGCGTACACACGGTCGGACAAAGTTGTCGGAAAATTTGATCATTCTGAACGTGGTGACGTTTGTTGCCTACAACGGGACTACGTAGAGGCTAGTAGCCAATAGCTTTGGTCTTGTAATGTGATCTGAGCATGCGTGGCACTTTGTCCGTCGGAATTCGCTACACACGATCAGAAAAAGTCAGATCGGATTTTGTTGTCGGAAAATTTGAGAGCAGGATCTCAAATTTTTTCCGTCGGAAATTCCGACGGAAAAAGTCAGATGGAAACCCACCCATGGTCGGATTTTCCGACAACATGGTCCGATCGGACATTTTCCGTCGGAATTTCCGACCGTGTGTACGGGGCATAAGAAACATGGCATAAATCTACTGCATGTTGGTTTTCCACTCTTGGAAAAAATTTAAGAATTTAGAGAAGACAAAAGGGCCCAATATAGTGCAGTTTTACCTCTTGGAGGTAGTGAAAGTTAGGAATATGTTGGTGGAAGAAGCACAGATTATACCTTTCTGGGTAGGTTGCAGTAACCCTTGGTATGATCTGCACCCTTAAAGTGGTTGTATACCCTAAAAAGTAACTTGCACCTACAGGTAAGCCTAGATTAAGGCTTACCTTAACCTTAACAAGAAATATCTCCTAAACCTGCACGGTTTAGGAGATATTTGAAAAGAACGTTTTACAACATTGTCTACGGCGCATGCGCGCCGTAGACAACGGTGCATTTACAGGGTTAATCCCCATCTTCAACTGCAGCTCACCGCAGTTGAAGTGTCCCGCGCGCATGCACGGAGCGACGTCCCCGCCGCTCTGGCCAATCACAGCGCCGCAGCGGCGCTGTGATTGGCCGGAGCGGCGATACACGGAAGGGTATCTGTTTTGAGATGGATGCGGCCGGAGGGGGAGAAGAACACAGCGTCGGGGGCCCCGATCTAAGGTAAGTGATGCATAATGAGCTAGTATGCTAGTCATACTAGCTCATTATGACTTTGTCTTGCAGGTAGTTACCAAAAAAAAAAATGTTTAAGAGGGTATACAACCGCTTTAAGCTTGTGGAGAATATACAGTATCTATGTCCATGCAGATGTTTATTATTGATGACGGCCATATTCAAGAACTAAACCTTCGTCCTACTGGGTGGACCTTATATGGAATGGTTAATGAATATGTCAGCAGGTCTGCAACCTATTCTGAAGAATACTGTATCCCTGTCTTGATGGGGGTTGCACTCAATGCATTGAGAAAACCAAACCTTCATCCCTCTGGGAGGACCTTACATGATATGGTTGATGAAACTATCGTAAACCATAGGGTAGGGTCTGCTACCTAACCTAGAGAATATGTCTGTCTTGATGGTGGCCACACTTAATGCATTGGGAGAATCAAACCTACGTCCTTCTGGGTGGAACCTATATTTAAAGCAGAGGTTCACACAAAAATTGAACCTCCGCTTTTCGGAACCCCCCCCCCCCTCCGGTGTCACATTTGACACCTTTCAGGGGGGAGGGGGGTGCAGATACCTGTCTAAGACAGGTATTTGCACCCACTTCTGGGCATAGACTCCCACAGGAGTTTATGCCTCTTCCTGTCACGGTGCGATGTCTGCTGGGACACACGGGTCCCAGAGACAGCGTGGACGATTCTCATTGCGCTGGCGCAGTAGGGAACCGGGAAATGAAGCCGCAACGCTTCACTTCCTGATTCCCTCACCGAGAATGGCGCTGAGAGCCAAGCGATTGCTCGGCCTCGGCTGCCGACATCGCTGGACTCCAGGTAAGTGTCCATTTATTAAAAGACAGCAGCTGCAGTATTTGTAGCTGCTAGCTTTTAAAAAAAAAATTCAGGTGGACTCCCTCTTTAATGGTTCATGAAATTTTCAGTAAAGCATTGGTATTGTCTGCAACCTGCTCTGAAGAATACTGTATGTCTGATGGGGTTTGTTGTGGAAATTTTTATAAATGTATGTTGTCAGATGTCCCCCAGTGTCAGTTTTGCTGTAATATGCTCATGCGAGCGTATTCGCACATACAGACGTTGGTGGAAGGCCATTGCAGTCAATGCATTGGGAGAACCAAACCTTCGTCCCTCCCTGGGTATACCTTGTATGGGATGGTTGATGAAGCTGTCAGTAAACTATTGGTAAGGTCTGCATTTTATGCAACCTGACCTGAAAAATATCTGTCTTGAAAGAAGTGGCACTTATTGTATTCGGGGAATGAAATTTTAGTTTCGTTGGGTGCTCTCTATAACGGAGGGTTGAAGTATCTCAAAAATTCCAGCTGGCTTTGTGTTGCAGAGGCACTTGGCATTAACATATGGAAGAGATTAATCAAGAGATTTCACACCTTCACAAAAAATTCCTTTGTTATAATAAACCACCGTTACTCTCATCTGGATAGGTTTCCATAAACCATTGGCATGGTATGCAATCTGACCTGAAGAATATGTCTACTTGCACAAAGCAGCAGTTTCGTAGGTAAACTTGAACTTCTTCAGAAAAGGTGAATCAGAACACTTTTGTCAAGCCTGGAAAGCAAAGCCATCAGCAGTGAGGAGAGTACTGATGGCTCAGTCCTGATAGTTTAGCTTTCAGCCCCAACAAAAGTGCTCTGACACACTTTTTTTTAAAAGAGACATTTAACCTACAAAACACATTACATGGTGCTTTTTCTGATGTAAAATCTCCAGACTAATCTCTTTGATACATTAATGCCAGGCGCCTCTGCAACACAAAGCCAACTGGGATTTTTGAGATACTTTCCTGACAATCTCGTCAACCATCTCACATAAAGTTGATTGGGAAAAGAAGGTTTGGTTCTCCCAATGCATTGAATGTGACCACCATCAAGGGCAAAGGTCTTTGCGAAGACAGACATGTTCTCCAGGTCAGATTGCAGACCATACCAACCGTATACTGCAACCTACCTAGATGTGAGTATTAGTGTTTTAATAAAATAAATTAACTTTTTCTAAAGATGTAAAACTTCCAGAGTAATCTCTTAGACACATTAATGCCAACTGACTGCAACACAAAGCCGACTGAGATTTTTGAGATAATTTGATTCTGGTTTGATTCTCTCAATGTATTGAGTGTGTCCCCCACCAAAACAGACATTATTTCCAGGTTAGGTTGCAGACCATACTAATGATTTATTGACAATTTTACCAACCATTCCATATGAGGTTCCACCCAGAGGAACAAAGGTTTGGTTCTCCCAATACATTGAGTGTGACCACCATCAAGACAGACATATTCTCCAGGTTAGGCTGCAGACCCTACCTGTGGTTTACAACAGTTTCATCAAGCATCCCATACAAAGTTCTCCCAGAGGAATGAAGGTTTGGTTCTCCCGATGCATTGAGTGTGACCACCATCAAGACAGACATATTCTCCAGGTTAGGATGCAGACCCTACCTATGGTTTACAACAGTTTCATCAAGCATCCCATACAAAGTTATACCAGAGGGATGAAGGGTTGGTTCTCCCAATGCATTGAGTGTGACCACCATCAAGACAGACATATTCTCCAGGTTAGGTTGCAGACCCTACCTATGGTTTACAACAGTTTCATCAAGCATCCCATACAAAGTTATACCAGAGTTGCAGACCAGACATATTCTCCAGGTTAGGTTGCAGACCCTACCCTATGGTTTACAACAGTTTCATCAAGCATCCCATACAAAGTTATACCAGAGGGATGAAGGTTTGGTTCTCCCAATGCATTGAGTGTGACCACCATCAAGAGAGACATATTCTCCAGGTTAGGTTGCAGACCCTACCCTATGGTTTACAACAGTTTCATCAAGCAGCCCATGCATTGAGTGTGACCACCATCAAGACAGACATATTCTCCAGGTTAGGTTGCAGACCCTACCTATGGTTTACAACAGTTTCATCAAGCATCCCATACAAAGGTTTGGTTCTCCCAATGCATTGAGTGTGACCACCATCAAGAGAGACATATTCTCCAGGTCAGGTTGCAGACCCTACCCTATGGTTTACATCAGTTTCATCAAGCATCCCATACAAAGTTCTCCCAGAGGGATGAAGGTTTGGTTCTCCCAATGCATTGAGTGTGACCACCATCAAGACAGACATATTCTCCAGGTTAGATTGCAGACCCTACCCTATGGTTTACATCAGTTTCATCAAGCATCCCATACAAAGTTCTCCCAGAGGGGTGAAGGTTTGGTTCTCCCAATGCATTGAGTGTGACCACCATCAAGATAGACATATTCCCCAGTTCAGGTTACAGACCATATCAATGGTCTACTGCAACCTACCCAGATGTAAGTAATAGTGTTTTAATACAACAAAGAAACTTTTTCTGAAGATGTAAAGACTCAGGACTAATCTCTTCTACACATTAATGCCAGTAACACAAAGCCAAGTAGGATTTTTGAGGTATTTCCTGAACAATGTCATGCATCTACAGACATATAGCTTTCATGCCTATGGGTAAGAGTGTTTTTCTTTTAGAAGGAAGAAAGTTAAAAGGAAGCTTTGCCTTTCCTCTCTATTTCCCCTTTATGAGAAAGATTGCTAGCTCAGATGTCTTGTTATAGAGTTATACAGTATGTGATGCAAAATGGGATTTAGGGAAAAAAATCCTTCAACTCTAATGCCGCGTACACACGGTCGGAATTTCCGATGGAAACAGTCCGATGGGAGCTTTTCTATCGGATTTTCCGATCGTGTGTATGCAATTCCGACACGCAAAATTCCGACGCATGATCGGAAACAATTCGACGCATGCTCGGAAGCATTAAACTTCCCTTTTATATTGACCGTCAGAATTTGGTGTGATCGCGTGTAGGCAACACAGCTTGAGCGGAATTCCTTCGGAATTCCGTCAGAAAAACCGTCAGAGTTTTTTCGGACGAGAATTCCGATCGTGTGTACGCGGCATAAGTTGTGCAAATTTTAATAGCATGGCTGGCATATCAAGTGGCTCAAAGAGGCTGTAGGTGATCTGCAACACTGAGATACAATGATTGCTGAAGTTTAGGTGAAAACAAGTATTTTATTTTTTCAAAAAAGTAGTAGTCAACATCCAATCAAGCTCCAGGACAGTTTAAAAATAACGATCCAACAGACAATAGAGAGTCTATGCATACCGCCAGATTGTGTAGCCCCCAGACCCAAGCGTGCTCAGTATGCAAATCTCTACTTCAATAGCAGGGCAAAGTATGCCCCTCCCGCCTCCTTCAATGCCATGGCCATGCCTTTGCGTAGGTCTCTCCTTCAAAGCACATAAGGCACATTCAGTGATGTATTTTTTTCGCCTTATGAATAACCATGCACAGCAAACGCATGAGTCAAAGGGGCCCCTTCTGAAAAGCCCTAATTAAGCAGCCAGTTAAATCTTTGCTAACCAGGAGATGTGTTGGTTTTTAATAAGTTCACTGCACAACAAGACAAGTGCTCTTCAAATCTTCCAAGGAGGGAGCAGAATCCCACAGGAGCTCATCCTGAGGGAAGAGGTCTGCAATTATCAAAGAATGACTGGCTCAGGCAAGGGAGGGCGAGGACCACAATCAGACAGATCTCAGGATTTAATCAGCACAGTTAGAATCTGGTTGTGGCCAACTGTTTGTTGTCACTGTGTAATTACACAATTACAGGGCAACAGGTTGGAAGGATGCACAGTTGTAGCCACAGGCTCTTATTTTCTATTGTGTGCTGGAGGTCGGTGAGGAGGTACACTAAATCAGTGATGGTGGGAAAATTACACACACAGCCAACAAGTTTATGATGTGGATAACAACACCTCTAACCCCCAGATAGGGTCTACAGAGTGTAAGTAAACAAAGCGGATTTATGGGCATCTTATCCAAAGAGACCGGTGACATCACTGAGAATGCAGCCTATCCATTCACTAGAGACTGGTGACATCACTGAGAATGCAGCCTATCCATTCACTAGAGACCGGTGACATCACTGAGATTGCAGCCTATCCATTCACTAGAGACCGGTGACATCACTGAGAATGCAGCCTATCCATTCACTAGAGACCAGTGTCATCACTGAGAATGCAGCCTATCCATTCACTAGAGACCGGTGACATCACAGAGAATGCAACCTATCCATTCACTAGAGACCAGTGACATCACAGAGAATACAGCCTATTAATTTACTAGAGACCGGTGACATCACTGAGAACCCAGCCTATACATTCACTAGAGACCAGTGACATCACCGAGAATGCAGCCTATCCATTCACTAGAGACCAGTGACATCACAGAGAATACAGCCTAACCATTCACTAGAGACCGGTGACATCACAGAGAATGCAGCCTATCCATTCACTAGAGACCAGTGACATCACAGAGAATGCAGCCAATCCATTCATTAGAGACCAGTGACATCACTGAGAATGCAGCCTATCCATTCACTAGAGACCGGTGACATTACTGAGAATGCAGCCTATCCATTCACTAGAGACCGGTGACATCACCAAGAATGCAACCTATCCATTCACTAGAGACCGGTGACATCACAGAGAATACAGCCTACCATTCACTAGAGACCAGTGACATCACTGAGATTGCAGCCTATCCATTCACTAGAGACCGGTGACATCACAGAGAATGCAGCCTGTCCAATGACTAGAGAGCGGTGACATCACTGAGAATGTAGCCTATCCAGTAACAAAGGCTAGCAGCAGTCACGCTATATATAACTTATAAATGGCTTACAAGTGTGCTTTGCTCTACTTTCCATCCAGACAATCCCTTAATTTACAGACTGTAGAGTATTCTTGGTGATGTGTGAATACAGCCCACAATTTATAATGAGTTGTTTTCCTCTCCAAGTGAACCCTTTCCAGCCTCTTCATGTTTATCATCTCACCGTCTTTAGCCGGCACCAGCTAATCATTAAACGCCTGAGAGCTGCACGAGGTTTGGAACCGCTATCTGAGTGGAAAGCCGCAGCCACTGATAGCCCTGTGCTGACAGATTGCTCCTCCATTGTCCTCCGAGTAGATTCTGGTGAGAAAAATGCAGCAGTATAGACATAATATCACCAGAGATCACCATAGCCACAATATAGCGAAGGCCCGGAAGATGTTACCAAATGGAAAGTACACAGACCAAGAGATTAAACAGTAACTCCAGGCCAAAACTCAAATCAGAGCCGCTATTTCTATCAAGGAGACATTGACTCTCCCGTATGGTCAGAAAGGCCAATCAATCGATCTTTAATAATTTGATGCAGCCACATTTACCAGGCTTTGCCATGATGGCTAGTAAGAGAAAGGTAACACCCACATATGAGGCTGGCTATCCATGATTGAAGGAACTGAAACGCAAAGAATGGAAGGGGGAGGAAATAAATGGATCTGGTTTACTTGGCCTTGAAGGGCTTGTGGCTCTGGGCCTTCTTGGGCAACAGCATGGCCTGGATGTTGGGCAGGCTTCCTCCCTGGGAGATAGTGACACCGCTGAGCAGCTTGTTTAGCTTCTCATTGTTGCGGACATCCAGTTGGAGGTGTTGGGTGATGATGTGGGTCCCCTTGCCGGCATTGCTGGCCAGTTTGAAGATCTCATCTTTGAGATACTTGAAGACGGAGGGCAGATAGATGAGAGTCCCGGCACCGACCTACTCTCCATAGTTACCCTTCCTGAGCAGATGGTGACCATGACTGACTGGAAACTGCAGACCAGTCTGAGTCAATTGGGTCTTGGCCTTAGCTAGAGCTGTGCCTCCTTGTCTACCAGTTCCCAACATGATTTCCTTTAACTACTGTTCGCAAACGATCATAAAACAGAAAAGTGCTAGATGATGCTGGGTGCCCTCAGCCTAAAAAACAAATCTGACTTGCTTGCTTGCCCACAGTGTGCAGTTACATAGTACAGTAGGTGAGGTTGAAAAAAGATACAAGTCCATCAAGACCAACCTATGTGTGTGATTATATGTCAGTATAACATTGTATATCCCTGTATGTTGCGGTCGTTCGGGTGCTTATCTAATAGTTTCTTGAAACTATCAATGCTCCCCCGCTGAGACCACCGCCTGTGGAAGGGAATTCCACATCCTTGCCGCTCTTACAGTAAAGAACCCTTTACATAGTTTAAGGTTAAACCTCTTTTCATCTAATTTTAATGAGTGGCCACGAGTCTTGTTAAACAGTGAAAGCAGAGTTATGCCCCGTACACACGGTCGAAAATTCCGACCACAAAATCCGTCGGATTTTTTCCGACGGATTTTGTCCGACACTGGTGTTGCATACACACGGTCGGACAAAGTTGTCGGAAAATCCGATCATTCTGAACGTGGTGACGTTCGTTGCGTACGACGGAACTACGTAGAGGCTATTAGCCAATAGGTTTGGTCTCCTAATTTGATCTGAGCATGCGTGGCACTTTGTCCATGTCGGAATTCTCTACACACGATCGGAAAAAGTCCAATCGGATTTTGTTGTCGGAAAATTTGAGAGCAGGAGCTCAAATTTTTTCCGTCGGAAATTCCGACGGAAAAAGTCTGATGGAGCCCACACACGGTCGGATTTTCCGACAACATGGTCCGATCGGACATTTTCCATCGGAATTTCCGACCGTGTGTACGGGGCATAAGCCATTTCAATACAAGAAAGGAGCCTGTACTACTGTGCAAGACTGAAAGGAAGGCTGGAGTTCAACCTTAATCATTTCCTACACTATCCAAAACTAAACCAAACAAAAATTGGATTTAGATGGATTTTATATTGCCAAACTGCTTTTATAGCCTTTGTATATGTTATATCATTAACACATTAGGATTATTCTTATAGAATAGTACCAAAAATACAGCAGAGGTCTGGAAGTCCCAAAGGAAAAAATAACCACGCAAAGCAGTTAAAACTGTTGGGAAAATCTTTGTTCATTGCTATGTATTTAATATAGGTTGTATTATACCCTGCCCCCGCCAATGCCCGGGAGCCAGAATCATATATTTAAAAAAAAAAAACGTGAGTTCATGCTGCAAGAGCAACCACTTCCATCACTCATTAACTGGATTATTAACAAGCTGGAACGCTGTATTTACATAGTATTTCCACGTTCACAGGTTCCTCATTGTTATGTATGGATCTAATTTTCATTAACTTCCAGCTAGAATTTATTAATTTGAGGACACACCTGGTTCTCAGCGAATGGGAAATGAAACAAGGTGACTCAGGTGACTAAAGTACGACCATTATCTCAGAGAACCTATCTATATGCCTAGATATCCTGCTTAGAAAATCAATTACGGGGCTTTGCCTTATCCTCTGGGTTTCCCAACTGTTGGCAAAACTCCAGAGTGCATCCTAAATTGAAGTGTATCTAAATCCAAAAACAACAGCGTGATACATTGCAACTGCCTATAGATGTGTTCTTGGCCAATTGGAAATTAAATAAGGTGGCCCAGGTGACTCAACTACGACCAGTATCTCTGAGCATTTACCTACTTGCTGTACATATCCTCTTTAAATTTGGGGGTGTCACCAGCTCTCCAGGTTTTCCCAACTGTTGGCAAAACTCCAGACTGCACCCTGAATTGAAGTGTATCTAAACCCAAGAACAACAATGTAATGCCCCGTACACACGAGCGTAAATTCCACCAGCAAAAGTCCGATGAGAGCTTTTGGTCTGAAAATGCGACCGTGTGTATGCTCCATCGGACTTTTGCTGGCGGAATTCCCACCAGCAAAAGATTGAGAGCAGCTTCTCAATTTTTCAGTTGGAAAAAGTTCAGATCGGAAATTCCGATCGTCTGTACCAATTCCGACGCGCAAAATTCCTACGCGTGCTCGGAAACAATTCGACGCATGCTCGGAAGCATTGATCTTCATTTTCTCGCCTCGTCGTAGTTCGCTGAACTTTCGGTCAAGAACGCGATGACGTACAACGTCATCGCGTTCTTGACCGAAAGTTCAGCGAACTTTTGTGTGACCGTGTGTATGCAAGCCAAGCTTGAGCGGAATTCCGTCGGAAAAACCATCTAAGATTTTGAATTCCGCTCGTGTGTACGCGGCATAATACATTGAAAAAGTCTAGAGATGTGTTTTTGGCCAATTGGAAATAGGTGACTTACATTATGACCATTATTTCGGAGAACTTTTCTATATGCTTAGATATCCTGTTTAGCAAATCAATTATGGGGCTTTGCCATGTCACCGGGGGTTTTCAAACTGTTGGCAAAACTTTAGGCTGCTTTCTAAATTGAAGTGTATCCAAACCCAAGAACAACAATGTAATACATTGAAACAGTCTAGAGATGTGTTCTTGCCCAATGGGAGATTAAACAAGGTGGCTCAGGTGGGCTCAGGTATGACCATTATCTCTGGGAATTAACCTACTTGCTTTAGATATCCTGTTGGCAGGGTTTCCTGTTGGCAAAATTCCGAATTGCATCTTAAATTGAAGCGTATCTAAACCCAAGAACAACAATGAACTTTGAATAGGCTCAACATAAGGCTTTCCTGTGTGAATCTGTGCAGGGAAGCTAATTGCTGGATTAGAAGAATTACTTGCCATCATCTGCATGAGCATTTAAGATAAGAAACTTTTTTTTCCCATTTTTTTATTGTATTTGCATGTAGACCACCTTAGGTAATTAGGCCCACATGTGAAGCATATCCACTATAAATGAAAGAACTGAAATCCAATGAATGAATGGGGTGGACCAGGAACAGTACAGCTGGTGAGGAAGATGATGATGGACGTCTTCTAGCCAGGAAGTGAGTTTGTCTCCAAATCTACACTGTGACTTAAGGTAAGTCTGGAGTTCAGCTTGAAACAGAAGTTTTGGCTGAAAAATGCTAAGCACCCGTACACACGGTCGGAAATTCCGACCACAAAATCCGTCAGATTTTTTCAGACGGATTTTGTCCGACACTGGTGTTGCATACACACGGTCGGACAAAGTTGTCGGAAAATCCGATCATTCTGAACGTGGTGACGTTCGTTGCGTACGACGGAACTATGTAGAGGCTAGTAGCCAATAGCTTTGGTCTCATAATTTGATCTGAGCATGCGTGGCACTTTGTCCGTAGGAATTCTCTACACACGATCGGAAAAAGTCTGATCGGACTTTGTTGTCGAAAAATTTGAGAGCAGGAACATTTTTAAGTCTGATCGGATTTTGTTGTGGGAAAATTTGAGAGCAGAGCAGAAAAAGTCAGATGGAGCCCACACACAGGCAGATTTTCCGACAACATGGGCCGATCGGACATTTTCCATCGGAATTTGTACGGGTGTACGGGGCATTAGAAACTGCAATAAAATATTGAGTAAAAAAAAAAAAAAAAAAATTTCTGCTCATATTTTGCAGAGAACTCATGTTTTCACCATATATAAGTGGATGTTAATGATCTGTACACAAGCCCTGTAGTAGTACTTTATGATCAATTTAGAAAAAAAATTTGGCAGCCTTCTAAACCCAAGCCCAACTATTTAAACCCCCAAAAAAAACACAAAGAAACGTTTGAAGATTTTCCACCGAAAGAAAGTCAAACCAAAGACACACTCGAGATCCCAATTTTTGTCTCTGCATGAAGAAACTGTACACTGCACCTTCTGAGGATACTCCTCTAAGAAATCACTTTGACTTCCAGCCAAGCTCCCTGCTCCCGTCCTCCTGAAAAGCCTCATTGTTTGTGCCCTGAGGGCTTTCAACTCTCCGTATCCTGAACTTGAACCCCCAAAGTTTTCTGCTGGTGAAAAGTTTGAACTGCTCTGGGCTGTGCCAGCAGTTTTTGCGGTTCATAATGGGCTTCGAAATCTTGGAAGTTGGAGCGTTTCAAGGCACCCGTTCCATTGGAAGGAAATAAAAGAGAAAAAAAAAAAGAAAAAACTTTCAAGATAAACAAAGAAGGATTAACAACCCACGGCAGGTTCAAAGAAAGTTCTCCAACTGCTTTGGAGGATAAAGTCACTTCTTGCACTTTCAAATGGTTGTTTGGTTTAGAGTTCAAACTGAAGATTAATCTAGTCACTGAAAAAAAAATAAAAAGATTTTGCTTTGGCTTCAAATCAGAAACAGTACTGGAGTTATAACATATTAAACTTTGAAGAACACCTGAAATGGACAGATTGTAGACCAAGTAGTTGCCTTCAACAAGGACATAATAAACAATGTCCAAAGAAGGAGGACTCTACAGCTCCAAAATGGCCAACCACTGAACATTGACCATAGTACAGTCTTACTACACTAAATATATAGAAAAAAACACCTTCAACATGTCCGACCACTGGACATGACCATAGTACAGTCTTACTACACCAAATATAGAGAAAAAAACACCTTCAACATGACCGACCACTGGACATTGACCATAGTATAGTCTTATTACACTTGATATATAGAACACTACACCTCCAACATGTCCAACCACTGGACATGACCATAATACAATTCTATTACATAGAACAATACACCCTCAACATGACCAACCACTGGACATGATCATCATACAATTTTATTATACTCTATACATAGAACACTACACCTCCAACATGTCCGACCACTGGACATGACCATAATACAATTCTATTACATAGAACAATACTCCCCTCAACATGACCAACCACTGGACATGATCATCATACAATTATATTATACTCTATACATAGAACACTACACCTCCAACATGTCCAACCACTGGAAATTATCATAATAAAATTCTATTACACTCTATTACATGGAACGCTACACCTCCAATACGACCTTCAACATGACCATGGGCGTCCGCAGCAATTGCCCCCCCCCCCCCCGGAATCGTAAGAAGGTGTTGAAGAGTAAAGACAGTTGCCCTGTGTAACGCAACGGCCGCCTCTGCTGTAGCCTTCTTTTAACCCCCGCTAGCGGTCGAAGAAAGGGTTAAATGCAACTGTGTATCGCCGCTGCCGAAGCGCCCCACCCTGAAAAAAGTTCTGCGGACGCCCATGAACATGACCATGGGATATGATCCTAATACAACCCTATTACACTCTATACAGATACTACACCCAATCAACAGCAGTAGTTTCTTTCAACAAGGACATAACAAACAACATCCAAAGAAGGAGGACTCTACAGCTTCAAGATGGCCAACCACTGGACATGATCATAAAACAATTCTATTACACTCTATACATAGAACACTACATCCACAACATGACCTAATACTGGACATGATCATAATACAATTCTATGGCACTCTATACATAGAACACTACACCCCCCAACATGGCCGACCACTGGACATGATCAGAATACAATTCTATTACACTCTATACATAGAACACTACATCCACAACATGACCCACCACTGGACATGATCATAATACAATTCTATGGCACTCTATACATAGAACACTACACACCCCAACATGACCCTATACTGGACACGATCATAATTCAATTAGTTTACAATCTAAACATAGAAAACTATACCTCATGACATGACCCAACATGACTCACCACGGACACAATCGTAATATTATTGTATTTCACTCTATACATGGAACACTACATTTCCAACAAGACCGACCACTGGACATGATCATCATACAAAACACTACACCCCCCAACATGACCATAAACTGAACATTGACCATAAAACAGTCCTATTACATTAAATATATAGAGCACTACACCCCCACCATGACCCACCACTGGACACCACCATAATACAATTCATTTACATTCTATACATCGAATACTACACCTCTAATGCCCCGTACACACGGTCGGAAATTCCAACGGAAAATGTCCGATCGGACCATGTTGTCGGAAAATCCGACCGTGTGTAGGCTCCATCGGACTTTTTCCGTCGGAATTTCCGACGGAAAAAAATTTGAGATCCTGCTCTCAATTTTTCCGACAACAAAATCCGATCTGACTTTTTCCGATCGTGTGTAGCGAATTCCGACGGACAAAGTGCCACGCATGCTCAGATCAAATTACGAGACCAAAGCTATTGGCTACTAGCCTCTATGTAGTTACGTCGTACGCAACAAACGTCACCACGTTCAGAATGATCGGATTTTCCAACAACTTTGTCCGACCGTGTGTATGCAACACCAGTGTCGGACAAAATCTGTCGGAAAAAATTTGACGGATTTTGTGGTCGGAATTTCCGACCGTGTGTACGGGGCATAACCTGACCGACCCCTGGACATGATCATAATACATGGCCCACCACTGTTGGTTTTACTTTTGAAAAACTTTTGATACAACTGGACAAGTTTGATACAACTGGAAAGGAACATAACAAAACCACACAAGAGCATAGCAGACAATGTAATTCCAGGATAGCTATGTTATCCCCTTTTAACAGCACTTGAGCTGGACTGCTCTGTTGAGCCACATTGCAGGTCTTTATAAATATCTTCAGCGTTCCACTTCTTGTCTACCCTTGGCAGTGGAGAACAATACAGGACAGATTTTTTTTTCTTTCTGTCGTAGAGGAGTTTCATGAACACAGCCTCCCCACATACTGTCTCCCATGCTAATCACAGCCCCATTCAACGCTGCCTCCGACTGAATAGAGAGCTTTGACAATGGGCCAGGGGCATACTGAGCCTGCCCCACAATGCACTTGTTCTTTCACTTGCAAAGTGCCTTTTCCACGCTCCCATTAGCGAGAGCTCATAAAACGATGCTCTGGAAATTTTTGGGGACAAAACAAGTCTCGTTTTCTGCTTCGCTCTCTACAAGGAGGAACGCTAAGCTACTAACTCACTAAAAAAAGGGTAACGTCCTATAGGCCAAGAAACGTGCAACTTAATTTGCAAAAAAGTTAACTTTTAGTGATCAACTTTTTTACTTTTTCTTTGAGTTTATTCAAAATACTCAAGATTTCTGTAGTTCCAAAAAGTTCAACGTTTTTGAGCTTTTTTTTTTTTTTTTTTGGAATTACTTAACTCCTGCAAATGAAGATGTTGCTTGTTTTTGCGAGCTGGATTATGACATAAACACGTGGATTATGCTCCGAGATTTACGAAACGACTTGCGGTTGCCAAGGAGACGTCCTTTTCAACAATGTCCATTGTGGGGGCTTTTCATGAGTATTGGTGGGAAAAAAGCGACTGGCATTCGGCTTCTGGCGGAGTGATGTGCGGGATGAATTGGCACTGACGGGGACTTTTCAATGGCCATAGCATAATATGGCATTGCCTTTTCAGAGATACTAAATTAGATCAGACAGCTAAAAGGAGCATTGTTCTGATTTTTTTTTTTTTTTTTTTTAAATAGCTCCTTCTGTGGCTGTTGATTGGCCAATCAAAGGGTCTGACGACGGATGGAACGTTGGAAAGGCTGCACTTCCCTAGAGCTGGGTATTTATAGGCAAAGCTGTCATCGGCGATGAGGACACATGACATGACTGCCCCAATTTATTGCCGATTACTGATTGAGCGATTTCCAGTATGGAAGACCAAAAATGTTTATTGTCAGCCGTGAATGGCACGACCATCGCCATATAATGTTCCTGATGAATGGCCGCCAGGAAACATTGTATGGTGTGGTCTCACAGTGACTCCTTCAAACCTCTTACAGCGCCCGTTCTAAGTGTCTAAGTTACCGGTTCAGTGATCCATCGTATAAGAAGGGCATCCAAAATGCTTCATCCAGAGAGCAGTGTAAGCATGCCGTATAGGAACGCCAAACACAACGCCAGCTCAGGGTTTAGTGGTGCAGCGAAATGGCCTCAGCCTAGGCAACTCCTTGGCAACGCCCGACGTGTTTCGCCCCCTGTGGGGCTTAATCGTAAAGGGTCTCTATGATTAAGCCCCTGGGGTGGGGCTAAACATGTTACCGGTTTGGTGATCCATCGTATAAGAAGGGTCCAGGCATCCAAAATGCTTCATCCAGAGAGCAGTGTTAGCATGCCGTATAGGAACGCCAAACATAACGCCAGCTCAGGGTTTAGTGGTGCATTGAAATGGCCTTAGCCTAGGTACCTCCTTGGCAACGCCCAACGTGTTTCGCCCCCTGTGGGGCTTAATCGTAAAGGGTCTCTATGATTAAGCCCCTGGGGTGGGGCTAAACATGTCAGGGGCCTTGGCCAAGGAAGAGCTGAGGCTTAGGTTGTTTCCACACACCAGTACACCCTGAGCTGGCAGTGTGCAGAGTCCCTATACTGCATGATTGTATGGTATGGTGTTGGCTTTGCATCACACTTCGAGCATTAGGCCTTGATTGCTTGTGCAACTTTTTATTACAGTTATTATCATACTTTGACCTCTTAACATTGACTCCTGCCAATCCCTTTAAGGGGTTATTTATGCCAGAGGCTAGTAGGAAGGCTCCTGATCATGTGATCACTGTGATTGGCTGTTAAAGTGGTCATATGATTATTGAAAAGTGACCAGAAACTGCCACCAGTGGCTCATTCACTGTGCTGGGGGTTCTCACTGGGATGGGATCTCTGCAGTCACCTCCTACATAGGTAAACCTCTTCCAGGATCCTCCAGGGGGATAGCCTCACTCAGGGAACTCTTGGCCAAGCCTGATAGGCCTTTTTCGCAACCCGTCCTAGTCCCCACCTCCATAAGGCTCAGAAAGTCCACAGTAAGTTCTAACCGGCCTCCAGCCCTGTCCGGGGCCTACAATTGCTGGCTACATCTGCTTAGCTGTGGGGTATTTAGCTCCCATGCCCCAACTGATCTAGGGCTCCTCCCTGGCTTATAACTGGGCCCTGACTCATCCATGACATCACTACAGGAGGGCTTTGACAAAAAGGGGCCTAGCACCTGATGACACTATCTTCTGTAACCAGACACTATTCTGGAACAGAACCACCTACTGGCAGACTAGATAACTGCAGCTTACTATGTAAAAAAAATAAAAAAGTGTTCCTTTAAGTGTATCCAGTCTCAATCACTTAAAGTTATTTCAAAAGTTAATTAGCAGTTTTCATTAAAATAATCCCTGGAGATCCTGCCTTGAAGGTCTTTGTCCAGGCGCTTCCTGTTAGAGGTTCCTTGCCTCCCAGTTGTGGTCCTGCATTGTCACTTGGTGACATGGTCTTCCTGTAGAGATTACACACATTTCGCAGGCATGGTTGTCACCATAAAGAAACCCAACCTGAGAAATACCATGCAGCCAATAGTGGAGTGCATGTAGGCAGGAAGTGGCTGTAAAGAGGCCGCAGGAGATCAGCAGCACTAAAAAATGTAATGAAAAACTTTTTTACTGTATGGCATGACCATTGTTTATGATACACAGAGCTTTAGCAAGCCTAATGTCCATCAGTTAGGGTTTACATCTACTTTTAAGTGTTTCAAAATGTAAAGCAACGGAGTGGACAAGCTGCATTTTTCAATGAAGATCAGAATTTAAAGTGGGAAATGAGAAAATGGCTTTAGCCGCAGTCCTCCTGTGACTTCCTGTCAGCTGTTACAACAAAACCTGCAGCATCCTCGCCGCTCCTGGACCAGAGCCAGCAAAGCTATTGAATAAAGAGCAAAAACAGCTCCAGTCCTGTACAATACAAAGAGGACAGGAAGCCAATACTCCACTCAATAATAAAAAAAGAGAAAGAAAAAAAAAAAGCTAAATGTCAAGCTGTATTCAAAGAGCCCAGGAGACAATTTCTTTAAAGCTGAACGAAAACCTTCAGTTCAATAAATTCCTCAATAGCCAAAAAGGAAATTCCCTTTGTGTGCGCAAAATACCTTTGCAAACCCAGATATGCCAAATAAAAACGACATCATCGCTGTGGGAGGGGCCCCAGAAGCACCACCCACTACAGGCTGCCTGCCTAAAACTACAAGAGGGGGGCGGAGACAAGACCAGTCACCCTCACAAGGAGAGAGAGCAGAGCTGTGGGAGGGGCCCCAGCAGGCACCACCCACTACAGGCCGCCTGCAAAAAACGACAGGAGGGGGGCGGAGACAAGACCAGTCACCCTGCACAAGGGGAGAGAGAGAAGAGCTGTGGGAGGGGCCCCAGAAGCACCACCCACTACAGGCTACCTGCAGAAAACTACAGGAGGGGGCGGAGACAAGACCAGTCACCCTGCACAAGGAGAGAGAGAGCAGAGCTGTGGGAGGGGCCTCAGCAGGCACCACCCACTACAGGCTGCCTGCAAAAAACTACAGGAGGGGGGCGGAGACAAGACCAGTCCTCCTGCACAAGGAGAGAGAGCAGCAGTGAGCGGTCTTTATTACAGGAAGTCTCACACTGGATTACTGCACAGATCTGGAAGAAATACACAAAGATCACCGAGATTTAAGAAGAATCCACATGATGAATGGATTTAGACAATATTTGCTTATTTTACGGAAGCTCTCATTTGTATAATTTGTATACGAAATAGCAGCATCACATAATATAAATATAAATATATATATATATAAAATAGTTACATTTATAGACTGTATAGTGTCTATTAATCTGCATATACTGTATATATATATATATATATATATATATGTATATATATATATATATATATATATATATATACACACAGTGGAACCTTGGATTACAAGCATAATCCGTTCCAGGAGAATGCTTGTAATCCAAAGCATTTGCATATCAAAGCGAGTTTCCCCCATAGAAGTCAATGGAAATGAAGATACTTTATTCGGCATTGACTTCTATTACATGCAATACCGCATGTGGCCAGATGTGGGGGGGGGGTGCGCCGGAGAGCCTCGGAAATACTCGGGGACAGCTCGGTGGAACTTGGAAAGCCTCGGAATGGCTCGGAAACACTCGGGAACGGAGTATTTCCGAGTGTATTTCCGAGTGGTTCCGAGCATTTCCGAGTGGTTCCGTGTACTTTTGAATGGCTCCCAACCGTTTGAGTGTCCCGGCACCCCCCCCCCCCCCCCGCACCTCTGGCCAAATGTGGTACTGCACACCCCATTGGCTTGAATTCTGCTCGTTTTGCGAACCGAGTCAGAATTAAAAAAAATATATCAAAACGCTTGTTAACCAGGTTACTCGTAAACTAAGGCCGGCCATACACGGTTCGAATTTCGAAAGAATTTTCTTTCAAAAATCGTATCTAAGAATTTTCGTATGAATTTCTCACCATTAGTGGGCTGCAGTAACAGCCGATTTTCGTTCGGAAATCAAATTTGAGGAATCGGACATGTTGGAAATTTTTTGAAAAACGACCGATTTTCTAATCAATGATGGGAGAATCGTGCGAGAAATGTAATAAGAAACGAAAATTTACGGAGAGAAAAGAAGATTCCCAGAAAAGAAAATTCTTTTCTGTAGCAACATGAGGTGAAATTGAAGGCTTGGTCGGCCGAATTTCGAAAATCAATGGTGGCACAATCGGATCACAAAAAAAACGAACTTTCTGATTTTGGAAAGAAAATTCGTTCAAAATTCGACCATGTATGGCCTGCATAAGGCTCCACTGTATATATATATATGTATCTAATAAAGTACTGACTTTAGATACATTTTACCTGCACCATAATTCTGTTTATTTAACTGGTTAAAGCTCATGAAAGAAAATATCTGATGATAGATCCACTTGAATTGATTGATGTGCTGGAGGCACATTTTGCTCTGAGAAAAGTGTCACTTATAACAATGTTACATTATTAGGATGTGAGAGATACTGATCCCTCCGGTATTAAACTAATAAGATGTCTAAGATTTATTTTAAATGCAGCTTTCAAAGGCCAATAAGCATAGGAAGAAATATTTCATATTATCTAATTACTAAATGGGTTCAATGCAACTTTGCATTACAGGAAATCTTCAGCACTTAGCAAAATATAGAGTAAAAAAAAAAAATAATAATAATAAAAAAAAGTATACAGCATATATATATATATATATATATATATATATATATATATATATATATATATATATATATATATTATATATATATATATATATATATATATATACACACACACACACACATGTGAGTGTATATATATATATATATATATATATATATATTTTTTTTTTTATGTATTCTGCTTATTAAAGTAGAGCTCCACCCAAAAGGGGAAGCTCAGCTTGTCTGATATGTAGATCAGGGGGCCAGACGCATGGATAGGGGAGGCGCCTCCCGTGCGCCCTCTATGGACGGGCCGCCACTGAGTTTTGCCCCTGAAACGTGTTGGCTGTTTTGCAAAACATTAAAGCAGTTTTGGTCTCCTTTAATAAATTCGGTACGCCTCTGAGCAATAAAAACCCTCCCCACATCATCCTAAGTTAGCTTTAGATAAGCTAAAATAAAAAAAAGTGTACATTGTACAAACTGTGTAATTACATAGTTAGGTTGAAAAAAGACACAAGTCCACCCTGTTCAACCATAAAAAAAAAATAAAAAATATCAAAAAAATAAAAAATATCAAAAAATAAAAAAGATCAAAAAATAAAAAATATCAAAAAAAGTGAAATAAAAAATATCAAAAAAATATCAAAAAAAATAAAAAAAAATATCAAAAAAGTGAAATAAAAAATATCAAAAAAAGAAATGAAATAAAAAATATAATTAATATAAATATATAAATTAGAATATATTTTACATATGCCACACCCAGAAGGTAGTTTTAAGAAATATGCACAAAATAAAAAGCTTTCGCTTGGGCCGAGTACAGAGTGTCGTGTTTCGCCGTTCACATCAAAGCTGCGCAGTCAGCCGAACGCCCTTCGTTCACTTTTTTTTTTTTTTTAATACACATTTATATATTTTTTCCAGGGAATCAAGTGACAGAGTTCTGGAAAAATGGAAACCCCACCCCCCCCCCCTCCTCTATATATCACACTACCGTCAGTTTCCAGACCATGTCAAGCGTGTCTGCGCAGTGGCCGTAACCCCCCCTCCCCTCCGCAGACCAGCGGGAGGATCCGATTCCCCCCCCCCCCCCCAGAAAGAAGAAGTAATTAAGAGCCAAAAATAAATAAAAAATGAAGGAAAGAAGGGCTGAATTTCTCTTCGATGTCTGACCACAAGAAAAGCTCGGCATATTAGGCTCATTAGGCTCCTGTAATGGCCCCCCGTCTGCCTTTTTTTTTTTTTTGGTCTGGTCTCGGCTTATAGATTGACTCTGGTTTATTGTGTTTACAGATGGTGAGTGCCCAGATGGCCACAGCGAGGTGCACGACATCTGAGCCCTGATTGGATGACATTTCGTTCACTAAAGCTCTGTGTATCGTAAAATAATGGCTATTTTTTTTTCACTTTTTTTTTTTTATCCTTTTTTGTTGCTAATCTCCTCCAGTCTATTTCAGCAACTCCTTGTCTGTATGTAACCTTCTAGATTGTAAGCTCTGACGAGCAGGGCCTGCTCCTCCCTCCTGTATTGATTTGTATTGTAACTGTACTGTCTGCCCTCATGTTGTAAAGTGCTGTGCAAACTGTTGGTGCTATATAAAATCCTGTATAATAATAATAATAATAATAATAATCACTTCACCAGCTGCTCATCACTTTCAGATGATCTGAGCCAAGCGGCACCATCCACTGGGTGCCGCTGTGGCCGCTGTGGCCGATGTGGCCGTGTGTGTCTGGTGTTGGCAAGGTAGCCCATCCGCGCTCCTAATAACAAGATTATAACCCACTGCAGCGCACACACTGAAGACGTCACTACTTTGTAAAATCTTTATTTAACCAGAAGCAGCAAATAGCATGCCCCTGTCTCGTTACTGGCCCTCGGTGACGCGTTTCACCGCAAGGATCTGTACTGGGGATCTTCAGACTACGGCCCTCCAGCTGTTGCTGAACTACACGTCCCATGAGGCATTGTAAAACTCTGACATTCACAGACATGACTAGGCATGATGGGAATTGTAGTTCCTGAACAACTAGTTTGAAGACCCCCCTGATGCGTACAATGGAGCCCATCAGGGTGAAACGCGTCGTTCCTAGATGCAGACATGCTGCCAGGGCTGTTAGAAATCATGGGGCCCACGTACAGCCTCTCTAGCCCCGCCCCCCTGAGGTGCAGCGGAACAGCTCCACTAGCTTTATCCGCCTAAGCCCCGCAAATGAAAAGAAAAGTCCCTCCTCTGCTTCCACCAGCGCTGGCGCAAGGATTTTTGACTCCCTAGGCGAAACCTCATTTTGGCTCCACCCCTGACTCCACCCCATTTGCCCATGTGACAGAAGGCGCCGCTATACAGGAAGTATCGGCTCTGCTTCCTCTAGCGCTGACTCCGGTGCTGCGCTGCACCTCTCATTACACTAACGGTCGGACTGAGTTAGTTACATACTGCAGCCTACTGAGCATGCAGACATGGAGGGAAACCAGCAGCCGGGCACCCCTAGGCAGCAGTGCGCCCTAGGCGGCTGCCTAGTTTGCCTAGCGGTAGCGCCGGCACCTGGCTCCCACCTCATGGCCCCCCCTGTTGACAAGATGGGGCCCATGGAAATGTAATTTAAGTCTTGATTTGCAAGTAGGACCGGGGGTGTGGTCTAGCAAATACTTTCATTCTTTTAGGCAGAAATTAACAATAAAGCTACCCCGTAGCTACCCTGTTTAGCAGATGAGGCCTGGGCCCAGTACAACAGGACCAGTTGTACTGCTTTATCAGCGGCCCTGTATGCTGCCTGCTCGTGGTTGAATAAAGCTTGGCCTGGTAATGAAGGGGGGTAAATCTTCCGGAGCTGAAGTGGTTAAAAAGCAACTTTTACTTAGTAAATATAAAGTTATCATTTTTTGTTTTTTTTTTCACTTGAAGTTCTACTTTCCAAAATGTTGGCTCCTCCCGGCCCCGCAAAGGATTAAGCACTTACTGCCCTACATTGCTAGGCTAAAATTCTTCCAGATGGTCCTCAAACCTCTTCCACGGCACTAAGACAGGAAAAGAGAAACATTTCTGTCAATATTATTAACTGGGTGGGTGAAATTAGTTCAGTCTGCCGCTCCGCATTGGTGAAATGCCTGGGATTTTCCGACCAACTCCAATTTCGTGATACCATCTAAGAAAATGTTTAGCTGGAAAATGTCATTTCTGAAAGTCCTCTAATCATGGCTGCGTACACAGCGCGTGATGGCTCACAAGTGTTTGCACCTGTCAATCTTTCACCGCCTCAACTAAAGTCCTGTCCCTACACACAGAGCTGAGCAAATGGGGGTCCTGGGGGGGGGGGGGGGTGGGGGGTGCCAGAGTCCATTATATCCACCTCTCGTTGGCTGTGCATAGCTGTACCAGGCTGCGTAACCTCAAGCTCACCCCATACTGACCAAGAATGCTTCAGATGCATTTCGAAAAGCAATTTCAGCATATTTTCCAGGGTGGTCAATGAGAATGTTAAGTGGTTTTATGCATTAATTTAAAAATATTTTTTTGTTTTTTTTATAATTTTTTTTGATTTTTTTTCTATTTTTTATGAATTATATAAGATTTTGTTATACATTTTTAATGAAGCAATATATGAAAATATGATGCAGTTTTTATGTGGGTAGCATCTTCAGAGCTAGGCTCCTTTTCACATGTTATCTCTGTCTCCTTACTACCTGTTGTTTACAGTGCTCAGTAGCTAAAGCTGAAATTTGCACACCCAAGATCCTCATCCAAGGACTCAGCGAGAGATACAAAGCCTGAAAGAGAGGTACTTCTGGTGTGATTTCTCTTAAAGCTCAACCCCGGGAAATTCGAAATGTATCTCTGGCATGTGGTGCTGCGCCTACAATGCAAGGGTTAATTGCTCATTTAGTTCTAGGAGACTTGTTAAAGGGAGGTACTTCTGGTGCGAGTTCGCTTAAAGCGCAACCCCAGGAAATGTGTAACTGTGCTCAGTAGCTAAAGCTGAAATTTGCACATCCAAGATCCTCATCCAAGGACTCAGCGAGAGACACAAAGCCTGAAAGAGAGGTACTTCTGGTGTGATTTCTCTTAAAGCTCAACCCCGGGAAATTCGAAATGTATCTCTTGCATGTGGTGCTGCGCCTACAATGCAAGGGTTAATTGCTCATTTAGTTCTAGGAGACTTGTTAAATAAATCATACTTTCCATTTTATCCTCTGTCTTCTTACTAACTGTTGTCTACAGTGCTCAGTAGCTAAAGCTGAGATTTTCACACACAAGAGCCTAATCAGAGGATTCAGTGAAGGACATTGTGCCTGAATGCAAGTTACTTCTGGTGTGAGTTCTCTTAAAGCTCAACCCCAGGAAATGTGTAACTGTGCTCTGTAGCTAAAGCCAAAATTTGCACACCCAAGATCCTCATCCAAAGACTCAGCGAGAGACACTAAGCCTGAAAGGGAGGTACTTCTGGTGTGAGTTCTCTTAAAGCTCAACCACCGGGAAATTTGAAATGTATCCCTTGCACGTGGTGCTGCGCCTACAATGCAAGGGTTAATTGCTCATTTAGTTCTAGGAGACTTGTTAAATAAATCATACTTTCCATTTTATCCTCTGTCTTCTTACTAACTGTTGTCTACAGTGCTCTGTAGCTAAAGCTGAAATTTGCACACACAAGATCCTAATCAGAGGATTCAGTGAAGGACATTGTGCCTGAATGCAAGTTACTTCTGGTGCGAGTTCTCTTAAAGCTCAACCCCAGGAAATGTGTAACTGTGCTCAGTAGCTAAAGCCAAAATTTGCACACCCAAGATCCTCATCCAAAGACTCAGCGAGAGACACTAAGCCTGAAAGGGAGGTACTTCTGGTGTGAGTTCTCTTAAAGGTAAACCCTGGGAAATTCCAAATGTATCCCTTGCATGTGGTGCTGCCCCTACAATGCAAGGGTTAATTGCTCATTTAGTTCTAGGAAACTTGTTAAAAAAAACATACTTGCCATTTTATCCTCCGTTTTCTTACAAACTGTTGTTTACAGTGCTCAGTAGCTAAAGTTGAAATTCACACACACAAGATCCTTATCAGAGGATTCAACAGGGGGGTATCTTTCTAGTATGATATCTCTTAAAGTGCAACCCTGGTAAGATTAATCCTTGCAGTGGGGCTGTGCTCGTTTAGGTCTAGGGGACTTGTTAAAGAAGATTTACCTACCCATGTTTTCCCTTACACGTATTTACCATGTTATCCTCTGTCTCCATACTGCCTGTTGTTTACAGTGCTCAGTAGCTAAAGCTGACATTTTCACACACAGGATCCTTATCAGAGGATTCAATGGTGGACATTGTGCCTAAAAGTGAGCTACTTCTGGTGTGATTTCTCTTAAAGCTCAACCTTGCGAAGCTAAAAAATGTAACCCTTGTAGTGGGGCTGTGCCCACACCGCAATAGTTAATTACTCATTTAGTTCTAGGAAACTTGTTAAATAAAACTTACTTGCAATGTTCTCCTCTGTCACCTTGCTACCTGTTGTTTACAATGCTCAGGAGCTAAAACTCTAGAATTATGTCTAGGGGACTTATTAAAGAAGATTAATTTACCCATCTTTGCCCCTACGCTATAGGTGTCTAAGGTCTTGACTTCATCAACAGCAATGCAGAGTCCATAAGCCTGCATTGGATGTAATGATGCCAAGGAACAGTCCATTGCTGGAATGTGAGCGCCATCTTCTGGGGGAACTTAGAATCAGGTAAGTAAAAGTGCTTCTCCTATACCAGGGATCTTCAAACTATGGCCCTCCAGCTGTTGCGGAACTACACATCCCAAGAGGCATTGTAAAACTCTGACATTCACAGGCATGATGGGAATTGTAGTTCCTGAACAACTGGAGGACCATAGTTCGAAGACCCCTGTCCTATACCCTAGACCAGTAATGGAGAACCATAGATGTTTTGGAACTACATTTCCCATGATGCTCAACTACACTGCAGAGTGCATGAGAATCATGGGAAATTTAGTTCCAAAACATCGGTGGTGCCAAGGTTCGCCATCACTGCCCTAGACTAAATGAGCAATTAACCTTTGCAGTGTGGGCACAGCCCCACTACAAGGGATAATTTTCAAGTTTCCCATAGTTGAACTTTAAGCTAGCCCATAGTGCTCTGGGATTCCTTATTCATGTATTATATATATATATATATATATATATATATATATATATATTAAAACGGAACCAAACCCTCCTATCCTTTTCAGTCAAGTTAAATGCCATCTCAGTCTCTGTTTGATCTGCAACTGCCATGTTTCTGCACATGTGATCAGCAATGACACCAGCCATTGGATGATTTGACAGTTTGGTTGAGAGCACAAGCAAATGTGACAGTTAGCGATCCTGGCATGCCTTAAATGTAACTGTTTTTTAAAACCATTAAATCAGCAGGTTTAGTTCTACTTCAAGTTATAAACAAAGATAGACACTAAACTATTCAAAACTTTAAAAAATTTAACAAAACGGACCCAAAGTTTCTTATTAACTTTTGCTTTAGGGAAATGTTAGTATTGTGTAGAAGATCGAGTCCTCATTGTCATCGGAATGTCTCTTTGGGCTTTTAGCTATGGTCCTCACCAATCCAAAGAGAGCGCATAGCTAAAGGAAGAACTATTCCAACAATTCTGGAGGACTGTATACTGAGTACACATGAGAGTTTAAGAAGAACAGAAGTCTAGATATTATATGCAAACCGGTGGTGCTGCACGTGCCAACACTTTAAGAAAAAGAAAAATGGCCCTTCAAAAAAACAAGTAACAGTGCCTGATTGCATACAAATTGAAAGTGTTTAGGTTAGACCTCATATTACCGTACATACTCGAGTATAAGCCGACCCAAATGTAAGCCGAGGCACCTCATTTTACCACAAAAAACTGGGAAAAACGTATTGACTCGAATATAAGCCTAGGATGAGAAATGCGCAGCTACTGTCCATGCCCATTTGCAGCCTCACTGTGCCCATTTGCAGTCATAGGCCCCCCGAACTTCAAACTCGGTAGTTAAGGGTTCCTAGATGCCCCCTAGCTGTAGCCAAAATTTGGGGTCTCAGGACATAATGGGTCCCGAAATGATATTGCTGAAGATGGACACAGTTGACCGTATCTCAGGGCCACTTGGTACTAGGAACCCCCAATTGGTGTGCAAACCCAGTGGAACTAGCACTACAACATATCTAAAGATGGGGTTCCTAGCACCAAGTGGCCCCGAGATACAGGGCCCCAAAGTCGGTTCGGAAAATGTCAAGCACTTTTCTGAAGCAGAGAATGACATTTTCCGAACCGACTTTGTGGCCCTGTGTCTCGGGGCCACTTGGTGCTAGGAACCCCATCTTTAGATATGTTGTAGTGTTGGTTCCACTGGGTTTGCACACCAAATTTGGGGTTCATAGCACCGAGTGGCCCCGAGATACGAGGCCCCAAATCGGTTCGAAAAATGTCATTCTCTGCTGCAGAAAAGTGCTTGACTCACAAAATTGTATAATGTACAGCCAGCCTTATCCTAAAAGGTTTTCTTTGAAGACGGCTCAAAACCAAACACACTTTTGGGTATTTGAGGGCCTTCTTATCTTCCAGGCAACAAAATAGCTGGTAGAAGTCTTAAAACGAAACATCACAATCATTACCATGTCCACTAGTTGAGTTCTGTTGTTCACCAATTTTAAGATCATTTCTAAATTTGTGCAACAATTCTATAAGAAAACTGTAGAAAAGCAGCTGTATAGAACATGTTTTTTTTTTTTTTGTTGCAAGACATGTTTGTTTGGTCTGCTATGGTCGTCTCGCTGCACCGGGATACCTGTTCTTTGTAATTGACACCCCAAGCTGTCTCCATCTCCAGCTTGTTATGCAAATGCGAATGTTGTCTTGCCTTGTAGAAACTCTTTAAGATGCACCACATTCACTAATTAATCCTTTGTCAAAGACGATCCATTATAAAGATGCATCAATTCAGACTTGACAGTTAGGCTAATCATAATTATGTCACTAATTATCATTATGTACTTGACTAGTGACGAGCAGATCATGCTTTTCGTTGTAACCTTAAATAACCGGTAAATAATCCGATTTGCTCCCGGTATCATACAAGGTACCGTATATACTCGAGTATAAGCCGACCCGAATATAAGCCGAGGCACCTAATTTTACCACAAAAAACTGGAAAAACGTATTGACTCGAGTATAAGCCTAGGGTGAAAAATGCGCAGCTACTGTAAGTGGAAAAGAGGGTCAACAATGCCCATTTGCAGCCTCACTGTGCCCATTTGCATGCCTCACTGTGCCCATTTGCAGCCATAGGTCCTCTGAACTTCAAACTTGGTAGTTAAGGGTTCCTAGATGCCCCCTAGCTGCAGCCAAAATTTGGAGTCTCTGGACCCGAAGGGTCCCGAAATGACATTGCTGCAGATGGACACAGTTGACCGAATTTGGGGCCCTGTATCTCTGGGCCACTTAGTGCTAGGTACTCCAAATTTGGTATGCAAACCCAGTGGAACTATCACTATAACATATCTAAAGATGGGATTCCTAGCACTTTTCTGCAGCAGAGAATGACATTTTCTGAACCAACTTTGGGGCCCCGTATCTCGGGGCCACTTGGAGCTAGTGGACTGGATATGTTGTAGTGTTGGTTCCACTGGATTTGCACACCAGATTTGGGGTTCCTAGCACCAAGTGGCTCCGAGATACGAGGCCCCAAAGTCGGGTCAGAAAATGTCAAGCACTTTTCTGCAGTGTCTCGGGGCCACTTGGAGCTAGGAACTCTGGTACGGTATGTGGTAAGTGCAAAACCAAATGATGACTATGCACCCTAGTGGACTAAGTCAACGAGCTGTCTGTGGACAGGGTGAGTTTTGCACTGAATGCAAAGTTTGCAGACAAGAAAGTGATCTCCTACCATTTCAGGCTTAGGAATTTTGTCAGTAATGAAGAGCCGAATTTGCTAATTAAATGCTCACCACCCCCTGACAAAGAAAACATCTTGATGACAGCCAGTTTCTCTCCATCTTGATTTACGGATCCAGCCTACCACGTCTACTACAGTGATAAAAGTTTGACCTAGGAAGCTCAGGAGTCTCCAAAAATTTCAGCTGGGCACCAGAAGTACAAAAGGTTGTCTATCCAAATGTTTTCCAGTGATCTGTAGCAAGACTACCCCATGGAGCTTCAACAACACTCAAAGTGTCAGAACTAGACTTCGAGCCAGCATGGGTTGGCCAAGACCAAAATCCAGTTGGCGAATTCAGACGTCAACTTAGGGGATCATAAAGAGACTTATTAAGTCTGACACCTCTTTCTTTAAAGTTTAGAATGGGGTCACGTTGACACCAAATATTATGGTTTGAAGTTAAAAGGTAGAGACAGCCAAATTTCATAATCTCTAGTCACAGCGAGGGGGATTTACTAAAACCGGAGCGTGCAAAATCTGGTGCAAGCTCTGCATAGAAGCCAATCGTTTTTTGTCAAAGTTTAATTGAACAAGCTTAAGTTAGAAGCTGATTGGCTTCACCAGATTCTGAGTTTTAGTAAATCTTCCCCATAAAGTTTTAACGTTGGAGCTATGAATAACTGTTCTGCTTAGGTGAAAATAGATATCAGGATCTTTATATCTTCTAAGGATACGCATTACTAGTCAACACATCATTGGCATTGTCCAACAGCGCCTGCATGGTGTCACTCGATACCTCTTGCACGTTGAGAATGTGAACATCTTATTTCATAGCCACCAGCAGTAAATGAGCATTGGGAAAATACAGTCACAGTAAAACCATCTTCGAGGGAACCGGATAACGATAAACTGGTCATAGGGACATTAAGACAACTGTCACCGTTGATGAGCACAAATTGCTCCCTAGTAGACTGCAGAAAGCCTTTGGAGAAGTAAAACTCCTTATTAACTAATGAAGAGCATCATTACTTTCTCCATTAATGGATGGCTACTATGGTACAACCATCTACTACGCTCTAGTAGACTGGACATCAATTTGCTGCAAAAAAAAAAAAAATTGTCCACCCATCAAAGTTAAACCATTATACCCAACTTGATAACAAGCTTTGGATTATCATTTAAAGATTACCTAGTGGTTTTAGTGGACGGTTTTGGATTAAATCCTATATTTGGAAAGTATACAGCGTACAACTCCCAAGTGAAGAGCACAATCTTATCTGTAGAATTTAAGAACATGATAGCATTATCCAGACTCCAGCACCTTTAATCTAGATGTACACTAATCTGATACCAAGGCCAAACCAAAGAGCTGACAACGAGGCCAGCAAAACCAACGTTTGTGCAAACTCCAATGCCGCGTACACACGATCGGAATTCTCATCGAAAAAAACTCTGACGGTTTTTCTGACGGAATTCCGACGGAATTCCGCTCAAGCTGTGTTGCCTACACACGGTCACACCAAATTCCGACGGTCAGTAACACAGCGGCATAAAACACATTCGACAGCACTATAAAAGGGAAGTTTAATGCTTCCGAGCATGCGTCGAATTGTTTCCGAGCATGCGTCGGAATTTTGCGTGTCGGAATTGCATACACACGGTCGGAAAATCAGATAGAAAGGTTTTCCTTTGGAAAAATTGAGAACAGGTTCTCAATCCAAAGTCTGTCGGAAATTCCGACAGAAAAAGACCGTTGGGCATACACACGGTTGGAAAATCCGATGAAAAGCTCCCATCGGACTGTTTCCATCGGAAATTCCGACCGTGTGTACGCCGCACAAGACTTTTGTTTTTCAGCACAGTTGATCTTTTTTTGATGCAAACCTTTTGCAAAACTTTCTAAGTTGAAAAATTGATTTCGGCAAACCTATGGTCCAGTAATGGAAGAGGCAAAACTTCCTCGCCCCTATACGGGATTTGGCCACGAGCCAAATTCGACTGCACGTCAGGCGGACCCTTAACTAAGTTTAAAGAGCCTAATTCCACTCAATCCCCAGAATTCTCAGTTGCACGAAACAATACGAACCAGATGTCAATTATGTAATGATTTATGAGTTCACTTCTTTCTTGGAGACCTGCTCAGTTACCTAAGCAAACTCCAAATACTCCACATCACCCTCGGCTTCTCGCTGCCACAATGCCTTGTAGCTTAGCAATAAAATCGAGCAAATTCATACTAGTGTTTCATATAAACATTTCAAGCGTGACCTTTGGAGTAGGATGGCTGTGACAGAGTGTTTTAAAGCTATGAATAACGCCTAAGGCATTTGGCCATAAAAGAAATGGACAGTATGGCAGACTTCGCAATGTGGAGACTGACATTGACAACCCGGTTGGGTTTAGTAAAGTTAAAACAGCTGCAGGTGCAAGTCGCTTATTCAAAAACATGGGTCAATGACTATTTTTTATAAAAAAAAAAATTCTGCCTGCATCTGGAGGAGGTACCGCCTTGCACAATGTGGGGAGATCTGTACAAGAGTAAAAAAAAAAAAGTGCAAAGTTTTGCTTTGAAGCCACAGAGATCTGATAAGAGACCAACAACCCTAACAGAGGTTTCAACTGAAACCAAAGCCTGCAACTATTGATCCAACTGTCAGCTCCTTCCATTGCTTCAGCAGAGTAGCCTGTAACCTATAGGGGATTAAGACCCTCTCAGCCATGCAAAATTCCCCCCTTTCTGCCCTAGGACCACACAGCCTGTACAACTTAATTTTCTTAGGTTTGCCCACAGAAAGCTCTTAACACATGGAAGGGGGGAAAAAATGATATTTGGGATGTTTATGTACATCGAAAAAAATCTGCACGCAAAAAATAAATGAATAACAAATGTAAAAAAAAGTTAAAGCTCTCTCTGCATTTCCTTCTTTCTATACGTATATAAACATACAAAGATGCATACACAAACTTTCAAGCCTGATTTGTGCCTGCAGGGTAAGGGTAAACAGCATCAGGAGAAAGATAACATATACAATCCCATAAACTGGCAATCAGCAGGGAAAATTTTATAATTTCCTGCCATATCAGGGCTCGCTAGGTACTTTCCACTAATAACTTTCCCTTTTCAAGCAATTAAACCCACATGTGAAAAGTCAAAACTTGCATCAGTCATCACCAACATTAGAGAAGCCTTCAAAAAAACAGAGTCTTTACACCAGTCTTTTTCAAACTTTTTGCCCCAGAAGAACCCATGAAATCATTTTCAGCTCTTAGGGAACCCCTGCTAAGATGAATTCCTAATCCTCCTAACATTGACAGCCAGTGGAAAGAATGTCAAGTTTACAAACAACCAAAAAGATCTATGTTGTCTTGCTTCTGGCTTTGCCGAGGGGGACCCAAAACTTTGGAGGCAGCTGGAAGGTCAATTGGCCACAGTTTAAAGAACCCCTTGCAACCTCTGGAGGAACCTTAAGGTTCTACAGATCCCTGGTTGAGAACTGCTGCTCTGGAGAAACCCTTGTAATAATTTTCAAGTTTCGGGGGAAACCGTGCTAAAATGAATTCTTACATTGGTGGTCAAAAATTTGGAGGCATCATCAGCTGGGAGTTCAATCCACCGCAGCTTAAAGAACCCCTAGCAACCTCTGGCAGAACCCTAAGGTTCTACAGATCCCTGGTTGAGAACTGCTGCTCTGGAGAAACCCTTGTAATAATTTTCAAGTTTCGGGGGAAACCGTGCTAAAATGAATTCTTACATTGGTGGTCAAAACTTTGGAGGCATCATCAGCTGGGAGTTCAATCCACCACAGCTTAAAGAACCCCTAGCAACCTCTGGCGGAACCCTAAGGTTCTACAGAATCCTGGTGAGAACTGCTGCCCTGGAGGAACCCATGAGATAATTTTTAGGTCTCATGGAACCTGCCAAGAATAGTTCCCAATGCTCCTTACATTCATGGTCAAGAATGTCAACATTACAAACAAGCTAAAAAGACTATTGGTGCCATGCTGCTGGCTACACCAAATGTCACTCGACCCAAGGCTTTTTGAGGCACCATCAGATGGGAGATCAACCAGACACAGCTCAAGTAGCCCCTTGCAACCTCTGGAGGAACCCTAAGGTTCTACGGAACCTTGGTAAGAAGTGGATGAACCCATGAAATTATTTTTATGTCTCAGGGAACCCCTGCTAAGATTATTTCCTAATGCTTCTTACATTGATGGTCAGTGGAAAGAATGTCACCCTTTACAGAATACAGAATACTTTAATAATCCCAAAGGGAAATTGTTACAAACAGCTAAAAAGACTATTGGTGACATGCCGCTGGCTCTGCAGAGTGGCATTGGACCCAAAACTTTGGAGGCACCATCAGATGGGAGGTCAACCAGCCACAGCTCAAGGTTCCCCTAGCAACCTCTGAAGGAACCCTAAAGTTCAACAGAACCCTGGTTGCTCTGGAGGAACCCTGGTTGTGACAAGCGGATCTACACTCATAATTATATCTTGAACTCATAAAGTAAATAAATAAACCAGAAGTACAAATGTATGAAGCACCACGCTCTTAGGCAAGGCACATGGGTGTACAAAAACAAAATAAACTTTAGAAAACTTTTTCATACCAATAACTTTTTCTTCTATTTTTGCACATAATGTAAGTAAATACACTTGATATACAAATGTATCTAGCGCCAGGCTCTTGGGCAAGGCACTTGCTTGTAAAAAAAATGTTGAAAACACTTTTCAGCGTAATTCTATTTTGAATGAAAATTAATAAATAAATGAAATATACAAATGTATCAAGCACCAGGCTCTTAGGCAAGGCACTTGCTTGTAAAAACTTTGAAACACTTTTTCAATAATTTTTTTTCTCAAGCGTAATTCTATTCTGAACTTAAAAAAATGAATAAATAAATTAAATATACAAATGTATCAAGCCCCAGGCTCTTAGGCAAGGCACATGTTTGTAAAGAAAAAAAAGAAAAAAAGAAACAGTAACAAAACTTTAGAAAACTTTTTAACACTTTCTAATAGGTTTTTCTCAATCAGATGAATAAATTAAATATACAAATGTATTAAGCACCAATCTGTTAGGCAATGCATGTGCTTGTAAAAAAAATAAAAAATAAATAAAAAAAAAAGTAACAAAACTTTAGAAAACTTTTTAACACTTTCTAATAGGTTTTTCTCCATCAGATAAATAAATTAAATATACAAATGTATTAAGCACCAATCTGTTAGGCAAGGCACGTGCTTGTAAAAAAAAATTAAAAAAAATAAATAAAAAGTAACAAAACTTTAGAAAACTTTTTAACACTTTTCTAATAAGTCTTTCTCAAGCAGATCCTGCTGCGGGGAGTTTGTAGTTACTGTAACATTAGCCCCTGTTTTATTGCAGCCAGCCAGGGACAGTGCAGGGGAAAAGTTATTGTAGAAGTAAGTCATTCTGCATGCAAGCAAACTCAACAGCTATGGGCTGTCAAGAGGAGAATGCCAAAGGAAAAAGGGTTGCATGAGGGCTCTGCACCCCCCACTCAATGCCAGGAGGCTCCTGTAAAGCCAAGAAAATTTTGTCAAATTTTTATTTTTATTTTTCAACTTACCTACAACAAGGCAGAACAGATCCAGAAAAATAAGCAAAATCCTCTTGCAGCTCCCAGTGCCATTATTGTTGTTTAAAGTGGTGCTGCCCCCGTTCCTGCTTTCGGGGGGCATCGCCTTGTCATATTTGTAGTTCTGCATGCTGGTGTTGCAGTTGGAGACAAATTTCTTTAGATCCAGGCTGCCCAGCTTTGCACACAGTCAATGACAGCAAGCAGACCAGGGAGCTTGTGACTTTGTCCCCCCCACCCACACCTCCTCCCCAGGTACAAAGTCCTTATTTCAAGTCTTGGGTAAAGTCACAGAGCTTGCTCCAGAGGTGGATCCAATTTTTTGTCGGTGTAGGATCCCGGCTTTGGGGATGGGATTTCACTTCTGCCTGGGCTTTTTGGTGAATGCACAGAGAGAGAGAGAGAGTGAAAGGAGGGGGGGTATTATTCCCAGAGATCCCAGCCTCTGTTCACAAAAGGCTCACTCAGTCCTGCTGATAAAAGTGCTGAGAGCTCAGTCTGCACTCCTGCTCTGCCTGCTCTCCTTCTGCACTTTTATTTTCAGGGTCTGCTTTCCACCCCCTATAAGAAACTGCCTTGCTCTTGGCTCTGATGGGATTTGGCTAGCACAGCCCCCTTCCTGAAACTTACTTATACATATGATAATTAACTGCACATTTGTTTCCAGAGAGAGAGAAAGCTGACCCTAAACAGTATGAGGGAGCCTCTAGTGTTCAAAAAGTGCTCCAGAATTTTTTCCAAGAAGTTGCAAAAGTTTAAAGAGGCACCATAGTCCCCCTCCGCCTCCTCCGCCTCCTCCTCCTGATCCTCCGCCTCGTCCCCCCAGAGTGACTTACTTTTACCTTTTCCTCCTCTAGGTTGCAGGTAGAAGGTAGGAGGTCTCCAAGAATGGCCTGGGAGGGGTTTTTGGAAGGCTGAATAAAGCTTATGTTGGAGCTGTAGAAAGGCAAATGTGTTTTTGTCTGCTCATTCACATGATGCCATGCGTGTGAAAACTTGTCCCTGAGCTGTCACCGTGTTTTGCTGGCATGCCTTGGGGTTGGGTCATGTAATGTGTATTTTAACGCTTTGTTAGCAGCTGCTTAGAGCAAAAAAGATCAGGTGGGGAGGTATGGATTTGGAGCTTTAGGTCTGAGTTCAACGATGGTCTACAGAGAGAGGACCCTTTCGTAGGGAACATTTTACCACAATTGCAATGCTTTAATGAAGCATTTTTTCAACCTTTTTTTAGTCACGGCACCCTGTATTCGCATGCAAAATCTTGAGGCACCCCAGTCTGAAATGTTAAAAAAAATAAGTAAATGTTACTTACCGATGAGAAACCTGAGCCTGGGACGATGCACACAACTGCCGTGATAAAATTTACTTCATATCAAAGCCCCTCTTCATATCAGAGGTCCCCGAATCAAATTGGAGGTCCCTCATCACATCAGAGGTCTCCCCTTAACATCAGAGGCTCCCCATCACATTAGAGGTCCCCCCCCCCATCACATCATAGGTTCCCCCATCACATCATAGGTTCCCCCAATCACATCAGAGGTCCCCCCATCACATCAGAGGCTCCCCATCACACCAGAGGTCCCCCCATCACATCAGAGGCTCCCCATCACACCAGAGGTCCCCCATCACATCAGAGGCTTCCCATCACATCAGAGGCTCCCCATCACACCAGAGGCTCCCCCATCACATCAGAGGCTCCCCATCACACCAGAGGTCCCCCCATCACATCAGAGGCTCCCCATCACACCAGAGGTCCCCCCATCACATCAGAGGCTCCCCATCACATCAGAGGCTCCCCATCACACCAGAGGTCCCCCCCATCACATCAGAGGTCCCCCATCACATCAGAGCCCCCCCATCACACCAGAGGTCTCCCCTTCACATCAGAGGCCCCCCATCACATCAGAGGTGCCTCGTTACATTAGACGTTCCCCATCACATCAGAGGCTCCCCATCATATCAGAGGTCCCCCCATCACATTGGAGGTGCCTCATTACATTAGATTATTATTGAATCTATTTACATTTTTTACTTGAGAAACACTTTTTTTTCCTCACATTGTAATTTGAAACACATTTTTTTTTTTTTGTTTGAATCAACTTTTTTATACATTTATTATTGGATTGTATATTGGATTGTATATTTATTCAGCACATGCATTTATTGCTTATTATTGGATTTATGTATTATTTGTCAGATTGCAACAGCGTTATCACATTTTTTTAGATATTCATTACATTAGGAGTTCACCCATCACATCAGAGAACCCATCATTGTCTCCTATGATTATCAGCTCCATCTAGTGGCCGTAATTTTATTAATTGTTTTAATGAGGAATTTCAGAAAAATGCTGCATAGTGGCAATTAGATGGAGCTGACAATCATAGGAGATACTCAGACTGCAAACAATATGTCTGTGCACTGCAGTGGCGTCGCTAAGGGGTGGCTTTTGGGGCTATAGCCCCAAATCTGGGGCCCATAGCCCAGAGTCTCTGCAGGGGTCCCCAAGGGGAGGGGAGGGGAAGCTCTCTGGGGACCCTGATTTAAGGGGGAGGCTCTTTGGGGACCCTGATGCAAGGGGAGGCTCTCTGGGGACCCTGATGTAAGGGGGGCTCTCTGGGGACCCTGATGTAAGTGGGGGCTCTCTGGGGACCCTGATGCAAGGGGGAGGCTCTCTGGGGACCCTGATGTAAGTGGGGGCTCTCTGGGGACCCTGATGCAAGGGGGAGGCTCTCTGGGGACCCTGATGTAAGTGGGGGCTCTCTGGGGACCCTGATGCAAGGGGGAGGCTCTCTGGGGACCCTAATGTAAGTGGGGGCTCTCTGGGGACCCTGATGCAAGGGGGAGGCTCTCTGGGGACCCTGATGTAAGTGGGGGCTCTCTGGGGACCCTGATGTAAGTGGGGGCTCTCTGGGGACCCTGATGCAAGGGGGACGCTCTCTGGGGACCCTGATGTAAGTGGGGGCTCTCTGGGGACCCTGATGTAAGTGGGGGCTCTCTGGGGACCCTGATGCAAGGGGGAGGCTCTCTGGAGATCCTGATGTAAGTGGGGGCTCTCTGGGGACCCTGATGCAAGGGGAGGCTTTCTGGGGACCCTGATGTAAGTGGGGGCTCTCTGGGGACCCTGATGTAAGGAGGAGGCTCTCTGGGGACCCTGATGTAAGTGGGGGCTCTCTGGGGACCCTGATGTAAGTGGGGGGCTCTCTGGGGATATATACACACACACATATATTACTGTATATACATGTGTACGCCCGCCCAAGCGTATGACATTCTTTACTACGCTGCTATGGGCTCTAGCCCCAGATCTTTTGTAGACCTAGCAACGCCCTTGGTGCACTGCAACTATTTTATGCACAGACCTCTTAAATTACCAAATTTCTGCAGTAATCAATGGCTAATACGGTACAATCCTCCACTGCTAGACTGCAGAAGGAAAACCTGTGCCAGCCCAGGGAAATTATAATTATTATAATAGTAATTATATAGCAACAACAGTTTGCAGAGCACTTTACAATATAAAGGGAGAGTAAAGTTACAATACAATTCAATACAAGAGGTTTAGGAAGGCCCTGCTCCTGAAAGCTTACAATCTAAAAAGGGAGGGGCTCTATGCAGATAGTGGTAGCAAACTGAAACCGGGAACCCCAGTTTCACATCTGAAGCTGTCTGGCCTTTGTTATTCGTCAGTGGGCACACAAAGAAAAAACTTCCCCGAACACGGGGGGCAATTGTTTGGCCAGCAAATTGCAGCATTGACCTGAGACGTGCGTAGAAGATGATCTAACGTCCCCGTAGAGGTGGGCTGCAGCCGCCACGCCGATGTGTAAAACACAAGGCTTCAAAGTACTTCTCCGAATCGCCTTTCTCAGGCTTTGATGGGTTTTCACTTCCCATAAGCTACCTGAATATTTCTCAAAGCCTAAACCCATTTTAGAGACGTGCAAGGTACAGCCAGAGGAGCCTAGTAGCCGTGTGAGCACTCATTCATGGGACTTGTAGTTCTGCATCAGCTGGAGAACCAGATGTGAAGGGTCCAGTGTTCCCTGTACAATGCCATGGTATATGTTAACATCTTATAATTATAACTACTAAAAAAAAAAAAATCTCCGGTTGGCATGATGGTGCTTGTTGTTCTACAAAGACATAATTTCATAATCTACTGAAATTTGTCAGGGCAGCAGAATTAAAGCTGCATCTTTAGCTGGCGACACACAGGTACTTGGGCCTGGCCTATAGGCTCCTGCCGGTTGGGAAGGAGTTACATCCCGCCCCATAGCCTCAGGTGATGGTACTTACAATAGAGAAGGTTTACTGCTTACTGAAGGTGTTTATTTTGTTCTCTTGTTTCCTTCTGCACTCAGGAGAGTAACTGAATATACAGGTTGTACAATATTGCTTACAGGTTGGCAGGACTGATGTTTGGCTGTGTGGTGGATGATGGAGAGTTAAACCACCTGGAAACGTCCTCTATTTCTCAGAGATCTCTGCATTAAGTTCCCGGGTCTGTACACCTGATGTGCTCATTATGAGGGGTTCCCCCTATCCTTTTACTGAGTTCCCGGGTCTGTACACCCGCTGTGCCCATTATGAGGGGTTCCCACCATCCCTGTGCTGAGTTCCCGGGTCTATACACCTGTTGTGCCCATTATGAGGGGTTCCCACCATCCCTGAGCTGAGTTCCCGGGTCTGTACACCCGCTGTGCCCATTATGAGGGGTTCCCACCATCCCTGTGCTGAGTTCCAGGGTCTGTACACCTGCTGTGCCCATTATGAGGGGTTCTTACCATCCCTGTGCTGAGTTCCCGGGTCTGTACACCTGCTGTGTCCATTATGAGGGGCTCCCCCTATCCTTTTACTGAGTTCCCGGGTCTGTTCACCTACTGTGCCCATTATGAGAGGTTCCCACCATCCCTGTGCTGAGTTCCCGGGTCTGTACACCTGTTGTGCCCATTATGAGGGGTTCCCACCATCCCTGAGCTGAGTTCCCGGGTCTGTACACCGCTGTGCCCATTATGAGGGGTTCCCACCATCCCTGTGCTGAGTTCCCGGGTCTGTACACCCGCTGTGCCCATTATGAGGGGTTCCCACCATCCCTGTGCTGAGTTCCCGGGTCTGTACACCTGCTGTATCCATTATGAGGGGTTCTTACAATCCCTGTGCTGAGTTCACGGGTCTGTACACCCGCTGTGCCCATTATGAGGGGTTCCTACCATCCCTGTGCTGAGTTGCTGGGTTTGTTCACCCCTTGTGCCCATTATGAGGGACTCCCACCATACTTGTGCACTGTGGAGTTCTCAGCACTGTACACCTGCTCTGACAATTATGGGGGGGGGGGGGGTCCAACTTTCCATCATAACACCATCTGTGGCCATTATGATGTTCTCACTATTTCTTTACCGAGTTCCTGGGTCTATACAACCACTGTGCTGATGATGAGGAGCCTCTGGAGTCTCTGGGTCTGCATATCTTTTGCACCCATTAAGACAGGTTCCCACCATCCCAGATCTGCACACCTACTGTGCCCATTATGAGGGACTCCCACCACCCCTGCACCTCCCAGTTCTCATTTGGAGTGGCCTAGCAATAGAAGATCACAGGGGCTTGCCCAACCCATCAGGCTTAATTTTCTTCTTAAATATTTTAGGTAGTCTGACCATTTAATAAGAGTGTACTTATGGCTTGGGCAATGTTCCCTAAGAGTCTTAGGGTACTGGTGCTTTGCAAAGGAACTATAAAATACATCCTAGGAAGCCAATTACTACATTTACTTGCATGTGGCTGTGACGTTGGGCACAAAAAAAAGGGTTGATTTGAATCAGGCAGTGTGCTCCGTGGGCTGCATGTGGCCCTTTGCTTGCCCTTTGGGCACAATTCTTTCAACCGCCACCAATGACACCAATTATGGGGCATGTTTCCTCCCAAAGACACCAATGATGGGGTAGTATTCCTCCCACTGACACCAAAGATGGGGAACTATTCCTCCCACAGACACCAATGATGGGGCACTATACCTCCCACTGACACCAATGATGGGGCAGTATTCCTCCCACTGAGACCAATGATGGGGCACTATTCCTCCCACTGACACCAATGATGGGGTACTGGACCTCCCACTGACACCAGAGATGGGGAACTGATTCTCCCACTGACACCAATTATGGGGCACTATTCCTCCCAAAGACACCAATGATGGGGTAGTATTCCTCCCACTGACACCAGAGATGGGGAACTGATTCTCCCACTGACACCAATTATGGGGCACAATTCCTCCCACTGACACCAATGATGGGGCAGTATTCCTCCCACTGACACCAGAGATGGGGAACTGATTCTTCCACTGACACCAATTGCGGGGCACAATTCCTCCCACTGATGTCAACAATGGGGCACTAGTCCTCCTCCTACTGACCACAAATGAGATGACATTAGATTTGGACCATATTTCATTCATTTGAATTCTTTCAACCGCCACCAATGGTGTAAGAAAATCTTATGTTTCCAAAAGAGTTGTTCTCCATTGACAGCAAGGGAGTGCCGTCTCGCTGGTCCAGCTAACAAGGAAGCAATGCCATGGAGAGAGGTGAATGGCTTTTATTTTCCCCTTTCCCTAGTGATTGAGTTACCATTGGAAGTGCGTCATAGGCCTTACCGATCCTGGTGCAGAGGGACCATTAATGCATCAGAGTCAAGATGGCTGAGACTAAAGTGTTTTCATGCTTCCATTATACCGGAGCCAGTGGCCGCTCTCTCTTACCAGGCCTGTCTAGACTGGGATGGCCGCTGATCGAAAGAGTGATAGACATCTGACTGTATCTATCTGTGTCCTGCTGACAGCAATGTAACCCTACACCTGACCTGAAGAGCCAATATGGTGGTTCAGCAAAACACAGAATCATCTTCCAACTTGTTTTCCAAAAAAAAAATGATTGCAAGTCCTGATAGGGTCAGGAGGATCAAATGCAGCGGTGGGAGAGCTGAGCCCTGCAGCCGTGAAGAAGATACAAAGGTCAGCTTCCCCTGGGCACTACAAACCAGGGTCCCACCTGGAGAGCCTACAGTTTAGAGTGTCCCTCTTAGGACCTAAATTCCTCCACTGCTTTTGGCTACAAAATGTTTACTTCAGATCTGCAGAAATTTAAAGTTCTACTTACTGAAAATGTTTAACCCACCCATCAGGGGCGTTGCTAGGTCTACAAAAGATCTGGGGCTAGAGCCCATAGCAGCGTAGTAAAGAAAGTCATACGCTTGGGCGGGCATACACATGTATATACAGTAATATACGTGTGTGTATATATCCCCAGAGAGCCCCGCCCTTACATCAGGGTCCCCAGAGAGCCCCCCCTTACACCAGGGTCCCCAGAGAGCCTCCTCCAACCATCAGAGTCCCCAGAGAGCCCCCCACTTACATCAGGGTTCCCAGAGAGCCTCCCCCTTAAAATCATGGTCCCCAGAGAGCTTCCCCCTTGCATCAGGGTCCCCAGAGAGCCCTGCACTTACATCAGGGTCCCCAGAGAGCCCCCTTACATCAGGGTCCCCAGAGAGCCCCCCCCTTACACCAGGGTCCCCAGAGAGCCCCCCCCATTACACCAGGGTCCCCAGAGAGCCTCCCCCTTGCATCAGGGTCCCCAGAGAGCCCCCCCACTTACATCAGGGTCCCAGAGAGCCTCCCCCTTAAAACATGGTCCCCAGAGAGCTTCCCCCTTGCATCAGGGTCCCCAGAGAGCCCCCCTTTACATCAGGGTCCCCAGAGAGCCCCCCTTGCATCAGGGTCCCCAGAGAGCCCCCCACTTACATCAGGGTTCCCAGAGAGCCTCCCCCAAAATCAGGGTCCCCAGAGAGTTTCCCGCTTGCATCAGGGTCCCCAGAGAGCCCCGCACTTACATCAGGGTCCCCAGAGAGCCCCGCACTTACATCAGGGTCCCCAGAGAGCCCCCCTTACATCAGGGTCCCCAGAGAGCCCCCCTTACAATCAGGGTCCCCAGAGAGCCTCCTAACATCAGGGTCCCCCCAGAGAGCCCCCCTTGCATCAGGGTCCCCAGAGAGCCCCCCCCTTACACCAGGGTCCCCAGAGAGCCTCCTCCAACCATCAGGGTCCCCAGAGAGCCTCCCCTCCCCTTGGGGTTCCCTGCAGAGACTCTGGGCTATGGGCCCCAGATTTGGGGCTATAGCCCCAAAAGCCACCCCCTAGCAACGCCACTGCCACCCATAAAGCCCGGACAAAATTTAGCAGCCCTGCCAGGCGCCAGTTTCAAAAACTCTTTGACTAACTAGCCTACGTAAACCATTTTAAGACAATTTCCAGGTATGGATTTTTGCATAACCACATTGGTACAGCTTTGACCAGTAAAAGTACACATGTTCCATACCTGGCTGATCCCTATGGAAGCGGAGAATCGCTGTAGTAGCTACCGATCCTACAGTAAAACCCTTATTCTTTTTCAAGTCACGTGCTGAGCAGATGCCCTGCTGCATGGTGAACACAAGAAAGGGCTTGCTCTAAGGTGCCATTAAGGGAATGGAGGTTCTCTGATTGAACAGGGTAGAGATTGTGATGTCGCCAGCCACCCCTCCACCTCGTCCAATCAGAGAACGCTTTGAAGTCATTGAGAAAAATACAAGGTAATCTCTGAATGGCGCCCGTGCCAAGCAAATGACCCCCTGTGGTTACTATGCAGCAGGGTAACCTCTCACCACAGGACCCGGAAGACAGATAGGGGGTTGATTTACTCAAACTGGACAATGCAAAATCTGGTGCAGCTGTGCATGATAGCCAATCAGCTTCTAACTTGTTCAATAAAGCTTTGGAAGCTGATTGGTTTCTATGCAGAGCTGCACCAGATTTTGCACTTTTTAGTTTTAGTAAATCAACTCTTAGGCCCCATACACACGGACAGACCGTCTATCCGTTTTTCTTCCATCCGTCAACGGACGACAATGCATTCCTATGGACAAACGGATGACCATCCGTTACCATCCGTTAACCTCTGCATCCGTTTTTATCCGTTTTTTTTTTTTTAACGTACAAGGCTACGTCCAGATCCGTCAAAACGGATATTAACTGATGTTAACGGACAATGTCCGTCAACGTCCGATCAGTTAAGATCCGTTTTGAAGGAATAATTATTTTTTTTGTTTATCTGTATGGGAGGAGCAATGCTTTCTGGGTAATTTCCTTAAAGGCACAGAAACTGCTGTAAACAGATCAAAACGGATACAAAAACGGATGAAAAAACGGATGTAAACGTGTACATTAACGGATGAAAATGGATATTAACGGAACGGAAGACGGATGAAGCAACGGATAAGAACTGATACGTTTTTAACGTGGCTAAACTGATGGTGCCCGTGTGAAAGGGGCCTTATGCCCCGTACACACGGTCGGATATTCCGATGGAAAAAGTCAGATCGGATTATGTTGTCGGAAAATCCGATCGCGTGTGGGCTCTAGCGGGCTTTTTCCATCGTAAATTCCGCCAGAAAAAATTTGAGAGCAGGATCTAAAACTTTCCGGCAACAAAATCCGATCTGACTTTTTCCGATCGTGTGTAGAGAATTCTGACGCACAAAGTGCCACGCATGCTTAGAAGACATTCGGAGACTAAAGCTATTGGCTACTGGCCTCTACATAGTTCCGTCGTACGTTTTGCGTGTCACCTCGTTCGGAACGATCGGATTTTCTGACAACTTTGTCTGACCGTGTGTATGCAACACCAGTTTCGGACAAAATCCGTCGGAAAAAATCTGAGTATCGTGACTGCGACATTGCGGCGGACAATCGGACACTTTTGACACTATTTTGGGACCATTCACATTTATACAGCGATCAGTGCTATAAAAATGCACTGATTACTGTATAAATGTCACTGGCAGGAAGGAGTTAACACTAGGGGGGCGATGGAGGAGTTAAATGTGTTATCTAGGGAGTGATTCTAACTGTGGGAGGAGGGGACTCGAAAGGGAAGGAGACCGATCAGTGTTCCTCTGTACTGGGAACACACCATCGGTCTCCTCTCACCTGACAGGACGTGGATCTGTGTGTTTACACACAGAGATCCACGGTCCTGCTCTGCTAACAGGCAATCGTGGGGGGGCCCGGCAGACATCGCGGCCACCGGGCACGCGCACTGACTCCCGAGTGACACGGGCGGGAAGCCCAGGGCATCATATGACGCCCGCCCAGGATGGGAGATCCCTCCTGCGGACGTCATATTACTATGTGCAGGTAGGGAAGTGGTTAATATTGATTGGACCCTGGGCAAACATTTTCTAGGGCCCTACGGAATCCACTTATCAACTATTTGTGGGCAGTGCAGGCTCAAGGGGAAGCTGCTTTGGGTCCCACAACAATGACTGGGCCTGGGGCAGCTGCCCCTTTTGCCCTGCGTTAAAGACGGCCCTGCCTGTACTGCACAGTTACATTGATCCAAGCTGGACCAACATAACTACGCAATAAAATCCATACCTGGAATTTAGCTGTATGTTTGTATAAAAAATCTCATCAGTATATTCCATTTTGCCATCAGAGACTTGATGAACGTTTTTTTGAAAGTCCTTCAAAATTTTTGCTTTCCTTTTTAACATTCAATTTTGCTATGAATGGAATTCCCCAAACAAAAATGACATAGAATGCTGGAAATCAATTCGTTTGGGAAAAAGTTTCCATGCTGCTCCTTCCAAATGTCTTAACACTATGGTGGATATCGAACGTTGACTTGACCCCTCTAACCATTAGAAAATCTGTTACATAGTTACACCCATTCATATACTAGGGGCCAAATTTTGGACAGAAGCCAATGAACCTACCAGCATGTCTTTGGAGTGTGGGAGGAAACCGGAGTACCCTGAGGAAACCCACGCAGGCACAGGGAGAACATGCAAACTCCAGGCAGGTAGTGTCGTGGTTGGGATTCGAACCAGCGACCCTTTTTACTGCTAGGTGCTAACCACTACACCACTGTCCTGTTGACTTGACCCCTCTAATCATTAGAAATGGCACCCCCATGCATCTGCAAAGGCGTACATTTTGGCATGAATCAAACTGCATCGTGCTGCAACAACATGCAGTTTGGCGCAGTGCGTTTTTTCGAAAAAGAGTCAGGGGGCTTCTTCAATTTTTCTCTTGCGTAGGACAGCTTATTGAAACGAGTGGGCTGCCCTACACGCAAAACACAGAGGAAAACGTTAAAAAATGTCCGGGAATGCGCCCGCGCTTGGCCACCCATGTATGTGTGAACCAAGCCTAAAGGTTAGGCTGGTGGCCGTTTTAGGACTAGAATGGCAGTCAATGGTTAACTTTCAGGATTAGGTTAGGGGTCAGTGCTAGAGGTAGATTACATGTTAATCATTATAAAGAGTCCTGCATCAACTCCTTTAGTACCACACTGCCACTGCGGTGCCTCGTCCCTGTAAGCTAGAAGAGTTTAATTTGAAGCTCAGTCACTACTAAGTGTTTGTGGTTCCTCCATCCTGCCAGGTTGGGAAGTGGAAACAAGTTTTCTTCGGGAGTAAATGACTCACCTACTTCTGCTTTACTCATATGAAAAGTAAAAGTGAGGGAACAATGAGAGTCCTCGCTGCCGAGACAAGCCACAGCGGATTAAAATGATTTCTTAACAATACAACAAGCACTTGTAATTGATGTGTATTTCTGGAATGAAAGAATTTATAAACTCAGGTCTTCAAATCTTCTACTTATACTGGTATACTGCTGGCGACCGTTTCTAGGGTGCCATCATAAAATGACCATCACCTGTCCTTTAGGAGGACTTCAAATCTTCTACTCATGTTATACTCAAGGTGATCTTCTCTAGGGTGCAAACATAAAATGGACATTATCTGTCCAGTAGGAGGTCTTCAGATCTTCTACTCATGTCATACTGTAGGTGATCTTCCCTAGGGTGCAAACATAAAATGACCATCACCTGGCCTGTAGGAGGTCTTCAGATCTTCTACTCATGTTGTACTATATAAATAGGAAGGAAGACAGAACTTCAGACCTTCTACTCATGGTATGTCGTAGGTGTGATCTTTCTTAGGGTGCAAACAATAAATGGGCATCACCTGGCCTGTAGGAGGTCTTCAGATCTTCTACTCATGTCATACTGTAGGTGATATTCCCTAGGGTGCAAACATAAAATGACCATCACCTGTCCTTTAGGAGGACTTCAAATCTTCTACTCATTTTATACAGGTGATCCTCTCTAGGGTGCAAATATAAAATGGACATTATCTGTCCAGTAAGAGGTCTTCAGATCTTCTACTTATGTCATACTGTAGGTGATCTTGCCTAGGGTGCAAACATAAAATGACCATCACCTGGCCTGTAGGAGGTCTTCAGATCTTCTACTCATGTTGTATTGTATAAATAGGAAGGAAGACTTCGGGACTTCAGACCTTCCACTCATGGTTTGTTGTAGGTGTGATCTTTCCTAGGGTGCAAACAATAAATGGGCATCACCTGGCCAGTAGGAGGTCTTCAGATCTTCTACTCATGTCATACTGTAGGTGATCTTCCCTAGGGTGCAAACATAAAATGACCATCACCTGGCCTGTAGGAGGTCTTCAGATCTTCTACTCATGTTGTACTGTATAAATAGGAAGGAAGACTTCAGCACTTCAGACCTTCTACTCATGGTATATTGTAGGTGTGATCTTCCCTAGGGTGAAAACATAAAATGACCATCACCTGTCCTGTAGGAGGTCTTCAGATCTTCTACTCATGTCATACTGTAGGTGATCTTCCCTAGGGTGCAAACATAAAATGACCATCACCTGTCCTGTAGAAGGTCTTCAGATCTTCTACTCATGTCATACTGTAGGTGATCTTCCCTAGGGTGCAAACATAAAATGACCATCACCTGGCCTGTAGGAGGTCTTCGGATCTTCTACACATGTTGAACTGTATAAATAGGAAGGAAGACTTCAGGACTTCAGACCTTCTACTCATGGTTTGTTGTAGGTGTGATCTTACCTAGGGTGCAAACAATAAATGGGCATCACCTGGCCAGTAGGAGGTCTTCAGCTCTTCTACTCATGTCATACTGTAGGGGATCTTCCCTAGGGTGCAAACATAAAATGACCATAACCTGACCTGTAGGAGGTCTTCGGATCTTCTACTCATGTTGTACTGTATAAATAGGAAGGAAGAGGCTATATTGGACTTTAATGGTACCGTATATCAACTGATGCTAGACAGTCAGAGGTAAAATACTTGAAAAGATTTATTACAAAAATACATATGATGATGGACTTTTACAGATTAAAACCAGTAGTGATAATCAAAACAGAACATTAAATTCTATAGTCGCACCACATTGTGACAACTGGAACATAGATACCATCTATATATTGGTTGCTCTACATGTTTCGCTGATTTACATTAGCTGCTTCTTCAGGAGCTTTATTATACAATTAGATGGTGATTAAAAGATGATTATCACATAACTATGAAAAGAAAGAAAATATATCAATCACAAGATACAGTAAACAAACATAAATTCTTTATATGTACATATACTAGCATTTTATGTAAGTAAAGAGTCTGCTGTGAGTCCACCGAATGATCAATTGTCTTACCAAGAGCGTCGGATTGCCAGGGGCTCAGGAAAGGATGACCCACCCTGGAGGGCACAGGAGCCCATTAAGAGGCACAGGATACAAAAGATAGTGGTCTATTTAAGAAAAAGATTGTAATCAGGCATACTCAGAAACAGTCTATCCAGAATGGCGAGTATGAGATAAAATTTCTTTATATAGGTATAAAGCATTAATAGAGTTACATACCAAAAGGGGTGCGCTCGGCTGTACAGGTTCTATAGAAGGTAGAATGGTCCTTATGGAGAGGTGTATATCTATAGTAAGTAAAGTTGTAAAGTTGTGTACTGTAGGTGCTCTTCCCAGGGTGCAACCTTAAAATTACCATCACCTGTCCTGTAGGAGGTCTTCAGATCTTCTACTCATGTTGTACTGTAGGTGATTTTCCCAGGGTACAACCATAAAAGAAGGAGGTCTTCAGATCTTGTACTCATGTTGTACTGTAGGTAATGTTCCCAGGGGGCAACCGTAAAATTACCATCACCTGGCCTGTAGGGGGTCTTCAGATCTTGTACTCATGTTGTACTGTAGGTGATCGTCCCAGGGTGCAACCGTAAAATGACCATCACCTGTCCTGTAGGAGGTCTTCAGATCTTGTACTCATGTTGTACTGTAGGTGATTTTCCCAGGGTGCAACCATAAAAGAAGGAGGTCTTTAGATCTTGTGCTCATGTTGTACTGTAGGTGATCGTCCCAGGGGGCCACAGTAAAATGACCATCACCTGGCCTGTAGGGTGTCTTCAGATCTTCTACTCATGTTGTACTGTAGGTGATCGTCCCAGGGTGCAACCTTAAAATTACCATCACCTGTCCTGTAGGAGGTCTTCAGATCTTCTACTCATGTTGTACTGTAGGTGATTTTCCCAGGGTGCAACCATAAAAGAAGGAGGTCTTCAGATCTTGTACTCATGTTGTACTGTAGGAAATCTTCCCAGGGGGCAACTGTAAAATGACCATCACCTGGCCTGTAGGGGGTCTTCAGATCTTGTACTCATGTTGTACTGTAGGTGATCGTCCCAGGGGGCAACCGTAAAATGACCATCACCTGTCCTGTAGGTGGTCTTCAGATGTTGTATTGTAGGTGATCTGCCCTAGGGTCCAAACATAAAATGACCATAACCTGTCCTGTAGGAGGTCTTCAGATCTTCTTCTCATGTTGTACTGTAGGTGATCTTCCCTAGGGTTGAAAACATGAAATGACCATCACCTGTCCTATAGGATTTCTTCAGATCTTCTCCTCATTTTGTACTGTAGGTGATCTTCCCTAGGGTGCAAACATAAAATTACCATTACCTGTCCTGTAGGAGGTCTTCAGATCTTCTACTCATGTTATACTGTAGGGGATCTTCCCTAGGGATCCAATTTAAAATGACCATCACCTGAATCTTTGTTGGCTGTAAGGGTTGTGGAGTTACAAGCTGTCCAGAAACGCACCAGGCATTATGTCTACCAAGTATGCATACATCCATTCTGTTTTTTTGAAAGGTAGGTCATTAGATCTTTACTTACTAAACCCTCCCTGATTGCTTGGCTTGGGACTAGCATGCAGAATGAGCAGAGGCGGCTCTATAATTAGGCAAATTAGGCGGTCGCCTAAGGCCTCGCACTCCTAGGGGCCTCATGGCCTCCTAATTCGCCTGATGTGTGTGTTACAGTTGAAGGGAATATCATGCAATTTATACAGTTAATTTCTATTGCTTTAATTATTTTTCCCATTTTGGGCATGAGTGGGGCCTCATGTCTAAGATTTGCCTAAGGCCTCACAAAGCCTATGAGAATGAGATAACACATGTGCATAGCCTATTTATACACAGATGCTAGGGCCAATTTAGACTAGAACAGCAAGGAAAGGAAAGGTCTAAGGAAAAGCCAAATGCACGCACAAAAAAATCACCCTTTATCTATAAATACATACTAGAGCTAACTAATCAACCAGCTTGTCTTTGGCGTGTGGAAGGAAACTCATGCAAACTCCATGCAGGTAGTGTCCTCCTATTCATGATTTGAACCAAGGACCCCAGGGCTGCAAGGCAGAAGTGCTAACCACTAAGCCACTGCAATACCCTCATGAGCCATACAGACTAATTCAATTATATCTAAAGAAAAAACTTGTACAGCTTCTTCTCCAGCAAGGAGAACAGTAGCGACATCATCCAAATCTCACTCAAAATTTAGTGAGACTAATGCCGCGTACACACGAGCAGAGTTTTCGACGGACTAGGTCCGACGGAACGAATCCGCCGGACAATTCGATCGTGTGTGGGCTTCATCGAACCTTTGCTGTCTAAAAATCAGATGAACTTTAGATTTAAAACATGTTTCAAATCTTTCCGACTGACTCGAGTCCGGTCGAAAAATCCAGTCGTCTGTGTGCTAGTCCGACGGACGAAAACCGAGGCTAGCTATTGGCTACTGGCTATGAACTTCCATATTCTAGTCCGGTCGTTCGTCATCATGTTCGAATCCATCAGACTTTGGTGTGCTTGTGTGGGGCCAAGTCCGTTAATTCGGAAAGTCCATCGGAACTACGCCGTAAGTCCGTCGGGAAGACCGTCGGACCTAGTCTGTCGAAAAAAAGTCAGGTCGTGTGTATGCGGCATTACAGTTAGAAGCAAAAGACAGATTCTTATAATGAAAGAAGCAGGGAGATCCTTGCACTGTAGGTCCTCAGGTACAGTTTCCTCTCCAGCAAGGAGAACAGAGAGCAGCACAGTAGTGACATCACCAAATCTTACTTCAAACCTCCTGAGACTAGCAGTCTGAGGCAGCAGTGCCTTAGATGATTTCACACTGCAGATATGCAACTAAGAGGCCTCAGAACAGGTGCACCTAGGCACAGGAAGTGCAAATATTTTTTGGGGGGTTTTCGCGCTATACAAGTCATTCATTCATTCATTCATTCACAATAGAGACTTCTATAGGATTGTTCTCTATAGGATGGCAGATCCTCACTCGGGTACAAAAGTTTTTATTGAGAAAAACAATACCAGGATACAGGCTTGAGCAAAAAAAGAAAAGGGTCCCACTCAGGGGAGAAAAACAGTAAAACACATGTAAATACAGAAGAAGCACATCCGGCATCTAGTGTCAGAAGTGACAATGAGTAACTGGGCAAGGAGGTCCAGGACATAGTGAGGCAAAGGTGGTGGGATTGTCATCCCATGGTGGAGGGGAAGGGAAGTAAAGAAATAAAAAAAAGGGGGGGGGGCACAAAATCCAAGGGGTGGGGGGGGTATAGGGAGGGGTCCATACTTTGAGGAACTTGGTGTGGGAGTCATGAAGTATACTGGTCATATTCTCATGAAGCATAAGGGCAGTCAGAATGCTCTTCACCTCTGTAAACCCAAGCGCTAGCAATGGCACGTTGCGGCAACGAAAAGGTAGGTGAAAGAGTAAGAGAGGAGGCCTGGGAGAGGGCAGTGGAGAAGTGCATGCCGGGCGTCCTTGTGGAAGAGTACATAGAAAAGTGTTGACAGGAGGCTGTAGTCTCTTGACCAGAAGCCCACCAAACGGGGGGCAGGACCACCAAATATGGATCTCATCTCCACATTGGCTGCAGCCCCTGAATAATTTAATCACTATATGAGGGGTTTGAATGAGCTATGCAGGGCAGGTCCCAGTACCAGCAGAGGAGAACCTTATAGGCCGCTTCCATGGTGACCATGTTGAAAGAACATTTGGCTATGGAGGACCAGGCCTTGCAGAGGCGGCTCTTTAATTAGGCAAATTAGGCTGTCGCCTAAGGCCTCGCACTCACAGGGGCCTCGCGGCCTCCTAATTTGCCTGTGCTCTAATCACTGATTAGAGCACCCTCTTTATCTCACCCTCTTTTCTCTCACCCCTCGTCTCTTTCTCTCTCTCTCACCACCCCTCTCTCTCTCCCTCATCCCCCTCTCTTTCTCACCTCCCCCTCTGTGTCACCCCTGGTCTCTCTCTCTCTCTCTCTCACCATCCCTCTCTCTCACCTCACTCCTCTCTCTCACCCCTACTCACCCCTTCCCACCGATCCCTCCCTCTCTCTATCCCCCTCTCTCTCTCCCTCTCTCTCCCCCTCCCCCTCTCACTATCTTCCTCCCTCTCTCTATCTTCTTCCCTCTCTCCCCCCTCTCTATCTCCCTCTCTCCCTCTCTCTTTTCCTCCCTGCCACCTTGCTGGGTCCCAGATGTTGCATTGGCTGCATATGTTTGATGGGTGAAGAGGGTGCCCTGGAAGTGGTGCTGATGAACTGTGTGCTTGTATTTTTTTCCTATTACGGGCCTGAGTAGGGCCTCATGTGTAAGTTCCGCCTAAGGCCTCACAAAACCTAGGGCCTTGCTCCAATCCTCTAAATCTATAGAGGCTGCCCATTTGGAGATGTACAGGTGAGAGTGAGGCGAAACCCCCCGTAGTCAAGAAGGAGTAAATAGAGGACATAGTGCCCCCGAGCCCCAGTTGAGTGAAGACAGATATGTTCGAAGATCATTGTCTGGAATGAGGAAGAAGAGTTGCCGCAGAGGGCAGAAATCCAGTGTCGGAGTTGTAAGTAACAGAATAATTCACAGAGCTTCACTTTTTCAATTCCACTTTAAGGTGGCCCCTCACTTTGAAGAACTAATAGGGAGTTGCAGAAAGAAACAGACCAGCCCCCCCCCCCCAACTTCTTGAAGAAGGTAAATAGTGGCATATTTGAGGCTCATTAGCTAAACCCCACAAATGTCCATATTTAGGAATACAGGGTGAAGAAAATAAATTTTTCTGCAGAATACATTGTTCCGTAACATCCAGATGCTGCCTTGTGCCTGGAAACAGTTACGATCCGTCATGTTTTTCATTATTAATGGGAAAACAAAGAACGTTTACTATGTTGGGATGGAGAATCATTGTGTGCCTATGACAAATAGTCATTGAATAGATTCCGCCATTCCGTCCAGTCTTCTCTCCAGTCCTAGAAATGTGAAGAGCGGAGACGACCTGTGGAAACGTGTCTGAAAATGTGGAATTCCACGACATGCCAAGTCTTCCCCCCATATCTCTGTCCGCTATCAATAACAACAAAACAATTATATGATGCTTGGGAGGAAGAAGAGCTTCAGAGCTGTCATGGCACTGGATTCTTGCGGTTGTGACGCCCACTCAGATAAAGACACCGATTACATCCTCTCAGGTATCACATCCCGTATCATGCAATGTTAACCCTTCTACTGGAGGAACTGGTTAGAATAAGCAAATTTGGAATGCAAAGTGTAGCTATGTCCACCAAGCAGATACGACCAGTAAGCCCATGCAGGTCCACTTAGGTCAACTTGGATGAACCTCTGGCCCAAACCTTTTATTTTTTTAAGAGTAGGCATGCTTTTTATTTGCTCTTTTGATCACATTGGACATATTCCTTTACTTCCTGCCCAGGTGACTTCACAGGAAGTAAGGGGAAGCTCCCTAACAGGGAGGTAAACCCTGACAGAGGTTCTAATATGATACCACTTTATCATAGAGGTAAGAAAGGCTGTTCTAATCATGACTGTTCCCAGTGACAGAATGGCTCCAGCAGGTCCTCCTTCTTCCTTTTTGGTCTGGATCAGTCAGATCAAGCCTCAGAGGCGGCTCTCTAATTAGGCAAATTAGGCGGTCGCCTTAGGCCTCGCACTCCCAGGGGCCTCGTGGCCGCCTAATTTGTCTGACGTGTGTGGGAGTTGGAGAGAATGTCCACATCCCGTATCATGCAATGTTAACCCTTCTACTGGAGGAACTGATTAGAATAAGCAAATTTGGAATGCAAAGTGTAGCTATGGCCACCAAGCAGATACGTCCAGTAAGCCCATGCAGGTCCACTTAGGTCAACTTGGGTGAACCTCTAGCCCAGACCTTTTATTTTTTTAAGAGTAGGCATGCTTTTTATTTGCTCTTTTGATCACATTGGACATATTCCTTTACTTCCTGCCCAGGTGACTACACAGGAAGTAAGGGGAAGCTCCCTAACAGGGAGGTAAACCCTGACAGAGGTTCTAATATGATACCACTTTATCATAGAGGTAAGAAAGGCTGTTCTAATCATGACTGCTCCCAGTGACAGAATGGCTCCAGCAGGTCCTCCTTCAATTTCTTTTGGTCTGGATCAGTCAGATCAAGCCTCAGAGGCAGCTCTCTAATTAGGCAAATTAGGCGGTCGCCTTAGGCCTCGCACCCCCAGGGGCCTCGTGGCCGCCTAATTTGTCTGACGTGTGTGGGAGTTGGAGGGAATGTCCACTTGAATTATTTTTCCCGTTTTGGGCGTGAGTGGGTCTTAGATTTGCCTAAGGCCTCACAAAGCCTAGAGCTGCCTCTGTCAAGCCTATATGTCTGGCTACTGGTCTTAGTGCATGTGGCCAACACTGTTCTATGCGCTGCTTTACTAAACACTTCAAGATATAGTTCTATTATATATCTCCTACATACTGCTCCTCTCCTCATTCTGCTCCCTCCACTCTTCCTACTGGCAATTACTGGCTGTCAAAAGGACAGCCGGGAATTGCTATGCATTATATACAGTAGCTGTCAAAATCCAGTAACTTCTATGTAAAATGACACTTGCACATAATTTGTGTCATTAAAACCATTATTGGCCAGTTCAGCAGGACTGTTCGAGATTTGAACCGCGAATGGGCGGGCTAATTGTACCCAAGTTGATTGATCGATCAACTTGGGTGCAACCAGCATGTCTGATGATTTTTCATGTGATTATTGCCAGTGGCTATAGCCCCTAGCAATAATCACTGTGTTCTCTAGGCGGCAGGAATGACCATCTCCTGTACTATATCTGCAGTTTCTGACCGTCTCCTGTAGTATGTCTGCAGTCTCTGACCGTCTCCTGTAGTATGTCTGTAGCCTATGAACATCTCCTGTAGAATGTATGCAGTCCTTGACCCTCTCCTGTATCATGTCTGTAGCCTCTGACCATCTCCTGTAGTATGTCTGTAGCCCATGACCATCTCCTGTAGTATGTCTGCTGTCTATGTCTATCTCCTGTAGTATTTCTGCAGTCCTTGACCCTCTCCTGTAGTATGTCTGTAGCCTCTGACCCTTTCCTGTATCATGTCTGCTGTCTCTGTCCATCTCCTTAGTATGTCTGTAGCCTCTGACCATCTCCTGTACTATGTCTGTAGCCTCTGACCATCTCCTGTACTATGTCTGCAGTCTCTGACCATCTCCTGTAGTATGTCTGTAGCCTATGAACATCTCCTGTAGAATGTATGCAGTCCTTGACCCTCTCCTGTATCATGTCTGTAGCCTCTGACCCTCTCCTGTAGTATGTCTGCTGTCTCTGTCCATCTCCTGTACCATGTCTGCAGTCTCTGTCCATCTCCTGTACTATGTCTGCTGTCTCTGACCCTCTCCTGTAGTATGTCTGCTGTCTCTGACCATCTCCTGTAGTATGTCTGTAGCCTATGAACATCTCCTGTAGTATGTCTGTAGCCTATGAACATCTCCTGTAGAATGTATGCAGTCCAGTGGCGGCTGGTGCTCAAAATTTTTGGGGGGGCGCAAACAAACAGCCTCACTGTGCCATCAAACGCTGCCACTGTGCCCATTAAACGCTGCCACTGTGCCCATTAAACGCTGCCACTGTGCCCCACGTGCTGCCACTGTGCCCATCAAACGCTGCCACTGTGCCCATCAAACGCTGCCACTGTGCCCATCAAACGCTGCCACTGTGCCCCAAGTGCTGCCACTGTGCCCCAAGTGCTGCCACTGTGCCCCAAGTTCTGCCACTGTGCCCCAAGTTCTGCCACTGTGCCCCAAGTTCTGCCACTGTGCCCCAAGTTCTGCCACTGTGCCCCTTAAGTGCTGCCACTGTGCCCCAAGTGCTGCCACTGTGCCCCAAGTTCTGCCATTGTGCCCCAAGTTCTGCCATTGTGCCCCTTAAGTGCTGCCATTGTGCCCCAAGTTCTGCCATTGTGCCCCTTAAGTGCTGCCACTGTGCCCCAAGTTCTGCCATTGTGCCCCAAGTTCTGCCATTGTGCCCCTTAAGTGCTGCCATTGTGCCCCTTAAGTGCTGCCATTGTGCCCCAAAAGTGCTGCCACTGTGCCCCTAAAGTGCTGCCACTGTGCCCCCTGTCTGCCCTCTGCACTTACCTTGTCCCGGTGTGCAGCTGGTGACGGCGTCAGGCGACGAGCGGTGTCTCCGTCGGATGTCTTCTCCCGCGCTCCTCCTGTCTTCTTCTGCTGTGATTGGACGCTAGGTGATTGGACGCCTAGCGTCCAATCACAGCGCCTGTGACTTCAGCCAATCAGGTGACAGGTAACAGACCTGGCAACCTGATTGGCTGAGAGGCGGGTCTGTGTTAGGGAAGCGATGTATTCGCTTCCCTAACACAATACTGTGTAATCAGCGAACGCACAGCCGTGCGCCCGCTGTTTACACTTAGGGAAGCCTATTAGAGCACACTGCTCTAATAGGGTCCCCTATTAGAGCTTACAGCTCTAATAGGGGCGCTTCCAGCAACACCCCCCCCACTGTAATTCAGATGCCCGGCGCCCGATCAGGGGCCGGACACCTGAATAGGGGGCGGCAGCGGTGACAATAGATAGATTCATGCAATGCATGAATCTATCTATTGGTGATAGAGCGGTGCAGGAGAGGGGGGGGCGGCGCTCCTGCGCCCTCTATGCACGCACCGCCACTGATGCAGTCCTTGACCCTCTCCTGTATCATGTCTGTAGCCTCTGACCATCTCCTGTAGTGTCTGCAGTCTCTGTCCCTCTCCTGTAGTATTTCTGCAGTCCTTGACCCTCTCCTGTAGTATGTCTGTAGTCTCTGACCGTCTCCTGTAGTTTGCGTGACTCTGAATTCTGTGAGCATGAAAGTGTCACACTGTCACGTATGAGGTCATTCCGGGACACCTACCATCCCGCCTACCTAGTGTAATGGAAATTTGAGGCCTGCAATGTTTATACCTTCAGTTTACATTAATGAGAATCTTTATTAATGATTTCACTAGTTCTTTGTGTGTAACTTCCTCTTTCTGTCATTGTCTTTGTCCATTGGCAACACTGTATTTGTAACATCACTGCTTTTAAAGAGGGAAGTAAAGCCAATCAAAAAAAAAAAAAAAAATGCAAGGCAAAAGCATAATGAGCTAGTATGCATAGCATACTAGCTCATTATGAATTACTTACCTGAGAACGAAGCCCCCGAAGCGGTCTTCCTACTTCATCCATGTATCCCGGAGTGACTCCCGGGTCTCGCGGCTCCGGCGCTGTGATTGGCAGGAGCCGCGATGACGTCACTCCCGCACATGCGCGCGGGAGCCGCCACTAGTGGCATATTGTCGTTAGCAGCGGTGTGCTCAGTGCGTCTGCGGCGCATGCACCGTAGACAGCGGTGCCTGTCTTTTTGCAAATATCTCCTAACCCGTGTAGGTTTAGAAGATATTTCTTGCACCAACAGGTAAGCCTTAATCTAGGCTTACCTGTAGGTCAAAGTGGTCTGTAAGGGTTTACAACCACTTTAAGGTTTTACCATCTACATTATATTAATCAAACGTTTCTTTCCTATAAAAAAAAAAAATTAGATCTTTATTTTTTAGCACAGTTAACATTCGTTATTGATTTTATTGGTAATAGCCACACCAGCATTGTATAGACTCATATAGACAAAAGGTTGTATTCACTTATTTTATTTATCATTAAACGGATAAGTGAGGTGGTAGAAATGGACAAAACACTAGTCAGTGTACAGCTGTACACTCAGGACACACACCTGTGTAATTGATATGAAGTAAAATTGTTCTCTATAGAGATGACCCTTCTCCAGTAGATGACCCTTCTCCAGTAGATGACCCTCTCCAGTAGATGACCCTTCTCCAGTAGATGACCCTCTCCAGTAGATGACCCTTCTCCAGTAGATGACCCTTCTCCAGTAGATGGACCCTTCTCCAGTAGATGGACCCTCTCCAGTAGATGACCCTTCTCCAGTAGATGACCCTCTCCAGTAGATGACCCTTCTCCAGTAGATGACCCTCTCCAGTAGATGACCCTTCTCCAGTAGATGACCCTTCTCCAGTAGATGACCCTTCTCCAGTAGATGGACCCTCTCCAGTAGATGACCCTTCTCCAGTAGATGGACCCTCTCCAGTAGATGGACCCTCTCCAGTAGATGACCCTTCTCCAGTAGATGACCCTTCTCCAGTAGATGGACCCTCTCCAGTAGATGGTCCTTCTCCAGTAGATGACCCTTCTCCAGTAGATGACCCTCTCCAGTAGATGACCCTCTCCAGTAGATGACCCTTCTCCAGTAGATGACCCCCTCCAGTAGATGACCCTTCTCCAGTAGATGGACCCTTCTCCAGTAGATGGACCCTCTCCAGTAGATGACCCTTCTCCAGTAGATGACCCTCTCCAGTAGATGACCCTTCTCCAGTAGATGACCCTTCTCCAGTAGATGACCTTCTCCAGTAGATGACCCTTCTCCAGTAGATGACCTTCTCCAGTAGATGACCCTCTCCAGTAGATGACCCTTCTCCAGTAGATCACCCTCTCCAGTAGATCACCCTTCTCCAGTAGATGGACCCTCTCCAGTAGATGGACCCTCTCCAGTAGATGACCCTTCTCCAGTAGATGACCCTTCTCCAGTAGATGACCCTTCTCCAGTAGATGACCCCCTCCAGTAGATGACCCTTCTCCAGTAGATGGACCCTTCTCCAGTAGATGGACCCTCTCCAGTAGATGACCCTTCTCCAGTAGATGACCCTCTCCAGTAGATGACCCTTCTCCAGTAGATGACCCTTCTCCAGTAGATGACCTTCTCCAGTAGATGACCCTTCTCCAGTAGATGACCTTCTCCAGTAGATGACCCTCTCCAGTAGATGACCCTTCTCCAGTAGATCACCCTCTCCAGTAGATCACCCTTCTCCAGTAGATGGACCCTCTCCAGTAGATGGACCCTCTCCAGTAGATGACCCTTCTCCAGTAGATGACCCTTCTCCAGTAGATGACCCTTCTCCAGTAGATGACCCTCTCCAGTAGATGGACCCTCTCCAGTAGATGGACCCTCTCCAGTAGATGACCCTTCTCCAGTAGATGACCCTTCTCCAGTAGATGACCCTTCTCCAGTAGATGACCCTCTCCAGTAGATGACCCTCTCCAGTAGATGACCCTCTCCAGTAGATGGACCCTCTCCAGTAGATGACCCTCTCCAGTAGATGACCCTCTCCAGTAGATGGCCCCTCTCCAGTAGATGACCCTTCTCCAGTAGATGACCCTTCTCCAGTAGATGACCCTTCTCCAGTAGATGACCCTTCTCCAGTAGATGGACCCTCTCCAGTAGATGACCCTTCTCCAGTAGATGACCCTCTCCAGTAGATGACCCTTCTCCAGTAGATGACCCTCTCCAGTAGATGACCCCTCTCTGTGCTCTGTCATGGCTCTATATCCAGGCCGGGGATATGTGCGTCTCCCGGGATTAGCGCTCTGTGGATATAGTACCATGATGATCAGATTACTCACATTCTATTTTTACACGCTGAACGTTCCATGGGGGGAAAAAAAGATCACCCAAAAAAGGGACTGGGGCAGCCCGGTGCCTCTTCCAAACCAGCCCATATTAATTTCAAAGTGCCGGGATCAACCATCAAGCCCTTCTCAGTATATCGAATGTAATATGTATATAAGCCAACGAACGCGCGTATTTTGTCTCTTTTATTCCTATTATGGAGGTAAAGCACTGTGTATTGTCTACAATTTAAATACACACTATATTACCAAAAGTATTGGGACACCTACCTTTACACGCACATGAACTTTTACTTTCAATACATTTTTATAAATTTTTACAAGTCATACAGATTTTAGGCTTGACATATGTATCGCCCAAGGTAGGTCATGAAACAGCAGAAAACAACAATGAAAACAATGCTAAAATGAACCAAATCTGTAACTGAACATGAGCCCCGGTGAGATGGACTATCAGCACGATACATTCATGCTTTCTTCCCCTCAGTATGGAGTGTGGTACAGAGGAGGATGTCAACATAACGATATTCAAACAGGAGGTTCAAAGCCTGCCCCGGGCACCCCTGACGGGAGCTTGCACATGAACTTTAATGGCACCCCAGTCTTAGGCCGGGTTCGCACTGGTACGACAAACGCTCCGACATTGGGAGCTGATGTCGCATGACGTGTCAAAATCAATGTTTCCCTATGGGAGCCGTCTTAACTGGTCCGACACAAGTCGGTCCGACTTTGAAAATGCTCCCCGTACTACTTTGGTCCGACTTTGATCCTACTTCAGCCCATTGAATATCATTGAAGTCAGATCGCCGTCTTAACTGATCCGTCTTTGGCATGCGACTTGCTCTGATGATCTTGAAGGGGCACTCCCCGGCAAATGTAAAAAAAAGAAAAACGGCATGGGTTTTCGCCTTCAAGACTATACCAGGCCCTTCAGTCTGGCATGGATTTTAAAGGGAAACCCCTCCATGCCAAAAAACGGTATGGGGACCCCCGCAAGATCCATACCAGACCCTTATCAGAGCACGCAGCCCAGTAGGTCAGGAAAGGAGGTGGGGACAAGCGAGTGAGCAGGAAAGAGCGTCGAGTCAACATCGGAAGAAGAACAGAGGTAGAAGACAGCGGACAGAGGGAGAAGAACCGGAGAGGGCTAGAAGAAATCGTAAGCGGAGCTGCCTTAATAAATTACTTTAAAAACCTGTGTACAGTGTTTTATTTTTGACACTTTTTTTTTTTTTAGGTGAATGGGTAGGGGTACAATGTACATGACACTCATTCACATAGGGTGGGGGGCCACCCGCAGACCCTGACAACCAACAGCCAGGGTTGTCGGGAAGAGTCTCTTGTCCTCAACAACATGGGGGCAAGGTGTATTGGGGCGGGGGGGCGCAAGGCCCCCCTGCCCCAAAGCACCCACCCCCATGTTGAGGGCATGAGGTCTAGTATGGTTCTGGGGGGGGGGGCGCTCGCTCGTCCCCTCCCTTTCCTGACCTGCCGGCCTGCATGCTCAGATAAGGGTCTGGTATGGATTTTGGGGGGACCCCCACGCCATTTTTTTTTTGGCGTGGGGGTCCCCTCCGAATCCATACTAGACCCAAGGGCCTGGTATGGACTTGGGGGGGGGCCACGCCATTTTTTTCTCGATTTTTTTTTTTAGCCGCCATTTTTTTTTTTTTTGGCATGGGGGTCCCCTCCGAATCCATACTAGACCCAAGGGCCTGCTATGGACTTGGGGGGGGGGGCCACGCCATTTTTTTCCTCGATTTTTTTTTTTAGCCGCCATTTTTTTTTTACATTCAGCGGGAAGTCAGCTGACAGCTGATGACTCATTGGTTGCTAAGGACGCAGCGGCCGGCTTCCCGGCCCTCTCCTTAGCAACCAGCTATATACAGTTTAAAAATAAAAATAAAAGAAAGACAAATCGCGGCAAAATCGCGGTAAAAACGCGGTACTTGCGTTTTGGATGCGATTGAATTCTATTACATGCAAAACGCTGCATTTTCCGGGGAAAAAAGTCCCGACCCTTTCCAAAAACGCAGAGGCACTAAAATGCATTGATGTGAACATGTTCCATAGGAACCCATGCTAAAAAATTTCCCTGCATTCCTGCAAAATGCATCAAAAACGCATTAGTGTGAATCAAGCCTTACCACTCCCCGGCTGCCCACTTCAATTCTAACATTACAGGGCTGTACACATGTAGCAGCCACAACGCTTTGTCAAACTTGTGTATTACAGACTAAAATTGGTGGAAAAACGAATTTTTTAACTGCAATTTTCATAGGTTTTATGTCTGGATCTTGGAAGAGCAAAACAATAAAAATAAGATTTTTTTTTAAAATGAACAAAATGCTGGAGGGAAAAAAAAAAAAACATAAAAAGTAGAGCACCCCAGTGCCAGAAATTTGTACTCTAGCTATAAAAATTAAAAAAAAAAACAAATATATGGAACCCGCCCTTATCACAGGCGCTCATCGCCTCGCAGAGCTAGCGTGAGACTGCCATGACAGCGGCGGTTCCCCAGCATTACGGGCCTCACAGATCACTCAACACATCCCTCTGCTCTGCACTTAAATAGGTTTTGATGGGCTGTGTTCCCGGGCAATTAAAGGCCGTCACCTAGAAGAGCGATTAGGTAAAATGGGGAGTTGTCAGGGGCCCATCACCTGCAGGTGGGTGCGATCGTCGGGCTGTTCGGAGGGGCAAGTTTTTTTGTTTTTTTTTATGCAATTCTCCAACAAAGAACCGCCAGGCCTAATTCACAAAGTGAATACAGCAGGACAATTACAAGCCATTCACATGTGCATTATATATATACAGTATATCACAAAAGTAAGTACACCCCTCACGTTTTTGTAAATATTTTCTTCTATCTTTTCATGTGACAACACTGAAGAAATGACACTTGTCTACAATGTAAAGTAGTGAGTGTACAGCTTGTATAACAGTGTAAATTTCCTGTCCCCTCAAAATAACTCAACACACAGCCAATAGTGTCTAAACCGCTGGCAACAAAAGTCAGTACACCCCTAAGTGAAAATGTCCAAATTGGGCCCAAAGTGTCAATATTTTGTGTGGCCACCATTATTTTCCAGCACTGCCTTAACCCTCTTGGGCATGGAGGTTACCAGAGCTTCACAGGTTGCCACTGGAGTCCTCTTCCCCTCCTCCATGAGGACATCACAGAGCTGGTGGATGTTGGAGACCTTGCGCTCCTCCACCTTCCATTTGAGGATGTCCCACAGATGATCAATAGGGTTTAGGTCTGGAGACATGCTTGTCCAGTCCATCACCCTCAGCTTCTTTAGTAAGGCAGTGGTGGTCTTGGAGGTGTGTTTGGGGCGGTTATCATGTTGGAATACTGCCCTGCGGCCCAGTCTCTGAAGGGAGGGGATCATGCTCTGCTTCAGTATGTCACAGTACATGTTGGCATTCATGGTTCCCTCAGTGAACTGGGGGGGGTGGGGGGGCAGCAAACAATGCACGGTCACCAGCCCTGCACTTACCCCATCTAGGACATGGGCAAAGCTCCCTCCGGGGCGGTGGGCGGCGGCTTCCCCTGCGTCTCCTCCACCTTTGATTCACGGCGGCTTCCGCCAAGCGTCTCGTCCCTCCTTCTCCTAGGCGGCCAATTGGATCGATTCTCCTCTCAGCAAATTGGGAGAATCAGGAAGAACATAGCGAATATTAATTTGCTATTGTCACACAACTGGATGTGACCACCCTTTTTTTAAGCACATGATTAGAGCCTTAGGCTCTAATCATGTGCTTAAAAAAAAAAAAAAACCCCATTGGAATCCATGCGTCCCGCATGTAGATTAGGGACCGGACGCAGGGATTAGGGGGGCGGTGCCCTTGCGCCCCATATGGACGGGCCGCCACTGGCCGCGGTTCAGAGAGATGAGAGGTGGAGCCCCTCTATGGCTATTTACCTCCCACTATGCAGTGTGAATGGCAAATAAAAGCATGTCATTGGTTGCTAGGAGAGTAACCAATGACTGCAAAGGTTCACATTCCAAAAGGGTTCTGTGCATGTTTGGGCCTGGTTCAGGTGCGAATTCAGGCAAAAAAATTACACCCTGAACCGGTGAACAGGAACGCACCGGACCCAATGCTGGGAACCGCGGCTGCACATATGTGAACCGGGCCTAACGCGTTTTTTGTGCATTCCGCTTACATTTCTCCTCGCCCCAGCAATTCTTTTTTTTGTTGTATCTTTGTGTCATTGCTACTTTTACACAGTAGTACCCGGGTTTGCAAAGGCTTTTGGCCCACACAAAGTGGATTTATATCTCTTGTGCCTATTAAAGGATACATTTAATTGAAAGTTTTTGTGCCCCGGGAGTTGAGCTTTAATAAATTAGTAAGTCCTCGCTTTGGCAGGACATATACTAAAATTGGAACGATGCAGAGAAGATTAGCATGGCCCCTGCGCAAGCGTGACGCGCAAATTCGTGAGGCGTTCCATATTTTCTTGCACCCCTATGGAGTAGTCAAGCTTTTCACTCTTGTTGTGTACTGTTGCCATGGCTATACTAAAAAAAAAAAAATACAAAAAAAAATACAAAAAATAAAATTAAAAAAAAAATTTAAAAAAATAAATACAAAAAATAATAAATTAGTAAAATAAATAAATACAAGTAAAGTTATTTCTGGAAGGTCACCAGAGCAGGTGAAGGCAGGCCGACCAATAACAGGTTGGATGTGTTTGCAGAGCAGATGTCAACCACCGTAATTACAGTACTTGGAAACCGGTTAATAACAAAAAAAAAAGTGCAATAAAACAACTAAAGTACTTATTGCACTAATTATACAACACTACACACGAGAAAAGGGGCGGGGTGTTTCCTGGGATGGAAAGGTCACCTAGTAACCATATAGGTGCTGTATATATAACGTGTATGTGTGCAGAGGGCGCTGTCACTTACCTGCTTACCAGGGGTCCAGGCCATGAAACCCGGGCACAGACACAACACATAAATACAAGAAGAGGAAAACAGAATTATAGAAGGAAGGTAGTAAAAAAAAAAAAAAAATGTTTAATAGCAAACAGCTTGTAAAACGATGAATGACATTGATTTCTAAGTGATTATATTATAAAATAAGCCATAATCACTTGCAGAAATATTTTTCCCTTATGTAAGAAAGGTGCCGACGTACGTAGGAAGTACATAGTAAACTTAGTTATTTATAAAGCTGCATAATATATAGAGAGTTCAATAAACTACATTGTACAATTCCCCATCTGCAAGAGAAATCACTTTGTAGCAAAATTATAATTCGAGTTTCTAGCAAGGCCCAACGCTGCCATCTAGTGTCCAAAAAGGAACAGGCAGGCCTCACTTTATTTGCCGACTTGCTGTGGAAATTCTCATTTAGAAGTTTTCCTAACATTGCACCTACCTTCAAATGATAACAATGGTCACTGCAAACAGCCTGTAATTGACTTTGCATATGTCTAGGACTCTTCACACAACACCAGTAAATATTATCAAAGGTTTTTTCTGCATTAAAGTTTATTCATATGTATTTTTCCTGACAGGCTCCATGGCAGCATACGTGTGGGTTGGCCCCGCCTCCATAACTACCCAATAGGACCCCTCTCCCATAAATCTTTGCTCCTGGCTGCTATCCGTGTTCCTTTTTTGTCCTCCTCCGTAGGACCATGTGGTTCTCCTACCTGAAGATGACTTCACAGCGATCGATCGGCCGAATGACTGAATTGTTTCCTCCGATAGGCCTTGACTGTTAAGCAGGGTATGGAGAGTAATTGCAGAGTAGCGCTGAAGAAAGGTTATCTTACCTTAAAAGTGCGCCGGCCTGTTTACCTGTTGCTACAGGTGGCCCTTATCTGCTGGGAGGTCCGGTGTGTGCGTGCCTTGGATCGTTCGGCCAGGTGATCGTTGGTGGAGTGGTGAGTCTGTATCTGTCCATGGCAGCAGTGTTTATGTGTGTGCCCATTGATTATATCCTTTTCCTCTGTCTATTGCTATTTGTATGCTGTTTGCTGGACGCTTCTGCGTTCCAGCAAACTACTCTCTTCGATTTCCGGGTCCGCGGGCGTTCTGCGCATGCGCGGACCCGATGTGAGAGCGAGGCTTGGTTCTCGCGCATGCGCGCTGAGGATCCCGGCGTCGGATGACGCCGATGACGTCACGGGCGGCAAATTTAAAAACCTTGCAAAGCTGACAGAGCCCTGGGAATGATGGCGGACGCCACAGCGACTTCCCGGGGCTAGTATTTCGGCGGTTCAAGGTAGGAACAGTCCTTATGCTGGGGCTTGGTTGGATTATTGCTGTATTTTGTCTGAAGATTGTATTTTTTTACTGCAGTGTCAGGCTTGGTGTTTTTGGACATTATGGATGCTTCACTGCCCCCTAGTGGCCAGCCCGCTCATGTTAGGTAGGTCCTAAAGTACATTTGTTATATTTCTAATATTGAAGAGAGTAAGCATAGGCAGCAAATATGACCTGTCCCTTCTGTCTGTCTCTCTGTGTTCACAGCCCTTCCAAATCTGATCCACAACCTAGTGCCTATAGACGCAGTGGATCGTCAAAATCGCACCACCGCAAATCCTCCTCAAAATCCAGCCACCATAGGTCCGCCAGGTCGGAACAGCGTGACAGGGATTATTCCCGCCCCCCTGTGGCTCACTCCAGCAAGAGGCCAGAGAAAGCATGTTGGGGGTGCAAAATGCCTGTACCAGCAGACAAATCCTTATGTGACCATTGTTTCACTAAGGCAGCGGATGAGAGAGACGGCGCTGACCAGCGCCTAGAATCAATGGTGAGACGAGTGGTAAAAGAATCCCTGCAGGAAAGGGAAGCTCAACAGCCCTGTGAATCCCCGGCAGACCCGCTAGATCCTATAGTAGGAGAGGGGGTACTACAAGAAACATGGGATTCATCCCAACCTAGCCGCCATTCTGCCCTTGTCTCAGACAGTGAATCGGATCCGGAAGATCCAGGTTTGGGGTTTGACTATGGTTTGGTTCCCTCCCTGGTTAAAGCTGTGAGAGAGGCTCTGAAGTGGGAGGATCCTGTCACCTCCCCCCCGAAGCAGAGGAAATTTTTTTTAAACAGCTCAATAAGGAGCGTCAATTTTTTCCGTTTCTGTCTGAATTGGGTGATATTATTTCAGAAGAGTGGAGCAAGATGGATAAAAAGAGTTCCATGCAATCCAAAGTCCTTAAACTTTACCCCTTTAAGGAAGAAGATGTGAAACACCTGGAGTCAGCTCCAATGGTAGATGCAGCACTTATGCGTCTGGTGAGATATGTGACTCTCCCCTTAGAAGACACTGTGTCATTCAAGGATCCTTTAGAGAGACGGATCGATTCAGATCTAAAGAAAATCTATTTGACCTCCGGGATGGCGTGCAAGCCAGTGCTTGCGATCGCAGCAGTGTCAAAGGCCATAGAATTCTGGGCTGACAGCATTGAAGAATACCTGAGAGGCATTTCGATAGACACAGCTAAAGACTCACCTATTCAAGAGATTAGGATGGCTTCAGCCTTCTTGGGGGAGGCATCCATTGATGTCATTCGCCTGATGTCTCGGGATATGCTGGCAGCCGTTTCGGCGCGACGTGCATTGTGGCTCCGTCCGTGGCTCGCAGACCCTGCTTCTAAGCAGGCTTGGTGCCGCATCCCCGTTGAAGGGTCCTCATTATTCGGCAATAAGCTTGATTCTGCCATATCCCGGGCCACAGGTGGGAAGTCTGGGTTTCTCCCTCAGGATAGGCGTCCTCAAAATCAGAGACGCTCTTTTCCAAGAAGACAGAATGCGGATCGTGCCAGGGATGCACGCAGCTATAAACCCGGCCGAGAATTCTCCAGGACATGGAGGTCCAGGCAGTCTTCTTTCAAGAAGGCCTCTAAAGGTGGTTCCTCTGGGAACCAGGAGGCTGGGAAGTCCTTTTGAAATTGGGCCCGCTCAGACATGTCGGGTGGGGGCCCGTCTTCTCCACTTCAAACATGTTTGGGCGGCCTCAATTCGGGACTATTGGACCGTAAAGACAGTATCGTCCGGTCACAAGTGGGTCTTCTGCAACACTCCAAAACTCAGATTCATCCCTACTACTCTTCCAAGCTCAGAAGAGAAAAGACAGGTCCTGTTGACCTACGTAAGCTGTTTATTGGAACAAGGAGCAGTCGTACCCGTCCCAGAAGAAGAGAGGGGCGAAGGCATGTATTCACCCCTGTTTTTGGTGCAGAAGAAGAACGGCACATGGAGGCCAGTAATAGACCTGACTCACCTCAACTCATTCATCCGCAAGGAGAAATTCAAGATGGAGTCCCTACTTACCATACAACAGTCAGTACACTTGGGAGACTGGTTAATATCAATCGACCTGAAAGACGCATATTTTCATGTGCCTGTGACAAGGGACTTCCACAAATTCCTCCGCTTCGCGGTAGGCAACCAACACCTTCAGTTCATTTGTCTACCCTTCGGGTTAACCACGTCACCCCGGGTTTTTTCCAAGGTGCTATTGGCGGTAGTGGCTCTTCTCAGGGTCAAGGGTGTGCGTCTCCACCATTACTTGGACGACCTGCTTCTACTATCTCAGAGCAAGGATCAGCTATTAGTTCACAAAGAGGTTGTCATCTCTACCCTGCAAGAGTTCGGGTGGCTCCTGAACTTAGAAAAGAGCCAGCTAGAGCCATCTCAGTCCCTCGTGTTTCTGGGCGCTCTTTTCAACACCGTGGAGGGTTCCATCTCCCTCCCAGAGGAGAAAATCATGGTAATCCGAGACAGGATTCAGGAGGCACGTGGATCAACTCACCTTTCTGCTCTCCAGTGCCTGAAAATAATTGGTACGATGACAGCAACCATTCCCATGGTGAAGTGGGCCCAGTGGCATACCCGTCCCTTTCAGAAGGGATTTCTGCATCAGTGGAACTCTGTCGACCAGAATCAGCGCATCTTCCTTACCCCATCTATGAGGACATCTCTCCTCTGGTGGCTCCAGGGGAAGAATCTGCGCAACCATCATTCGATTGTCCCCATCTCATGGATCACGGTGACCTCAGATGCCAGCAACCAGGGTTGGGGCGCTCATTGCCTTTCGGAGGTAGCTCAGGGCAGGTGGACATGCCAGTCTCAAGGAGTCGTTTTCAACATCCTGGAACTGAGGGCAGCCTTTCAGGCACTCCTATCCTTTCGCCATCTAGTGTCGAACTCTTCCGTCATGCTAAGGTTGGACAACACAACAGCAGTGGCATACATAAGGAAACAAGGCGGGACTCACAGCTGGTCCCTGTTACAAGAAGTGGAGCCTTTAATGAGTTGGGCGCAAAAGAACTTAGCCAACATCTCGGCAGTATACATTCCGGGGGTCCAGAATGTGCAAGCAGACTTCTTGTCCCGGGTCGAGTTGGACAACAACGAATGGTCCCTCCACAGAGAAGTTTTCGAGTGGCTCCTAACACTGGGTGTGTCTCCGGAAGTCGACATGTTCGCTTCCCCGTGCAACTTCAAGATACCGAAGTACTTTGCGAGGTTCAGGGACCCTCAGGCGTTCGGGATAGATGCTCTCACGACCAGTTGGGAGTTCCAGAGGGCCTATGCCTTCCCTCCAGTACCGGTAATTCTGCAGTTTCTGCGGAGGCTCAGAACAGAAAAAGTGGAGATTATTGCGGTGATTCCATTCTGGCCCAACAGGCCGTGGTTTCCTCTGCTGCTGCTCCTCAGCTATCAAGACCCAATTCCCCTACCTCTCAGGCCGGATCTATTGTCTCAAGGCAAGACGTTACACCCGTTTCCAGCATGTCTGCATCTCAAGGTGTGGTTCTTGAGAGGGGAAGGCTAGAGGCGCTTGGTTGCCCGAAAGAAGCGATTCCAACTCTTCTTAATGCCAGGCGAAGAAGCACTAATAGGGTGTATGAGCGCATTTGGTCCAGGTTTGCTGAACACATGTCGTCAAGAGAAAACTCGTGTAACTCTCCAGAGGTTCATGATATCCTGAGCTTTCTTCAGTCTGGATTAGACTTATCCCTGGCGGTCGGTTCGTTAAGGGTGCAAGTGTCAGCCATCTCAGCCTTCACGGGAGTCTCATGGGCGAATCACGCCTTAGTTCGTCAATTCTTTAAGGGTGCCATCAGGCTCAGACCACAAAGAAGACCCAGGTTTCCCAAATGGGACCTTCCATTAGTTTTGGATTTTCTGTCAAATCTTGGGAAAGATTCGTCTCAACCTTTGCCTGTTAAGGATCTTACTCTAAAGACTATCTTCCTAGTGGCAATAACGTCAGCGAAAAGGGTATCAGAGATCAGGAATCTGGGTTCAGAGGAACCTTTTCTGACCTTTTTTGAAGACAGAGTAGTGCTGATTCCAATGTTAGGGTCAAACCCTAAAGTGACCACAGTCTTCCATGAGAATCAGGAGATTGTACTTCCTACCTTCAAAACATCAGATGACCAAGAGATCCATCCTCTCGATGTAGGCCACACCTTAAAACAATATCTGGAGGCAACAGCTCCATTCAGGCAAACGGAATTCCTCTTTGTCCTTCTTCATGGCAAGAATAAAGGGATGCGTGCGTCAATTAGGTCAATTTCCGCGTGGATTGTGCAGACGATTCAAAGGGCATACGGAGCTAAGGGCTTGGCTCCTCCTGAGGCAGTGACGGCTCATTCAACACGGAGCATCTCAACTTCGTGGGCAGCTTCTCGGCATGTGGCGCCTGATGTTATTTGTAGAGCGGCCTCTTGGTCCACAATTAATACTTTTCTTTCTCATTATTGCGTTGAACCAGCTGCGCTGTCTTCTATTAATTTTGGTTTACAAGTATTGTCATTGGACAATGTTAAATAAATTTGGTTTTCTTTGCTCAACATTTTGCCCACCCGAGTGTGTTTTGGCGAGTTATTTCCCACACGTATGCTGCCATGGAGCCTGTCAGGAAAACGGAAAATTTATATCAAATACTTACCGTAATTTTCCTTTCCTGATAGGCTCCATGGCAGCAGGAGTTCCCTCCCAAATGTCTGGAGTAGGCTAGTTACGGAACACGGATAGCAGCCAGGAGCAAAGATTTATGGGAGAGGGGTCCTATTGGGTAGTTATGGAGGCGGGGCCAACCCACACGTATGCTGCCATGGAGCCTATCAGGAAAGGAAAATTACGGTAAGTATTTGATATAAATTTTCCGTTTTTCCCAAAAAATTGCATTTGAAAAATCACTGCACAAATACCGTGTGACATAAAAACTTGTAAGATTTGCCATTTTATTCTTTAGGATCTCTGCTATATATATATATATATATATATATAGTATCTCACAAAAGTGAGTACACCCCTCACATTTTTGTAAATCTTTTCTTCTATCTTTTCATGTGACAACACTGAAGAAATGACACTTGTCTACAATGTAAAGTAGTGAGTGTACAGCTTGTATAACAGTGTAAATTTGCTGTCCCCTCCAAATAACTCAACACACAGCCATTAATGTCTAAACCGCTGGCAACAAAAGTGAGTACACTCCTAAGTGAAAAAAATGTCCAAATTGGGCCCAAAGTCTCAATATTTTGTGTGGCCACCATTATTTTCCAGCACTGCCTTAACCCTCTTGGGCATGGAGGTCACCAGAGCTTCACAGGTTGGCACTGGAGTCCTCTTCCCCTCCTCCATGACAACATCACGGAGCTGGTGGATGTTAGAGACCTTGCGCTCCTCCACCTTCCGTTTGAGGATGTCCCACAGATGCTCAATAGGGTTTAGGTCTGGAGATATGCTTGGCCAGTCCATCACCTTTACCCTCAGCTTCTTTAGCAAGGCTGTGTTCGTCTTGGAGGTGTGTTTGGGGTGGTTATCATGTTGGAATACTGCCCTGCGGCCCAGTCTCTGAAGGGAGGGGATCATGCTCTGCTTCAGTATGTCACAGTACATGTTGGCATTCATGGTTCCCTCAGTGAACTGGGGGGGGTGGGGGGGGGCAGCAAACAATGCACGGTCACCAGCCCTGCACTTACCCCATCTAGGACATGGGCAAAGCTCCCTCCGGGGCGGTGGGCGGCGGCTTCCCCTGCGTCTCCTCCACCTTTGATTCACGGCGGCTTCCGCCAAGCGTCTCGTCCCTCCTTCTCCTAGGCGGCCAATTGGATCGATTCTCCTCTCAGCCAATTGGGAGAATCAGGAAGAACATAGCGAATATTAATTTGCTATTGTCACACAACTGGATGTGACCACCCTTTTTTTAAGCACATGATTAGAGCCTTAGGCTCTAATCATGTGCTTAAAAAAAAAAAAACCCCATTGGAATCCATGCGTCCCGCATGTAGATTAGGGACCGGACGCATGGATTAGGGGGGCGGCGCCCTTGCGCCCCATATGGACGGGTCACCACTGGCTGTGGTTCATAGAGATGAGAGGTGGAGCCCCTCTAGGGCTATTTACCTCCCACTATGCAGTGTGAATGGCAAATAAAAGCATGTCATTGGTTGCTAGGAGAGTAACCAATGACTGCAAAGGTTCACATTCCAAAAGGGTTCTGTGCATGTTTGGGCCTGGTTCAGGTGCGAATTCCGACAAAAAAATTGCACCCTGAACCGGTGAACAGGAACGCACCGGACCCAATGCTGGGAACCGCGGCTGCACATATGTGAACCGGGCCCAACTCGTTTTTTGTGCATTTTCTTTTTTGTACATTTCTCCTCGACGCAGCAATACTTTTTTGTTGTATCTTTGTGTCATTGCTACTTTTACACATTAGTACCCGGGTTTGCGAAGGCTTTTGGCCCACACAAAGTGGATTTATATCTCTTGTGCCTATTAAAGGATACATTTATTTGAAAGTTGAGCTTTAATAAATTAGTAAGTCCTCGCTTTGGCAGGACATATACTAAAATTGGAACGATGCAGAGAAGATTAGCATGGCCCCTGCGCAAGGGTGACGCGCAAATTCGTGAGGCGTTCCATATTTTCTTGCACCCCTATGGACTATTTAAGCTTTTCACTCTTGTTGTGTACTGTTGCCATGGCTATACTAAAAAAAAAAATACAAAAAAAAAATACAAAAAATAAAATTAAAAAAAAAATTTAAAAAAATAAATACAAAAAATAATAAATTAGTAAAATAAATAAATACAAGTAAAGTTATTTCTGGAAGGTCACCAGAGCAGGTGAAGGCAGGCCGACCAATAACAGGTTGGATGTGTTTGCAGAGCAGATGTCAACCACCGTAATTACAGTACTTGGAAACCGGTTAATAACAAAAAAAAAAGTGCAATAAAACAACTAAAGTACTTATTGCACTAATTATACAACACTACACACGAGAAAAGGGGCGGGGTGTTTCCTGGGATGGAAAGGTCACCTAGTAACCATATAGGTGCTGTATATATAATGTGTATATATAATGTGTATGTGTGCAGAGGGCGCTGTCACTTACCTGCTTACCAGGGGTCCAGGCCATGAAACCCGGGCACAGACACAACACATAAATACAAGAAGAGGAAAACAGAATTATAGAAGGAAGGTAGTAAAAAAAAAAAAAAACAGTTTAATAGCAAACAGCTTGTAAAACGATGAATGACATTGATTTCTAAGTGATTATATTATAAAATAAGCCATAATCACTTGCAGAAATATTTTCCCCTTATGTAAGAAAGGTGCCGACGTACGTAGGAAGTACATAGTAAACTTAGTTATTTATAAAGCTGCATAATATATAGAGAGTTCAATAAACTACATTGTACAATTCCCCATCTGCAAGAGAAATCACTTTGTAGCAAAATTATAATTCGAGTTTCTAGCAAGGCCCAACGCTGCCATCTAGTGTCCAAAAAGGAACAGGCAGGCCTCACTTTATTTGCCGACTTGCTGTGGAAATTCTCATTTAGAAGTTTTCCTAACATTGCACCTACCTTCAAATGATAACAATGGTCACTGCAAACAGCCTGTAATTGACTTTGCATATGTCTAGGACTCTTCACACAACACCAGTAAATATTATCAAAGGTTTTTTCTGCATTAAAGTTTATTCATATGTATTTTTTCCCAAAAAATTGCATTTGAAAAATCACTGCACAAATACCGTGTGACATAAAAACTTGTAAGATTTGCCATTTTATTCTTTAGGATCTCTGCTATATATATATATATATATATATAGTATCTCACAAAAGTGAGTACACCCCTCACATTTTTGTAAATCTTTTCTTCTATCTTTTCATGTGACAACACTGAAGAAATGACACTTGTCTACAATGTAAAGTAGTGAGTGTACAGCTTGTATAACAGTGTAAATTTGCTGTCCCCTCCAAATAACTCAACACACAGCCATTAATGTCTAAACCGCTGGCAACAAAAGTGAGTACACTCCTAAGTGAAAATGTCCAAATTGGGCCCAAAGTCTCAATATTTTGTGTGGCCACCATTATTTTCCAGCACTGCCTTAACCCTCTTGGGCATGGAGGTCACCAGAGCTTCACAGGTTGGCACTGGAGTCCTCTTCCCCTCCTCCATGACAACATCACGGAGCTGGTGGATGTTAGAGACCTTGCGCTCCTCCACCTTCCGTTTGAGGATGTCCCACAGATGCTCAATAGGGTTTAGGTCTGGAGATATGCTTGGCCAGTCCATCACCTTTACCCTCAGCTTCTTTAGCAAGGCTGTGTTCGTCTTGGAGGTGTGTTTGGGGTCGTTATCATGTTGGAATACTGCCCTGCGGCCCAGTCTCTGAAGGGAGGGGATCATGCTCTGCTTCAGTATGTCACAGTACATGTTGGCATTCATGGTTCCCTCAATGATCTGTAGCTCCCCAGTGCCGGCAGCACTCATGCAGCCCCAGACCATGACACTCCCACCACCATGCCTGACTGTAGACAAGACACACTTGTCTTTGTCCTCCTCACCTGGTTGCCCCCACACACGCTTCACACCATCTGACACCAAATAAGTTTATCTTGGTCTCATCAGACCACAGGACATGGTTCCAGTAATCTATGTCCTTAGTCTGCTTGTCTTCAGCAAACTGTTTGTGCGCTTTCTTGTGCATCATCTTTAGAAGAGGCTTCCTTCTGGGATGACAGCCATGCAGACCAATTTGATGCAGTGTGTGGCGTATGGTCTGAGCACTGACAGGCTGACCCCCCCCCCCACCCCTTCAACCTCTGCAGCAATGCTGGCAGCACTCATACGTATATTTCCCAAAGACAACCTCTGGATATGACGCTGAGCACGTGACCTCAACTTCTTTGGTCAACCATGATGAGGCCTGTTCGGAGTGGAACCTGTCCTGTTAAACCGCTGTATTGGCCACCGTGCTGCAGCTCAGTTTCAGGGTCTTGGCAATCTTCTTATAGCCTAGGCCATCTTTATGTAGAGCTACAATTATTTTTTTCAGATCCTCAGAGAGTTCTTTGCCATGAGGTGCCATGTTGAACTTCCAGTGACCAGTATGAGAGAGTGAGAGCGATAACACCAAATTTAACACACCTGCTCCCCATTCACACCTGAGACCTTGTAACACTAACGAGTCACATGACACCGGGGAGGGAAAATGGCTAATTGGGCCAAGTGGAAATTTTCACTTAGGGGTGTACTCACTTTTGTTGTCAGCGGTTTAGCCATTAATAGCTGTGTGTTGAGTTATTTTGAGGGGACAGCAAATTTACACTGTTATACAAGCTGTACACTCACTACTTTACATTGTAGCCAAGTGTCATTTCTTCAGTGTTGTCACATGAAAAGATAGAAGAAAATATTTACAGAAATGTGAGGGGTGTACTGACTTTTGTGAGATACTGTGTATACTCAGACAAAAAAAAGAAGACTTGAGGGACCACTTGGTCTTTTTCTGCTGTTGCTCATTTATGTTTCTATGTAAAACTATTTATATATATATACATACATATATATATATATATATATATATATATCACATTTATTTATACTGTATATATATATATATATATATATATATATATATATATATATATATATATATATATATATATATATATATCACATTTATTTATACTGTATATATATATCTATATTAATTAATATTTATTCAATTTAATATTTATGACATTTATTTATTAAATTAACTATTTATTGCACTGACTTATCCATTTAATATTTATTACTCACACACACACATATATATATATATATATATATATATATATATATATATATATATATATATATATATATATATATATATATATTAGTGTTGATTTTATATATATATATATATATATATATATATATATAAAATCACATTTATTTAAACTGTATATTATTATATATTAATTAATATTTATTAAATTTAATATTTATGGCATTTATTTATTAAATTAACTTTTTATTACACTGACTTATCCATGGCTTCCAAACGGTGTAAAATAAAAGAATGTAATAGAATTCTGAAATGCAAATGAGTTATGCTGACCAAACATGAAATCACAAACAATTGATTATAAATTTGATTGTTTCAAATGATCTCAAAAACACAAAAAAATAAACACAAAAATGAAAAAAGCCAATCCTGTTGATTTAAATTGGATTTTACTAGGATGAATGGATCTGGTGGTTATTTTGTTGAAATTTATTTTTCTTGGATCAAAGCAATTATTTCAGGAAGATACAATTTTTTAATCTAAAATATATTTTATAATGTTACAAATTAGCCAGCATAACAGCCAGTGGTAGTAGTATCATAAATTGCACTGGTGGTATAAAAATCTGGCCAGGTTTACAAATATACATATTATAAACCCAGCAGAAAAAGTAAAAACAAAAGTACAAAACAATCTTTTTAAAAATAACCAAAAAAAAACAATTTTGTAGCATTTAGCAGTCCACGTTGGGAAATTTCCATCAGAATGGGCAGAGAAGTTGCACCAACACAAAGCCAGTTTCGGGAGGCACAATGAGCCATTATGTGGAGGAGGAGGAAAGGACTGGACTGCCTGATGACAGAGAATTCCCAGTTTCACCGTGAAGAATGGAGATTCTCCATGGGTACTTTAGGAGCAATTAGCGGCCTATTCACAGAGGTGTAATGTGTTGTTTTTGTCCTGGGTGGAATCCTCGTAATGTCTTCAAAACGTGAAAAAAGTGAATGTTATGCAGATGAGATGGACTTCATGTATCAGCAGAACTTTTCTACTGCAAGTTTTGTGCACTTTTTATAGATATATTTTTACTTTTAAAGGGAACCTTGAGGGCTGAAACACACTTTACCAATGTGGTGTGCTTCTCAACACATACTAATTTACCCCAGGGCACTAAGACATCCCAATGCACTAAGACACTCCGGGGCAGTGGGGAACCCAATTTCACTGAGGCACCCCCTGGAAGCTAAGGCATGCCAATGCGATAAGGTACCCCCATGCACTAAGGCACCCCAATGCATTAAAGCAACCCAGGTCAATAAGGTACTAAAATGCATGTAGGCACCCCAGGGCACTAAAGCACCCCAGGGCACAAAAGCACCCCAAAACCCCTGAAAGCACTAAGAAACCCCAATACAATAAGGCACCCCAATGCAATAGGGCATCACAGGGCAATAGGACACTCCAAGGCAGGAAGGCGGCAATCCCCCTGTGGGAGACGGACAGGAAGGTAGCAATCCCCTCATGGGAGATGGACAGGAAGGTGGCAATCCCCCCCATGGGAGATGGACAGAAAGGTGGCAATCCCCTCATGGGAGACGGACAGGAAGGTGGCAATCCCCTCATGGGAGATGGACAGGAAGGTGGCAATCCCCTCATGGGAGATGGACAGGAAGGTGGCAATCCCCTCATGGGAGATGAACAGGAAGGTGGCAATCCCCTCATGGGAGATGGACAGGAAGGTGGCAATCCCCCCATGGGAGACGGACAGGAAGGTAGCAATCCCCTCATGGCAGATGGACAGGAAGGTGGCAATCCCCTCATGGGAGACGGACAGGAAGGTGGCAATCCCCCCCATGGGAGATGGACAGGAAGGTGGCAATCCCCTCATGGGAGATGGACAGGAAGGTGGCAATCCCCTCATGGGAGATGGACAGGAAGGTGGCAATCCCCCCATGGGAGACGGACAGGAAGGCGGCAATCCCCCCCATGGGAGATGGACAGGAAGGTGGCAATCCCCCCATGGGAGACGGACAGGAAGGCGGCAATCCCCCCATGGGAGATGGACAGGAAGGTGGCAATCCCCTCATGGGAGACGGACAGGAAGGTGGCAATCCCCTCATGGGAGACAGACAGGAAGGCGGCAATCCCCCCGTGGGAGACGGACAGGAAGGCGGCAATCCCCTCGTGGGTGACGGACAGGAAGGTGGCAATCCCCCCGTGGGAGACGGACAGGAAGGTGGTGATCAGAGGCCCCTTTACCTTAGGAGGCAGATGATGAGGATCTGGGGTAGGGCTGCTGCTCCTCGCTCTGGCTTGTGAAGCATGAGAAGAGCCAGGGGCCGTTGCTTCTCCTCCTGGCCGAACAGGAAGTGGGTCCTGAGACCCGAATTGCTGGGAGTCCTAGCCAATCGGGTCTCAGGACCTGCTTCCTGATTGGCCAGGAAGAGAAGCAGGAAGACAATAGCGAATAATAGACATGTGCACTGCCGAAAAATTAGTTTTTTTCGTTTCATAAATTTTTTTTTTTCGGGTCATTCGCAATTCGTAAATTTGAAAATTCGAAAATCTGAAAATAAGGAAGAAATTTTGAATATTCTTAAGATTAACTAACTAACTAATAATAACTATTACTGACTATTAAATTATAGGTATTGGAATTTCCTTTCAAATTTGGCTGTTAGTGAAAGTAACGAATACGAATTTATACCGAACTTTCGAATTTAGGAATATTTGGAAAAAATCGTTAAATGGGTTTTTCGTTAATTCGGATATTTACGAATTTGTCGAAACTTGTTAAAAAACTATTTCCGAACAAAACAAATATTAATTTGCTATTTTCACAGTGCTTTGCGCCCGAGTCCACCCTTTTTTGAAGCCAATTAGAGCCTCAGGCTCTAATCACGTGCTTCAAATAAAAAAAAACATTGGAATACATGCGTCCGACGCCCTGCATGTAGATTAGGGGGCTGGGCGCATGGATTAGGGGCGCGGTGCCCCTGCGCCCCTATTGGATGGGCCGCCACTGACTGAGAGGAGTACTGAGGCAAGGAGCAGCTGCTGTGATGTTTTTAGAAAGCTCTGTACAGCCCCCTGCTGGCCCCTCCCTGGTATGTACTGGCCATCGGGACTGCCGGGAGTTTCCCGGTGGGCCGGTGGCTCAGTGGGCCGGTTTCAGTGACAGCTGCCCCCTCCCCTTCTGAGTCATGCCTCCTGAATAAATACAGTCCCCAGCGGCCGGTGGCTAATGGGGCGGACTGGGCAGTGACTGATGCCAGTTATGGGGTGTACTTGGCCGGGGGGAGGAGGGACTGGCACCCCCATATAGCGGCAAATATTTACTGGCAGGGGCGGTCTTGGCTGACCTCTACTAGGCTGAGCTCGGGCTGGGGGCGGTCTCAGCTCTCCTCAGCTCGGCTGTGCTGGGGCGTGGGGTGAGCGTTCTCAGCTGTGTTCGGGCGTAGGGTGGGTGGGCTCGAGCAGAAGGGGCGGTCTCAGCTCTCCTCGACTCAGCTGTGTTTGGGCAGGCTCGGGCGGGCTTCGGCGGGCTGTGCTCGGCGGGCTCTGTTTGGCTGGGCTGGGGGTGAGGCACGGTCGCAAATGAATTAGAATAATAACTGTCATGTTTTAGAATTAAGCTGTTCTCCACTGTGATTCAAGTGAATGAATGGCTGAAGACTTTTTTATTCCCTATGATGGGGAGTCATGTCTACAGTCTGACCGTCTCCTGTATTATGTCCGCAACCTCTGATCATGTCCGCAGCTTCTGCTCATGTCCGCAGTTTCTGATCATGTCCCGCAGCCTCTGATCATGTCCGCAACCTCTGATCATGTCCGCAGCGGCCTCTGATCACGCCCGCAGCCTCTGATCATGTCTGCAGCCTCTGATCATGTCCGCAACCTCTGCTCACGTCCGCAACCTCTGATCACGTCCGCAACCTCTGATCACGTCCGCAGCCTCTGATCATGTCCGCAACCTCTGATTGCGTTCGTAACCTCTGATCACGGCCACAGCCTCTGATCACATCTGAAACATCTGATCATGTCCGCAACCTCTGATCATGTCCGCAGCCTCTGATCATGTCCGCAGCCTCTGATCATGTCCGCAACCTCTGATCACGTCCGCAACCTCTGATCACGTCCGCAACCTCTGATCACGTCCGCAGCCTCTGATCATGTCCGCAACCTCTGATTGCGTTCGTAACCTCTGATCACGGCCACAGCCTCTGATCACATCGGCAACATCTGATCATGTCCGCAACCTCTGATCATGTCCGCAACCTCTGATCATGTCCGCAGCCTCTGATCACGTTCGCAGCCTCTGATCATGTCCGCAACCTCTGATCACAGCTGCAGCCTCTGATCATGTATGCAACCTCTGATCATGTCCACAACCTCTGATCAGGGCCGCAACCTCTGATCACGTTCGCAGCCTCTGATCATGTCCGCAACCTCTGATCACGTCCGCAACCTCTGATCACATCTGCAGCCTCTGATCACGTCCGCAACCTCTGATCGTGTCTGCAACCTCTGATCACGTCCGCAGTCTCTGATCATGTCCGCAACCTCTGATCACGTTCGCAACCTCTGATTATGTCCGCAACCTCTGATCATGTCCGCAACCTCTGATCACGTCTGCAGCCTCTGATCCTGTCCGCAACCTCTGATCACGTCCGCAACCTCTGATCACGTCTGCAGCCTCTGATCCTGTCCGCAACCTCTGATCACGTCCGCAACCTCTGATCATGTCCACAACCTCTGATCACAGCCGCAGCCTCTGATCACGTCTGCAGCCTCTGATCACGTCCGCAACCTCTGATCAGGGCCGCAACCTCTGATCACGTCCACAGCCTCTGATCATGTCCGCAACCTCTAATCATGTCTGCAGCCTCTGATCATGTCCGCAGCCTCTGATCATGTCCGAAACCTCTGATCATGTCCGCAACCTCTGATCTTGTCCACAGCCTCTGATTATGTCTGCAGTCTCTAACCATCTCTTTTACAATGTCTGCAATCTGTGACCATCTTCTGTATCATGTCTGCAGTCTCTGACCAACTTCTAAAGTGGAGCTCTAATAGGAAGAGGTGGAACCTAAGGAGGCTGGAGTTTACAGATGAAGGGGTGGATATTAAGGAGGAAGGGGTGGGGCAAATTTATATGGGGGGGCGCCTGATTTTAGTCTTGCCTAGGGCCGCACAAAACCAAAATACACCACTGGTTGTACTACCTATAAGAGAAATAAAGTAGAACGGCTAATGGCCAGTGAAAGGGGGGGGGGCTTGGGTGGCCATCGGTCTTGGCTGGCGCAGGTTTGTGCGGCCGGTATGGGAGAGACCTGTCATCCTCACTGCCCATCACCTCACTTCATAGTCTGCCAGCCGGCTCAGCCTCAGCACCCCTGCATTGCTGAAAGGCAACCAATGGCTGTGCAGCAATGTCGGTTTCTGAAATTCCAGCCAATGAGGCTGTAGCAATGTTCCTGCATGACGTTAGCCCTCCAACTTTACTTATTCACTTGCTTTTGTGCGCGTTTGCAAAATAAAGTGGGCCGGTCTGGATGAAGTCCAGGGCCAAATTTTTGTCCCAGTCCAGCCCTGGCCCCTCCCACCAGCCATGAACTGCATCTAGAAGCACAGAGACCCAGCCACGACATCAAAGGGACTAAAATAAGGTATTAATGAAAATGCAAAGGGTTTATGAAACCAGCATGTTAATGAGGGGAGAGGGGAGGAAGCAGGGAAGGCAAAATATTTAATATAAGCCGATTAAACTTCATATGTGGAGGACTTTTCTAATAAGCCGGCGCTCAGATGACTATTCTGTACAGTCCAGCCAGAGAAGGACTAAACCAGATCAGAGTTACACGGGGCTGAGCGTAGGAGACATGGAGTCTGCGAGAATATTAACAGCTCAGTAATATGAGTTCCCGGCAGCCTCGGTGTGGCCCCTGCCAGGGTGACATCCTGATGTCCTCTGACTTACCGGCCTTAAATAAGCACCAAACAGCTCTGCAATGTAGAATGAGGGCCTGCCGTCCAATCTGCTGCGTTTCTGGGACTTTTCTATGCAACGTCAACCTTGATATACCCTGACATTTTCTTTATTGCATTTGGGAATTAAAAAATAAAATGTACTTAAAGTGGTGTTGCCACCAAAAAAAAAATTGGGCTTAAAAATCATAAAAAAAAAAAATAAAATTTTTTTTTACTCACCTCTAAATGCCTGTTGCTAGGGGGTCCCTCGTAGTCTGCCACCTTCATTGCCCGGGCAATGACGTCACTTCCCCTAGGCGCCGCACAGTCATCTGGGACCTGTCATGTGTCCCAGATGAGTGAGCGTCGAATCACGGCGCAAAAAAAAAATTTGACTTAAAAATCATAAAAAATAAAAAAATAAAAAAAATAATTGAAAAAAAAAAAATTTTTACTCACCTCTAAATCCCAGATGAGTGAGCGTCGAATCACGGCGCAAAAAAAAAATTTGCCTTAAAAATCATAAAAAAAAAAAAAAAAAAAAAATAATTGGAAAAAAAAATTTTTTTACTTACCTCTAAATGCCTGTTGCTAGGGGGTCCCTCATAGTCTGCCACCTTCATTGCCCGGGCAATGACGTCACTTCCCCTAGGCGCCGCACAGTCATCTGGGACCTGTCATGTGTCCCAGATGAGTGAGCGTCGAATCACGGCGCAGAAAAAAAATTTGACTTAAAAATCATGAAAAATAAAAAAATAAAAAAAATAATTGAAAAAAAAAAAAAATTTTACTCACCTCTAAATCCCAGATGAGTGAGCGTCGAATCACGGCGCAAAAAAAAAATTTGCCTTAAAAATCATAAAAAATAAAAAAATAAAAAAAATAATTGGAAAAAAAAAAAATTTTACTTACCTCTAAATGCCTGTTGCTAGGGGTCCCTCATAGTCTGCCACCTTCATTGCCCGGGCAATGACGTCACTTCCCCTAGGCGCCGCACAGTCATCTGGGACCTGTCATGTGTCCCAGATGAGTGAGCGTCGAATCACGGCGCAAAAAAAAAATTTGACTTAAAAATCATAAAAAATAAAAAAATAAAAAAAATAATTGGAAAAAAAAAATTTTACTTACCTCTAAATGCCTGTTGCTAGGGGGTCCCTCATAGTCTGCCACCTTCATTGCCCGGGCAATGACGTCACTTCCCCTAGGCGCCGCACAGTCATCTGGGACCTGTCATGTGTCCCAGATGAGTGAGCGTCGAATCACAGCGCAAAAAAAAAATTTGACTTAAAAATCATAAAAAATAAAAAAAAAAAAAAATAATTGAAAAAAAAAAATTTTTTACTCACCTCTAAATCCCAGATGAGTGAGCGTCGAATCACGGCGCAAAAAAAAAATTTGCCTTAAAAATCATAAAAAATAAAAAAATAAAAAAAATAATTGGAAAAAAAAAATTTTTACTTACCTCTAAATGCCTGTTGCTAGGGGGTCCCTCATAGTCTGCCACCTTCATTGCCCGGGCAATGACGTCACTTCCCCTAGGCGCCGCACAGTCATCTGGGACCTGTCATGTGTCCCAGATGAGTGAGCGTCGAATCACGGCGCAAAAAAAAATTTGACTTAAAAATCATAAAAAATTAAAAAATAAAAAAAATAATTGAAAAAAAAAAAATTTTTTACTCACCTCTAAATCCCAGATGAGTGAGCGTCGAATCACGGCGCAAAAAAAATATTTGCCTTAAAAATCAATCAAAATTAAAAAATAAAAAAAATAATTGGAAAAAAAAAAATTTTTACTTACCTCTAAATGCCTGTTGCTAGGGGGTCCCTCATAGTCTGCCACCTTCATTGCCCGGGCAATGACGTCACTTCCCCTAGGCGCCGCACAGTCATCTGGGACCTGTCATGTGTCCCAGATGAGTGAGCGTCGAATCACAGCGCAAAAAAAAAATTTGACTTAAAAATCATAAAAAATAAAAAAATAAAAAAAATAATTGAAAAAAAAAAAAATTTTTTACTCACCTCTAAATCCCAGATGAGTGAGCGTCGAATCACGGCGCAAAAAAAAAATTTGCCTTAAAAATCATAAAAAATAAAAAAATAAAAAAAATAATTGGAAAAAAAAAATTTTTACTTACCTCTAAATGCCTGTTGCTAGGGGGTCCCTCATAGTCTGCCACCTTCATTGCCCGGGCAATGACGTCACTTCCCCTAGGCGCCGCACAGTCATCTGGGACCTGTCATGTGTCCCAGATGAGTGAGCGTCGAATCACGGCGCAAAAAAAAATTTGACTTAAAAATCATAAAAAATTAAAAAATAAAAAAAATAATTGAAAAAAAAAAAATTTTTACTCACCTCTAAATCCCAGATGAGTGAGCGTCGAATCACGGCGCAAAAAAAAAATTTGCCTTAAAAATCAATCAAAATTAAAAAATAAAAAAAATAATTGGAAAAAAATAAATTTTTACTTACCTCTAAATGCCTGTTGCTAGGGGGTCCCTCATAGTCTGCCACCTTCATAGCCGAGTGCCCACATTAAGAATGCCGGCGCCGCGAGCGGAGCGGGGAACGAGGGGGGGTCTCGTTCCCCCGCATCGCTGGACCCTGGGACAGGTAAGTGTCCGATTATTAAAAGTCAGCAGCTGCAGTATTTGTAGCTGCTGACTTTTATTTATTTTTTTTTTTGTGGGCCCTCCTCTTTAATATAACATTTTTATAAGAAAAAGGTTAGCCCAATTTAACCACTTCCGCCCCGGAAGATTTGGCTGCTGAATGACCGGGCCATTTTTTGCGATTCGGCACTGCGCCGCTTTAACTGACAATTGTGCAGTCGTGCAACGCTGCACCCAAACAAAATTGGCGTCCTTTTTTTCCCACAAATAGAGCTTCCTTTTGGTGGTATTTGATCGCCTCTGTGGTTTTTATTTTTTACGCTATAAACAAAAAAAGAGCGACAATTTTGAAAAAAAAAAAACGCAACATTTTGTACCTTTTGCTATAATAAATATACCCATTTTTTTTTTTTTAAAAAAGCAAATTTTTCCTCAGTTTAGGCCGATACGTATTCTTCTACATATTTTTGGTAAAAAAAAAATCGCAATAAGCGTATATTGATTGGTTTGCGCAAGTTATAGCGTCTACAAAATAGGGGATAGATTTATAGCATTTTTATTATTATTTTTTTTTTAACTAGTAATGGCGGCGATGTGCGATTTGCGACATTATGGCGGACACATCAGACACTTTTGACACATTTTTGGGACTATTGTCATTTAAACAGCGATCAGTGCTATAAGTGCTATATAACAGCGATTAATTCCCTGATTTCGAGGGACTGTCCCTCTTTCCTCCTCATTTGTCCCTCATTTTGGTCTGATCTGTATAGTTGGATATAAAATTCACTTTTTATCTTTCAAAAAGTGTTTCCCAGTGCTAAACCTTTCATCTGATTTCTAAATTGCTGCATTTGTAAAATTTAAAAGCCAATATAAAGGGGAATAGTAGTGGTAAAAAAAAAGCCCTTGTGGATTTAATTATCCTTTTGTTTTTTTAGTTAATTCCCCTTTAAGGGGGTGTGGCAAGGGGGCGTGTCCCATGCCTACATACATTTGCTAGTAGGTGTCCCTCATTCCCATCTCAAAATGTTGGGAGGTGTGAGGTATCTGGTGCAGCTGTGCATAGTAACCAATCAGCTTACAACTTCATCTTGTTCAATTAAGCTTTAAAAATGAGTCACCGTTCACAATCGGCGCGATTGGACATGCAATTTGACAGGTCAAATCGCAGCCTAATGCCAGCAACGGCACGGTCCCCAATTGGTGACACCATAGTACACCAACACGCAGCACATTTTTGTTTTTTGTGTGATGCGCATTATCCAACCTCAATAAGGTTCACATCCATTAACAAGGTGCTCTGGGGTGCGATTAAGAATGAATTGCACCACAGTGCATCATGTGCATCATGTGCATTTTTTATGCACCGTAATAACAAGCGTTATCCAGCCTTAATGAGGTCTGGCTGACAGGTCATGCTGGGACTATTAGTTCTTCCATTGCATAGCACCGCAATACACGGTAGTGCGTAACAATGCACTGTGGTGTGCTGCAACGCATGTCCATTGGCAAGGAGAATCGGGGTGCCATTAAGAATGAATGACACCATAGCACACCAACGTGCAACACGTGCATTGTGTATTGCGGTAGCACACATTATCCAGCCTCTGACAAGTCATGCTGGAACTAGTAGTTCTTCCATTGTAGAGCACCACAATACATGGTGGTGCATTACCAGGCGCAGTGGTGCACTGGCAAGGTGTATTGGGGTGCCATTAAGAATGAATGACACCATAGCACACATAGGCTCATTACTGCCCCCCCCCACCCCCCCCCTGCAGCACTTCCTTCGTCTTCTCTCCCAAAGGCTGCTGCTGCTGGCACACATGGGGAAGTTTTAAAAGGAGTGGGGGAAGGGGCCTGTAAATTTATCATTTACCGCCCCCTTCCCTTTGTGAATGAACACAGTAAGTGATCGGTACCATGTCTTTAAGCTTTGGAGTGCACACCCTAATGCAAAAGGTTGCGCACACCTATGATAGCACACCAATGTGCAGCGGGTGTATCTTTGCAGTAATGCATGCTACCCAGCCTCAATAAAGTCCACGTCCATTGAAAAGGTGCACTGGGGTTCCATTACGAATGAATTGCACCACAGCACACCGTGTGCATTTTTGTGTATTGCAATAACAAACGGCATCCAGCCTCAATAAGGTCTGGCTGACAGGTCATGCTGGAACTAGTAGTTCTTCCATTGCACAGCACCACAATGCATAGTAGTACATTACCATGCGTTGTGGTGCACTGCAACACGCATCCATTGGCAAGGTCAGGGGCGTAACTATAGGGGGTGCAGCAGTCGCGAGGGCAACCGGGTCCTGTGCTGCAAGGGGCCCATGCCGCCCCCTCTACATATGGCCGGTGGCAGCATAGGCGGTTAGGCACCGGGCTCACGGGTGGCTGGAGGGGGGGGGTGACTAGCAGAGCTCCATGCTCGACTACCGCACTGGCTGCTCTTTAGTTGTGCATTTCCCACACAACCTGTGTCCTCTGCCGCTCCTCCGAGTCCCCCTCTCCTGCTCCATGCAGTGCTGCTCAGTCCGGTGTCTGTCCTCCCCAGTCCAGCCCCCTGAGTCCGGCTCACACTGCACTGCATGGTTCTCCCAGGCAAACAAACTTTAAGCACACAGATGCAGTGCAGCCCTATGAGAGCCGGCTCCCCAAAGGACACGGCAGGTTTGTCTGCCAGCACCCCCCCTCCTCCCCGTCATACACAGATGTTGACAGGTCTTTCTGGGAGATATGTCCCCTAAGGACAGGGCCCAGTTCTCCCTAAAGGACAGGGACCCCATTTCCCTTGGGGACAGAGCCAACTTCTTCCCAGAGGACAGGGACCTAATTTCCCATGAGGACTGGGACCCCATTTTCCATGGGGACAGGGACCCCTTCTCACCTGAGGACAGAGACCCCTTCTCACCTGGGGACAGGGACCCCATTTCCAATGGGGACCCCATCTCCCCTGGGAACAGGGCCCACTTCTCCCCAGAGGACAGGGACCCCATTTCCCTTGGGGGCAGGAACCCCTTCTCACATGGGGACAGGGACCCTATCTCCCCTAAGGACAGGGACCCCATCTCCCCTGGGGACAGGGCCCACTTCTCCCTAGAAGACAGGGACCCCATTTTCCTTAGGGACAGGGACTCCTACTTACGTGGGGACAGGGAACCCATCTCCCCTAAGGACAAGGACCCAATCTCTCCTGGGGACAGGGCCCACTTCTCCCCAGAGGACAGGGTTCCAATTTCCCTTTACCTTCTTCCTCTTTGTCTCAAAGGTGTAACATCATAGGTCTGTTTAGACCTCTGATATCTCACCAAAGTCCCCCAACGGGACTCATAAAAAATTTTAAAAAATAATTTAAAAAACTGCTGATACCAGTGGTGGAACTGCAGGGCTCACAAAAGTCGTACCTGTGACCGAACCCTGGAGTTCCACCACCGGACTCGGAGGGAAGGGCCTCGGCTGGGGTTCAGGGGGGCCCTTCATGGTTTCTTGCACCGGGGCCCTGAAGGTTCTAGTTACACCTCTGGGCAAGGTATTAAGAATGAATTGCACCACAGCACACCAAAGTGCAACACGTGAATTTTTGTGCATTGCGGAAGCACACGGTATCCAGCCTCAATAAGGTTTGGCTGACAGGTCATGCTGGGACTAGTAGTTCTTCCATCGAACATCACCACAATAGGTGATGGTGCATTACCAAGCCACTGCGGTGTGCTGCAACTCATGTCCATTGACAGATGCATTGAGGTTTCGTTAAGAATGAATGACACCTTAGGACGCCATTGACGCCAACGTGCAGCATGTGCATTTTTGTGCTTTGCGGTAACACACGGTATCCAGCCTCCAAGGTCTGGCTGACAGGTCATGCTGGAACTAGTAGTTCTTCCATTGCAGAGCCCTAAAATACATGGTGGTGCATTACCATGCATTGTGGTTTGGTGCAATGTGCGCGTCCATTGGCAAAGTGCACTGGTGTGCCGTTACGAATGAATGACACCATAGCACACCCAAATGCAGCATGGGAATTTTTGTGTCACAGTAACACACACGTGCCATCCGGCCTTAATAAAGTCCATGTCCATTGACGAGGAGCACTGGGGAGAATGAATGACACCACAGCACACCAATGTGCAACACGTGCATTACCTGGCTTTAGTAAGGACTGGCTGGTCACGCTGGAGATGCCTTATTATCAGGGCTTTTTTCAGCGGGAATGCGGGGGGGGGAGCAGTTACGAAACCTCCAGCATAGAATGTATGCCATGGCAAGGGGTGCTGGGGTGTGCTGGAGGATCTATGAATTCTGGCTGCTGGGGGATCTATCGTTCTTGGAGGGCATCTATCTTTGCATGGTGGTCTATTGTTGCTGGGGAGGTCTATGGTTGCTGGTGGGGATCTATTGCTGCTGGGGGGGGGGGGGGGCTTATGTTGCTGGGGGAGTCAATTGCTGCTGAAAGGGATCTATTGTTGAGGGAGGGGTCCATTGTTGCTGGCTACTAGAGGATCTATTGTTGCTGGAGGGAGTCTATTTTTGCGCGACAGGTCATTGTTGCTGGGAAGCAGTGGCGGCTGGTGGTATATTTTTTTTTTGGGGGGGGTCACACAATTACACAATCCACCTAAAGCCACCAAGCCGCCACCATCCCCGGTCTGTCGGTCAGGTCACAGGCACCCAACCCCCCCCCCCCCCAGGATCAGTCGGACGGTCCCCGCACTTACCCCTTCAAGGTCTCGGGCAGCGCTTCCTTCACCCTGGGTCTCCTCCTTTGGGTGCTTTTGGTGCTTCACGGTGGCTTCCCCTGCATCTCCTCCCTCCTTCTCCTCCCCGACAGGATCGCTTCTCTTCTCGGCCAATCGGGACCCGCTTCCTGATTGGCCGGGCGGAGAATCAGGAAGACGATAGCGAATATCATTGGTCACACAACTGGGTGGGCACAGGGCGCAGTGCTCTGTGCCCCGAGTCCAACCTTTTTTTAAAGCCTATTAGAGCGTCATGCTCTAATCACGTGCTTCAAAAAAATAAAATCCCCCATTGGGATCCATGCGTTTGGCGCCCTGCATGTAGATTAGAGGGCCAGACGCATGGATAGGGGGGGTGGCAAACGTGCGCCCTGCATTACGGGACGCCACTGCTGGGGAGGTTTTCTGTTGCTGGTGGGGTACCTTTTGTTGCTGATTGGGCTTATGTTGCTGCGGGGGGTCAATTGTTGCTTGGAGGGATCTACTGTTGCTGGAGGGGTCTATCCTTTCTGGCCGATGGAGAGTCTATTGATGCTGGGACGGCTGCTGGGAAATCTGTTGTTGCTCCTGGGGTCTTTTGTTGTTGGGAATGCACTGTTGCTGGGTTGCTCTGAATCACTTGAGCTCCTCAAGGCTTTTGCGGTGGTATCTTCCTCAAGCGTCACCCATGCTTCCCTGCTGAGTACCTAGCTTGGCACTCCTGATACCTTTCAAGATTCACCCCTGCTAACCGTCTTGGTCCCTGGCTTGACAACCATCACCTCCGCTGGTTGGGTCCCTGACTTGATCACCGCCTGAAGTTTTCCGATTCTCCACCGTGCCCTTTCGGTGAGAATACTGCTCCGGTACGTGCTTCAGTTACTCACTGTGGTCCCTGGTAAAGGTGGTTGGTCCCTTAGTGGCGACAGCTTCCCTTCTACCTTCGACCACGCCAGGTTCTCCGTCCAGCAGAACCGTCACTTTTGGTTGGACTGCAAGACGCAGTCCCAACCCTGCGCTGCTCTCTTACTTCTGGATAGGCCCTCACACAGCCTGGCAGCCAGATGCCCCCGGGATAGGCCCAATCTCCGGCCTAGCAGCCCGGGGCAGACGACACACGTCCACCCAGATGGCAGTACGGGTGGCACAGAAGACAGATCACCTGACTCCACCCGAATATATAAGTTCTCCCAGCAGGCTAAGGGATTCAAGAAAACCCCTGCCCATTGGCTGAGATACCCCATATACTAATAGCTTGACCTTGAAATGTCCTTCTCACATCTAATGCCACCAAGTGCCCGGCCACCTAGCGGCAGAAGAGAAAAGTACAACAAGGCCAAACTTAGGGAGAAATCAATGGATCTCCAACAACTATCTACAGTAGATTCTCCTGACAAGGAATTTGGTGAGGAGCTCCCTGACTAAAGCCCAGGACGCTACATCCGTTTAACAAATATTTACGCATATTCGTAAATTTGAATATTCAAAAACTCGTAAATTTGTAAATTTGTAAATTCGCAAATTCTAAATTTAAAAAGCCGAAAATTTGAAAATCTGAAATAATAACTAACTATTAAATGTTTGAAGTATTGAAGTTTCCTTTCAAATTTGGCTGTTAGTGAACGTAACGAATATGAATTTATCCGAAGTTACGAATTAACCGAAATAACGAATGCTGCCTCTAAAGAATGGAACCTAATAAATTTATAATAATAAATAACAATAATAATATTAAGAAAAACGTTTTATTATTATTATTTATTATTAATTAGTTCTGTTCCATTTGTTCAGATGCGGTATTCGTTATTTCTGATAATTTGTGACGTCGGATAAATTCGTATTCGTTACGTTCGCAATTTCTTTTTATTAATATTTTACAGATTACAAAAGAGAAAAAAAAAAAAAATGAATGGTTAGTTATTATTTAGAATTTTCGTTCTTTCTTATTTTCGGATTTTCTTTCTTATTTTCGGATTTTTGGATTATTTATTATTAATTAGTTCCGTTCCATTTGTTCAGAAATTAGTTATTTCTGATCATTTGTAACATCAGATAAATTTGTATTCATTACTTTCACAATTTCTTTTTATTAATATTTTACAGATTACAAGAGAGAAAAAGAAAAAAAAAATGAATAGTTAGTTATTATTTAGAATTTTCGTTCTTTCTTATTTTCGGATTTATGGATTATTTATTATTATTAGTTCCGTTCCATTTGTTTGAACATTCGTTATTTCGGATAAATTCGTATTTGTTACTTTCACTAACAGCCAAATTTGAAAAGAAATTCCATTATCTATAATTTGATATATATATATTTTTTTTTCGCAAATTTATTTTTATTAATGATGTACAGATTACAAAAGATAAAAAGAAAAAATTAATTTTAGTTTTCTTATTTTCGGATTTTCGTTTTTTCGAATTTACGAATTTAAGAATTTTCGAATTTTCGAATGTACGAATTTTCGAATTGACAAAATTAATAATTTAAAAATTTTTAAAATTACAGATTACAAAAGAGAAAGATAATTTATTTTTATTAACCACCTCAGCCCCGGACCAATTGGCAGCCAAAGGACCAGGCCCCTTTTCGGCACTTGCGTCGCTTTAACTGACAATTGCGCGGTCGTGCGACGTGGCTCCAAAACAAAATTGGCGTCCTTTTTTTCCCACAAATAGAGCTTTCTTTTGGTGGTATTTGATCGCCCCTGCGGTTTTTATTTTTTGCACTATAAACAAAAATAGAGCGACAATTTTTAAAACAATGCAATATTTTTTTGCTTTTTGCTATAATAAATATCCCCAAAAAATATATAAAAAAAAAACATTTTTTTTCCTCAGTTTAGGCCGATACGTATTCTTCTACATATTTTTGGTAAAAAAAATCGCAATTAGCGATTATTGATTGGTTTGCGCAAAAGTTATAGCGTTTACAAAATAGGGGATAGTTTTATAGCATTTTTTATTAATATTTTTTTTCTTACTAGTAATGGCGGCGATCAGCGATTTTTATTGTGACTGCGACATTATGGCGGACACATCGGACATTTTCGACACATTTTTGGGACCATTGTCATTTATACAGCAATCAATGCTATTTAAATGCATTGATTCATGTATAAATGACAGTTGTAGTGAAGGGGTTAACCACTAGGGGGAGGGGAGGGGTTATGGGCTGTGACGTGTGTGTGTTTTTTTACATTAGGGGGCGGGGCTGACGTCTGACGTCATTGATCGGCTTTCCCGATGACCGGGAACAGTCGATCAATGACAGGCAGAGTAGGAAGCGCGGGGAGAGGTTTGTTTACACAGACCTCTCCCTGTTCTTCAGCTCTGTGACCCGATCACGGGACACCAGCGGCAATCGGGTCCGCTGGTCCCGCGGCCGCGGTCACGGAGCTCCCGACCGGGTCGCGAGCGTGCCGCTGGCGGTGCGCACGCGACCCACAGGCAGGCAAATGCACGATCACGTACAGGTACGTGATTTTGCCTGCCCGTGCCATTCTGCTGACGTATATGTGCAGGAGGCGGTCGGGAAGCGGTTAATGATGTACAGATTACAAAAGATAAAAAGAAAAATAATTAATAGTTAGTTACTATTTAGAATTTTCGGATTTTCGTTCTTTCGAATCTTCAGATTTTCTTTCTTATTTTCGGATTTTCTAATTCATGAATTTTCTAATTTACAAATGTAAAAAATTACAAATTTTCGGATTTTTGTTTCAATCATTTTTATTAAACATATTCTTAAAGATATACAGACAACATTATATCCAGTTAGACAGTACTGTTTACAAAGAGTTATATAGGTTCCATTCATTGGTACAATTCAACACATACCGCACAATAAACCACACATCTCCCTGTTTTCCCTTGGGATTACTCTACCGGGTTGATACAGTGAACACCACACCAATAAGTAACATGCAGTGGTATAATAGGCAAATAGAAGGTGAAGCCCCCCCCCCCCAGACCCCCTTGGGATCTAGCTGTGCTGTGCTAAAAATAAAAATAATTAATAATTAGTTATCATTTTGAATTTTCGGATCTTCGTTCTTCCGAATCTTCAGATTTTCTTTCTTATTTTCGGATTTTCGAATGTACGAATTTTCGAATTGACAAAATTACAAATTTTCTAATTTTTGAAATGACAGATTACAAAAGAGAAAAATAAAAATAATTAATAGTAAGTTATAATTTAGAATTTTCTGATTTTCGTTCTTTCGAATCTTCAGATTTTCTTTCTTATTTTCGGATTTTCGAATGTACGAATTTTCGAATGTACGAATTTTCGAATTGACAAAATTACAAATTTTCGAATTTTTGAAATTACAGATTACAAAAGAGAAAAATAAAAATAATTAATAGTAAGTTATCATTCAGAATTTTCTGATTTTCGTTCTTTCGAATCTTCAGGTTTTCTTTCTTATTTTCGGATTTTCGAATTTACGAATTTTCTTATTTACAAAATTCCGGATTTTTCAAAATTACGAGTTTTCAAATTTACGTATTTAGGTAATTGCAAATTTTTGAATTTTCGAATTTACGAATTAGGAATTTACGAATTTACCAATTGCAATCATAACAAATGACCTGAAAGACGAAAAAACAATAAAAAAACAAATGTAACGAAAACTAACAAATTTTTCGGCAGTGCACATGTCTATTCAGAAAGGGGGAGTTCCTGCACCTATTCTCTGAGAATAAAGCCTTGCTTATTATGAATAGTGCTTCAACTCAACACATGTCCATTGGCGAGGTGCACTGGGGTGCCATTGAGAATGAATAACACCACAGCACACCGATGTGCGGCATTTTTATGTGATGCAATAGCCCACACGTTACCCACCGTGGCTGCCAGGTCATGCTGGAACCAGAAGTCCTCCATTGCAGGAGATCAATGGTAACCTTGTTCCAATCTGGCTTCTCCAATATTCCCTATTAAGGCCAAATCCCAAGTTCTGCGTCTCCTCTATGGGTCCAGCACCTCAACCACTTAGCCAAGTCACTTATTTCCCCTGTTTGATGACTGTTTGTGTGCGGTCTCCGCTTCCGCTTTGCGGCAGATCCGCTCAAAACACCTCCACTGACATGTAAAGGCTTTATGAGGTGGTGCCTGGGATCACCATAAATTTCTGGAGCTCCATCCAAAAAAAAAAAAAAAAAAAAGTGACAGATTTATTACCCCTTCACCAGGATTTGGAAAAAGACTGGGGGCGACTTCACCTGCAATAATGGCTTCATAGACCCTATGGCGGCTTTTCCATCCTCCCCCCCGCCCCCTGCCATTCGCTGCCTCTGGGCAGCCTAGAAAAAAAAAAAAGAGCGTTTTCCGTAGACGAGAGCCATTGAAAGGCTCATTAGACGGGTCGCGATAACGTAACTCTCTCGCATTGACTGACTCCTGTGTTGTTACACCTGCGCGGCGGACCGCCGCGCTCCAACCCGGCCCGAGGCAATAAAAAGGCCATTTGGATACGGAGAATAAAACCGACTCACAGCACATGTTTATTTAAAGCGACATTATTTTTAATCCTCGTTGAAAATATTTAGCCATTCAAGTTGTAAAATGATTTAATGAAAGGTAGACACGAGAATTTTTTTTATTTTTTTTTCCTGTAGTTTAAGATGCGGCTAAATGGGAGCTTTTATATATTCCTAATTACCGCAGGATTTCAGGAACGCTAAAGGACGTTTTTATATCGCGGGGTTAAATGTGCAAACATTTCATTTTATTCACCAGCGTGGTCTCTGCGCCAGATTTTATACTAAACCTCTTTTATTGTTTTTGAATTTTTATAAAAGCTTAAAGTGTAAAATCACCTTTACCAAAAAAAAGCACGCTATTCTGTCCCAGACGGGTAAAGCAGCATGGTGTGCCAAACCTACCTACCTACCTGCCACAGCTCTCATTCTGTTCAAGGAATGAAGTCCAAAGTGGCATTAAAAAGAATCTTCTTCAAATCTTCTGCAGCCTGTGATTGCTCCATCCTGAGTTATTGTAGGGACAAAGCAAACATTGGGAACAGCGTCCCCTAGTGCCACGGAGGGAGCACTGACCTGTACCTTCGGGCTGCACATATACGGTGGTATGTACTACTCAATTGTGTTGATTATGATTAACTCCATGGCTGCAACTGGATGATTACAAACTATCTACAACTGGGTGATTACCAACTATCTACAACTGGGTGATTACCAACTACAACTAGATGATTACCAACTATCTACAACTGGGTGATTACCAACTACAACTAGATGATTACCAACTGTTTACAACTGCCTGATACCTATCTGATACTGTGAAACGCGTCAGCTTTGTGCCCCCCCTTTCTGCTTTGCCGTGTGTGGAGGTGTTTTTAAATAAATTCATCAAATTTTTATCTTCTCCCCGTGTGCGGCTGTCCAGAGTTCTTCCTGATTAACAAATGGCCACAACTGGGTGATTTCTAACTGGAGCGGTGGTTATCTTTCTCTACCTATCTGATACAGTTAGGTGTTTATCAACTGGTTACAACGAGGTGATTACCAACTGGTACAACTGGGTGATTACAAACTGGTTACAGCTGGGAGATTATTAACTGGGACAACTGGGTGATTACCAGATGGTACAACTGGGTAATTACGAACTGGTTAAAACTGGGTGATTACCAACTGATTACAACTGGGTGATTGCCAACTGGTTACAATGAGGTGATTACCAACTTGTACAACTGGGTGATTACCAATTGGTTTCAACTGGGTGATTAACAACTGGTTACAACTGGGTGATTACCTACTGATTACAACTGGGTGATTGCCCACTGGTTACAATGGGGTGATTACCAACTGATTACAACTGGGTGATTGCCAACTGGTTACAATGAGGTGATTACCAACTGGTACAACTGGGTGATTACCAACTGGTTTCAACTGGGTAATTACCAACTGGTTTCAACTGGGTGATTACCAACTGGTTTCAACTGGGTGATTACCAACTGGTACAACTGAGTGATTACCAACTGGTTACAGCTGGGTGATTAGTAACTGGGACAACTGGGTGATTACCAGCTGGTACAACTGGGTGATTATGAACTGGTTACAACTGGGTGATTACCAGTTGATTACAACTGGGTGATTGCCAACTGGTTACAGCAAGGTGATTACCAACTGGTACAACTGGGTGATTGCCAGCAGGTTAGCACTGGGTGATTACCAACTGCTTACACCAGGGTGATTACCGACTGCTACAACTCAGTGATTACCAACTACTTACAACTGGATGATAACCAACTGGTACAACTGGGTAGTTACTAACTAGCTACAAGTGGGTTATTACCAACTGGTACAACTGGGTGACTACCAATATCTATGGCGGCTGAGCTTCTAGCACAGTGACCGAACTGTCACAGACAGCTCCCGATCTCTGGTTATGAATGATTGGGAGTCAGCAGGGTGGGCTCCCAATCATATGACCACCGTGACAGCAAATCACAGTGATCATACGATCGGGAAGTCCATCCCACTCCCAACCCCATCCCAGTTTAATGACCCAGTTAAAAGGCCACTGGGAAGGGGAGAGAAAGAGTTAAGACACTTGGTGATTACTATACATGCAAAGCAGATCTGTTGTAAATATACATCATTTTGGACCCTCTGTATGGTCTCCTGTGGTCAACCCTTTTTGAAGTAGATAGCCAGTGGATGGACTGTCTGATACACGCCTCCTATGTCTCCTGATGAAGCAAATCTGTGATTTAAGAAATGTGTTGAGAATTATCCTCAGCTGCAGGAATTGGCATCAATAGAATGGGAATAATGACCCTGTACCTGATTGTGAAGGCAATGAAGCCTATTGCGCAATGGGGACTTGAGGGTATCTATGGAGGTTGAAATGTGATATGTGGGAATGTCTTGGTACATAAAACATCATTGATTTTTATATTTTTATGTGAGTTAATATGTTTGAATAAACATTTTTTATATATAGTATTGATGTGCAAAGAGAGCATTTAAAAAATCCCCTACGTTTTTTAGAACATTTATTCTACTGCCCAATATACAGGACTTTGATATAAAAAAAAAAAAAAGCCAAGACGCTGCTGTCTACACATCTAGTTTGTTGTTGTCCAGTCCATATAGTCATTTTGTCATGTCTGTAGACAATCTGGTCCGGATTACCTACTGGTTACAACTGGGACAATTACCAACTGGCCACAATTGGGTGATTACCTACTGGTTGCAGCTGGGTTATTACCAACTGGCCGCAATTGGATGATTACTAACTGGTACAGCTGGGTGATGACAAACTGACCACACTGAGTGATTACCAACTGGTACAACTGGGTGATTACTAATGTCCATGGCACCTGAAGTTTCTGTTCTGACAGCTCCAAGTACAGTGACCGAACTGTCACAGGATAGCTCCTGGTCTCTGGTTATGATCGGGAGTCAACTGGTTGCAACAAAGCCATCCACAACTCTGCCCCGAGCTACATCGCCAATCTTGTCTCCAAACATATCCCAAACCGTCCTCTCCGCTCTTCTCAAGACCTCCTAATGTCAAGCTCTCTCGTTTCCTACTCCCATGCTCGTCTCCAGGATTTCTCCGGAGCCTCTCCCATCCTCTGGAACTCGCTACCTCAACCTGTCTGGCTATCCCCTACTCTAGCTACTTTCAGGCGATTCCTAAAAACTCATCTCTTCAGGGAAGCCTATCATGTTTCCAACTAATCTTTTACCACTTCCATCAGCTCATTCCCCACAGTTACAACCTTTTGTACCACCTCCCCCACCCTATTATGCCCCATACACACGGTCGGATTTTCCGACGGAAAATGTCCTATCGGACCATGTTGTTGGAAATTCCGACCGTGTGTAGGCTCCATCGGACTTTTTCCGTCGGATGTTCCGACGGACAAAGTTTTATCTCCTGCTCTAAAATTTTCCGACAACAAAGTCCTATCGGACTTTTTCCGATCGTGTGTAGCGAATTCCGACGGACAAAGTGCCACGCATGCTCAGATCACATTACAAGACCAAAGCTATTGGCTACTAGCCTCTACGTAGTCCCGTCGTATGCAACGAACGTCACCACGTTCAGAATGATCGGATTTTAACGCAACTTTGTCCGACCGTGTGTATGCAACACCAGTGTCAGACAAAATCCGTCGGAAAAAATCTGATGGATTTTGTGGTCGGATTTTCCGACCGTGTGTACGGGGCTTTAGATTGTAAGCTCTTCTGAGCAGGGTCCTCTTAATCCTCTTGTATTTTATTGTATTATAACTGTATTGTCTCCCTTTTATATTGTAAAGCGATGCGTAAACTGTTGGCGCTATATAAATCCTGTAATAATAATAACTTGGTGACTTATGCCGTGTACACACGGTCAGGAATTCTCGTCGGAAAAAGCTCCGATGGTTTTCCCGTCGGAATTTCCAACGGAATTTCGCTCAAACTGTCTTGCCTACACACGGTCACACCAAATTCCGACGGTCAATAACACCACGCCTTAAAAAACTTTCGACTGCACTATAAAAGGGAAGTTTAATGGTTCTGAGCATGCGTCGAATTGTTTCCGAGCATGCGTCGGAATTTTGCGTGTCGGAATTGCATACACACTATCGGAAAATCCGATAGAAAGGTTTTCCGTCGGAAAAATTAAGAACAGGTTCTCAATCCAAAGTCCGTCGGAAATTCCGACAGAAAAAGACCGATGGGCATACACACGGTCGGAAAATCCGATGAAAAGCTCCCATCGGACTGTTTCCATCGGAAATTCCGACCGTGTGTACGCGGCATAACAGTTGGTTACAACTGGGTAATTAGCAACTTGTTACAACTGGGTGCTTACCAACTGGTTATAAGTTGGTGATTATGAACTGGTTACAACTGGGTGGCTACTAACTCCTTAAAACCAGGTGATTACCAGCTGGTTAAACTGAAGGATTACAGTGAGCACAGGGTCAGAAAGTCCATATCCCTTCTCTTCCCAGCGTAAAGACCCAGTTAAAGGGCCGACAGAAGGATGCAGGAAGGCGTTAAACCCTTTGGTGATTACTACAGTATATATGCAGAGCAGATCTGTTGTGAATATACTGTACATAACTGTGGACCCTCTGTATGTCCCTTGTGGTCTCCCCTCTGGTAGGAGATAGCCCCTAGCGGAGTGGTTGGACTCTGATACACACACCTTCTTTATCTTCTGAATCTGTGTTATTTCAGAATTTTTTGGGTAACGTTATGGTCAATTGCAGATGTGATCCCGAGCCCTGTATATTAAGGAGTAAAATATTTAGATGTCCTTGAGGCTTGCACAGATAGACCTTGTACTGTACCCACCAACCTAGGACTCTAGGAGCTGAGTCAGCAAGGAAATTTGAATGGAAGACACCAACGCTCACTTCTTTCCACGAAAATATTCCATAGAAAGGATGGAATTTCATTTCTGCCTTCCCTCCGCTGCCTTATTAACCTAATTCCTCTAAACAGACACAGTCAAAGCAAAGGAAATATTTATCACACGACCCGAGCCCGTTCATATTTTCATTTCAGTTCAGGATTTATACCAACGCGGGGAAGAAAGTCAAAGGTTTTATTCATGAGCCTTGGGGCTCCCATCCATAAACGTGTTAAGTTTTGCAAAGAAGAAAAAAAAAATGGAATTTCCACACAGAAATGTATTTGTGTTAATCGCACGCATCGGATGAATGGAGCTGAGCGTTTTTACGATTCTTAACATCTACTCAGGAATTTGTGTAAAAATGTGCGCCATTGTCTGCTGGAGACGGGACCAGGTTTCTCCTTTTGAATGCAAATTAAAATTTCCACAAAAATTTAAAAAGTTTCAATGCTTTTCTTTTTTTATAAGGGCCAAAGTGTCAGGAACTGTTTAAAGGACCCGTTCACTTTATCAGAATGCCCCAACAAAGGCTTACCTGTAGAGGATGGATGGAAATCAATGGCGGTCAGCTAAGTACATATGGAGGATCTAAAGGTTGGGGTAACTTAAGGCCCTCCATGGTCTGTACATGTCTTTTAGACTCTCTCCTCTGGTACAGTAATAAAAGCATATATTGTGGGTACAAGGACTACACCATTTTTAGGAAGTGAGTAGGCTCCAGTTTTAAGCCCCTCCCTCTGCTAGCACAATTTTGTCACACAATTTTGTCACACATATAATTTGCCACTGCATGCTACATGTGCTACCTAACTCTTCTCTGGGGGGTGGGGGGTGACCAGGAGCAGAGAGGCTTGACATGGGAGAGGAGATGGCCAGAAGAGGAGAGGTTTGACAGGGGGGGTGGGCATGAGTAGAGCGGCTTGACAGGGGGAGGAAATGGCCAGAAGTTGAGTGGCTTGACTGAGGGAGGAGATAGCCAGGAGCAGAGCGGCTTGACAGGGGGAGGAGATGGCCAGCAGACAGGGGGAGGAGATGGCCAGCAGACAGGGGGAGGAGATGGCCAGCAGACAGGGGGAGGAGATGGCCAGCTTGACGGCTGGAGGAAATGGCCAATGGTGAAGTGGCTTCACAGGGGGAGGAGATGGGCAGGAGCAGAGCTGCTTGACAGGAAGAGGAGATGGTGAAGTGGCTTCACAGGGGGAGGAGATGGGCAGGAGCAGAGCTGCTTGACAGGAAGAGGAGATGGCCAGGAGTGAAGCGGCAAGAGAGGGGAAGGAGATGGCTAAGGGTGGAGTGGCTTGATGGGGAGGAGATGGCCAGGAGCAGAGCTGCTTGACAGGGGGAGGAGATGGCCAGGATCGGAGAAGCTTGACAGGGGGAGGAGATGTCCAGGAGTGGAATGGCTTTATAGGTAAAGGAGATGGCAAGAAGTTGAGGGGCTTGACAGTGGGGGGGAGATGACCAGAAGTGGAGGGACTTGCCAGGAGGGAGAAGATGTCGAAGGGTGGAGTGGCTTGACAGGGAGAGGAGATGGCCAGGAGTGGAGCGACTTGACATGAGGAGGAGATGTCCAGGAATGGAGTGGCTTTACAGGTAGAGGGGATGGCAAGAAGTGGAGGGGCTTGACAGGGGGAGGAAATGACCAGAAGTGGAGGGGCTTTATAGGTAGAGGAGATGGCAAGAAGTTGAGGGGCTTGACAGGGGGAGGAGATGACCAGAAGTGGAGGGGCTTGCCAGGAGGGAGAAGATGGCCAATGTTGGAGTGGCTTGACAGGGGGAGGAGATGGCCAGGAGTGGAGCGACTTGACATAAGGAGGAGATGTCCAGGAATGGAGTGGCTTTACAGGTAGAGCGGATGGCAAGAAGTGGAGGGGCTTGACAGGGGGAGGAGATGACTAGAAGTGGAGGGGCTTGCCAGGAGGGAGAAGATGGCCAAGGGTGGAGTGGCTTGATAGGGGGAGGAGATGTCCAGGAGTGGAGTGGCTTTATAGGTAAAGGAGATGGCAAGAAGTTGAGGGGCTTGACAGGGGGGGGGGTGACTAGAAGTGGAGGGGCTTGCCAGGAGGGAGAAGATGTCCAAGGGTGGAGTGGCTTGACAGGGGGAGGAGATGGTCAGGAGTGGAGTGACTATACATGGGGAGGAGATGTCCAGCTTTACAGGTAAAGGAGATGGCAAGAAGTGGAGGGGCTTGCCAGATGGGAGAAGATGGCAAGGGTGGGGTGGCTTGGCAGAGGGAGGAGATAGGCAGGAGCAGAGCTGCTGGACAGGGAGAAGAGGTGGCCAGGAGCAGAGCTGCTTGACAGGGAAAGGAGATGACCCGAAGTGGAGTGGCTTGAGAGGGGAAGCAGGTGGCCAGGAGTGGGGTGGTTTGACAGTGAGAGGAGATGTTCAGGAGCAGAGTAGCTTGACAGGTAGAGAAGATGGCAAGAAGTGGAGGGGCTTGACAGGGGGAGGAGATGACCAAGGTTGGAGTGGCTTGACAGGGGGAAGAGATGCCCAGGTGCAGAGCTGACAGGGAGAGGAGAGGGCCAGGGGTGGAGCGGCTTGAGAGGGGGAAGAGATGGCCAGAAGTGAAGTGGCATGACAGGAGGGAGGGGATGACCAAGGGTGAAGTGGCTTGATGGGGAGGAGATGGCCAGGAGCAGAGCTGCTTGATGTGGAGAAGAGATGGCCAGGAGCAAAGCATCTTGACAGGCGGAAGGAGATGTCTAGGAGTGGATTGGCTTGACAAGGGGAGCAGATGGCCAGGAGCGGAGCTGCTTGACAGGGAGAGGAAATGGTGGGGATCGGAGTGGCTTAAAGGGGGGTGGGGGGATGGCCAGGAGAGGAGCTGCTTGACAAGTGGAGAAGATGGCCTGTCGAGAAGCATGTCCTCACTGTTTCAAGCTGAATGATGCTGGGCAAAATTCAACTCAGTAGACTGGGGACATCTAGTGGTGAAAAGGAATTACTACAGTGCCAGTGTTGGAGAGGTGGTGAGCATTGCAGCTTTTGTAAAGCTTTAACATAGATATAAACCCTAAATGGATGGCATTCATTGCTAAGGAACTGTGTATCATAAACAATTGCCATTTTTTTAAATAAATGTGAATTTGGAAACATTAATATTTTCGATGCTGTTGAATGAACTGCTATGGCCATCAGAAGGGGATACTCAGGACTCATCTTATAACTGAAATATCACACTTGGATGATCCTCTAAGTCTTTTCTTCCTGGCAGCCCATTCGATCCCCCGCCAGTATAGCAGCCAGCTCCATTTCAGAGCACACAGGGCTTGGCATATACTCTGGCAGTGCCCCCTCCCCCTCCTGGTTTATATTTAGAAATAGGAAACATCAACACTACTATTTAACCCTTAAGCTGCTGCCAATGTAACTCTTACTATAGCAGCCAGGAGTTTCTGGACATTTTACTCCCAGCTAACGGCTTTTATAGAAGTGCTTTGGGGGCTTCTATACACTTGTAAGTGACCCCCCGCCCCCCTCCCCATTAGCGCCCTTGCGATAGCTATACATCTATGTTTAAAAAAAAAAATTAATTTAAAAACGCTCCAAATATTAATTTTAAAAGTGCCCCTATTGACGATTTTGGGTACTGTATGTTTTTTGCACTGGCATGTTTGATTTCAAGGCTTGGCATGTTTGAGTTCAAGACTTGGCATGTTTGGTATTTATCAACACAACCTATTTTTTTTATATTTTACCCCAAAAAAATTGGGTATTCTATTATGTTTGTGTGTGCTAAAATTAATTTAAGTGCATTTTTTACGGAAAAGATAAATTTGATAAACAGTAGCGAGAATATTGTGTGACATACTATATGTATTGCTAACCCCAGAATTGTCTGCTTGACGTGTCGGGTCCTCTGTTCTTGTGGCCACGCCTCTGCTAACAGCTCGGTACTCTCTGACATACCCTGGCTGGGTTGTGGCTATATATATATATATATATATATATATATATATATATATATATATATATATATGTATTATAGCAATTACCTAATATAATTAACACTTTATAGTCCACCTCTTTAACCTACAAAGGAACAATCAGCAGTCGGTAGTACACACGTGCTAAACCTTCTGCTGGCCAGCTCGTTGGGGCCCAAAACCTTGTGTTGGAGCTCTCTGGGTAATGTCACTTGGTGTATGCAAAGCTAAAGTGTTCCTAGCCAGCAAATCTGGCCCTCTTTTAGGCTGCAGTGTGTGGTTGGCCAGTGGCTACTTATCAGTCCTGTGTAAACTGAGGCTTTCCATCCAATCACCAGGCACAAAAAGGGCTTCCCTCTATCTCCCTGGTGGCTCTTTACTGCACAGAAAGCTCCCCACAGTCCAGAACACGATCCAAGGCTCAAGGATAGCATCCACTCTTGTTTCCTCTGCTCCCAGATAGAGATTGACCACTTGCTATCCTCTCTGCCCTCTCTGGTCACAGTCTGTATGAGCCCTGGTCTCCCCGCAGAAATAGAGCCATCTTTCTCCTTCGAGCCACGAAAACGACTACAGTCCCACCCATTTAAAGTGGTTGCAAACTCTCCCCCACAACTTTGTCCCATGTAAATCAGCATAAAAAACCCTAATGAACACTGCTTGTAGATATCTCCTTACTTGCTTAGTATTGTTGTAATCCTTTTTGTTCTTTAGAATGACGTCACTGAGCATGCCCAGATCTCCCCTGATTTACGGCACACTCTGTGTACTTGTCTATCTATAATCAGGACTTCCTACGGCACACAACACTGAAATCCCAGGAGACTGCATAATCACTCAGAGCTCCTACACCCCATGTGACCATGTGACATCACATGCAGTGTAAACCAGGGCATCGGACAGCATTACTACAGTCTTATCAGCTGATAAGACTGACACAGGCAAACACTAGATAATCGGCACAAGTACATACTATGAAATAAAACAAGTCAGCTATGAACAAGGAAGCAGGGTTGCCATAGAAACTTGGGATTGAGAAGGAGGCTTGGTTAACAGTACAGGAAGTGCTCAATGTAAGGGTGGAAATACACTCCACTGTGGACTCAGAAAATAATACTTAAGATGGTGCTGCCTAACCCCTGGAAACAAGTTTTTTAAAGTTTCTTTAAACAGTAAGTAATATGCAATTTGGGCTGAATTACAGTGGCTATAGTTTGATAATTACTTATTATAATGGACTAAATAAAAATAAGCATCAGAGTGGGAGAGTTTACATCCTCTTTAATGTCCCTCTCTTGGGAACTGTAGTTTCCCAACCAACCTGTGGCATAGCTATGTTTTTCCTGCAAACTACACCTCCCACAATCCTCCATGATATTCCGCAGTCTCTCTTGTAGCCATGTTCCCACAGGGGCCCTCTAGTGGATGGTGGAAGAAATAACACTGGCTGTAACAGTTTTACAGTAGAGTCTCTGTTATGATGTGTCTGTGTAGACATCCTTAGTGGCTACACTATAGGTGTGCACCCCAAAGCTCAAACACACATGCCTTTCTCTGCAGCCTCAGCTGGGAAGTGCTCTGTGGTTTTTCTATGCTTCAGTTATGATTGAACACAGTGCGTGAGTGTGTTCACTTACAAAAGGAAGGGGTCGGTAAATGACATATTGTTTAGTGCCGTCCCCCACTCTCCACCCTGAAGCATCTCCCACAGCAGCCAGGGGGGAGTAGGGAAGCCAACAGCATTGCAGTGAGGGGGGCGCAACACGGGGGGAAGCCCAGGCAGTAGGGGGAATCAGCACTGCACAGAGTGATTACGGTTCAGAAACCGACATTGCTGCACATCCATTGGTTGCCTTTCAGCAATGTAGGGGTGCTGAGGCTGAGCCGGGTTGCACACTATGAAGTGTGGTGATGGGCAGTGAGGATGTCAGGTCTCTCCCATACCGGCCGGACAAACCTGCGCCAGCCAACACTGATGGCCACCCAAGTCGCTCCCCCCCCCCCTTTCACTGGCCATTAGCCATTCTACTTTATTTCTCTTATAGGCAGTATAGCCAGTGGTGTATTTTGGTTTTGTACTGCCCTAGGCAAGACTAAAATCGGGCAAAATTTTCCCCACCCCTTCCTCCTTAATATCCACCCCTTCATCTGTAAACTCCACCCCTTCCTCCTTAGGCTACCACCTCTTCCTATTAGAGCTCCACTTTAGGAGTTGATCAGAGACTGCAGACATACTACAGGAGTTGGTCAGAGACTGCAGACATAATACAAGAGATGGTCAGAGACTGCAGACATGATACAGAAGATGGTCACAGATTGCAGACATTGTACAAGAAATGGTTAGAGACTGCAGACATGATACAAGAGATTGTTAGAGATTGCAGACATGATACAAATGATGGTCAGAGACTGCAGACATTGTACCAGAGATGGTTAGAGACTGCAGACATGATACAAGAGATTGTTAGAGACTGCAGACATGATACAAATGATGGTCAGAGACTTCGGACATGATACAAGAGATGGTTAGAGACTGCAGACATTGTACAAGAGATGGTCAGAGACTGCAGACATTGTACAAGAGATGGTCAGAGACTGCAGACATTGTACAAGAGATGGTTAGAGACTGCAGACATAATCAGAGGCTGCGGACGTGATCAGAGGCTACGGACATGATCAGAGGCTGCAGATGTGAGTAGAGGCTGCAGACGTGATCAGAGGTTGCGGACGTGATCAGAGGTTGCGGACGTGATCAGAGGCTACGGACGTGATCAGAGGCTGCGGACATGATCAGAGGCTGCAGACATGATCAGAGGTTACGGACATGATCAGAGGTTGAGGACACAATACAGGAGACGGTCAGAGACTGCAGACATGACTCCCAATCATAGGGAATAAAAAAGTCTTCAGCCATTCATTCACTGTAATCACAGTGGAGAACAGCTTAATTTTAAAACATGACAGTTATTATTCTAATTAATTTGCGACCGTGCCTCACCCCCAGCCCAGCCAAAAAGAGCCCACCCGAGCCCGCCCGAGCACAGCTGAGCCGAGGAGAGCTGAGACCGCCCCCTCTGCTCGAGCCCGCCCACCCTACGCCCAAACACAGCGGAGACCGCCCACGCTACGCCCGAGCACAACGGAGACCGCCCACCCCACGCCCTAGCACAGCCGAGCTGAGGGGAGCTGAGACCGCCCCTGGCCCGAGCTCAGCCTAGTAGAGGTCAGCCAAGACCGCCCCTGCCAGTAACTTTTTGCCGCTATATGGGGGTGGAAGTCTGGGGACATCTTGTGGTGAAAAAACAGTACTGCAGGGGACAGCTAAGGATGACCAGGAGAAAGCAGTGACCCAATAGGCTAAGGCCTGGGCATTCCCTGCCCCACAGATATACACAAAGGTTTGGAGATGCTCTTGACATTATTGAACTAATATGTCCACATCGGGGGATTCTCTTGACATTGTTGACCTGATATGTCCACATAAGGGGGATGCTCTTTGCATCATTGAATGAATGAATGAATGAATGATTTGTATAGCGCTGCAACTGCGAACTGAATCGCCTCGAGGCGCTTGACTGCTCATGTTGGGATGCCATGTTTAGAAGAGGTGGGTCTTGAGTTTTTTCCTGAAGGCCTGATGGTTTTCTTCCATGCGGATGTTGTTTGGTAGAGCATTCCATAGCCGGGGTCCCTGTACTGCGAATCTTCGTTCTCCCTTCGATTTGTAGCGGGCTTTTGGGATGAGAAGGCGATTTTGGTTTGTTGATCGGAGGCTGCGATTTGGTATGTATTTTTCTATTTTCTCACAAAGGTATTGAGGCGCATTTCCTTGTGTACATTTGTGGGTGAGGCAGAGGGTCTTGAATGTGATTCTATCTTTTACCTTGAGCCAATGGAGCATCCTTAGGGATGGGGAGATGGATTCCCAGGGTTTCTTTCCGGTGACTAATCTTGCTGCTGTGTTTTGGACAATTTGAAGGCGCGCAATCTGGTAATCCGGTAATCCTATGTACAGGGAGTTTGCATAGTCGAGACGCAAATTGATGATCGTTCCTACTACTACCGATTTTTCCTTTTCCGGGATGAAGGGGATGAGTCTGCGTAGCATGCGAAGGAGATGGTGGGATCCGCTGATTACGGATCCTATTTGCGCCTCCATTGTCATCTCTGAATCAAAGATTACTCCGAGGCTTTTGGCTTTGTTGCTTGGAAGGATGGTCTGTCCCAAGATGGTCGGTGGTGTCCAAGGGGTCTTCGTCTTTTTCCTTCGGTTTGCGTCGAGGAGCAGTAATTCTGTTTTTGATCCATTTAGTTTGAGGGAGCTAGTGGTCATCCAGTCATCTATCAATGTGAGACCTTTTCCTAGTTCCTGGTATTGGTCTTTTTGTCCGGTGATCTGGAAGTACAGTTGAGTGTCGTCCGCGTATGAGTGGAAGCACAGATCTAATTTGCTAATAATTTTGAAGAGTGGTCGGATGTAAATGTTGAAGAGTACTGGTGACAATGGTGATCCTTGAGGGACTCCATAAGTGATTGCCCGGGTTTCCGAAGTGAAGGCTCCTAGTTTCACTGTTTGTGATCGGTTTCCTAAGAAGGAAGCGAACCATGGCAGATCTCCATCTGTAACTCCTGCCACTTCCTTGAGGCGGCTGAGAAGCATGTTGTGGTCCACTGTGTCGAACGCCGCACTGAGATCCAGCAATACCAGAAGACACGATTCTCCATCATCCGCTGCTTCTAGGGCGTCATCCCATATTTTCAGAAGTGCCGTTTCTGTGCCATGGCCTGGGCGGAAGCCCGATTGTAGTGGGTCCAGGAGCTTCCTTGGGGCATGCTTCTGACATCATTGACCTAATATGACCACATGAGGGGAATGCTCTTGACATTGTTCACTTAATATGACCACAGGGGCAGCGGGTGAGGGAGGGGAATGCTCTTATAATCATTGACCTTATATACGTTATAAAGTGCTGCACAAACTGTTGGCGCTATATAAATCCTGTATTATAATAATAATCTGGCCAAATAGAGTGGGATGCTTTTGACATCATTGACCTAATGTGGCCACATTAAAGGGGATGTTCTATCTTGACATTGATGACCTAATATGGCCATATGGGAGGGATGTTCTGGACATCATTGACCTATGGCCACATGGGGGGGATGCTCTTGACGTTGTTAACCTAATATGGCCACATGGGAAGGATGCTCATGACGTGGTTGACCTAATATGGCCACATGGGGAGGATGCTCTTGACGTTGTTGACCTAATATGGCCACATGGGGAGGATGCTCTTGACGTTGTTGACCTAATATGGCCACATGGGGAGGATGCTCTTGACGTTGACCTAATATGGCCACATGGGGGGAATGCTGTTGACATTGTTGACCTAATATGACCACTTGGGGGGATGCTCTTGATGTTGTTCACCTAATATGGCCACATGGGGGCATGCTTTTGACATTGTTCACCTAATATGGCCACATGGGCATCTCAGCACACTATCATTGACCTAATATAGACATATTAGGTCAATGATGTCAAGAACATCCCACCCCCCATGTGACCATATTAGGTCAATGATGTCAATAGCCTCCCCTCCCATGTGGCCATATTAGGTCAATGATGTCAATAGTATCCCCTCCCATGTGACCATATTAGGTCAATGATGTCAAAAACATTTCCCTCATGTGGCAATATTAGGTCAAAGATATCATGAGCCTCTTTTTGTGCAGTTACGGGGTGTGGAATGTCCTGAATGTCCACAGGGAGTGACAGCTTCCTTCTGGGTTTGGTCTGAACCTTTGTTCATCCTGGATTTTTACCGGTGGGCATTAAACAAAATCTGCTTTATTTTCTCCTTCCTTTTGGCCCCATTGGATTTCACCAAAATGTTGCCAAAATTTTACAATCTTCATCAAAATTCTCTAGGTACACCAAGAGGGGCTGGAACCCCCTGGGACGGGCATATTAGCCGGGAACTGGGCGCAGACCCCCCCCCAGCCGATGATTTGACCCCCCCCCCAACTCCACCTCAATCCGAACTATCACCTCCACTCGGTGTGACCCTGGAAGTGGTCTCCCCCCCCCATCCGAACTATCACCTCCACATGGTGTGACCCTGGAAGTGGTCTCCCCCCGCTTCCCCCCCCCCATCCAAACTATCACCTCCACATGGTGTGACCCTGGAAGTGATCTCCCCGCCCCCCCCACCTAAACTATCACCTCCACATGGCGTGACCCTGGAAGTGGTCTCCCCCCCCCCTATCCGAACTATCACCTCCACATGGTGAGACCCTGGAAGTGGTCCCCCCCCTTATCCGAACTATCACCTCCACACGGTGTGACCCTGGAAGTGGTACCCCACCCCATTCGAACTCTCACCTCCACGCGGTGTGACCCTGGAAGTGGTCTCCCCCCCTCTGAACTCTCACCTCCATGCAGTGTGACCCTGGAAGTGGTCTCCCCCCCCCCCCCCCCCCCCCCCCCCCCCCCATCCGAACTATCACCCCCACACGGTGTGACCCTGGAAGTGGCCTCCCCCGCATCTGAACTCTCACCTCCACGCGGTGTGACCCTGGAAGTGGTACCCCGCCCCCCATCCCATCATCATCTCTCCGTCAGGCAGGTGCCATGGCACCCCCTCCCCCCACCCTGCTTATAAATAGGACACCTCCCCCTCCTGGCCCCTTTAAGGGCCCCCAGCAGCTGCTCAGCCTGTCAGGTCAGCTCTCTGGGTGACGTTTGACAAATGCCAGTTGTGAGGAGCCAGCCGGGCATTCCCTCTCCTCCCAGCTGCATTGTGGGTACGAGGAGAAGGATGCAAAGATGGCTGAAAAGCAGAAGCACGATGGCCGGGTGAAGATCGGACACTACGTCCTGGGGGACACCCTGGGGGTCGGCACCTTCGGCAAAGTGAAAAGCTGAGTATATGCGGAGCGGGGGGAGAGGGGAGCCGGGGATGCGCACTTGGCGTAGCGCGGAGCGGTCAGCACGGGGGCGCCCTCTAGGACGAGCGCAGCGGCCTCTGTGAATAGCGCTGGGAAGAGATACATTGTAACGTTACACGGCAACATAGTGTCTCCCCCCCCTCTGTGTACTTCTACCGGTCCGCCGCCTGGGGAGTCCTACAGGGGGGGTGATACCATGACAGCGGGGGAGGGGGGGCTGACTGATAACATTATGGGGGATTATTGACTTATACATTTATTAATAGAGGGGGAGGGGGGCTGACTTGCTGCCCTTACTGATATATCAGTCTGAGGGGGGGGGGGGGGGGGGCTCACCTGCTGTTCTTTATCAATATAGGAGGTGGGGTGGGGGGAGTGACCTGCTGCTCCTACTAACACATCATAATGGGGGTGCATGACCTGCTGCTCCCACTGATATACTATTATGAGGGATAGGGGCTGATACATCATTATTGGGGGGGGGGGGGGGTTGGGGTGACTGTTTTGCTGGTCTTATCAATGTGGGGGTGCATGACTTGCTGCTCTTACTGATATATCAATGTGAGAAATGGGGGGGGGGGGGGGGCTGTCTTGCTGGTCATGTCATTATGGAGGGATGGGGGCTGACTTGCTGCTCTTTCTGAGATATTGCTTTGAGAATGGGGGGCTGACTTGCTGCTCTTGGGTGGGGCTGTCTTGCTGGTCTTATCAATATGAGGATGCATGACTTGCTGCTCTTACTGATATATCAATTTGAGAAATGCGGGGGGGGGGCTGACTTGCTGCTCATGCTGACACATCAATATGGGGGAGGGTGGCTGTCTTGTTCTTATCAACATAGGGGGGGCTAACCTGCTGCTCTTATGGATGACACATCATTATGAAGGGGTGACTGTCTTGCTTGTCATGTCATTATGGAGGGATGGGGGCTGACTTGCTGCTCTTTCTGAGATATTGATTTTAGAATGGGGGCGCTGACTTGCTGCTCTTGGTTAGGGGGGGTTGTCTTGCTGGTCTTATCACTATGGGAGGCGACTGACCTGCTGCTACCACTGACACATCATTATGACTTGCTGCTCTTTTTGATATTTGATTTAAGATATGCATGACTTGCTGCTCTCACTGATATATCCATTTAAGAAATGGGGGGGGGGGGCTGACTTGCTGCTCTTGCTGACACATCAATATGTGGGGGGGGGGTGACTGTCTTGTTCTTATCAACATAGGGGGGGGGCTAACCTGCTGCTCTTATGGATGACATATCATTATGAAGGGAGTGTCTGTCTTGCTGGTCATGTCATTATGGAGGGATGGGGGCTGACTTGCTGCTCTTTCTGAGATATTGATTTGAGAATGGGGGCGCTGACTTGCTGCTCTATCTGAGATATTGATTTGAGAATGGGGGCGCTGACTTGCTGCTCTTTCTGAGATATTGATTTGAGAATGGGGGGCGCTGACTTGCTGCTCTTTCTGAGATATTGATTTGAGAATGGGGGCGCTGACTTGCTGCTCTTTCTGAGATATTGATTTGAGAATGGGGGGCGCTGACTTGCTGCTCTTTCTGAGATATTGATTTGAGAATGGGGGGGCTGACTTGCTGCTCTTGGTTAGGGGGGGTTGTCTTGCTGGTCTTATCACTATGGGAGGCGACTGACCTGCTGCTACTACTGACACATCATTATGACTTGCTGCTCTTTTAGATATTTGAATTTGAGATATGGGGGGCTGACTTGCTGACTCATCTTTTCGGGTGGGTGGCTGTCTTGTCGGTCTTAATAATATGGGGGGCACATTATGGGTGGTGCTGGCCTGCGGTTCTTGGATGGGGGGCTGACTTGCTGATGCACCTGTCTAGAAGGGGGTTGTTGTTGCTGACAGGGGGAGAACGACTTGCTGCCTTTACTACTTTATCTTTGCTCTTACTGATACATCATTATGAGGGATGGGGACTGAATTGCTGATGCACCTGTCTAGAAGGGGGTTGTTTTTTGCTGACATGTTGCACTTGCTGATTCATCAGTATCTGGGGGTGACTGTCTTGCTGGTCTTATTATTTTGGAGGTTGGCTGTCTTGCAGACCCCATCAATATAAGGGAGGTGTATGACTTGCTGCTCTTACTTTTTCATTGTTATGACTGATGGGGGCTGACTTGCTGCCCCTACTGATGCACCTGTCATCCTGTCAAGGAAGTGGTAGTTGTCGCTGAGTTGCTGATAGGTCAGTATAGGTGTATGTGAATAAATTACTGCGCCGCCAAAGAAAATGAGCTGCCAACACAACAATAAGACTAATTGTGAAAAGTGTATGTTAATGAATGTGTAGCACTAGAAATTAAACCTGGGAATGATTCCAGGTTGGGGCAACTGACTTGCTGCTCTCGGTCATGGCACATTTGTGATCCCACTGCTGGGGACAACTCGGTAGGATTTTTGCCAGGGACAGGAGCACAAGTGTGATGTGGCCATAAGAGCGGTAGGTCAATTTTATTTAACTGAGGAACCCCAAAATTGTATCTGTTGTCTGGAATTTCACCTAAAAGGTAGCAGAGCTCTTCCTGTGCCTAGGGATACAAATAATGTTGAGTGCATGAGATACTACAGATGAAGGGGATGGTCAATGACTGCTGTGGTTGGTGAAGGACACGAAGAGAGACAGGGAACACATTACAAGAAAATGCTATAAAGATCACTGCCATTGCAGTACCAGTGATTCCACTACTGACTGCTGGGGTCCAGGGGCCACACAAGTACCAGGGGGCTACGTGTGGCCCTCAGGCTGCAGGTTGGGCACAAGTATGTAGAGTATGTTGCCTGTACAGTGTATACTGAATGTAACAGTATGTCATCCTGTAGAAGGCGACGGATATGAATTAAAAAGGCCTCCTGCATGACAAGGGTCACCTTTATTTAAAGAGGCAATCTACATAAAAAGGGTCACCTATCGGAAAAAGGGTCCTCTACATGAACAGGGGTTCCCCTACAAGCTTCTCCTGCATAAAAAGGCCCACTTACATGAAAAGGGGTCACCTACTTCAAAAGGGGGCACCTACACAAAAAGGGCCAACCGACAAGAAGGGTCACCTATCTGAAAAAGATCACCTACATGAAAAGGGTTACGTACACAAAAATGGGCTTCTACTTGAACAGGGCCCCCTGCATGAAAAGGGCCACCTACTTAAAATGGGCCACCTATGTGAAAAGGGGTGAAAAGGGGTCACCTGCATGAAAAGGGCCTCCTGCAAAAAGGGCCATCTATCAGAAAAGGATCACCTACATGAAAAGAGCTACCTACACAAAAAGGGTCCTTAATATGAACAGGGTCACCTACATGAAGAAGCATCAAATTAATGAAAAGTGTCATCTAAATGAATAGGACCACCTACATGAAAATGGCCACCTACACGAAAAGCATCACATTAATGAAAAGGGTCATCTAAATGAGATCAGCCACCTACAGGAAAATGGCCACCCACATAGTCAACTACATGAAAAGCGTCAAATTATTAAAAAGGGTCATCTAAATGAATAGGACCACCTACATGAAAAGCGTCACATTGATGAAAATAGCCACCTACATACAAAGGGCCACCTACAGTACATGTGTGCTGAGACCTACTGCGGAAAGAAATCAAGCAAACATATTCGAGACCCACAGACAGGTTTGTTTGCACCACAATCTTGTACCCAAGTTTGTATATGAAGGAATGTATATTTGGATTGAGGCTGCACAACAAGTACCAAAGGGCCACATGTGGCCTTCAGTATGCAGGTTGGGCACAAGGACGTTGAGGCTGTTGGCTGTACAATATATATCCAATGTAGCAATGGCGACATGAAAAGGGTAAACTACATGAAAAGGATCACCTACATGAAAAGGACCACCTACTTGAAAAAGGTCACCCACATGAAAAGGGCCACCTAAGTAAAAATAGTCACCTAAATGAAAAGAGCTGCCTAAGTAAAAATGGTCACCTACATGGAAAGGGCCACCTAAGTAAATATGGTCACCCACATGAAAAGGACCACCTAAGTAAATATGGTCACCTACATGAAAAGGACCACCTAAGTAAATATGGTCACCTACATGAAAAGGACCACCTAAGAAAAAATGGTCACCTACATGAAAAGGGCCACCTAAGTAAAAATGGTCACCTACATGAAAAGGAACACCTAAGTAAATATGGTCACCCACATGAAAAGGGTCACCTAAGTAAAAATGGTCACCTACATGAAAAGGACCACCTAAGAAAAAATGGTCACCTACATGAAAAGGGCCACCTAAGTAAAAATGGTCACCCACATGAAAAGGAACACCTAAGTAAATATGGTCACCCACATGAAAAGGACCACCTAAGAAAAAATGGTCACCTACATGAAAAGGAACACCTAAGTAAATATGGTCACCCACATGAAAAGGACCACCTAAGTAAATATGGTCACCTACATGAAAAGGACCACCTAAGAAAAAATGGTCACCTACATGAAAAGGGTCACCTAAGTAAAAATGGTCACCTACATGAAAAGGACCACCTAAGAAAAAATGGTCACCTACATGAAAAGGGCCACCTAAGTAAAAATGGTCACCTACAGGAAAAGGACCACCTAAGTAAATATGGTCACCTAAGTAAAAATAGTCACCTAAGTAAAAATGGTCACCTACAGGAAAAGGACCACCTAAGTAAATATGGTCACCTACATGAAAAGGGCCACCTAAGTAAAAACGGTCACCTACATGAAAAGGGCCACCTAAGTAAATATGGTCACCTACATGAAAAGGACCACCTAAGTAAAAATGGTCACCTACATGAAAAGGGCCACTTAAGTAAAAATGGTCACCTACATGAAAAGGGCCACCTAAGTAAAAATGGTCACCTACATGAAAAGGGCCACTTAAGTAAAAATGGTCACCTACATGAAAAGGGCCACCTAAGTAAAAATGGTCACCTAAGTAAAAATGGTCACCTACAGGAAAAGGGCCACCTAAGTAAAAATGGTCACTTACATGAAAAGGGCCACCTAAGTAAAAATGGTCACCTACATGAAAAGGACCACCTAAGAAAAAATGGTCACTTACATGAAAAGGGCCACCTAAGTAAAAATGGTCACCTACATGAAAAGGACCACCTAAGAAAAAATGGTCACCTAAGTAAAAATGGTCACCTTCATGAAAAGGGCCACTTAAGTAAAAATGGTCACCTACAGGAAAAGGACCACCTAAGTAAAAATGGTCACCTACATGAAAAGGACCACCTAAGTAAAAATGGTCACCTAAATGAAAAGGGCCACCTAAGTAAAAATGGTCACCTACATGAAAAGGGCCACCTAAGTAAATATGGTCACCTACATGAAAAGGACCACCTAAGTAAAAATGGTCACCTACATGAAAAGGACTACCTAAGAAAAAATGGTCACTTACATGAAAAGGGCCACCTAAGCAAATATGGTCACCTACATGAAAAGGGCCACCTAAGTAAAAATGGTCACCTACATGAAAAGGGCCACCTAAGTAAATATGGTCACCTACATGAAAAGGGCCACCTAAGTAAAAATGGTCACCTACATGAAAAGGACCACCTAAGAAAAAATGGTCACTTACATGAAAAGGGCCACCTAAGCAAATATGGTCACCTACATGAAAAGGGCCACCTAAGTAAAAATGGTCACCTACATGAAAAGGGCCACCTAAGTAAATATGGTCACCTACATGAAAAGGGCCACCTAAGTAAAAACGGTCATCTACATGAAAAGGGCCACCTAAGTAAATATGGTCACTTACATGAAAAGGACCACCTAAGTAAAAATAGTCACCTAAGTAAAAATGGTCACCTACATGAAAAGGACCACCTAAGTAAAAATGGTCACCTACATGAAAAGGGCCAACTAAGTAAATATGGTCACCTACATGAAAAGGACCACGTAAGAAAAAATGGTCATCTACATGAAAAGGACCACCTAAGTAAAAAATGGTCACCTACAGGAAAAGGACCACCTAAGTAAAAAATGGTCACCTAAGTAAAAATGGTCACCTACATGAAAAGGGCCAACTAAGTAAATATGGTCACCTACATGAAAAGGGCCAACTAAGTAAATATGGTCACCTACATGAAAAGGACCACGTAAGAAAAAATGGTCATCTACATGAAAAGGACCCCCTAAGAAAAAATGGTCACTTACATAAAAAGGGCCACTTAAGTAAAAATGGTCACCTAAGTAAAAATGGTCACCTACAGGAAAAGGACCACCTAAGAAAAAATAGTCACCTACATGAAAAAGACCACCTACGGAAAAATGGCCCTACAAGAACCTTCTGGGTGTCGTAGTGTCCCCAGCAACTATTCGCTGTAATCACTGAACTGTAATGGAATTTTAGCAATGGAATGCAGAATAAAAAAAAAAAAAGGCTTTAGTAGGTTTCGTGTGGTTGGAGAAGGTTACCGCCCGCGTTCTCCACCAGATGATGGAGGAATTTTCGGGCCAAATCTGACTTCTATGCCAAAGCACAGCTTCTCGTTCTATTTATTATAAAGCTTATCTCTACAATGTATTGTGTGTTCATAGATCTGTCAGATATCACATACCGGTCATTCTGGTTTCCCAGTCGGGTTGTTGGTGATGAGATGAGACTCGGTGGAACCGTCTGTGTCTGGTTTGGACAACCTATACAGTAGAATGAGAAGGCCGGTGTAGAAGTGTATGGGCCGTGTGTATAGACTTCTGCATTGTCTGCAAGCTGGGTGATAGAAACATAGAAGATGACCAAGCAGTCCGTCGAGTCTGCCCTGTTTTTCCATTTTTCATTTTTTTTTTTTATACATTCAAAATGTCTTTCTCGTTCATTGAAGGACACGGGAAGTCTTCATACTGAGCTGTGGCCTTCCCTTTAGTCTCCAGGACTGAAATGGCTAATGCCCCGTACACACGGTCAGATTTTCCGACGGGAAAATGTCCTATCGGACCATGTTGTCGGAAATTCCGACCGTGTGTGGGCTCCATCGGACTTTTTCCGTCGGAATTTCCGACGGAAAAAAGTTTGAGATCCTGCTCTCAAATTTTCCGACAACAAAATCCGATCGGACTTTTTCCGATCGTGTGTAGCGAATTCCGACGGACAAAGTGCCACGCATGCTCAGATCACATTACAAGACCAAAGCTATTGGCTACTAGCCTCTACGTAGTCCCGTCGTACGCAGCGAACGTCACCACGTTCAGAATGATCTGATTTTCCGACTTTGTCCGACCGTGTGTATGCCACACCAGTGTCGGACTAAATCCGTTGGAAAAAATCCGATGGATTTTGTGGTCGGAATTTCCGACCGTGTGTACAGGGCATTACTGTGATTTCACTGCACACTGTGAGCTTACGTCAGTGCTACAGTTTGAATTTAAAACGTATTTGTGTGAACTGTGAAGTCATGGATTGTGGAAGCTCACTAGTGTCGGGTGATTGTATATAGTGTATACCACATTTACCACTGACTAATGCAGAGCTGCAATGCAAGGAGATCAGCTAAAAGTAGTTGGATCTGTATGTGCGTTATAATTAATCGATTAACCGCTTCCTGACCGCCTCACGCAGATATATACGTCGGCAGAATGGCACGGGCAGGCAAAATCACGTACATATACGTGGCCCTTTAATTGCTTGGCCGTGGGTCATGCACGCGCCACCATCGGCGCGCTCGCGACCCGATCGGGAGCTCCGTGACTACGGCCGTGGACCAGCGGACCCGATCGCCGCTGGTGTCCCGCAATCGGGTCACAGAGCTGAAGAACGGGGAGAGGTCTGTGTAAACAAACCTCTCCCCGCGCTTCCTACACTGCCTGTCATTGATCGGCTGTTCCCTGTCATCGGGAAAGCCGATCAGTGACGTCAGACGTACAGCCCCGCCCCCTAATGTAAAAAAACACAACACACGTCACAGCCCATAACCCCTCCCCTCCCCCTAGTGGTTAACTCTTTCACTTCCAGTGTCATTTATACAGGAATCAGTGCATTTAAATAGTACTGATTTCTGTATAAATGACAATGGTCCCAAAAATGTGTCAAAAATGTCCGATGTGTCCGCCATAATGTCGCAGTCACAATAAAAATCGCTGATCGCCGCCATTACTAGTAAAAAAAAAAAAAAATATTAATAAAAATGCTATAAAACTATCCCCTATTTTTGTAAACGCTATAACTTTTGCGCAAACAATCAATAATCGCTAATTGCGATTTTTTTTTTTTTACCGAAAATATGTAGAAGAATACGTATCGGCCTAAACTGAGGGAAAAAAAAAAGTTTTTTTTTATATATTTTTTGGGGATATTTTATTATAGCAAAAAGCAAAAAATATTGCATTGTTTTCAAAATTGTCGCTCTATTTTTGTTTATAGCGCAAAAAATAAAAACCGCAGGGGCGATCAAATACCACCAAAAGAAAGCTCTATTTGTGGGGAAAAAAAGGACGCCAATTTTGTTTGGGAGCCACGTCGCACGACCGCGCAATTGTCAGTTAAAGCGACGCAGTGTCGAATCCCCAAAAGGGGCCTGGTCCTTTGGCTGCCAATTGGTCCGGGGCTGAAGTGGTTAAAATAAAAATCGATTAATTGAACACAAAACTTTTTAAAGAGGCACAAATTTATTTAAAAACATCCTTAGCATATTGATGAGGGGGGAGGGGGGGGACTAAGAAAGGAAAAATATAAGCAGCTTCGGGTTTATTGTGAAGCGATTCTGCAATGCAAAACCTCCCTATGTGACCGCTGTGTCCTGTAGTGACATGCGGGTCAGAGGACGGAGCATTTATTTAGGGTCTCCAAACACCCAACCAGATCATCGTCCAGGGGCGGACTGACCATTCAACCACTCGGGCACTGCCCGAGGGCCCCGGGCCACTAGGGGGCCCCATCAGGGTTGCCAGCCTAAGTAAAACCAGGGACAGTATGTAAAAATCTGTGTTTTTTTTACATCTGTCTCTGAAATGTCCTTTACCGACATCCTTTTGGTCTAAAAATCCTGAGATTATAGCTGCCCCACCTCTCCAGTACCTTCTCAGCCAATAGAAACATGTCTGTGTATACTGTGTGTACATGTTTGTGTATACTGTGTGTACAGGTTTGTGTATACTGTGTGATTGTATACTGTGTGGCCCCATAATCTCTGATTGCCTGGGGGCCCCATAATCTCCTATTGCCCGGGGGCCCCATGAGTGGTCAGTCCGCCCCTGTCATCAACTGTGACATCACAGACAGAATTCAGGTTTTTGCTTCAGAAAATAATGACAGGTACTCTTTTCTGCCCTCAGACGGGGAGCCGGGTGTGCGGTGATCATTAGAGGGGAGCCTCATAGGTGTAAATGGTCTTTAGTTTTGTATGTTTCTCCTAATTCGGATCTTTCAGGGTTCACAGTGGAGTTCAGTCCGGCGCTCCCCACCCCCGGCGTCACTCAGCCCGATCCACCTGTGTGTTTTACAGCGCCGGGAATTATAATAGGTTCCTTCAGGGCTGCGCTAATGAGGTTTGGAATGTCTCGAGGAATTGGCAGCCGCTGGGAGGCGGACACCCCGCCGATCGTGTTATTTCATATTTACAAAACATCAGTGACACCGCGTTCCTGAACTGCCACTCCGAATGACAGCGACACATCATCAGATAGATAGATAATTAGATAAGTCAGGGGTCTCCAAGGAAAGGGACAGTTTTTCAAACTTTAGGGGAGCAGATTGTGGTCAGTTGGAGGAATAGTGCCCCATCATTGGTGTCACTGGAGGGAATAGTGCCCCATCATTGGTGTCATTGGGAGGAATAGTGTCCCATCATTGGTGTCGGTGGAGGAATAGTGCCCCATCATTGGTGTCAGTGGGAAGAATAGTGTCCCATCATTGGTATCAGTGGGAGGAATAGTGCCCCATCATTGGTGTCAGTGGGAGGAATAGGTGCCCCATCATTGGTGTCAGTGGGAGGAATAGTGCCCCATCATTGGTGTCAGTGGGAGGAATAGTGCCCCATCATTGGTATCAGTGAGAGGAATAGTTTCCCATCATTGGTATCAGTGGGAGGAATAGTGCCCCATCATTGGTATCAGTGTGAGGAATAGTGCCCCATCATTGGTATCAGTGGGAGGAATAGTGCCCCATCATTGGTTTTAGTGGAAGGAATAGTGCCCCATCATTGGTGTCAGTGGGAGGAATAGTGCCCCATCATTGGTATCAGTGAAAGGAATAGTGCCCCATCATTGGTATCAGTGGGAGGAATAGTGCCCCATCATTGGTATTGGGGGAGGCATAGTGCCCCATCATTGGTATCAGTGGGAGGAATAGTGCCCCATCATTGGTATCAGTGTGAGGAATAGTGCCCCATCATTGGTATCAGTGTGAGGAATAGTGCCCCATCATTGGTGTCAGTGGGAGGAATAGTGCCCCATCATTGGTGTCAGTGGGAGGAATAGTGCCCCATCATTGGTATCAGTGTGAGGAATAGTGCCCCATCGTTGGTGTCAGTGGGAGGAATAGTGCCCCATCGTTGGTGTCAGTGGGAGGAATAGTGCCCCATCATTGGTGTCAGTGGGAGGAATAGTGCCCCATCATTGGTGTCAGTGTGAGGAATAGTGCCCCATCATTGGTATCAGTGTGAGGAATAGTGCCCCATCATTGGTGTCAGTGGGAGGAATAGTGCCCCATCATTGGTGTCAGTGGGAGGAATAGTGCCCCATCATTGGTGTCAGTGGGAGGAATAGTGCCCCATCATTGGTGTCAGTGGGAGGAATAGTGCCCATCATTGGTGTCAGTGGAAGGAATAGTGCCCCATCATTGGGCCAGATAAGTTCAAGTAAAGGGCCACAGTTTATAGACCACTGATAGATAGATAGATAGATCAATACATAACGGATAAATGTAGATCTATGAGATGGATAGATAATTCTATGAATAATACAGACAGGTTGGTGGCTCTAACAGTCTCCTCTCTCCTTCCAGTGGGGGAACACCAGCTGACCGGACACAAGGTGGCTGTGAAAATCCTAAACAGACAGAAGATTCGTAATTTGGACGTGGTCGGTAAAATTAAGCGAGAAATCCAGAACCTCAAGTTATTCCGGCACCCGCACATAATCAAACTGTACGTACCCCCCCTCCCCCGTCCCCCTCCCCCCACCCCGTCCCCCCCCCCCCACACTCATCGTACTACGACTCTATGAGATAATGGGGGGGGATCCGGAGCTCACAGGAGGATGTGCAGCACAAAGATCACATCGTATCTATAAAATGCAACAATGTATCTGTACTTCCTCTTTCCACCCATAGAGGGCCGATGGTTCATCTCCTCGGGGGTGGGTACATTTGCCTGTAATAATGTGTTTAAATCTCATATCTGCCACAAGCCAATCAAAGAGGCCGTTGGCTTTACCCGCTTGAGGACTCTGAACATAAGAGATGCCCTAAAAAAGCTACCTGTATTTTTTTTCTTAGCAATTAGTGGCTGTCAAAAGGCCCCCACTATTGTGTAAAATGAGTCCAGTGCCTTGAAAAAGTATTCATACCCCTTGAAATTTTCCACATTTTCTCATGTTACACCCAAAAACGTAAATGTATTTTATTCGGATTTTATGTGATGGACCGACACAAAGCGGCACATAATTGTGAAGTGGAAGGAAAATGATAAATGGTTTTCAACATTTTTTACAAATAAATATGTGAAAAGTGTGGGGGGGCATTTGTATGGCGCCCCCCGGAGTCAATACTTTATAGAACCGCCTTTCTCTGCAATTACAGCTGCAAGTCTTTTTGGGGATGTCTCTACCAGCTTTGCACATCTAGAGAGGACATTTTTGCCCATTCTTCTTCTTTGTAAAATATCTCAAGCTCTGTCAGATTGGATGAAGAGCGTCTGTGAACAGCAATTTTCAAGTCTTGCCACAGATCCTCAATGTGATTTAGGTCTGGACTGTGACTGGGCCATTCTAACACATGAATATGCTTTGATCTAAACCATTCCATTGTAGCTCTGGCTGTATGTTTCGGGTCGTTGTCCTGCTGGAAGGTGAACCTCCGCCCCAGTCTCAAGTCTTTTGCAGAGTCTAACTTGTTTTCTTCTAAGATTGCCCTGTATTTGGCTCCACCCATCTTCCCATCAACTCTGACCAGCTTCCCTGTCCCTGCTGAAGAAAAGCATCCCCACAACATGATGCTGCCACCACCATGTCTCACGGTGGGGATGGTGTGTTCAGGGTGATGTGCAGTGTTAGTTTTACCCACACATAACGTTTTGCTTTTAGGCCAAAAGTTGAATTTTGGTCTCATCTGACCAGATCACCTTCTTCCACATGTTTGCTCCCCTCCCCCACATGGCTTCTCACAAACTGCAAACAGGACTTCTTATGACTTTCTTTCACCAATGTCTTTCTTCTTGTCACTCTTCCATAAAGGGCAGATTTGTGGAGAACACGACTAATAGTTGTCCTGTGGACAGACTCTCCCCCTGAGCTGTGGATCTCTGCAGCTCCTCCAGAGTTCCCATGGGCCTCTTGGCTCTTCTCTGATGAATGCTCTCCTTGCCCGGCCCGGTCAGTTTAGGTGGACGGCCATGTCTTGGTAGGTTTGCAGAGCCATACTCTTTCCATCTTCGGATGATGGATTGAACAGAGCTCCGTGAGATGTTCAAAGCTTGGGATATTTTTTTATAACCTAACCCTGCTTTATACTTCTCCACAACTTCATCCCTGACCTGTCTGGTGTGTTCCTTGGCCTTCATGATGCTGTTTGTTCACTAAGGTTCTCTAACAAACCTCTGAGGGCTTCACAGAACAGCTGTATTTATACTGAGATTAAATGACACACAGGTGGACTCTATTTACTAATTAGGTGACTTCTGAAGGCAATTGGTTCCACTAGATTTTACTTAGGGGTATCAGAGTAAAGGGGGCTCAATACAAATGCCCCCCCCCCCACACTTTTCACATATTTATTAGTAACAAATGTTGAAAACCTTTTATCATTTTCCTTCCTCTTCACAATTATGAGCCACTTTGTGTTGGTCCATCACATAAAATCCCAATAAAATACATTTAAGTTTTTGGTTGTAACCTGACAACATGTGGAGAGGGACCTGTCATCCGCGGATCCATCCCCCCGCTGAGCAGGCGGAGTCCGCCGGACGGACCGCCCTTGTGAAAGGACCCTAAAGGGAAAAACTTTATTTTTTTCCATTTTTGGGTAGAGTAAGGGAGTTTTATAAACCTTGTCAGTTTTTTTTTACCATTTGTGTCCCATTGGGGGATATTTCTTTTCACTTCCTGTCCTAAAGCCAAAACAGGAAGTGAGAGGAAATCCCCTGGGTTGTCACCAGAACTTGTGTCCCCAATGGAAGATTTCCCCGCTATTCCTGTTCAGGTGACAACTCAAAACGTTCACTCTCAGGGATAACAGTACACAGGAGAAATAGAGAGGGTAAATCTCCCTCACAGCAATAAAAACTGACAGGGGTTCTAATCCATCTCCTCTCTACCTGAAAGTAAAAAAAAAAAAAAAGTTTTGCCTTTAGCTATACTTAAGTCCCCTTAACCCTAAAGTGGCTCAAAGTTTTTTTTTTACCTTCTATGTGCAGCTCCCCTAATACTTACCTGAGCCCCATCTTCCTCCAGTGATGTGCACGAGAGGGTCCCGGGTGTCCAGGGACTCTACCTCCAGCCAGTGAACCAATCAGGACAGAGAGGGGGCGGGGGTTGAGACGCGGCTCTGTGTGTGTGAGCCTGCTCAGGTGCCCCCAGAGCAAGATGCTTGCTCTGGGGGAACTTGGCAGGAGGGAGGGGCCAGGAATTCCCGGCGGGGAACCCGAAAAGGGGCGGATCCAGGCTGCAAAAGCCAACTGCACAGTGCAGGTAAGTATAACATGTTTGTTATTTTAAAAAATGCCTTTAATATCACTTTAACTTCTTCCTCCCCTTTTCCCCTTAGCTATTCGTTCTTTTAATTTTTTTACCATTCATTTTTTTTATTTTTTTTTTTTACAGGATTCCATAGAGAATACAATTATTTTTGGAAGACAAAATTGTCAGAAGAAAGACAAATTGTTAACACACAAACAAAAAAAAAATATGAGGGGCATCGTTCAGTTAGTTGGTATTTTTATTGCCTCATAAAAATAATGCGCAAATGTAAAAACATAAAAAAAAACAAAAAAAAAAAAACAGTTGGCATTTTCAAATATCTCTGCCACACTTTGTACCAGAAACATAATTTTAGTGTCCTATTTAACAGGTAAAATGATTGAATACAATGTTTAGTTTTTATTTGTGGCAAAACTTTTTTTTTATTTTTTTTTCTAAATGCATTTTTAATTTTTTTTTTTTTAACTTTATTTATTTATTTATTTTTTTTTGTACAATATTCCAAAGAAAATATATAAATAATAATAATCTTGGGCAGCTGTGCACAGGAACCATTTTGATTTTATCTTTTATTTTCAAAGCTTAACTAAACAATGCCCTTCTTTTTTTTCTTTTTTTTTTTTTTTGCTAAATGCATTTTCATTTTTTTTTTAAATATTTATTTATTTATTTTTTTATTTGTTTTTTGTTTTTTTACAATATTCCAAAGAAAATATATAAATAATAATAATCTGGAGCATTTGTGCATAGGAACCATTTTGATTTTATCTTTTATTTTCAAAGCTTAACTGAACAATGCCCTTCTTTTTTTTTCTTCTTTTTTTTTGCTAAATGCATTTTCATTTTTTTTTTTTAAATCTTTATTTATTTATTTTTTATTTGTTTTTTTTTTTTACAATATTCCAAAGAAAATATATAAATAATAATAATCTTGGGCAGCTGTGCACAGGAACCATTTTGATTTTATCTTTTATTTTCAAAGCTTAACTGAACGATACCCCTCTTTTTTTTTTTTTTTGCTAAATGCATTTTCATATTTTTTTTTTTTAAATCTGTATTTATTTATTTTTTATTTGTTTTTTGTTTTATTTACAATATTCCAAAGAAAATATATAAATAATAATAATCTTGGGCAGCTGTGCACAGGAACCATTTTGATTTTATCTTTTATTTTCAAAGCTTAACTAAACAATGCCCTTCTTTTTTTTCTTTTTTTTTTTTTTTGCTAAATGCATTTTCATTTTTTTTTTTAATATTTATTTATTTATTTTTTTATTTGTTTTTTGTTTTTTTACAATATTCCAAAGAAAATATATAAATAATAATAATCTGGAGCATTTGTGCATAGGAACCATTTTGATTTTATCTTTTATTTTCAAAGCTTAACTAAACAATGCCCTTCTTTTTTTTCTTTTTTTTTTTTTTTGCTAAATGCATTTTTCATTTTTTTTTTAAATATTTATTTATTTATTTTTTTATTTGTTTTTTGTTTTTTTACAATATTCCAAAGAAAATATATAAATAATAATAATCTGGAGCATTTGTGCATAGGAACCATTTTGATTTTATCTTTTATTTTCAAAGCTTAACTGAACAATGCCCTTCTTTTTTTTCTTCTTTTTTTTTTGCTAAATGCATTTTCATTTTTTTTTTTTTAAATCTTTATTTTATTTATTTTTTATTTGTTTTTTTTTTTTACAATATTCCAAAGAAAATATATAAATAATAATAATCTTGGGCAGCTGTGCACAGGAACCATTTTGATTTTATCTTTTATTTTCAAAGCTTAACTGAACGATACCCCTCTTTTTTTTTTTTTTTTTGCTAAATGCATTTTCATATTTTTTTTTTTTAAATCTGTATTTATTTATTTTTTATTTGTTTTTGTTTTATTTACAATATTCCAAAGAAAATATATAAATAATAATAATCTTGGGCAGCTGTGCACAGGAACCATTTTGATTTTATCTTTTATTTTCAAAGCTTAACTGAACGATGCCACTCTTTTTTTTTTTTTTGTTTGTGTGTTAAAAATTTGGCTTTCTTCTGACAATTTTGTCTTCCAAAAATTATTTTATTCTCTATGGAATCCTGTAAAAAAAAAAAAAAAAAAACATTAAAAAAGTGCACTTACTAGCTATGTACATTTCAGTTGCATCAAAACAAAAAGTGGTGCAAAGTTTTACAGGTCATTTTGGCAAGAAAGCAGCCGCAGCTTGAGTAGAAAGGCCTGTCCTCTGCCAGCATGCTGCAGAGAAGGACCCTTGCTCTTTGTGTGGAAGCAGCGGTCTCTCTGCAGAGGTCACACCGCTTACTGAGTCAGACTTGTAGCTCAGCAATCACTAAAGCTCATGCTTGTTTCTGATTGGAAAGCCCCAGCCCTGACCCAGTAGGGGACATGTGGGGACCCAGGCTCATAGGAAAAGCCAGAGTTATTAGGAGCTTATATTGGTTTCAGCACCGGTACTTGTAATGACAGGTTCCCTTTAATGCCACCATTGTCTGTGTATGTCCGGGTTGGAGAGTTCCCATGTGTCCTTGTAGACGGGATACAATCTATTCGAGGATATCCTATATAATATTTCACATCTCTTCTTACACCACCTACTGCAGGAATGGATGTTTGTTCCTTAAAGGGATCGTGTCATGTGTGTCGGTAAATATATCATGTTGCAGAGTAGATGAAATGATGCTGAAATCCCTTTTGCTTTGTTGCTGAGTAATCAACAGTGGGAAATCGGACGTTTTTGCACTTTATATATAAAGAGAAATTATAAGTGTGTTAGGCAATTGTATATAAATGTTCTAAAGTTTTGTAATTTTCAAAAACCCAAAAATGTATTTGTGTGTATATATATATATATATATAAAATTATCATAAAAAAAATATATAATAATAAATACATAATGATAATAAAATAAAAATAATTTTAAAAAAATGATATATATATATATCAATCAATAATTTTTTTTTTATTATTTTTATTTTATTGTCATTATGTATTTATTATTATATATTTTTTTATTATAATTTTTTTATTTAGTCAACAACAAATTCTCATGTGTAGGAGATCTACTGTATTTAAGTTTTCTAAAATGTTCTAATTTTCTAAAATCTAAAAATTGATTTGTTTATTATATATTTATTTATTATTATCTATTTTTTATTATTATATATTTTTCTATTTAGTCATCAACAAATTCTCATGTGTAGGGGATAGTCTATACTGTATTTTAATTTTCTAAAATGTTCTAATTTTCTTAAATCTCAAATCTCAAATATTTGCTATCTATCTATATATATATATATATATATATACAGGGGTCCCCGGGTTACGAACAAGATAGGGACTGTAGGTTTGTTCTTAAGTTGAATCTGTTTGTAAGTCGGAACGGGTACATTTTTTAAGTGTAGCTCCAGCCAAAAAATCTATTTTTTAAGCTTTTTGGAGAACATGGGGAAGGGTTATCACCCCTGTAACATTTTTTTTGCTGTCTGTGCCCCTGTGCAGAAGATTTCACCTCACCTTCTGTCCCAATGAAAATTGGATTTTGAAAATTTTGGGTTGATAGGGAAACATGGACTGGTGATAAAGCATCAGTGGGACACCTTTTTCCCATATTAACTTACAGGAGTGAATTTCCCTTCCTAGGGGTTGATTTCCTCTCACTTCCTGTTGTCTCCCTCCGTTTGTGAGTAGGAGTCGTTTGTAAGTCGGATGTTTGTAAGTCGGGGACCCCCTGTATATATATATATTTATATTATTATCTTTATTTTATTATTGGTATTTATTTATTATTATCATTTTTTTAATTCTTTATTTAGTCATCAATGATGCCACATGCGTAGTGGAGAGTTTATACTGTATTTGAATTTTCTAAAATGTTAAAATTTTCCAAAATCTAAAAATGTATTTGTTTATATATATATATATATATATATATATATATATAGATAGATAGATAGATAGATAGATAGATAGATAGATAGATAGATAGATAGATGGATAGATATAGATAGATGAAATAGATAGATGATATAGATATAGATAGATGATATAGATAGATGATATAGATATAGATATAGATAGATGATATAGATATAGATATAGATAGATGATATAGATATAGATATAGATATAGATAGATGATATAGATATAGATATAGATATAGATAGATGATATAGATATAGATAGATGATATAAGATAGATAGATATACAGATATATAGAGGTCTATATATATATAGATATAGATATATATCTATATATATAAACAAACATTTTTAGATTTTGGAAAATGTAAAAATTTTTAGAAAATTAAAATACATAAATGAAAAAAAAAAATAATAATATATTATATATATATATATATATATATATATATATATATATATATATATATATATATATAATTATTATTATTTTTTTTTTCACATATATATAAGGCTGACAGCTTGATGAAGAACAGGGATGCTTGAAACTGCACAGTCGCTGCCATTTCTACATGTCATTGCATGTTACTGCACTTTGGAATAAAAGGACGTAACATTTGGAGATTGCATCCTTAGTTTTTTTAATATATATATATATATATATATATATATTTTTTTTTATTTTTTTATTATTTGTTTTATTATTATTATTATTATTTTATTATTATTTTTTTATTCTTTATTTAGTCATCAACAAGGTCTCTTGCATAGGAGAGACAGAATATATATATATATATCTTTATATATATGTACGGTATATTGTTTCATTTGTACAGGAAGAAAACTTGTTATCCTTCATAGGGGGCTGGCAGAAAAGCGAACCTTCCATTTGCCATAGAAGATCTATTTAGAAGGACAACTTTACTAACAGTGAAGGTGTCCTTTAAAGAGTAACTCCACCTTTGTTGAGGAAAAAAAAAACCCTCCCCTCTGGGTGATCTCTGTACATTGCAGGGATTTTTACAAAGTTTGCTGCAGATTCCTACCTTTTGTCCTTCTGAAGAAGTAGCTGATTGTTTCTCTGTGTCCATGGGCACAGTGAGTGTGAATGGGAGTGATTTTATAACAATCAATCAGCTGCTGCACCCGCAGGGCTTGCATCCCTTTAGATGTGATTTCCCCTTTAGGAGTATCATCAAAAATGACATTTGTGTTGCAGGGGAGGCCCAAAATCTGACTTGTATTTTAGTGCAGACTTTTGGGAAAAGTGAGCCAATCACACGACCAGGAAATGACATTTCTGGTGGGCGCTCTGTATACCGTCTGTGTACAGAACGCCTTCAGGTGGCCGTATTGCATTTTACAGACAATGACAGCGGCTGCAGATTGAAAGGAAAGGTTTATTTTTAATAACATTTAATTACTTATTATTATTCTATTATTATTTTTATTCTATTATTGTAACTTGCATAGCAATTGTATATGTTTTTTTTTTTTAATTGCTATATTTTTTACCCTTAAGAGGTAAGCACATTGATTTATATATATAAAAAAAAAAAAGGAAAAACATTAACTAAATAATTATTGAAAAAATATAAATAATTACATAGTTACATAGTTAGCTGGGCCGAAAAAAGACACAAGTCCATCCAGTTCAACCAAAAAAAAAAGAAATAAAAAAAATAAAAAATATCCTACAATCCAATAAACCCCATTCTATACCCACCGTTGATCCAGAGGAAGGCAAAAAAAAAAAAAAAATTATATAATAAAATAAAATAATAATAAATAATAAAATTATTAAATTATTATTTTTTTTTTCAAAAGGTACCAGGTGATCAGCACTCCAACGGACTTCTTCATGGTGATGGAGTATGTCGCTGGAGGAGAGTTATTTGACTATATATGCAAAAATGGCCGGGTGAGTTGAAGCGTGCCCAGCATGCTGGGAAATCTCCATCCTGTCCCTGTTGTCTGAATATTCCTGCTCAGCCAATTCAAATCTCACCCATAGAAAGGGTGCAGATAGTTTAACCTCTTGCTTACCGGGCACTTAAACCCGCCTCCTGTCCAGACCAATTTTCAGCTTTCAGCGCTGTCGCACTTTGAATGACAATTGCGCGGTCATACAACACTGTACCCAAATGAAATTTTTATCATTTTTTTCCCACAAATAGAGCTTTGTTTTGGTGGTATTTGATTACCTCTGCGTTTTTATTTTTTGTAAAAAAAAAAAAAAAAAAAACAAATTTAAAAATTATTTTTTATTTTATTTATTTTTTATATTTTGTTATAAAATTTTGCAAACAGGTAATTTTTTCTCCTTCATTGATGTACACTGATGAGGCAGCACTGATGGGCACCGATAGGTGGCAGTGATGGGCACTTATGGGTGGTAGTGATGGGCACTGATCGGTTACACTGATAGGCAGCACTGCTAGGATGCACTGATTGGCACCACTGGTGGGCATTGATAGGTGGCACTTGTGGGCATTGATAGGTGGCACTCATGGGCATTGATTACATTTTTATAATTTTTTTTTCCCACAAATAGAGCTTTCTTTTGGTGGTATTTGATCACCTCTGCGGTTTTTATTTTTTGTTAAAAAAAAAAATTAAAAAGACAGAATTTAAAAATTATTATTATTTTTTTTATATTTTGTTATAACATTTTGCAAACAGGTCATTTTTCTCCTTGATTGATGTACGCTGATGAGGCAGCACTGATGGGGCACCGATGGGTGGCAGTGATGGGCACTGATCGGTTACACTGATAGGCAGCACTGCTAGTTGGTACTGATTGGGACCACTGGTGGGCATTGATAGGTGACACTCATGGGCATTGATAGGTGGCACTGGTGGGCATTCATAGGTGGCACTCATGGGCATTGATAAGTGGCACTGGTGAGCACTGTGGGCACTGGCAGGTGGCAATAGCAGGTGACACTGGCAGGGGGTACTGGTGGGCACATATGAGGCATAATTGCCTCTTCGGGACCCTTGATGTCCCTTGAACATAATGCGGTGATCGGCTATTTTTTCATGCTGTCAGCGTCAGGAGAAAAAACGATTACCGAGCTTTTGTTTACATCATGTGATCAGCTGTCATTGGCTGACAGCTGATCAGGTGGTAAGGGGCCGGGACAAGAGGGTTAAGGCAGTGCTGGAAAATAATGGCGGCCACACAAAATATTGACACTTTGGGCCCAATTTGGACATTTTCACTTAGGGGTGTACTGACTTTTGTTGCCAGCGGTTTAGACATTAATGGCTGTGTGTTGAGTTATTTTGAGGGGGCAGCAAATTTACACTGTTATACAAGCTGTACACTCACTACTTTATATTGTAGACAAGTGTCATTTCTTCAGTGTTGTCACATGAAAAGATAGAAGAAAATATTTACAAAAATGTGAGGGGTGTACTTACTTTTGTGAGATACTGTATGTGTGTATATATATATATATATAATAATGGCGGTTGTTGCAATACTTTATGTCACACCGTATTTGCACAGCGGTCTTACAAACGCAATTTGTTGCGCTAGCCCTGTCACCTGGCATGGATTTAAAGGGGAATCCCTACGGCGAAAAAACGGCGTGGGGGTCCCCCCTGCATCCATCTCAGACCCTTATCCGAGCACGCAGCCCTGCCGGCCAGGAAAGGGGGAGGGGACGAGCGAGCGCCCCCCCCCCCCCTCCTGAGCCGTACCAGGCCGCGTGCCCTTAACATGGGGGATGCCCTGGGGAAAGGGGGGCCCTGCAGCCCCCCACCCCAAAGCACCTTGTCCCCATGTTGATGAGGACAAGGGCCTCTTCCCGACAACCCTGGCCATTGGTTGTCGGGGTCTGCGGGCGGGGGGGCTTATCGGAATCCGGGAGCCCCCTTTAATAAGGGGGGCCCCCAGATCCCGGACACCCCCACCCGATGTGAATGAGTATGGGGTACGATGTACCCCTACCCATTCACCTAAGGTAAAGAAGTGTAAATAAAAAAAACACACAATTTTTTTTAAATATTTTATTGCACTGCTCCGGGGGTCTTCTTCCGTCTTGGGGGGTCTTCTCGCCGGACTCCTCCGCTCTCTTCTGCTCTTTCACGAGCGGAGGAGCCCGGCTTTCTTTGTCTTACATCGTACCCCATACTCCTTCACATAGGGTGGGGGGGGGGCGGTATCTGGGGGCCCCCTTATTAAAGGGGGCTCCCGGATTCCAATAAGCCCCCCGCCCGCAGACCCCGACAACCAATGGCCAGGGTTGTCGGGAAGAGGCCCTTGTCCTCATCAACATGGGGACAAGGTGCTTTGGGGTGGGAGGTCCGCAGGGCCCCCCTTTCCCCAGGGCACCCCCCATGAGGGAACGCGGCCTGGTACGGCTCAGGAGGGGGGAGGGCGCTCGCTCGTCCCCTCCCCCTTTCCTGGCCGGCCGGGCTGCGTGCTCGGATAAGGGTCTGAGATGGATTTGGGGGGGACCCCCACGCCGTTTTTTCGGCGTAGGGATTCCCCTTTAAATCCATACCAGGTGACGGGGCTAGAGCGGCGGCATTCACTGCCTTCGCTAGTCCCGTCTACCTGCAGTCACGTTCTAAATCAACAAACTTTCCGATCGTGTGTTGGCAAGTCCGTTCATTTCAAAAGTCCCGCGGACTTTTTCCCGCGGATTGTCCACCGGAAAAGTCCGGGCATGTGTGGGCAAGTCCACACACTCGGAAAGTCCGGCGGACCTCCGCTGAAAAGTCCGGCGGTTTGTCTGCTGGACTAGGTCCGGTGGACAATCCCGCCGGAAAGTCCGAGCGTGTGTACGTCACACAACATGTCACACTTCAAAATTGAAAAAAAGCATGACAGGTCCTCTTAAATGTGAGATCTGGGGGTCAAAAAGACCTCACATCTCATATTTACACTTAAATGCAATAAAGAAAAAAAAAAGTATTTTTAAAAAGAAAATGTCCCCTCTAAGACCATTGGGCGGAAGTGTCTTTTGACGTCGCTTCCATCATCCAATGTTGGCTAAAAGTATTGCTCTCGATCTTAACGATCACGTTGCTACCTCACATGTGTGGTTTGAACATTGTTTACATATACGGGAGCGACTTAGGCTTGCGTTCGCTTCTGCGTGTGAGCACGGAGGGACGGGGCACTTTACATTTTTTTGTATTTTTTTTTTTTACACTGTCCCTTTTAAAAAAAATATTTGGATCACTTTTATTCCTATTACAAGGAATGTAAACAATCCTTGTAATATAAAAAAAAGCATGACAGAACCTCTTTAATGTGAGATCTGGGGGCTAAAAGACCTCAGATCTCATATTCACACTTAAAAACAATAAATGCAATAGTAAAAAAAAAAAAAAGAACCCCCAAACATTATATATATATATGTATATATATATATGTATATATGTATATATATATATATATATATATATATATATATGTATATATATATATATATATATATATATATATATATATAATTTAAAAAATATAAAAAGATATGAAAAAAATAAATATATATATATATATATATATATATATATATATATATATATAAAAATATATATATATATATATATATATTTTTTTATATATATATATATATATATATTTTTTATATTTTTTAAATTATATATATATATATATATATTATTATTATTTTTTTTTTTTTTTTTTAATATATATATATATATATATATATATATATATATATATATTATATTATATAATTTAAAAAATATGAAAAAAAAAATAATAATAAATATATATATATATATATTTATAAAAATATAAAAATATATGTATGTATAAAAAAAATAATATATATTAATTTTTTTTCATATATTTTTTTTTTTTTTAAATATATTTTTTTAAATTTTTTTTTCATATATTTTAAATTATATATATATATATATATATATTATATATATTTAATAATATATTTTTATATAATTTATATATATATATATATAAAAAAAATTATATATTTATTTTTTTTTTTCATATATTTTCATATTTTTTGAGTTAATTTTATTTATTTTTTTCAATAAAAAAAAATGTCCCTTTAAGGCCATTGGGCGGAAGTGACGTTTGAAGCCGCTTCCGCCATCCAACATCATTGAGTCGAGTAGGGAGCATCATTGCCTCACTCAACGCAGTGCCTCTGAGGGGAAAAGATCGGACGACGGCAACGCGGTGGGAGGGGGGGGTGTGCACCTCTCCCGCCGCCGATAAAAGTGATCTTGCAGCGAATCCGCCGCAGAGACCACTTGCCCGCCGTTTAGGAATATACCAGGTTTCTGGCAGCAATCTGGTGCATAACAACAGTATTCAACGTCAAAGTACTGACGTATATAACGACGGTGGGCGGTCCAGAAGTGGTTAAATGAATAAACTGCAATAATGCAGCATGCGGAATAAAGTGCGTCAATGAACATGCATTACCGCTGCACAAAAGTGTGATCCTTCCCTGTGTTTTTTGTTTTTGTTCTTTGTTTTTTTTTTTACTTAAACTTTTTGTTACCCCAAAGCATGCCTTCGTTGTCCCTTTATAAATAAGTCCCTGGTATATTTTTAGTCGGCCGTACACAAAACAAACGTCTCCTCTTCCCCGTCACAGGTGGAGGAACCCGAAGCGCGGCGCCTGTTCCAGCAGATCCTGTCGGCCGTGGATTACTGCCACCGACATATGGTGGTTCACCGGGACCTGAAGCCTGAGAACGTCCTTCTCGATGCACAAATGAATGCCAAGATTGCTGACTTCGGTATGTGAGTGGGAATCCAGCCAAGCACAAGGTCGTAGGCTGAAGGTTGTCAGTGTGCAGATCCTTCCCAGAATGCCGCATGCCTGAGCCAGCCGAGCGACCTTCACAAGGCTGCCGAGAACAGGCCGGATCCTGAGAAGGCTGCAGAGGGAACACAACACACTGAGAAATGTAGAGACCCCCCCCACCCCATGGAGCCAATCAGGAGTTATTATACATTAATCTGGCTGCAGGGGGGTTAAACCTGCTTATAGAGAGTTCTCACTATTGATTGGGTCACTGCGGAACTGAAAGAGCCCAGATATGCAGGAGAGACAGGATCTGTGATCTGCTTCTGCAAAAGGACTTTTATATAGGAAGCAGCTCAAAAATTAGATAAAAAAAAATAAAAAAAATGTATATAAATAAAATTATAAAAAAATATTTCTTTCTTATTTCATCCGAAAAAAAAAAAAAAAAACATTTTTTTTTTCTAATTATCTATACATAGATAGATAAACCTTAGATATAGATATTCGTTTTTGATGCAATAGTAAAGAAATATTTTTGTTAAGTTTGTTAAAATTCATTTTTTTTTATTAATTGTATCTTTTATTATTTATAATGTATATAAGAGAAATAATAATAAAAAAAAAAAATACAATTCATTAAAAAAAATGACATATTAGTAAACAAAATTAATAAAAATATGTTTTGAATCCATTATACAGTATTAATTGTTACATTTTATGACATCATCAGTGGCGTCACTAGTGTTGGTGTCACCCGGTGCGGTTTAACATGGTGTCACCACTCTCCCCCCCCCCCCCCCACACCAACTATAGTTCCCCCTCAGTACAGACCCCACTCCATCAGTACAGACCCCCTCAATGAAGCATAGCCCCCCCTTATCACAGACCCCCCTTCCTCAGTCCCCGAACCCCCCCCCCACCATCCCATCCCCCACCCCCCCCCCACCCCTCCACCCCCCCCCTCCCAAATATAGACCCCCCCCCCCCCCCCCGTCTCCCCCCCCCCCCAGTCCCCCCCCACCCCGTACCCCCACCCCAGACCCCCCCCCCCATCCCCACCCCCAATCCCCCCACCAATGTCCCCCCCCTCCTCCGTCACCCCCCCCCTCCCCATTAGTCCCCCCCCCCCCCAGCCCACCCGACCCCCCCCCTCCTCCAGACCCCCCTCCTCAGTACAAACCCCCCTCCACCCCCCCCCCCCCCTACCCGTCCCCCCCCGACCCCACCCGCTCCCCCGTCCCCCCCCAGACCCCACAAACCCCCCTCCACTAAGTGTAGACCCCACTCCGTCAGTACAGACCCCCCTCCACCAAGTATAGTCCCCCCCTTAGTACAGATCCCCCCTCCCTCAGTACAGACCCCCCTTCCTCAGTATAGACCCCCCTGCACCAAGCATAGTCCCCCCTCAGTATAGACCGACCCCACTCCCTCAATACAGACCCCCTCCTCCACTAAGTACAGACCCCCCTCCCCCAGTACAGACTCCCCTTCCATCCGTATAGACACCTCCCTCAGTTTAGACCCCCCCCTTTATACAGACCCCCCTCCATCAGTATAGACCCCGCTCCCTCAGTACAGACCCTCCTTCACCAAGAATTGTCCCCCTTTATTACAGACCCCCCTCCACCACTAAGTACAGACCCCCCTCCCTCAGTATAGACCCCCCTCTCCAGTACAGACTCCCCTTACATCCGTATAGACACCCCCCTCAGTTTAGACCCCCCCATCCACCAATTATAGTCCTTCCTCAGTACAAACCCCCTTCCACTAAGTGTAGACCCCACTCCGTCCGTACAGACCCCCCTCCACCAAGTATAGTCCCCCCCTCAGTACAGACTCTCCCTCCCTCAGTACAGACCCCCCTGCACCAAGCATAGTCCCCCCTCAGTATAGACCGACCCCACTCCCTCAATACAGACCCCCTCCTCCACTAAGTACAGACCCCCCTCCATGAGTATAGACCCCGATCCCTCAGTACAGACCCTCCTTCACCAAGCATTGTCCCCCTTTATTACAGACCCCCCCCTCCACCAAGTATAGGCCCCCCTCATAAACTGATCCTCCTCCCTTAATACAGACCCCCCTCCACTAAGTATAGACCCCCTCCCCAGTACAGACCCTCTCCATCAGTATAGACCCCCCTTCCTCAATATAGACCCCCCAAAACTATGGACCCCCCTCAGTACAGACCCCCTCCATCCTTATAGGCCCCACTCCCTCAGTATCGACCCCCCCCACAGTACAGACCCCCCCCATAATTATTATAGACCACCCTCCCCCAGTACAGACCCCCCCTCCATCAGTATAGACCCGGGGCCCCCCACAGACACCAGCACTCAATGAGTGATCGGCCACCCCCCCCCCGACACCCCCATCCCCCCTCCTTATGCACCTGGGTGGCGGGCAGGGGAGGATTCAGTGTGCAGCCGCAGCACAGAGAGTTTCTTGCTCAGATTGTCACTCTCCAGGCAGCGGGTTTCTTTATTAGAAGTGACAGAAGTTTGGAGGCAGCAGCAGTGGGAGTGAGACTGAGGAGTCTCACTCAGGGCTAGCGCGGCGCTGGCATGTTCCGGCTGAAACAAGCCTTGCCTCCGGGACCCTCGCCTAGACCCCGCCCTCGGGATGGTGTCACCCGTTTGCAGGGTGCCCCCCCCCCCCGCACCCCCATAGTGACTCCACTGGATGTCATAGTTATTTTTCCCTGTTGTTTTATTTAGGTCTTTCTAATATGATGTCAGACGGAGAGTTTCTGCGGACCAGCTGCGGATCCCCAAATTATGCCGCTCCAGAAGTTATATCAGGAAGGTGAGAAATACAGGAGACAGGAACTATATACAGTAAATAAAGACGGTTTGAACACGGAGTCAGCTATAGACACATAATGCCCTGTTGTTGGAAAGCTGCTCTTACTAAGACGGTGCTGGAAACATGGCTGAGCCCTTCTTGGTTTATTGGAAAATGACAGGAAATTACATCATAACCATGTAGTTTCACAAAAAAGAACATAACATTATTTAAGCATTAGACATACGCTACCACCTAGTGGCGGAAGTACTAATTGCAGTATTCCATATGAGAATGGCTGTTGCATCTACAGTGCCTTGAGAAAGTCATCATACCCCTTGAAATTTTCCACATTTTGTCATGTTACAACCAAAAACGTAAATGTATTTTATGTAATAGACCAACACAAAGTGGCACATAATTGTGAAGTGGAAGGAAAATGATAAATGGTTTTCAAATATTTTTACAAATAAATATGTGAAAAGTGTGGGAGGGGGGCATTTGTATTCAGCCCCCTTCACTCTGATACCCCTAACTAAAATTTAGTGGAAGCAATTCCCTTCAGAAGTCACCTAATTAGTAAATAGAGTTGTGTAATTTAATCTCAGTTTAAATACAGCTGTTCTGTGAAGCCCTCAGAGGTTTGTTAGAGGACCTTAGTGAACAAACAGCATCCTGAAGGCCAAGGAACACACCAGACAGGTCAGGGATAAAGTTGTGGAGAAGTATAAAGCAGGGTTAGGTTGTAAAAAAAATATCCCAAGCTTTGAACATCTCACGGAGCATCGCGGATGATCGCGGATCATTGAACAAATCCATCATCGGAAAATGGAAAGAGTATGGCACAACTGCAAACCTACCAAGACACGGCCGTCCACCTAAACTGACCGGCCGGGCAAGGAGAACATTCATCAGAGAAGAGCCAAGAGGTTCATGGTAACTCTGGAGGAGCTGCAGAGATCCACAGCTCAGGTGGGAGAATCTGTCCACAGGACAACTATTAGTCGTGTTCTCCACAAATCAAGTGACAAGAAGAAAGACATTGGTGAAAGAAAGTCATAAGAAGTCCCATTTTCAGTTTGTGAGAAGCCATGTGGGGGAGGGGAGCAAACATGTGGAAGAAGGTGATCTGGTCAGATGAGACCAAAACTGAACTTTTTGGCCTAAAAGCAAAACGCTATGTGTGGGGGAAAAACTAACACTGCACATCACCCTGAACACACCATCCCACTGTGAAACATGGTGGTGGCAGCATCATGTGGTGGGGATGGTTTTCTTCAGCAGGGACAGGGAAGATGGTCAGAGTTGATGGGAAGATGGATGGAGCCAAATACAAGACAATCTTAGAAGAAAACCTGTTAGAGTCTGTAAAAGTCTTGAGACTGGGGGGGAGGTTCACCTTCCAGCAGGACAACGACCCGAAACATACAGCCAGAGCTACAATGGAATGGCTTAGATCAAAGCATATTCATGTGTTAGAATGGCCCAGTCACAGTCCAGACCTAAATCCAATTGAGAATCTGTGACAAGACATGAAAATTGCTGCTCGCAGACGCTCTCCATCCAATCTGACAGAGCTTGAGATATTTTGAAAAGAAGAAGAATGGGCAAAAATGTCCCTCTCTAGATGTGCAAAGCTGGTAGAGACATCCCCAAAAAGACTTGCAGCTGTAATTGCAGAGAAAGGCGGTTCTACAAAGTATTGACTCCGGGGGGCGCCATACAAATGTACCCCACACACTTTTCACATATTTATTTGTAAAAAAATGTTGAAAACCGTTTATCGCTTTCCTTCCACTTCACAAATATGTGACACTTTGTGTTGGTCTATCACATAAAATCCCAATAAAATACATTTACGTTTTTGGTTGTAACATGAGAAAATGGGGAAAATTTCCAGGGGTGTGAATACTTTTTCAAGGCACTCTATATCGGTATAACCAACCTGCTCACACCTGTAAAGGTGATCTTGGGGGGCGCTGACCTCCTAAGCTGAGGGCTCCAACTTTAGTCAGTTTTCGCAGTACAGATAAACTCCACATTAGTTTGTGGGAAGCGTTAAAACTAATTGTAGCTGATCTGTCTGTAGATTGTACGCTGGCCCCGAGGTGGATATCTGGAGCTGCGGGGTGATCCTGTACGCCCTCCTCTGCGGGACGCTGCCATTTGACGACGAACACGTCCCCACCCTATTCAAAAAAATCAGAGGCGGAGTCTTCTACATCCCCGAGTACCTGAACCGATCGGTCGCTACTCTATTAATGCACATGCTGCAGGTTGATCCACTGAAACGCGCCACTATCAAAGACATGAGGTACGGCATGTTAAAAAATTCAAGGGTTTGTACACAAAACAAAACAAAAAAATAATTGTGGTTAAAACGCATGTTATGTACAGAACTGAACTCTCTTCCACCATTGCAAATAGGCTGAATATTTGAAAACACAGGCAGTGTGATTGGTTCACAGCAATCACAAGGTACAGAGCCACCCTGATAAACTCTGTACATTGTGCCTGTTACCTGAGCCGTCCATTGACCTCCCGATCACAACCATTCACGGTTGTACAGGCCGCCCCTATGTGTTTTTTTCTCCGGCACCAATAATAAACAGCACCCTTCTCCGTTTTTCTACGGCAGTACTGAGGGCGTTAAATGTTCTCCGGCAAACATTTGGAACAATCGCGAAAGTTAAATAACTTCTAAAATAATTTTTTCTTTTTTTAGCGAATTAGTTTGGAGCAGCGCGCCTGACCCCCCGGTGACCCCCGAGACTCCGGGGTTGAGGTTACCCTTTTGTAATGGGAGATGTGAAGGGTTTAATTCCATGTTGTGTTATGACAAGTACAATGTAACCATAGCAGAGTGTATTATAGCATGAAAGGGGGATTATGGGTAATTTCCCACATCCTGACTCTAAGACCCAATACATTAAAGGACTCGTTTCTTCTTTTATGACAACCAGTCAGCTGTGAACATTTCAATCTCCCTTTCCTCAACCCCCCCCCAGGAAGGGATTTCAGAAAGTCTTTGAGGGCCAATTTTCTGCCAAGCCGTCATTTTTTTTTTCTTTTCTCTTTCGCATCGCAGTATCCCGCCGCTTGTTTTGATTGTAGGCAATATAATTGGTTTTTCGGATGACAGGGGGGGGGGGAGAAATGTGTTGCAGGTTCAGTTGGGTGGAAATGTCCCCCCTGTCCTGTGCTTTGCAGCCTGGAGGGCGGTGATGTCAATTATAAAATAGGTGACGCCATCTTGGCTAATTGGAAAGTAGCTGTAGGAATTATAGCAGTTGGGCAGTGTACGGGGGATCAGCCGTCCAGAGGACAGGGGTCATCAGAGAAGAGAACAGGGGTCAGCAGGGGTACTTTACAGGGGTCAGCAGGGTATTGCACAGGGGTCAGCAGTGCAGGGCACAGGGGTCAGCAGGGTAGTGTACAGGGGTCAGCTGTGCAGGGGTCAGCAGGGTAGTGTACAGGGGTCAGCAAGTTATTGAACAGGGGTCAGCTGTGCAGGGGTCAGCAGGGTAGTGTACAGGGGTCAGCAGGGTAGTGTACAGGGGTCAGCTGTGCAGGGGTCAGCAGGGTAGTGTACAGGGGTCAGCAGGGTAGTGTACAGGGGTCAGCAGGGTAGTGTACAGGGGTCAGCTGTGCAGGGGTCAGCAGGGTAGTGTACAGGGGTCAGCAAGTTATTGAACAGGGGTCAGCTGTGCAGGGGTCAGCAGGGTAGTGTACAGGGGTCAGCAGGGTAGTGTACAGGGGTCAGCAGGGTAGTGTACAGGGGTCAGCTGTGCAGGGGTCAGCAGGGTTGTGTACAGGGGTCAGCAGGGTTGTGTACAGGGGTCAGCAGGGTAGTGTACAGGGGTCAGCAAGTTATTGAACAGGGGTCAGCTGTGCAGGGGTCAGCAGGGTAGTGTACAGGGGTCAGCAGGGTAGTGTACAGGGGTCAGCAAGTTATTGAACAGGGGTCAGCTGTGCAGGGCTCATCAGGGTAGTGTACAGGGGTCAGCAGGGTAGTTTACAGGGGTCAGCAGGGTAGTGTACAGGGGTCAGCTGTGCAGGGGTCAGCAGGGTAGTGTACAGGGGTCAGCAGGGTAGTGTACAGGGGTCAGCAAGTTATTGAACAGGGGTCAGCTGTGCAGGGGTCAGCAGGGTAGTGTACAGGGGTCAGCAGGGTAGTGTACAGGGGTCAGCAAGTTATTGAACAGGGGTCAGCTGTGCAGGGCTCATCAGGGTAGTGTACAGAGGAGTCGATCCTGCACTTTTCAAATCACTACATTTTTTTCTATTTTCTTTCTTTAAAATCTCAATTTTCTTTTGTGCCGGCAGAGAACACGAATGGTTCAAGCAAGACCTGCCCAGCTACTTGTTCCCGGAAGACCCCAATTACGACGCCAACGTAATCGATGACGAGGCGGTGAAGGAGGTGTGTGAGAAGTTCGAATGTACGGAGCCGGAGGTGATGAACAGCCTGTACAGCGGTGATCCTCAGGACCAGCTCGCCGTGGCCTACCATCTGGTCATAGACAACCGTAGGATAATGAACCAAGCCAGTGAGTTCTACCTTGCCTCCAGCCCACCAACCGGCTCCTTCATGGACGACATGCATATTCCCCCCGGTGTCAAACCGCATCCGGAGCGGATGCCACCCTTGGTGGCGGACAGCCCCAAGGCCCGGTGCTCTCTGGATGCCCTGAACACTACTAAACCCAAACCCCTAGCTGTGAAAAAAGCCAAGTGGCACCTGGGAATCCGCAGTCAGAGCAAACCTCATGATATCATGGCGGAGGTCTACCGGGCGATGAAGCAGCTGGACTTCGAATGGAAGGTGAGCCTTTTTCAGGAATCAGCAGCAGGGGTGGCCAGATCTGTGTGGGAACCCTCAGGAAACTGGGACCCGACTGTGCAAATTATTTATGGTGAAAAAAATTCCTTCCAAACACCAGCACAAAGCAAACATGAAAATATAGGTGAACCAAAAGACCCAGTGACAGAATACCTAACTAATCAACCAGACAAACCGAAGCCTAACTAACAGATTACTATATATAACATATACAAAATAGGGAACACTAAAAAGCAGGGAAAACTGGAGGTGCAGGGAGCGGATGGGGAGGGGGAACCAAAACTGGGATCAGGTACAAGGGGGATCGTGCTACAGGGTACAGCGCAGACAGAAGCGTAACTACAACCTTCAGGGCCCCGGTGCAAGAAACCATGAAAGGTCCCCCTGGGGCCCTTTCTCATGTTTTGCAGTGGCCCCCCTCCTGCCGCCTTGATAGTTCTGCCACTGACCTTACTATTACTAAGGGGCATTTTGGAGGATGTAATGGAGCACTCTGGAAGATAAAAGGGGGGAACTCTGCAGGTACTAAAACATTACCTGCAGAGTGCCCCCTTACATCCTCCTTAGTGCCCCCTTGGGATCAGTGGCAGTAGTGGTTGTGGGGGGATGGGATCAGTGGCAGAGGGATAGTGGTGGGGGATGGGATCAGTGGCAGAGGGGTGGTGGTGGGGGATAGGATCAGTGGCAGAGGGATGGTGGGGGGGGGGTGGGATCAGTGGCAGAGGGATAGTGGTGGGGCATGGGATCAGTGGCAGTGGAATGGGATCAGTGGCAGAGGGGTGGTGGGGGATAGGATCAGTGGCAGAGAGATGGTGGTGGGGGATGGGATCAGTGGAATGGGATCAGTGGCAGAGGGGTGGTGGTGGGGGATAGGATCAGCGGCAGAGAGATGGTGGTGGGGGATGGGATCAGTGGCAGATGGATGGTGGTGGGGGATGGGATCAGTGGCAGAGAGATGGTGGTGGGGGATGGGATCAGTGGAAGATGGATGGTGGTGGGTTATCCATGTCTCTATGGACCTTGCTTTGTGCACTGGTCCAAATCATTTGGTGGAGGGGGGATTATGGTGCGGGGTTGTTTTTCAGGGGTTGGGCTTGGCCTCGTAGTTCCAGTGAAGGGAACTCTTAAGGTGTCACCATAACAAGACATGGAGAAAGAGAGACTTTGTGGGAACAGTTTGGGGATGGCCCCGACCCCAACCCGATAGAACACCTTTGGGGTGAATTAGAGTGGAGACTGCAAGCCAAGCCTTCCCGTCCACATCAGTGCCTACCATCGTCATTTTAACACACAGCGAGGCCAGTTTGGGTGGAAGCCAGGTGACCTATCAGCAGTGTTGGTCATCTTACTATAAAAAAGTAATTAGTTAAGTTACAAATTACTTCTCCCAAAAAGTAATTGCGTTAGTAACTCAGTTACTACATTGGAAAAGTAATTAGTTACGCAGCAAAGTAACTGACTTTTTTTTTTTAAATATTCTATACGTGTAACTAAGGGGCGGGTCTAGTATTACTGTAACCAAGGGGCGCATTTATTATTATTGTTATATATCATGTAACCAAGGGGCTGCTCTATTATTACTCTAACCAAGGGGCAGATCTGTTATAGCGTGTAAGCAAGGGGCGGGTCTATTATTATTATATGGTGTAAGGGGCGGGTCTATTATTATTATATCGTGTAAGGGGCGGATGGCTACAGAAGAGGGCGAATGTTAAATTAATGGGCAGAGCTCGATATATAACAATAATAATAATAATAATAAATGCGCCCCTTGGTTACAGTAATACTAGACCCGCCCTTAGTTACACGATAGACGCCCCTTGCAGAGTAGCACGAGCATCGGGAGCGCGCGGCATCGCCTCGTACAATTACATGTTAACTGCGCCTGCGCGGTGTAGAGTTCACTCAGAGCTGTTTAGGTTCGGCAATTTTCGGAAGCTCCGTAGTCCTTCGTACTGCGCAAGCGCTGCGCCTGCGCAGTACAGGGGGTCCTTATCTGGCGGCGGAACTTTTTCGGCAGGACACCGGAATTACACTACTGCCATCTAGTGGTGGGAGATGTAATTGGGGTAACCAAGCCAAAGTAATGGGAACTGAGTTACCATGAGGGGAAAAGTAATCAGTAATCTAAAGTAACTGCGTTAGGTAACTCAGTTTATTTTAACTCAGTTACTTACATCACTGCCTATCAGTATGTTTTTGTATTGTGGGAGGAAACAGGATCACCTTTCATTATCCCACTGGAATTTGAGAGGACCGTACAACAGATATCCAGTTGACGGTGACGAGGTTCTTGCGAAAGGACAAGCTTAGGCATGAACTCCAACACACAGAGTTGTGTCTGGCTGAGCTTCAAAGCCTCTCCTGACGTCAGAGGTTATTTTTCGTTTCTCTAATTTGTCTCATAATTTCCTTTCTCAGGCGGTGAACCCTTATCACCTGCGAGTACGGAGAAAGAACCCCGTGACCGGGAATTATGTGAAGATGAGCCTCCAGCTCTACCAGGTGGACAATCGCAGTTATCTTCTGGACTTCAAAAGCATTGATGGTACGTGAGGAAGGGCACTTCACTCTTAGGGGTCCTACAAAGGCTTGAAACACACTGGATAAGTCCTTGGTTACTTAAATGAGTCATGGCACATGCCCAGAGAGAAAAAACAGGAATGTGCTGGAAGAAAAGTTCAAAAGTGGACAAAACCTTTTTATTAACTTACATAGGTCATTCAAATTTCACATGTTGGTAGAGTAACTCTTCCTCTAAGTAACTCTTTTTTGTTGCAGGTAAAAAATGGGATTTCAAGCAGAAGCATCGTGCCCCCATTGAGTTTTTGATGAAGGAGGGGTGCTGGTTGTCCAACATTCACAGAAGGCCACAGAATGTCTACAGAGATGATGCCATTGACAAGAGTCACCAATGATAAGACATTGCTAGTCAATGGTGTCATCACCATAAACATTCTGTAGCCTTCTGTGGATGTCAGACAGCCTGCACCCCTTCTTCATCAAGAACCCAATGACAGCATGTTGCTTCTGGAATCCATTATTCACCTGTAATGAAAAAGAAGAAGAAGAGTTTCTATAGAGGAAGAGTTACTCTACCCACATGTGAAATTTGAATGACCAACAAACAAATACCACAAACAAAGAAATGAAATAAGGGAGAAGTCGCTGCTTTACTTTGCTTATGTGTGTAAATGTAAGGACCTGGATCACCTGCTGGTGGCACTGTGGTTCCCAGAGTGGAAGGTTGTAGTTTCAGTGTCCACCAGTGGGTGTCGCCCAGTAGCCAGCAAATCTCAGCAACTAGTCTCGACCTGATGCTGGCTGCTGGGAGTGTATTTAGTTCCTCCTCTACCTCTTGCTTCAGTGTTTCACCTGCTAGCCAGATACTTGATCCTGCTCCTCCTCCTGCCCTGTGCCTATATTCTGAGGCCTGCCGTCTTGTACCTGCTCTCCTTATCCCTGATCCCAGTCTTGGTTACCTTTCCTGATTGTGTGAAAATTGTGAAAAAAAATAGTTTTTCTTTGTTTCTGTTAAAATTTTTTGTAAATAAGTATGTTTTCTTCTTCAATGACGGGCACTGATATGGCTGCACTGACGGGCACTGATAAGGTGGCACCAATGAGGTGGTACTGATGAGGTGGCACTGAGGGGCACTGATAGGTGGCACTGGTATGCGGAACTGATGGGCACTCATAGGTGGCACTGATGGGCACTCATAGGTGGCACTGATGGGCACTCATAGGCGACACTGATGGGTACTTATGGGGGCACTGATAGGTGGCACTGATGGGCACTGATGGTGGCACTGCTGGACACTGATGGGTGGCATTGCTGTTTTAATTTGTTTCATCATGGTGCCAGTCAGTGCCCATTTGTGGGGTCTGATTGGCACAGATTGGGCATTCATTTGTACATGTGGATGGCCATGGGGTACATACCTGGCCGTCCACATGTTGCCCACGTCCCTGGTGGTCCTGGGGGTTTCCCTGGTGGTCTAGTGTGGGCATCCGAGGGGGGTCTGCGCTGATAAACAATCAGCCCAGCCCCCCCCCCCCCCCCCCCCCCACTGTCAGGAGAGCCACCGATCGGCTCTCCTCTACTCGCGTCTGTCAGACGCGAGTGAGGAAAAGCCGATCAACGGCTTTTCCTGTTTACATCGTGATCAGCCGCGATTGAATACGGCTGATCACGTGGCAAAGAGCCTCCGCCGGAGGCTCTTTACCAAGATCGGTGGAGCGTTGTGTCAGACTTATACACCGCTTCACCGATTGTCGCGATGCGCTCCCCCGCGGGCGCGCGGCGGCATGTTATCCTGAAGGACGTCATATGATGCCCAGTCAGGATAACAGAACCACTTCCCGGACGTTAATCTGCTATTGACTAGGCGGGAAGTGGTTAAGCACATGATTAGAGCCCGAGGCTCTAATTGACTAAAAAAAAGGGTGGGCTCGGGGTGCAGAGCACTGCGCCCGAAGCCCACCCAGTGTGTGACAATAGTGAATAAATATTCCCTATTGTCTTTCTGATTCTCCTCCCAGCCAACTAGGAAGCGGCTCCTGAGACCCGATTGGGTGTTGTTGGTTCCCCCCCCCCCCCCCCCTAAATTTTTGAGCACCAGCTGCCACTGCCTGAAAGTAAATTACATCTTGAACTATTGATTTTTGCAAAAAAGGAGGTGACCAAAAACAGAAAAACAGAAAAATAAGCCAATTGCACCACCTAGTGGCTGAATAATTAAAGTAAAAATAATAATATTCAATATTTCATATTTCCCTGACTTAAAGCTACATATTTACATTTTTTTTTATTTAACCACTTAGTGAGGGGAAGATGGCCCCCACCCGTCTCCATACCATAGCAGGGCGGAAGCGACGTCAAAACGTCACTTCCGCCCATACCTCTTAATGGAACATTTTTCTGTTGTAATTTTTTCAAAATGACAAATTTTTTTTTCTTTTTTTGCATTTAAGTCCAAATATGAGATCTGAGGACTTTTTGACCCCCCAGATCTCATATTTAAGAGGACCTGTCATGCTTTTTTTCTATTACAAGGGATGTTTACATTCCTTGTAATAGGAATAAAAGTGACACAATTTATTTATTTTTTTAAAACAGTGTAAAAATAAAAAAATAAAAGGTAAAATAAATAAAAAAAAATATATATATTTTTTTAAACGCGCCCAGTCCTGCCGAGCTCGCGTGCAGAAGCGAATGCATACGTGACTAGCGCCCGCATATGAAAACATGTGAGGTATGGCCGCGATCGGTAGAACGAGAGCAATAATTGTAGCCCTAGAACTCCTCTGTAACACAAAACATGCAACCTGTAGATTTTTTTACACGGCGCCTATGGAGATTTTTAAGTATAAAAGTTTGACGCCATTCCACGAGCGGGCGCAACTTTGAAGCGTGACATGTTGGGTATCAATTTACTTGGTGTGACATTATCTTTCACAATATAAAAAAATTTGTTGGGCTAACTTTACTGTTGTCTTATTTTTTAATTCAAAAAAGTGTATTTTTTTTTTTAAAGTGCGCTTGTAAGACCGCTGCGCAAATACGGTGTGACATAAAGTATTGCAACGACCGCCATTTTTTTCTCTAGGTGTTAGAATTTTTTTTTTATAATGTTTGGGGTTCTAAGTAATTTCCTAGCAAAAAAAAAATGTTTTTAACGTGTAAACAACAAATGTAAAAAAAGAGTCTCAGTCCTTAAAGAGGATTGCCCACAAATTTTTTTTTTTTAAAAGTCAGCAGCTACAAATACTGCAGCTGCTGACTTTTAATAATCGGACACTTACCTGTCCCAGGGTCCAGCGATGCGGGGGAACGAAGCCCACCCTCGTTCCCCGCTCCACTCGCGGCGCCGGCATTCTTAATGTGGGCACCCGGGTGTGGCATCACAGCCGGGCACCCACTGCGCATGCGCGAGCGGCGCCGTGAATCGACGCTCACTCATCTGGGACACGTGACAGGTCCCAGATGACTGTGCGGCACCTAGAGGAAGTGATGTCAGTGCCCGGGCAATGAAGGTGGCAGACTACGAGGGACCCCCTAGCAACAGGTATTTAGAGGTGAGTAAAAAAAAAAAATTTCCAATTATTTTTTTTTATTTTTTTTATGATTTTTAAGCCAAATATTTTTTTTTGGCAACACCACTTTAAAGTGGTTAAAATGAGAAATCTCCCTCTGTAATATTTCATCAGGATAAATGGCAGAGGTGATTATTAACTAATTATTATTTTAGAAAATATATATATATATATATATATATATATATATATATATATATATATATACACACCGCTCATTCCTTGTAAAGGTTTCGGTCAGACTGAGAATTTTTTATTTTTTTTCCTTGACAGATGAATTGATGGATCACAAGTCCGGCTCCCTCCACCGCTCCTGCTCGGGGGCGGGTCTGCACCGGCCCAGGCTGAGCATCGATTCCACCGCATCCGACTCCCAGAGCGGATCTCTCTACGGCTCCATTTCTGGCTCCTTCTCATTGGCCAGCCCGAGGATCGGTAGCCACACCATGGATTTCTTTGAAATGTGCGCCAGCCTCATTACAACGTTGGCGCGCTAACAGGCCACGCGATTTGCTCGCCGGATGATGTACGCGGGTCTCTTTCACCTTCGGGGCATTCCAGGCAAATCCTCCAGACCTTCTTCATATCCATATAATGAAATGGCTTAAAGTTCTCATCATAACTGAAGGAGAGGGCAGGAGAAATGTCTGGAATGAGTGAAAGCAAGCATAATGGAGTGCAATGCAGAAGAGAGTGGAGTAAAGTGCAATAGAGTAGAATGGAATAAAGTAGATTTAAATGGAGTAGAATAGAATGTAATGAAGTGCAATAGTAATGAGAGTAATATGAGGGAGGGACAGAGAAAATGGGAAAAGTTTGGAGTGAATCGAATAGAGCAAATTTGCTTACAGTAGGGTGGAGTGCAATATAGTAAAAAAAATAAAATAATGCAGTGCAACCGTTTAGAAAAGAGTGCAGTGCAAAAGAGTGGTGCGTGTTAGAGTAGAATGGGATAGAGTATAAAGGAGTGAAGTGCAATAGAGTAGAGAATTAAGTGCAATGGAGTAAAGTGCCATAGCAAAGATGGAGGGGAGTAAACCAGAATAAAGTGAAGTGCAATGGAGCAGAATGTGTGGGAAGTAATCACACACATAGGTTGGACTGGATGGACTTGTGTCTTTTTTCCGACCTCACCTCATGTAACTATGTAAGTGCAAGAGAGGAGAATTGAATAAAGTGGAGTATGATAGAGCGGAGTATAGTGCAATAGAGAAGTGAATGTGCACAACAGAGTAGAATGTTGTGGAGGGCAATTATCTAAAGGGGATAGAGTGGGGTGAAGTGCAATAGAGTAGGATGTATTAGAGTCGAGTGTAATAGAGTGGAGTACAATAAAGAGGTGTGCAGTATGGTAGACTGGAGCAGAAGACAATTTCGTAAGAATAGAGTGCAGTGCAATAGGGTAGAATGGAATATAGTGGAGTGAGGTGCAACAGAGTACAATGGAATAGAGAGTGGGGTGCAATAGGGTAGAATTGAGTGGAGTTGAATAGAGTGAAGTGTAATGGAGAGGAGAGTAATATAGTGGAAAGGAGTAGAGTAGAATGGAATGGAGTAGAGTGGAGTGCAATAGGGTAGAATTGAGTGGAGTTGAATAGAGTGAAGTGTAATAGAGAGGAGAGTAATATAGTGGAAAGGAGTAGAGTGGAGTGCAATAGGGTAGAATTGAGTTGAGTTTCAAAGAGTGGAGTACAATAAAGTGGTGTGCAGTATGGTAGACTGGAACAGAAGCCAATATAGTAGAATAGAGTGCAGTGCAATAGGGTAGAATGTAATATAGTTGAGTGAAGTGCAATGGAGGAGAATGGAGTGCAATAGGGTAGAATGTAATATAGTTGAGTGAAGTGCAATGGAGGAGAATGGAGTGCAATAGGGTAGAATTGAGTGGAGTTGAATAGAGTGAAGTGTAATGGAGAGGAGAGTAATATAGTGGAAAGGAGTGGAGTAGAATGGAATAGAGTAGAGTGGTGCCCAGTAGAGCAGAATAGAGTGGGTTTGAATAGAGTGAAGTGCAATAGAGAAGAGAGCATTCTAGGGAAATAGAACAGAGTAGAATGGAGTTAGGTAGAGCAGGGGAAAATAGAATAGTGCACCAAAATAGAAGGAAGGATAATGCAGTGGGGTGCAATAGAGCGGCTTACAGTTGAATGGAAAGGAGTCGATTGTTAAGCAGTGAGTGGAGAGAATGGTACAGAGTGCAGTGTAGAGCAATTATGCTGAGGGGATAGTGGGGTAGAACCAAGTAGACTGAAAAAGTTGGAGTGCAGTAGTGTAGAATGAAGTAGAATGAGTAAAGTGGAATACAGTATATTGTAATAGAATATAGTGTAGTGCAATAGGATTAATAGGAATTTAGTAGAATAGAGAGGTGTGCAATATGGAAAAAGGAATAGAGTGGAGTGGACTTAGGCATAGTAGAGTGTGATAGAGATACATAGATTGGAAGTTGTATTTAGCTGTGTAGAATATAAAATTTAGCTGTGTAGTGCAATAAAATAAAAGGGGGCGGAGCAGAGAGGAGTGGTATAAAGTAATAGGAACAAAGGAGGGAAATACAGGGACTTTTTTTAGCTCCCCCTCCCCCACTTTTGAGTATCCACCTTCACTTCCATGAAGAAAAATGCTGTAAGATTTTAGACACAAATTTATCTTAATTTATCTTAATTTATCTTGTGTATATATATATATATATTTTTTTTCTTTTTTTAAATGCTCTTTTTTTTTTTTTTTTAATAAACGTTATTTAATATATATATATATATATATATATATATATATATATATATATATATATAAAAGGTTATTTAAAAAAATGTAATAAGGACCATTTAAAGCTAATTAAGATATAAGATTGAAAAAAAATATATAAGATAATAATAAAAAAAAAATATATATATATTTTTATTATTATTATCTTATATATTTTTTTTATAATCTTATATCTTAATTAGCTTTAAATGCTCTTTGTTTAATTTTTTTTATATATATAATAAGGTTTATTAAAAAAAAGAGCATTTAAAGCGGATTAAGATATAAGATAAAAAGATTATATATATATATATATATATATATATATATATATATATATATATATATATATATATTTATTATTTTATCATTATTATCTTATATATTTTTTTATAATCTTAATTGGCTTTAAATGCTCTTTATTAAAAAAAAATTAATAACCTTACTATATATATATATATAGTTTATTAAAAAAAAGAGCAATTAAAGCTAATTAAGATATATATATATAAAAAAAAAATATATATATATATATATATATATATATAAATATGTATGATAAAATTATATAGATTAAAAAAGGTATACAATAGAGATACATTTTATTTTATTTTTTTGAATAAAGAGTGTTTAAAGAGAATAAAGAGATAAGTAAAATAAATATATATGTATATAAATAAATATTATATATACTAAAGAAGTTAAATAAAAAATGAATTTAGAATAATGTGCATTTGAAGAGAGTACATATATACATAAATAAAATAAATATACATAAGAATTATTATATATATAAATTTTAAAAAATATGAATTTAGAATAAAGAGCATTTGAAGAAATAAAGATATACAGCACTTTTTCATATATATATAAGATATTAAATACAAATATCATTTATTTTAGAGGAAATCATTATCGCCAACAAAGCAACCAATCAATTCCAAGCTACTCTATTGTCACTCTGGTAAATATCTGTACCCATTGGTTACTGTAGTAAAGCAGAGGATCCTCAATTAGGAACGGTCCCGACTTTGAAAGAGACCCGACAGTACAGCACCGCGGCCGATCTACAGATTGGCGCAGTCTTTGATCTCAGGCGATGTGTACGGTGCTCCTTTGCGGCACCAGAACACCACAAACCCAGGACAGCTGCTGCTTTATTACGCTGTAACTTATTGTCCCGTGTGTGCCCCTCCCCCTCCATCCATGCTCCCTTCCCCCTAGGATTTGGGTGTAGGAGATTTCCTGCGCTGGTTACACTAAACTGCTAATTTATTCTTAGAACTGGAAATAGCGAAGTTTTTATTTTTTGTATATTTCAGAGTTGTTTTATAGTTTGGCAACTTTTTTATTTTTATATGTGCAATCACAATCAATACTACAGATTCCTCCGCCTTATTGTGTGCGTTCGAGACGACACCCCGTTTTTGAAGCTTCACCAGTTTACCCCTCATACCTGTATACCCCTTACAGACAAGAACGATATTTTACATTTCCACTATCAGCCTGTCTATTTGGCAATAACTTTGTCATCATTCAAGAGAACAAATTAATACCGTACAATTTGTTTTTTGCATTTTTTTTTATTAACCGCTTCAATACCGGGCGCTTTTACCCCCTTCCTGCCCAGGCCAATTTTCAGCTTTCAGCGCTGTCGCACTTTGAATGAACATTGCGCGGTCATGTAACAACTGTACCCATACGAAGTTTTTACTATTTCCTTGAGGCAGATAGAACTTTCTTTTGGTGGTATTTAATCACCACTGGGTTTTTTTTTTTTTTTGATAAACAAACTAAAAAAGACCAACAATTAAAAAAAAAAAAAAACCTTTTTTTTTTTATTTCAGTTATAAAATTTAGAAAATAAGTAATTTTTCTCCTTTACTGATAAACACTGATAGGTTTCACTGATGGGCACTGAGAAGGAACTCACAAGGCTGCAATGATAGGCACTGGTAAAGAGGAACTCACGAGGCTGCACTGATAGGCACTGGTGAGGAGGAACTCACGAGGCTGCACTAATGGGCACTGATAGGCATCAGTGAGAAGGAACACACAAGGCTGCAATGATGGGCACTGATGGGCATCAGTGAGAAGGAACTCACGAGGCTGCAATGATGGGCTCTGATGAGGCTGCACTGATAGGCTGCACTAATGGGCATCAGTGAGAAGGAACTCACGAGGCTTCAATGATGGGCACTGCTAGGCTGCAATGATGGGCACTGATAGGCTGCACTGATGGGCATCAGTGAGAAGGAACTCACGAGGCTGCAATGATGGGCACTGATAGGCTGCACTGATGGGCATCAGTGAGAAGGAACTCACGAGGCTGCAATGATGGGCACTGATAGGCTGCACTGATGGGCATCAGTGAGAAGGAACTCACGAGGCTGCAATGATGGGTACTGATAGGCTGCACTGATGGGCATCAGTGAGAAGGAACTCAGGAGGCTGCAATGATGGGCACTGGTAGGCTGCACTGATGTGCATCAGTGAGAAGGAACTCACGAGGCTGCAATGATGGACACTGGTGAGGAGGCAATGACAAAAAGAAAACTAAGCGCAAAGGATGGTGTGGCTGCGGGCATACAAGTGGGCAACAGATAAAAAATGTTAGTCCATAGGGGTCAGTTCTTAAAGTAGTGTAGTATTTAAGGTACAGTTTACTTACAAGGTAAGTAATGCACTTACAAGATACAAACAAAGGCAATTTGCCTTGCCTATCCAGCCCTTCTCTCCTTGATGTTCCTCCGCATCTGGTGACGTCAGTTCCTTGCGTTCCATGCTGGTTCCGGCCGACTTCCTGGTGGCCACAGGACAGATCACGGTTCCCCTGTCATCTTTCCATACACGTGGATGCCTGTCTCGGATGCCGGGAGAGCTACCCCCCCCATACCCACATACAGATCAGCTTTCTTTTATCTTGTATCTTGTAAGTGCATTACTTACCCTGTAATTAAACTGTACCTTAAATACTACACTCAGGTGGTGCTTCCTGTGTTCTCCCCTCCTTTTCACACTGGTGAGGAGGAACATACGAGGCTGCACTGATAATGTACTCACTGTGCCCTGTCGGACTTGCCAGTTAGCGGCTCTCTTTTTTTCAAACAGAGACAGCGGAGGAAAGGAATGCCGATAACCAGCAAGTCCGTTTACATGCGATCAACTGCGATTGGACACAGCTGATCACACGGTAAAGGGCCGCTGTGATTGGCCCTTTATTGTGATCAGCTGTGTCCAGCAGTCATGGAGCGAGCCCCAGTGGGTGCGCCAGAGGCGCGCACGTGGGAGGACGTCCATGGACATTCTCTCAGAACTGGTGAGCAGCACTGTAGCCATCTTTTGGCTATAGCGTGGGCAGGAACTGGTTAAAAAATATATGAAATCTATAAACAAAAATACATAAAAGAGATTCTGTTTTGACCGGTGTTACAAAAAAAAAAAAAAAGTATTTTTTTGTAAATAAAAGGTGTACATTTTATTCTATATTATGTCCTGTTTGAAATTACACTAAAATGATGTCACAAAATATGGCAAAGCTATTCAAAAATGTAATTTTTTTTTTTTGCACATGTGCTCGTTATGCGACACTAAAGAAAGTATCAAACAAAAGCAAAAGAAAAATATTGATGGTTAAAAAAAAAATAGAAATAAGAAAATCATCAGAAAGCTAAAAGGAGAAGGGGAAGGAGGGGTTAATTAGGGTTAACTTAGGGGTTAAATAGATATATATTTTATTGTAAAAAAAAAAGTAGTCGTAAGGGTTCTTTAAGTGATGTTATATGTAGGTCAAAGGTCACAAATTTGATCCATATATAAATTAACTAGCAAATACAATGAAACAATACATTGATTTATTGGATTTACTCAGTGACACTTACAAACTCTCTGCGAGTGTCGTGTTGCTTAGAATTGGCTGCATTTTGACATCAGCTCCTGCTGTGTAATACAAAGCAATTACCGGCTGAAATTTTGACAGCTGGAAATTGCTGGTAGTAGCGGCAGCAGGGGGAGGGGGGCTGGATGTGTCCAAAAAACGTTGTTGACGTTTTTAGGACGTATCTCTAATGCCCCGTACACACGGTCGGAAATTCCGACCACAAAATCCGTCAGATTTTTTCCGACGGATTTTGTCCGACACTGGTGTTGCATACACACGGTCGGACAAAGTTGTCGGAAAATCTGATCATTTTGAACGTGGTGACGTTCGTTGCGTACGACGGGACTACGTAGAGGCTAGTAGCCAATAGCTTTGGTCTTGTAATTTGATCTGAGCATGCGTGGCACTTTGTCCGTCGGAATTCGCTACACACGATCGGAAAAAGTCTGATCGGAATTTGTTGTCGGAAAATTTGAGAGCAGGAGATAAAACTTTGTCCGTCAGAAAAAGTCCGATCGAGCCTACACACGGTCGGAATTTCCAACAACATTGTCCGATAGGACATTTTCCGTCGGAAAACCCGACCGTGTGTACGGGGCATAACTCTCCAAATCCTGGAGTGGTTAAATCCCCCCTTTTAATCACCTAGACTTGCGGTCCCGTGACAACACAGAGTCTTCTTTCTACTTCCTCACTTTATCTCCCGGGGGACATGGGCGCTTCTTATTGGCTGTCCAGTGGTGATTGTCCCCTTAGGTCATGGGTGCTCAAGCTGTGGCCCTCCAGCTGTTGCAGAACTACAAGTCCTATCATGCCTCTGCCTTTGGGAGTCATGCTTGTAACTGTCAACAGCTTGCAATGCCCCATGGGACTTGTAGTTCCACAACAGCTGGAGGGCCACAGCTTGAGCACCCAAGCCTTAAGCACTACAAGAAATTCTGCAGTGATGGGGTACCGGCTGGCATGGGCACATGTGCAGTGTTGGGTTAGGAGCTCCCCACACCCAGAAACAACCTCTAAAGCCTTCCTAGTGGTCTTGAGTAAGATTCTGGGGCCCCTTGCTCTGGATGACTCAATGAGGTTGTCACTGATTCGCCCCCTGCAGAAGGGGGGGACCCTGCAAGGCCCCCCCCCCCCCGAAACGCTTCACAATAAACCGTAAAAACACATCTTTTGAGTTTTGGTGGTCTCTTACTCTTTACTCTCTTGCCGCCCATGAAACACTTATGAGCCCATTGACAGCCAAGGCTTCTGTGCTCTACCAGCACCACGACCGATTGGTCATAGAAAGCTCTCGGTCTATAGTCATGATTCGGACAAGCTTCCGATCATGTGACCACTGTGGTAGCCAACCACAGTGGTCACATGATCGGAAAAGTCTATCCTGCCCCCTAGGCATCAAGGCGCACTTAACGGGATGCTAGGGCTGGACAGGAAGGGGTTAACTTTGTTTATGCCCGGCACCATCCATTGCAGTCATTACACCAAAGGTGTATCTGGTCTAAGTAGCAAGAAAAAAAAGTCACCCAAGCTCGACCGCTATATAGTATAGTTGGCGTGAAGAGTAGTCGGTGCTCTGGCTAATAAGGCTCACAAAAGATCCATAGAAAGTACAGGCCGGCAACTCGACAGCTTCTCCATAGAAAATATTACAGCAATAACATAATCCAAAAATTCTGACACGTTTCGGACTTAGGCCTTCCTCAAAAGCATGCTTTTGAGCAGGGATCTTCAAACTACGGCCCTCCAGCTGTTGCGAAACTACACATCCCATGAGGCATTGTAAAACTCTGCCATTCACAGACAGACTAGGCATGATGGGAATTGTAGTTCCTAAACAACTGGATGGCCGTAGTTTGAAGACCCCTGCTTTTGAGGAAGGCCCAAGGCCGAAACGCGTCAACCTTTTTGGATGATGTTATTGCTGTAATGCTTAAATTAAATATTTTCTATGGAGAAGCTGTCGAGTTGCCGGCCTGTACTTTCTATATATCTGGTCTTAAGCACCGTCAGGATTGTGCAGCTCTATATAAGACTCTCTTCCTGTTGGTCCTTTTTTTTATTGCAATGGGTGGTGTCTTTTATCGAAGGGCGGTGACCAACCTTGACTTTTAGAGGAAAAGTCAACATTTGCATAAAAATTCTAACTTCCTGTGTCTTCTTATGCCGCGTACACACGGTCGGAATTCTCGTCGGAAAAAGATCTGATGGTTTTCCCGACGGAATTCCTCTCAAACTGTGTTGCCTACACACAGTCACACCAAATTCCGACGGTCAATAACACCGCGACATGCAACACGTTCAACGGCACTATAAAAGGGAAGTTTAATGCTTCCGAGCATGCGTCGAATTGTTTCCGAGCATGCGTCGGAATTTTGCGTGTCGGAATTGCATACACGCGATCGGAATTTCCGATCGAAAGTTTTCCCGTCGGAAAAATTGAGAACAGGCTCTCAAATGTTTGCTGGCGGGAACTCGGCCAGCAAAATTCCGATGGAGCCTACACACGGTCGCATTTTCAGATGAAAAGCTCTCATCGGTCTTTTGCTGGCCGAAATGCCGATCGTGTGTACGCGGCATAATAGTTTTGAAATGCCTCGCCTTTTCTGTTATTTGTACCTTCACCTTTTCATGGTTATTGGTCCCTTTTGCTTTGTAACATTTTTTTATAATGTGTTCCCGCCCCTCCCTGCCTAAGTCATAGCTGGAGCTCTCCAATCAGCATAGCTGATTGGATATCTTTGGAGAGGACTCAGCAGGGAATAAAAACCTCACCAAGAAGCAAGGGTCGTTCCCAGCAGCATGCTGGCAGGGGACAGGCTATTCTGCTCAGGCTGTGGCTGCTTCAAAAAAAAAAAAAATAATAATAATAATATGAAGGGTAGAACTGCACACTTTGCATTTCTAATGTATTTAACTGATTTAAACAGAAATTTTAATTAGGCTTTAAAATCCGTTTAACTCTCAAACCCTCAGGGTGTTACATTCGTGTGGAAAGCTGCTTTAATTCTAGGCTGATTTTTCTCGGCCCCTGTAGTAGGTGACTCCGCTTAGAATTCTAACGCAACACCCGGAAGGTGTCACCGGCTTACATATACCAACCCACCCTGCGCACGCGCACAAGCTGCCTTAATAGTGTTTTGGAGTCTTTAGAATCTTGTGTAACATTTATATGTCTCCCTCCGGACCGGAACCATCCGGAAGCGATGAACTGCGAGGCTGACTTTTTTCGGGGGGGGGGGGGGGGGGGGGGCCAATCACACCTACGCATTCGGTTGCTTTATAGCTCATGATAATGCGCATTGCATTAACACAGCCTGTTCATTATGAATGGGCCGCCAACGTACCACTATGGATGGCAAAGCCGACATGACCCCTTTTTTTGGAGATGCAGCGCACCACAGTGCATGGTGTATGTGGCATCTTGCGCACTGCGGCTTGAAAATGCTCAGCACAGCTTTTTTTTTTTTTTTACTGAGCTAAAATACGGTCCATTAATTGTAATGTGTCTATGCAGACAGGAGCGTAAACAAGCGCCGTGTAGAAAGTAGAAATAAATAAATAGAAAAATCTGCATTTTTGGTCGGTAATTTGCACAGATTTGTCCATTGGCATTGTGAATGCGAGAACGGGCTTCTGCGCATGACTTTGCACAAACGCATGTGCGCGAAAATACATATAAAAAAAACAAACGTCTGAAAAAGTAAATGCTTAACCGCTTGCCGATCGCATCACGCAGATATACTGTGGCAGAATGGCACGTACAGGCAAACAAACGTACCTGTACATTGCCCTTTAAGAGGCAGCCCGCGGCAAGCTTCGTGAGTAGGATCGCGGATACCGCGGGCTCGATGTCCCCAGGGATACCCACGATCGTCTCACAGAGAGGAAGAGCGGGGAGATGCTAATGTAAACAAGCATCTCCCCGTTCTGCCTAGTGACACTGTCACGAATCATAGCTCCCTGTGATCGGGAGCGATGATCAGTGACGTGCCACACCCCCCACAGTTAGAATCACTCCCTAAGACACACTTAACCCCTTCACTGCCCCCTAGTGGTCAACCCTTTCACTGCCAGTGTCATTTACACAGGAATCAGAGTAAATCAGCAGACATACTACAGGAGACGGTCAGAGACTGCAGACATACTACAGGTGACGGTCGGAGACTGCAGACATACTACAGGAGACGGTCAGAGACTGCAGACATACTACAGGAGACGGTCAGAGACTGCAGACATACTACAGGAGACGGTCAGAGAATTTGGGCATTTAATCGTTTGCATGTACAGGCAAACTAACGTACCTGTACCTTGCCCTTTAAGAGGCGGGCGTGCCCGCGGCAAGCTCCGCGAGTCGGGTCCCGCAGACTCAATGTCCGCAGGGATACCCGAAATCATCTCACAGAGAGGAAGAACGGGGAGATACTAAATGTAAACAAGCATCTCCCTGTTCTGCCTAGTGTCAGTGTCACTGATCTCTGCTCCCTGTAATCGGGAGCAGTGATCAGTGACGTGCCACGCGTAGCCACACCCCCCCACAGTTAGAATCACTCCCTAGGACACACTTTACCCTTACACTGCCCCCTAGTGGTTAACCTCTTCACTGCCTGTGTCATTTACACAGGAATCAGTGCATTAGTATAGCACTGATTGCTGTATAAATGACAGTGGTCCCAAAAATGTGTCAAAAATGTCCGATGTGTCCGCCATAATGTCGCAGTCACAATAAAAGTCCCTCATCGCTGCCATTACTAGTAAAAAAAAAAAAAAAAATGATTAATAAAAATGCCATAAAACTATCTCCTATTTTGTAGACGCTATAACTTTTGCGCAAACCAATTAATAAATGCTTATTTCGATTTTTTTTTTTTTAACCAAAATATGTAGAAGAATACGTATCGGCCTAAACTGAGGAAAAAAAAATGTTTTTTATATATTCTTGGGGGATATTTATTATAGCAAAAAGTAAAAAATATTGCGTTCTTTTCCAAATTGTCGCTCTTTTTTTGTTTATAGCGCAAAAAATAAAAACCGCAGAGGTGATCAAATACCACCAAAAGAAAGCTCTATTTGTGGGGAAAAAAAAAGGACGCCAATTTTGTTTGGGAGACACGTCGCACGACTGCGCAATTGTCAGTTAAAGCGACGCAGTGCCGAATCCCAAAAAGTGCTCTGGACTTTGGCAAGCCAAATGGTCCGGGGCTGAAGTGGTTAAACAGGAGTATAGTGCGCAAGAAGCCTAAATGGACAAAGCTGTAATGTCCCGTACACACGATCGGATTTTCCGACAAATTTTGGATGTGAGCTTGTTGGTGGAAAGTCCGACCGTGTGTACGCTCCATCGAATATTTGTTGTCGGACTTTCCGCCAACAAATGTTGGATGGCAGGTTCTCAAATTTTCCACCAACAAATTTTTGTTGTCGGACTTTGAGCGTGTGTACACAAGTCCGTCGCACAAAAGTCCAAAGTACAAACACGCATGCTCGGAAGCGAAGACGAGCCTGAAGCGGTCGGTCTTGTAAACTAGCGCTCGTAATGGAGAATTAACATTCGTGACGCGGCAAATTATGAAATCTCCAAATGCAGCGCACAATTCTCTTCTTCTTTAATGGGATAATAATGAAGCTGCTTTACTGGTGATACCGATGAAGTTATTGCAAACTAATTTTCAAAGGCTTTTTATTTTAAGTGATATCAAGAATAATAATAATAGCGCAAAATTAAAAAAAACGCAAAAAGAAAAAGCGCGAATTAACACTTCTACTAACACGAAATTAGGAGAAGGAGCACAGAGGGTGGCGCTAAAGAGCTGAAAAAACACCTAGTACATCACTACGTACGTATTTGTTGGCCGAGACTTGTGTGTACGCAAGACAAGTAGGAGCCAACAACCTTCCAACAAAATTCCACGGATTTGTTGTCGGAAAGTCCAAACAGGGCATGAGAATTTGCAGGAAAATATGTTAAAAATTACCAAAAATGCAGATTTTTCCATTTATTTATTTTTTTACTGAAAAATGCGCAGTGCTTGTTTTATGCGCATGTCTGCATAGGCACATTACAATTAATGGGTTGTATTTTAGCACAGTAAAAAAAAAAAAAAAAAAAAAAAAAAAAAGCTGTACTGAGCTTTTTCAAGCTGCGGTGTGCAAGAGGCCTTATAATGAAGATGCAGCGCACCACAGTGCATGTTATATGTGTGGTGGTGAACTGTGGTACATTGGGCTCTACTGTACAATGGGGGGGGGGGTTCCCTTTACAACGCACAGCAGTGCAGCACTGTGGTACATCGGGCTCTACTGTACAACGGGGGGGTTCCCTTTACAACGCACAGCAGTGCAGCACTGTGGTACATTGGGCTCTACTGTACAATGGGGGGGGGGGGGGGGTTCCATTTACAATGTGCAGCACTGTGGGGCACTATGGTGTGCTGAACTCTACTGTACAATAACTTTCCATTTACAATGAATGGCAGCGCACCACAGTGCATGCTATATGTGCTTTGGTGAACTACAATTCATTAGACCAGTGATGGCACCCCAGATGTTTTGGAACTACATTTCCCATGATGCTCCACTACACTGCAGAGTGCCTGAGCATCGTGGGAAATGTAGTTCCAAAACATCTGGGGTGCCGAGGTTCACCATCACTGCATTGCGGTCTACTGTACAATGGGGGGTTCCATTTACAATGAATGGCAGCGCACCGCAGTGCATGGTGTATGTATTTTGGTGAACTACAATACATTGGGGGCTACTGTACAATGGGGGGTTCCATTTACAATGAATGGCAATGCACAAGTGTGAATGGGCCCCAAAGGGCCACTCCCCATATTTTACCTTGTGATGGATATTGTTGGCTGAACCACTCACCAATGGCTTTCTGTATTTGCCGGCACGTCAGCAAAACGATGTCTACGCCCCCCTGGCTCTGGCTCCGCCCACCTATATAGCCCATTTATAAGGCAGGCTCACACTCTCTGATGGGCCGGAGTGAGAACAAAGGGGGGGGGGGGATTCTTGCCATTGGGGGTCACCAATAATGATCAGAATTTGGTGAATTATTCAGCTCGTCGGCATCTATCCAAAAAAAAAAAAAAAGAGAAGAAGATGTTCCTGCTGGACTGGCCCTTTAATAAAGCAGTCTGAGGGACGCACGTCACATGATCGCAGTGACTGTATAGAACAGGGGTAGGCAACCTGCTGTTGCAGAACTACAAGTCCCATCATGCCTCTGGGAGTAATTGCATAGCTCCCAACTGTCCCTGATTTGGAGCAATGTCCCTCCGTCCCTCTTTCCTCCTCATTTGTCCCTCATTTTGGTCTGATCTATATAGTTGTATATAAAATGCACTTTTTATTTATCAAAAAGTGTTTCCCAGTGCTAAACCTGTCATCTGACTTCTTAATTGCTACATTTGTAAATTCCAAAAGCCAATATAAAGGAATAGTAGTGGAAAAAAAAAGCACTTGTGGGTTTAACCAATCTTGTTTTTTTTTGTACAATTCTCCTTTAAGGGGGCGTGGCATGGGGTGTGTCCTATGCCTGCATGCTTTTGCCGATAGGTGTCCCTCATTCCCATCTCAAAAAGTTGGGAGGGTATGTAATTGTAACTGCCAGCCTTGCAATGCCTCATGGGAAATGTAGTTCCATAACAGCTGGAGGTCCCCCAGGTTGCCTCCTCCCCCCCCCGCTGTTTAGAGTGTCGCTGCTTTCGTTAAATGTAAATTGTAACAAATCTGTGTCACGTCAAAGGTTTCATGTACCAATAAACCGCGTGGGATCAGCGTACCACGGGGGATTCTAGATCCTGCAGCACCCCAACCGCCTACAGGTTCCAGCATGCTGTGGGGTGCCTGGGAATGCTGGGACTTGTAGCCCCCCCCCATGTGGGTGGAGGACTGCGGCTGATCCTGACGCCGTCATTAAAAAAAAAAAAAAAAAAAAAAAAAAAAAAAAAAGGCAAAAAAATAAATAAAAAATTGTTTTGTAGGTCAAGTCTGTAAAGTATGATGTGCAAAATGGCTTTAGACATGGATGATAGATCACTGATCTGTAGATTTTGTACACATTGTAGTATATGAAATGATATAGAAAACGATTTTACCAAAAAAAGTGTCTAAATTGTGTGTATCTAAATGACCCGATTAAAACTTTACAAGTGTGAAGAGATCCTGTCTGCCCCTTCTTTGTTCTAAAATACTGCTTCTTGCAACATTGTATCAAGTACTGCAGGAATGATAGCATATTTTGAGAAACAACAGAGTCATTACCATATATATGTGTATAAATTACACTGACATCTAGTGAGAGTTCTCAGTATTGCAGCCAATAATCCAATCATCCCATCATCCCAATATGCAGTTTAGTACGTCCCTAAAATACACAATTGATCAGGAACTGATTAAAAAACTAAAGAAAATGTCTTTCGAATGCAACAACTTTTTAACTACTTGACCTCCGGAAGGTTTTACCCCCTTCATGACCAGGCCATTTTTTTTTTTACTATTCAGCCTTGCGCTACTTTAACCGATTCCGGACCGGCTCCTGTACTTTTACGTCGGCAGAATGGCACGGCTGAGCAAAGTAACGTACCCGTACTGCGAGTGTGAATGAGGAGCAGGTGTGATAAATTTGGTGTCATCGCTCTCACTCTCTCATACTGGTCACTGGAAGTTCAACATGGCACCTCATGGCAGAGAACTCTCTGAGGATCTGAAAAAAGAATTGTTGCTCTACATAAAGATGGCCTAGGCTATAAGAAGATTGCTGGAAAAATTACTTCTGGTAACACACATAATATACCTTCCTAGCCATTTACTAATGCTAGCAGCAGAAGGATTAAAAATAGTTCATGAGAGAGTTTAGTTTTTGCTTTAATATGCATTGTATCCGCACTTTAACCGGCGCACGACGATATACGTCGACAGAACGGCACGGACAGGCATTAGGGTGCACAGGTACGTCCCCTTTAAGATGCCGCCGTGCCGGTCGGGACCCCCGTGAGTCCGGTTGCGGGTCCCGCGAACTCGTTCGCCGTGGGGATACCCGCGATCGTCTCACAGGACGGCTGAACGGGGAGATGCGGAAGTAAACAGCATCTTCCCGTTCTGCCTAGCAACTAGTGACGCCAATCTCTGCTCCCTGTGATTGGAGCAGAGATCAGTGTTCACTAAATCACAGCCACGCCCCCCCACAGTTAGTAACACGCCCCTAGGAACAATTAACCCCCTACACTGCCACTTAGTGGTTAACCCCTTCACTGCCGGTGTCATTTACACAGGAATCAGCGCATTTAAATAGCACTGATTGCTGTATAAATGACAATGGTCCCAAAAATGTGTCAAAAATGTCCGATGTGTCCGCCATAATGTGGCAGTCACAATAAAAAAAAATCGTTGATCGCCGCCATTACTAGTAAAAAAAAAAAAATGAATACAAATGCTATAAAACTATCCCCTATTTTGTAAACGCTATAACTTCTGCACAAACCAATCAATCGCCAATTGCGATTTTTTTTACCAAAAACATGAAGAAGAATACGTATCGGCCAAAACTGGGAAAAAAAATAATGTTTTATATATATATATATATATATATATATATATATATATATATATATATATATATATATATATATATATATATATATATATATATATAAAAAAATTTTTTTGGGGGGATATTTATTATAGCAAAAAGTAAAAAATAAATGATTTTTTTTGACTAAATTGTCGCTCTTTTTTTATTTATAGCGCCAAAAATAAAAAACGCAGGGGTGATCAAATACCACCAAAAGAAAGCTCTATCTGTGGGGAAAAAAATGATAAAAATTGTATTTGGGTACAGCGTTGCATGACCGCGCAATTGTCATTCAAAATGCGACATCCCTGAAAGCTGAAAAATTGCCTGGTCAGGAAGGAGGTGTTCGTGCCTGGTAGGCAAGTAGTTAAAGAACGGCTCCCCACCCACTGATTACTACCCTTCACTTCACTGCGGGAAGCTGGGAGTCCAAACCCCATGTCCGAGGTGGGAGGATCCTTCCATTGCAGGTCCTCAGGTACAGCTTCCTCTCCAGCAAGGAGAACAGTGAGCAGCACATTAGTGACATTATCAAATCTCACCCCAAATCTGGTGAGACTTGCTGTTAGACAGCAGCACCTGAGATGATCTTGCACTGCAGATATACACAGCCAATTAACATTTCTAGATGTTCCTTATAAGAATATCATCACTTCATGTCCACTCTAACGTCTTTGACCAGTGATAATGGACTGTTGCATTGTATAGCATTCAGGTACGACTTTCATGCGACTTTTGAGGGTTAACAAGGGGGATGGACACACCATCTAAATTTTAGAAAATCCAAACTCAATTCACTGAAAATAAAAGGCAGACCCTTTAGAGTTGTTTTTTTAAAAAAGCTTTATTTAAAATAAAAAATATATAAAATTAGGTTCTGTACACTAATATTTACAGGTAAAGCGACAACCAGCATCAAGACATCAATTTTCCTTGCCCAGCAGGAAATCATCCATACAGCTCTGCGAGGGGGAAAAAAAAAAAAAAAAAAGAAAAAAAAAGTCAAATCTTAACTCCAGAATAACTCTGATTGTGTAGAATAGGAAGATATTAAAGTAGACTTTACAGGAAAAAATTATTAAACCCCCCCAAATGAAAGAAAATGAACAGACGTAAGGAGGGAGGACACAAAAAAAAAAAAAAAATACCTGATATTCTATTCGCTCCTGTAGGAGGTTGCATTTTCCCGGGATCCTAGGGACACCAACTGCCCAAAATCATATGAGAGGTGTAGGAGCGACTTTTAGCAAAATCTATGCTCCACCTCCTTCCCTGGATCCCGGGAGAAGGCAAAGTAGCCGCCGTCATCCTTGCCAGAAGCCGGTTGTGCAGGAGAAAATTTTTACTTTAAAGCGGGGCTCCACTGCCCCTAACGTTTTTTTTTTTTTAAAAGCCCTTAATAAAACATTATATTTTGGCATTTAATTACTCACTAGTCCGGGTCGCAGGAGTAGTGCCTTTCGTTTTTTCTATGAAAATATGACATTTGAAAGAACCTGTTGCGGTTTTCCATCTTGGCTGTGGGCGAGTGAAATCTCTTCCTGGATTTCACTGACGCCCATTCATTCTAATCTCGCGCATGCGCCGTCAGCTCCTGTTGCCATCACAATGGCGGCGTTAAAAGTCCCGCAAGTCTCGCGCGATCTCGGGCCAGGCAGCCGCACTGACTCCTGGGAGCTATGACACAAGCTCCCAGGAGTAAGTGCGGGCTAGGGGATATTACGTAATAGCCGTAATATCCCCGCCCATATCCGGGGGACCAAGAACCAGGAAGCGATGGATGCCAAGAACAGCTAAAAAGGTAAGTTTAAAAAAAAACTGCCGTTTCGGATCGAGGAAGGTGAGTACTTTTTTTTTTAATATGGTTTAAAAACGGGTGGCGCTCCGCTTTAATCTTCTGAAATGCTTCTTGGGAGGGTGCATGTGATCAGCACAGGGCCAATCAGCACTGTCCAGACAGACGGTCAGGGGTCATGCAGCCTCATAGGACAGCTTAGTACATTATGAAAGCTCCTCCTACAAGCTTTAACCACTTAAGGACCGCCTCCTGCACATTTACGTCGGCAGAATGGCACAACAATGTACAGGTACGTTGCCGCCGACGGCACGCTCGCGACCCGGTCCTGAGCTCTGTGACCGCTGGTGTCCCGCGATCGGGTCACAGAGCTGAAGAATGGGGAGAGGTAAGTGTAAACAAACCTCTCCCTGTGCTTCCTAGTGAGACTGTCACTGATCGGCTGTTCCCTGTCATAGGGAAAGACGATCAGTGATGTCACACGCCAAGTCACGCCCCCCTACTGTAAAAGAAAAAACACAAAGGTCACACTTAACCCCTCCCCTAGTGGTTAACCCCTTCACTGCCATTTTTACAGTAATCAATGCATTTTTAATCGCACTGGTCGCTGTATTAATGGTCCCAAAAATGTGTCAAAAATGTCCGATGTGTCCGCAATGTCGCAGTCACAATAAAAATCGCTGATCGCCGCCATTACTAGTAATAACTATAAAAAAAATAAATAAAACTATCCCCTATTTTGTAAACGCTATAACTTTTGCGCAAACCAATCAATCGCTTATTGCGATTTTTTTTACCAAAAATATGTAGAAGACTACATATCGGCTAAACTGAGGAAAAAATAATTTTCATATATTTTTGGGGGATATTTATTGTAGCAAAAAGTAAAAAATAATGTGTTTTTTTCAAAATTGTCGCCCTTTTTTTGATTAAAGCGCAAAAAAATAAAAAACCGCAGAGGTGATGAAATACCACCAAAAGAAAGCTCTATTTGTGGGGAAAAAAAAAAAAAGGACGTCAATTTTGTTTGGGAGCCACGTCGCACGACTGCGCAATTGTCAGTTAAAGCGACCCATTCCCGAATCGCCAATCCATCCACTGGATCGGGTGCAGGCACCTCCATTCCAACTAAGGGAAACCGGCAGTGGAGCCTTCAGATTTCCTACTGCGCATACGCGAGTCGCTTTCTGAGCCGTCGTCTTCTGGGACACACATACACACACGGGTCCCAGAAGGCAGCGGCGGAGAAGGGGAAATGACGCCCTGGGCCGCGGCCAAGCTAGGACGGAAGTACACTCAGCACTTCAATAAAAGAGGGAAGTAAGAAAAAAATAATAATAAGAAGAATAATAATAATCCAAAATCGACCGGGGGGGGGGGGGGGGGGTGGCCTTTCCTTTAAGACAAAGTAGTAAAAGTGGGTGGAGCTCCGCTTTAACGCAGAGAATGAATTAAAGCGGTTCTGCACTGTGTGTTTTTTTTTTTTTTGGGGGAATACAATGCTAAGGATTAGGAGGTAAATTGGGGGACTCAAGTGTTCCATCTTTATAATTGATTGCTCCCGGTTTTCCTCCTATAAAATAATTTATATAAACCCTTTCCTGCTGGGGGCCATCTTGCCTGTGGGCATGTGAAACCCAACAGGCACTTTAGATGGCCCAGCATGCACCGCCGCTACTGCGCCGAGCTCGCGCAGTAACGGCAAAGTGCAGATCACATTCTCCGAAATCTTGCGAGATGTCGGCACGTCTGCCGACATCTCGCGAGATTTTGGAAGATGTGGTCAAAGATTTCCGCACTGACTCCTGGGATCAATGACACCAGATCCCAGGAGACAGTGTGGTGTGATGACGATCGACGCAGAGACCCCGCCCACCGCCGCAGAGACAGAGGACAGGAAGTCAGCGATTACAAGGTAAGTGGAAAAAAAAAAAAAAAAAAAAAAAAAAAAAAACCACATTTCATTTAGTACTCTTTGCCTGATTTGGAAGGCAAAGAGATTTACTAAATGAAATGTGTGCAGAACCGCTTTAAGGCTGGCCATACATTATACAGTTTTCTTGTACAATGTTCCTTTAGATTTACCAAAACCATATAATAATAGGAAGTCAAACCTAAACACTTTCAATTTCTATGCAATCAGGTTGGCCCTTGGCACTACATAGTTGAAGGCAAATCGAAAAAAGGAAATTGAATAAGAAAATCATATAATGTATGGCCAGCTTAACACAACCTCACGGGTGCCATAAAACAATACCGGAGCCGAGTCTCACCTGCTGCATTGCCCTCTCCTTCTTCATCCTGGCGTAGAATTGCAGCACATACGGATTGGCGGTCACAGCCTTGGCATCAAAATCCATCACCCGGAGGCCCTCGAGGCTGCGAGCTCTGGAAAGGGCCACGTAGGCCTGACCGCACTCAAACACGCGTGATAAGGAGATCTCCACACAGTCCAGGGTCATCCCCTATGGGAAGGAAAGTGTGAATAATCAGGGATTCCCAATACATCCCCCGCCCCTCCCCCCCCCACCAGGAAATAGGACTCACCTGACTCTTGTGTATAGAGATCGCCCACGCCAACTTCAGCGGTAACTGCTGGCGGGTCAGATAGACTCCGCCCTGAGCTTTGATGACCCAGCGCTCCGTCTTCATCACCTCCGTGACGCCGCAGAGGAAGCGCACCTTGGGCAGGGCTGGGAAACAAAAAGTTTAAAAAGTTCATAAAAGAAAATACTGCATTGATGGAGGGGACTGAAGGTCAGTTCCCATGATGCATTGTGCATTCTTTGCTCTTCTCCTGCACAAATTGTTTCTGTCCATCAGTCTAATATAAGAGAGGGGTGTGACCCCCACACCCCCTCCATGGTCGGCCCAGGCGGGAGTTTGGGGATTTAAAGCTGAAGTCCAGATGTCACCTGTATTGTATACTTACATTAGTCCAGCTTGGTCCAATGTAAGTCTCTATATCTCATACCCGAGCAACTGGGAAGGAGACAGTCATGGTAGTAGTTGCCGTGATCTTCTGGGTTATGTGCCAAGCGACTTTTCATCTGCCACGGGGGTGGGGGAATTTTTCTTACTCGACACTGCCACCATTCACAGAATGTATTTTTGTCAATGAATACAAGACTTCTTCTGATTGGACGAGGCAGAGTGTATCCAGGGCCGTCTTGAATATTGATTGGACCCTGGGCAAAACTTTACTTGCCCCCCCCCCCCCCCCCCCCAGTTTTGCTCTCCACCTGCTCTGAGACGTACAATAAATAGCAGCTAGACGCAAAATCAGTTTACTGTATCAGATCAGGCAGCAATTGTGATTGGTTGCCAGAGGTTACAGTGTATCATTACCGCATTAGCGCTCACTGACTGGTTGCTAGAGGTTACAGCACACATTACTGCTCACTGATTAGTTGCTAGAGGTTACAGCACATGATTTCTGCTTGTTGATTGGTTGCTAGAGATTACTGTGGATATGACATCAGGGGGGCATGATATACATATGAATGCCGCCGGTCGCCGCTATTTAAATATGAATGCCGTAAACACAGGGTCTGCAGGTGAGTCATCCGTTCACAACAATAGGGCAGAGCTGGGCAGCATTAGTAGCAGCACTTCACACTGAGATATTGGGACACAGCACAGGACTAAAACCTAAAAGGGACGAGGGAATTTAAACCAGGATAGTTGGAAAGTATGAGGCAGCTGCTTTGGGCCCCACAACAATGACAGGGCCCAGGGCAGCTGCCCCTTTTGCCCTGCCTTAACGGCCCTGAGTATATCATCCAATCAGAAAATGCCTTTCTGACCGTCGAAAAGTTACAGTCCATATGTCTTATTTTTATCAGTCAGTCGGTTTATTCATTATGTCATATAACCTTTCACCTCACTTTCTATCCCACTATTTCTTTGACCACTAGAGGACCCGCCCCACGTACATGTCCTGCGGCAGGGCGGCCACTCTGTACCGGATCACGTACCTAGTATATGTGAGCCGACACTTGTGGGTCCGGGGTCACGCGTTGTGCGCCACCAGCGACCCGCTCCGATCACACACACAGCGGGATCTGACATGGGAACTGCCGAAAAATTTGTTCGTTTTTTTTTATTTTTTTGTTTTATTTTTGATTTTCGGGTCATTAGTTATGATCGCAATTCGTAGATTCAAAAATAAAGGAAGAAAATCCAAAAAGGTTGAACGAACAACAACAAATACCCAACTATTAAAATTATAGATATTGGAATTTCCTTTCAAATTTGGCTGTTAGTGAACGTAACAAATATTTATCCGAAGTTATGAATTATCCGAAATAACGAATGCTGCATCTAAACAAATGTAACGGGACAAATTAATAAATAATAAAAAGTTATTATCATCAATTCGTTACGTTACATTTGTTTAGATGCAGCATTCGTTATTTTGGCTAATTCGTAACTTCGGATAAATATTTGTTACGTTTTCTAACAGCCAAATTTGAAAGGAAATTCCAATACCTATAATTTGATTATTAGTAACAGTTAACTTATTATTATTAGTATGTTATGATTTCAGATTTTCGAAAAAAAAAAAAAAAATCGTTAAAACAAGTTTTCATTAATGCGGATATTTTCCTTTTTATTTTATTTTTGATTTTCGGGTCAGTTATGGATTGCAATTCCTAAATCAGAAATAAGGAAGAAAATCCGAAAAGTTGAAAGAATAACAAAACAAAAATAACCAAACTATTAAAATTATAGATATTGGAATTTCCTTTCAAAATTGGCTGTTAGTGAACGTAACAAAATTCATCCGAAGTTATGAATTATCCGAAAAAACAAATGCTGCATCTAAACAAATTGAATAAAATAATAATAATAAGTTATTATTGTTATTTATCATTATCAATCAATTCGTTAAGTTACATTTGTTTAGATGCGGCATTCTTTATTTTGGCTAATTCGTAACTTCCGATAAATATTTGTTACGTTCACTAAGGCTGCTTTCACACCTGAGCGGTGCGGGGCGGCGACGGTAAAGCAGCGCTATATTTAGCGCTGCTTACCATCGCTTTACCCGCGGTATGCGGCCGCTAGCGGGGTGGTTTTAACCCCCGCTAGCGGCCGCAAAAGGGTTAAAAACCTCCGCAAACCGCCGCTGCAGCGGCGGTTTGCGGGCGGTATCCCCGCGGTTTCCCATTGATTTCAATGGGAACGAGCGGTATAGGAGCGGTAAATACACCGCTCCTACACCGCTCCAAAGATGCAGCTAGCAGGACTTTTTTTACCGTCCTGCTAGCGCACCGCTCCAGTGTGAAAGCCCGCCGGCTTTCACACTGGAGTGAATGGGGCCGGTTTTTTCAGGCGGTGTACAGGCGCTATTTTTAGCGCTGTACCGCCTGAAAACCGCCCCAGTGTGAAAGGGGCCTAACAGCCAAATTTGAAAGGAAATTCCAATATCTATAATTTAATAGTTAAGTTATTATTAGCAAGTTATGATTTCAGATTTTCGAAGATTTGAAAAAAATTGTTAAACACGTTTTTATTAATGCGGATATTTTCCTTTTTATTTTATTTTTGATTTTCAGGTCATTAGTTATGATCGCCATTCGTAAATTCCAAAAAGAAGGAAAATCCGAAAAGTTGAAAGAACAACAAATAATAACCAACTACTAAAATTATAGCTATTGGAATTTCCTTTCAAAATTTGACTGTTAGTGAACGTAACAAATTCATCCGAAGTTATGAATTATCCGAAAAAACAAATGCCGCATCTAAACAAATGGAACGGAACAAAAATGAATAAATAATAATAAAATGTTATTATTGTAATTTATTATCATCATCAATTCGTTACGTTACATTTGTTTAGATGCAGCATTATTTTGGCTAATTCTTAACTTCTCATAAATTTGTATTTGTTATGTTCTCCAACAGCCAAATTTGAAAGGAGATTCCAATACCTATAATTTAATAGTTAAGTTATGATTTCAGATTTTCTGATTTTCGAATTTACGAATATTTGAAAAAAAAAAATTGTTAAACAAGTTTTTGTTAATGCGGATATTTCCAAATTAACGAATTTGTTGAAATTCGTTTAAAAAAAAAAAAAAACAAAAAAAAAAAACACACATGTCCAGCGGGAGCCCAGCGGCGGGTACCGCTGACTCAATGTCCACCGACACCCGCCAATTATGCAGTACACTGGCAGAATGGAATCTGTAAACAAGGCAGATTGTCATTCTGTCAGTAGGGAAGGCTGTGTGTCTCTGCAAAGCAGGAACATGGATCAATGCCTTCCCATAGTACAAGCACATCCCCCACAGTGAGAAAACACTGGCTAGGCACACAGTTATCCCTTTAATCACCCCTTCCCAGCCAGTGTCATTAGTACAGTGACAGTGCATATTTCTTTAGCACAGATCATTGTATTAGTGTCACTGGTTATCCCAAAAAGTGTCAGTTAGTGTCCAATTTCGCCACTGCAACATCGCAGTGATCGCTGCCATTACTAGTAAAAAAGAAATGAATAAAAATATCCCATAGTTTTTAGACAGTATAACTTTTTGTGCAAACCAATCAAAATCCGCTTATTGGTATTTTTTTTTACCCAAAAAAATAAATAAATAAAAATGTAGCAGAATACATATTGGCCTAAATTGATGATGAATAAATTAGATAGATAGAGAGATTATATATATAAAATCTCTCTATCTCTCCATTTATTTATATTACACACACACTAATAATAATAATTTTTTTTTTACTTTCTGCTATAAAACATATCCAATTAAAAAAAAAAAAAAAAAAAAAGAAAGAGAAAGAGAAAGAGAAAGAGAAAGAGAAAGAGAAAGAGAAAGAGAAAGAGAAAGAGAAAGAGAAAGAGAAAGAGAAAGAGAAAGAGAAAGAGAAAGAGAAAGAGAAAGAGAAAGAGAAAGAGAAAGAGAAAGAGAAAGAGAAAGAGAAAGAGAGAGAAAGAGAAAGAGAGAGAGAAGAGAGAGAGAGAAAGAGAGAGAGAGAGAGAGACAAAATGTTACTTGGGTACAGTGTCACATGACCACACAATTGTCATAGCCTACTTAGGAAGGGGGGGGGGTAAATCTTCCAGAGGGCAAGTGGTTAAGGATGAGGTCATAGTTGGTTGTGATGAGTAATTCTATCAGCTAATTTTAGAACTAGAATATTCAGTCCCAACTAACAAGTAGGATAGAAATGTATTGCTCTGGGAGGTGGGGGAAGGGAGGCTTTATGCCCTGTATAAATGTGCAACCGATCATCAATTGACTTATGAATTAAGTGACGCACCTTTTCCTGAACCCTCAAAGCCAACCACCACGCCACGGGCCCCGTTCACCAATCCGCGAGCCACGTCCAAGTTTTTGGCCAACATCACCTAGAGGGGGGGAAAAGAATCATAAAATATTTCTATGAGGGTGGCTATGCGGCCTCTGCATGTTCTCACGCACTGTATGCACCACCATCCTCTGCACATTCACAACAGCAACATTTCTACATGCCGTGCAAGTTTTTTTGTGATGTGAAATCAGCCCACATTCATAACAGCGCTCCGGAAAAGAGCGGGGCACGCATGCGCAGTAGAGTAGGCCGGCTCAATGAATCTTGGGAGTTGTAGTATCAACAGAGCAGAGCATGTGACCATAATACACGGGCATCTCTTAAAAAAAAGTTAGAAGAGCAAAAAGTTAATTTCAGTAATTAAAAATCCAAAAAGTGAATCTTATATAGCTGGGATATGCAATTAGCGGACCTCCAGCTGTTGCAGAACTACAAGTCCCATGATGCATACCAAGACTCTGACAGCCACAAGCATGACACCCAGAGGCAGAGGCATGATGGGACTTGTAGTTTTGCAACAGCTGGAGGTCTGCTAATTGCATATCCCTGTTATATATTTTAGTTTTTTAATTTTTAATTTTTTAATACAGAAATGTAGGCTTAGTGAGAAGTCTGTCCATGTACAGTATAGTGTGCACTCAGGGCTGGTGCAAGGATTTTTGACACCCTAGGCGAAACCTAATTTTGCTGCCCCCCTTGACTCCACCCCTGCCCTGCCTTTTCCCTGCCCATGTAAACCCCACCTTTTTAAGGAAGCGCCTACCAGCGCCCGTCAATGCAGCCCACCAGCGCCCGTCAATGCAGCCCACCAGCGCCCGTCAATGCAGCCCACCAGCGCCCGTCAATGAATGTTTGCTTGCTTCCATTCATTCAGGAGTCGGGACACAGACACAGTCCTTCACTGCCGCTGCGCCTCTGACACTATCTGTGAACAGAGGGGTGGCTTCCTGCTGATGCTGAGACTTAGTTACTTGCTGCAGAGAGAAGAGTGTAGGAAAAACAGTGGCTGGGCACCCCCTAGGCAGCATAGCGCCCTAGGCAGCTGCCCAGTTTGCCTAGTGGTAGCACCGTCCCTGTGTGCACTCAATACTTGGTCGGGGCTCCTTTTGCATGAATTATGGCATCAATGCGGCGTGGCATGGAGGAGGATCAGCCTGTGGCACTGCTGAGGTGTTATGGAAGTCCAGGTTGCTTTGATAGCGGCCTTCAGCTCATCTGCATTGTTGGGTCTGGTGTCTCATCTTCTTCTTTATAATACCCCACAGATTCTCTATGGGGTTTAGGTCGGGCGAGGTTACTGGCCAATCAAGCACAGTGATCCCATGATCATGTGACCAGGTATTGGTAGTTTTGGCAGTGTGGGCAGGTGCCAAGTCCTGCTGGAAAAATAAATCGGCATCTCCATAAAGCTGATCAGCAGAGGGAAGCATGAAGTGCTCTGGAATTTCCCGCTAGAGCTGCTCTGACTTTGGACTTCTCAAATCATCAGTGACTGAACACTTCACACTGGACCTCATGCAACTTGGATTCTGTGCCTCTCCACTCCTCCTCCAGACTCTGGGACCGCGATTTCCAAAATTTACATCTGAAAAGAGGACTTTGGACCACTGAGCAACAGTCCAGTCCTTTTTCTCCTTAGCCCAGATAAGACGCTTCCGACGTTGTCTCTGGTTCAGGAGTGGGGTGGACACAAGGAATGTGACAGTTGTAGCCCATGTCCTGGATACGTCTGTGTGTGGTGGCTCTTGAAGCTCTGACACCAGTCGTAGTCCACTCCTTGTCCATCTCCCATACAAAATTCTTGAATGGCCTTTGCTTCACAATCTTCTCAAGGCTGCTGCTTGTACACCTTTTTCTACCACGCTTTATCCTTCCACTCAACTTGCCATTAATAGGCTTGGATACAGCACTCTGTGAAGAGCCAGTTTCTTTAGCAAATTACCTTTTGTGACTTACCCTCCTTTGTGGAGGGTGTCAATGACTGTCTTCTGGACAACCGTCAAGTCAGCAGTCTTCCCCATGCTTGTGTAACCCAGTGGTTCTAAACCCTGTGCTCAAGTTACACACCCCCCCCCCCCCCCCCCCCAACAGGCCATGTTTGCAGGTTTTCCTTTATCTTGCACAGGTGCTTTAAATCAGAGTCAATGGCTTGGTGTTTTGGACAGCTGTATTATCTAAGAGAAATTCCCAAAACATGGCCTGATGGGGGTACTTGAGGACGGGGTTGAGAACCACTGGGTGTAACCTACTGAACCAGACCGAGAGACCGTTTAAAGGCTCTGGAAACATTTACAGGTGTTTTGAGTTAGCCGATTTAGAGAGTCCAATAGTCAACTTTTTCACAATGTTTCAATTCTCTGAGATACAGAATTTTGGGTTGTCATTCACTGTAAGCCATAATCATCAAAATTAACCACTTCAATACCGGGGGGCACTTAAACACCTTCCTGCCCAGACCATTTTTCAGCTTTCAGCGCTGTCGCACTTTGAATGACAATTGCGCGGTCATACAACACTGTACACAAATGAAATTTTTATCATTTTGTACCCACAAATAGAGCTTTGTTTTGGTGGTATTTGATCACCTCTACGGTTTTTATTTTTTGCTAAACAAATAAAAAAAACTATATGTATTTTTTTTTGTTTCAGTTTCAAAACTTTGTAAATAAGTATGTTTTCTCCTTCACTGATGGGCACTGATAAGGCGGCACTGATGGGCACCAATGAAGTGGCACTGATGAGGTGGCATTGATGGGCAACACGGATGGGCACGGATAGGTGGCACAGATGAGCATGGATAGGCACTGATAGACGGCATTGTATTGTACTGATGGATGCCAATCAGTGCCAAACAATAATGCATGCCAATCAGTGATGCCCATTGTGGGCACTGACTGGCATCCCTGGTGGTCTAGGGTGGCATACCTGGTGCTGGGCATCCCTGGTGGCGTCCCTGGTGGTCCAGTGTGGGCATCCTTGGGGGGGGCTGCGCTGATAATCAGCACAGACCCCCCCGTCAGAGGAGCAGCTGATCGGCTCTCCTCTACTCGCGTCTGACAGACGCGAGTGAGGAAAAGCCGATCACCGACTCTTCCTATGATTGGACACGGCTGATTATGTGGTAAAGAGGCTCCGTCTGAGACTCTTTACCGGGGGGGCGCGCAGCGGCTTAAAATCCCGAGGACGTCATATGACCCCCGGTCAGGATTTTGAAACCACTTTGCCGCTGTCATTTTGCTATAGGGCGGGCGGCAAGTGGTTAAAAGAAAGAAAATGCTTGAAATATATCACTCTGTGTGTAGTGAACCTATAGAATATAAGAGTTTCACTTTTTGAACTGAAATAAATTAACATTTTGATGATATTCTAATTTTTTGGAGCTCCACATGTATACTTGCACGGCTCATACTGTAAATTTGGGAAAAACGGTGCTTTGGATTGCTATGCGAGAACACAATAAAGATGCTGGGGGAAAAAAAAAAAAAAAAAAAAAAAAAAAAAGGAAGAAAAAACAACACCTTTGCCGGTTAGAACCCAGAGGCGAGCTGGATTGGAAATGTATTTTGCTCCAGGGAAGGGAATAAGCAACATTGGCACTCTGGCTGTTGTAGAACTAAAAGTCCCAGGAGGCATTAAGACTTAAAAATACACAGGCATGACCCCTAGAATCAGGGGCATGATGGGATTTGTAGTTTCACCCCAGATGCTCTAAGGCAGGGGGGGGTCTCAAACTGGCGGCCCTCCAGCTTTTGCGAAACCACAAGTCCCATCATGCCTCTGCCTATGGAAGTCATGCTTGTAACTGGCAGCCTTGCAATGCCTCATGGGAATTGTAGTTTCGCAACAGCTGGAGGGCCACCAGTTTGAGACCCCTGCTCTAGGGTGACATTCACTACAGTTTGGCTTCCTCCCCTCCGTGTAGCAGACATCATTTATTCAGGATTTGTACAATGCGAGAAGACAAAACCCAATACCGGTCTCCATCTGTTCTCACCTGAGCACCTTTCTTCAACTGCAGCCGCTGGCCAACCGGACACTGCGCGTCCATCGTCTTCACAAGCATCGGGTCGCTGTCCAACGCCTCGTACGTATGCATGTCACCTGTGATGGTGGCAAGGGGGATAAAAAAATAAAATAAAATAAAATAATCTAATATACATTTTCTTTAAATCATCGAATATATCTATCTATATATACACACACACACACACACACAATGATAAAAAAAAAAAAAAGTATATATATATATATATATATATATATATATATATATATATATATATATATATATATATATATATATATATATATATATATATATATATATACACACACATACATACAGTATGATAGAATCGGTTCGGATATCGCTGTTTTACTAACCGGACAGCTTATTATTCTAAATAGGAAACCTTAATTTTGTCTGCAAATATTGAAGATTATAACTACCAGCAAGAAAAGGTCCTTATATTTAAGGAGTACCTGTCATTTCAGATTCATCATGGCAGCGCCCGTCCTCTCACCTGCTGCTGCCACGTCCCTCACCTTGTTGGTGCCGCATCACCAGCCGTCCCATTAAAGTGAATTGGAGTGTCGTGAGCCAACAGCGGGTCAGAGGAGGGGCCAACAGCGGGTCAGAGATGACAGTTGTTCTTTAAAAATTATGATTTAAATCAAGCATTTTTACCAGTGATTTAAATCAAATCCACCCTGGATGGTGGTAAACCATCAAGAAGGGATGACATGAGTAACGGATGGCTCAGGACAGAGGATCATGGGAAAAGTAGAAGGATGCTGATGGAGAGCATCTTAAAGTGGTGTTTCCACCAAAATTACAACATTATGTGTATTATGTGTATACATATGTGTATACATGAAATCTGCCAAAAAAAAAAAAAAAAAAAAATTCACTTACCTATTTCTCCCTGTTGCTAGGTGGTCCCACAAAATCTGCCTCTTCCTCAGCCCGGGCTAGAAACGTCACTTCCGCTCGGCAGTCAGTCATCTGGGACACGTGACAGGTCCCAGGTGACTGTACGGCGTATCATGATGTGCGGCGCCGCTCGCGCATGTGCAGCCGGGTGCCCACAGTAAGGATGCCGCGAGGAACAAGGGGGGGGCATCGTTCCCCCGCATCACTGGACCCCGGGACAGGTAAGTGTCCGATTCTTAAAAGTCACCAGCTGCAGTATTTGTAGCTGCTGACTTTTAAAAAAAAAAAAAAAAAAAAAAAAAAAAAAAGGGCACTCCTCTTTAAAAAAGGGAAGCAGAGGATTCTGGGAGCCGTGGATCGCCATACCTGGTAATTGCTGTAGTCGGCGCTCGTTGGTCAGATCCACGTCATCCTTGTGTGTACACAGACGCGTGGCCAGGATCCCATCCCGCTCGATTTTATGGTTAGCGGTCAGAAGAAGCTGCCTGGTCACCTCTTCTATACATCTGGGATGAGGCAAGATAAAAAGAACCAAAAAATATATCAAAAGTGTTCTGCCAGGCATGGGATGAAAATTCTCAGTATAAACCTGAAAAGGTGATAATTGCGCTTCAACCCCCAAGAAAACTATTATAGAAAATATCCCAAACAGAGGGGGACAGAAAAAGATGGGGCTTACTGAAAGGCAATACACATAGTGAATCTCTTATCAAAAAAACTATGTTTAAAAATCATTATATAAAGAACATGTCGATAAAATAATAGAAACCAATACTAGACTAACCCTGGTACAGATTGCAGACTAGCCCAGGTGGGCTGGTCAATAACAACCACAGAAAGGGGGGGGGGGGGGGGGGCAACACAACATGTAAGGAGGAGTGTCCAACAATTGCTGAGTGTGGCAGGTAGGCCAACATCAATCCCCCCCCCCCCCCCCGGGGGCTCGAGCCGGGAAAGGAGGGGCAGAGAAGGGGATTAGTAAATCAATGTGTGTCCTGAATAGACTCCATACAGGGATAATCCCATATAATGTCCATCTACAGCACTAGGCAGACCGGAGCAGCCAATAGAGTATAAGCAGCAGGATGATAAGGCTAAACGTCGGCGCAGTGCGGTCATGGCTGACGTCACATGCCCAGCGTAATAGCCGTGACGGCATACAGTGTGACATGCGTGGCGCCGATGCGCAATGGGGCATCCGCCCGAGCCTCCCGCACATAGTATGCAAGGGGAGGGGCCCACTAGGCGCATCGCAGCTCCCGCGATGAAGACAGACCCCAAGCGCCAGCCAATCCACGCGGAGCAAATAGCTGACCAGGCAGGGAAAGTTTGTTGGGCGTCTGGATGGAGATAATCCATGCGGGTGCACAGAAACGGCACAGGGAATACTCCATAAGCGGAATGCCATGTATAAAAAAAAAAAACCTTTACAAATATATAAATGTAGAGAACAGTATAGCTAATATTAATAAATGTCAATGTATAAACCTTAGTAGGTTAACCCTATGAATGAGGGCAAGACCTCACACAGGGATGGCAGGGGAACACTGCCAAACCAATTATTCAAATGCTTCCATCCCGATAAAATATACATACATACATACATACATACATACATATATATACAATATGTATGTATAAATGAGGGGGAGTTGGGACTTTTAGATGAAGCACCCTAGGGTGCCTCCATCCCGGTAATGAATTAAAAACAAAGGGAAGTTGGGACTTTAGATGAAGCAAATGAATAGTGGAGGTAAATTTGAGTATAAAGTATTAATTTAATAGCATTGATCTATAAACGTTGGAACATTGTGCATATTCCATGTGTATATATATGAAATGAACAAAGGCTAGGCATGATAAGTAAAAACATGCATAGCAATACATAATCAAAGTAATAAACGTTTGAATAAAAGCAATAACATGCTAGGATGTATATTACCATGTGGATGCATGTGCCAGCATTGGACATGTTGCTACTTGCAAATGCATGTTATTGCTTTTATTCAAACATTTATTACTTTGATTATGTATTGCTATGCATGTTTTTACTTCTCATGCCTAGCCTTTGTGCATATTCCATGTATATAGATGAAATGAACAATGTTCCAACGTTTATAGATCAATGCTATTAAATTAATACTTTATACTCAAATTTACCTCCACTATTCATTTGCTTCATCTAAAGTCCCAACTTCCCTTTGTTTTTCATTCATTACCGGGATGGAGGCACCCTAGGGTGCTTCATCTAAAGTCCCAACTCCCCCTCATTTATACAGTCTAGGATTGGTTTCCATTATTATTTTATCTACATGTTCTTTATATACCGATTAACCATCATTTTTTGATAAGAGATTCACTATGTGTATTGCCTTTCAGTAACCCCCACCTTTTTCTGTCCCCCTCTGTTTGGGATATTTTCTATTGTAGGTGGCCATGACTTACCTGCCTAGCCGAATGGCCTGTAGGAGGTTAATAAAGGTTTTATCTGTCTGTCTCCTGACCTCGGTCAGCTCCATGGTCAGATGGATGCAGCGCCTCCAGCTCTTCGCCTGTGAGGAATAAAAAGCCGCTCAGAGTTAGGGAAGAACTTTGGTGGTGCCCAGTTCCTGCCACTGAGGTCTGACAGATTAACATTTAACTAAGGAAAAAGAAAAAAAAAAATGTCCATTTTCTTCTTGAGTGTACATGACCCAGAAATGCCACAACGTACTGTATACTGAAATCCTAAAAGGGTCACTCCACCTGAAAGCGTTATTCCAGCATATGGTGGATGCTGGAGAGCCAAAGCCCCAGACAGGGGACTGTAATAATGAGATCTTGGAGCTAGGTTCCCAGGTTTGTACACTCACTGTGCCCTTATTAGGGTTCCCATCGTCCCTACACTAGGTTCCCAGATCTGTACACCAGCTGTACCCATTATAAGGGGTTCCCACCATCCCTGTGCTGAGTTCCCGGGTCTGTACACCCACTGTGCCCATTATGAGGGGTTCCCACCATCCCTGTGCTGAGTTCCCGGTCTGTACACCAGCTGTGCCCATTATGAGGGGTTCCCACCATCCCTGTGCTGAGTTCCCGGGTCTGTACACCCGCTGTGCCCATTATGAGGGGTTCCCACCATCCCTGTGCTGAGTTCCCGGGTCTGTACACCTGCGGATCGGCTCTCCTCTACTCGCGTCTATCAGACATGAGTGAGGAAAAGACAATACATGGCTTTTCCCCGTTTACACCGTGATCAGCTGTGATTGGACACAGCTGATAACGTGGTAAAGAGCCTGTCAGAGGCTCTTTACCCAGATCGGAGATGCGGGTCAGTCTGTGGTGTGCAGACTGACACACCACAGCACCGATCGGCCCACTCTGTGCACCCCCGCGGGTGCGTGCCGGCTTGTTGTCCTGATCACATCATATGACGTCCGGTCAGAATAACACAACCACTCTGCGCACGTAATATTGCTACATGGCGGGCGGGAAGTGGTTAAAGATTTGATTTCAAATATACATTTGTATGACAATTTAAAACAGTTTATTGATATAAATTTTTACTGTGTATTCCAAGGGCTGTTTTTTTTGTTTTTTTTTAAACATGACCAGCAGCAGAGTACTAGAAGCTCCTCCTGCTCAGGCTGGGAGAGAGCTGGGACATGCAACTGCTGGATATCAATCAGGAAAAGGGTATTTCGATTATTTTAATAAAATAAAAAAATAAAAAAATTTGAGCCGTCATCCACATACAGAAATAGAAGGGACAACGTAAATAAAACAGAGAGTGTCTTTAGTATCACTTTAATGGCAGGATTACCAGGTGAAAAGCAAACAAAGAAGCAAAAAAAGGATCGGATCTAGCCTGTCTGATGGGGGGGTGCAGTAAAACAAAAAAAAGGATGGGAGGTCAGCAGGGCAGAGGACAATAGTATTATTTTGTATGGCAGTGTACAGGGGGTCAGCAGTGCAGAGGACATGGGGCAGAAGGGCAGTGTACAGGGGGGAGGGGGGGCAGCAGTGCAGAGGACATGGGGCAGAAGGGCAGTGTACAGGGGAGGCAGCAGTGCAGAGGACATGGGGCAGAAGGGCAGTGTACATGGGGTCAAAGTGCAGAGGACATGGGGCAGAAGGGCAGTGAAGAGGCAGTACAGGGGGGGGGGGTCAGCAGTGCAGAGGACATGGGGCAGAAGGGCAGTGTACAGGGGGCAGTGTCAGCAGTGCAGAGGACATGGACAGTGTACAGGGCAGAAGGGGGGCAGAAGGACAGTGTAGGGGAGGCAGGGGGGGACAGTGTACAGGGGAGGCAGCAGTGCAGAGGACAGAACAGGGCAGTGTACAGGGGGGGAGGCAGCAGAGGACAGTGTACAGGGGTACAGAGCAGGCAGGAGGGACAGTGTACAGGGGGGCAGCAGTGCAGAGGACATGGGGCAGAAGGGCAGTGTACAGGGGAGGCAGCAGTGCAGAGGACATGGGGCAGAAGGGCAGTGTACAGGGGGGGTCAGCAGTGCAGAGGACATGGGGCAGAAGGGCAGGGCAGTGTAGAGGACAGGGGGGGTCAGCAGTGCAGAAGGGCAGTGAGTGTACAGGGGGGTCAGCAGTGCAGAGGACATGGGGCAGTGCAGAGGACATGGGGCAGGAGAGTGTACAGAAGGGCAGTGTAGGGGAGGCACAGGGAGGACATGGTCAGCAGTACATGGGGCAGAAGGGCAGTGTACAGGGGGTCAGCAGTGCAGAGGACATGGGGCAGAAGGGAGAGTGTACAGGGGGTCAGCAGTGCAGAGGACATGGGGCAGGGGCAGAGGGAGAGTGTACAGGGGGGGTCAGCAGTGCAGAGGACATGGGGCAGAAGGAGAGTGTACAGGGGGTCAGCATTGCAGAGGAAATGGGGCAGAAGGAGAGTGTACAGGGGGGTCAGGAGGACATGGGGCAGAAGGAGAGTGTACATGGGGCAGAAGGAGAGTGTACAGGGGGGTCAGCATTGCAGAGGACATGGGGCAGAAGGACAGTGTACAGGGGGTGTCAGCAGTGCAGAGGACATGGGGCAGAAGGACAGTGTACAGGGGGGTCAGCATTGCAGAGGACATGGGGCAGAAGGGCAGTGTACAGGGGGGTCAGCATTGCAGTGCAGAGGACATGGGGCAGAAGGAGAGTGTACAGGGGGGCAGCAGTGCAGAGGACATGGGGCAGAAGGGCAGTGTACAGGGGGTCAGCAGTGCAGAGGGAGAGTGTACAGGGGGTCAGCAGTGCAGAGGACATGGGGCAGAAGGAGAGAGTGTACAGGGGGTCAGCATTGCAGAGGAAAGGGGGCAGAAGGAGAGTGTACAGGGGGGTCAGCATTGCAGAGGACATGGGGCAGAAGGAGAGTGTACAGGGGGTCAGCAGTGCAGAGGACATGGGGCAGAAGGAGAGTGTACAGGGGGTCAGCATTGCAGAGGAAATGGGGCAGAAGGAGAGTGTACAGGGGGGTCAGCATTGCAGAGGACATGGGGCAGAAGGGCAGTGTACAGGGGGGTCAGCATTGCAGAGGACATGGGGCAGAAGGAGAGAGTGTACAGGGGGGTCAGCATTGCAGAGGACATGGGGCAGAAGGAGAGTGTACAGGGGGGTCAGCATGCAGAGGACATGGGGCAGAAGGAGAGTGTACAGGGGGGGGTCAGCATTGCAGAGGACATGGGGCAGAAGGAGAGTGTACAGGGGGGTCAGCATGGGGCAGAAGGAGAGTGTACAGGGGGTCAGCAGTGCAGAGGACATGGGGCAGAAGGAGAGTGTACAGGGGGGTCAGCATTGCAGAGGACATGGGGCAGAAGGAGAGTGTACAGTGTACAGAGGGAAGGGGGGGGGGGGTCAGCATTGCAGAGGACATGGGGCAGAAGGAGAGTGTACAGGGGGGTCAGCATTGCAGAGGACATGGGGGAGAAGGAGAGTGTACAGGGGGGTCAGAATTGCAGAGGACATGGGGCAGAAGGAGAGTGTACAGGGGGGTCAGCATTGCAGAGGACATGGGGCAGAAGGAGAGTGTACAGGGGGGTCAGCATTGCAGAGGACATGGGGTTAGAAGGAGAGTGTACAGGGGGGGTCAGCAGTGCAGAGGACATGGGGCAGAAGGAGAGTGTACAGGGGGTCAGCAGTGCAGAGGACATGGGGCAGAAGGGCAGTGTTCAGGGGGTCAGCACTGCAGAGGACATGGGGCAGAAGGGGAGTGTACAGGGGGTCAGTAAGGCAGAGGACAGGAATTGCCTGAACTGAAAGTCATCCCAGCACCCCCCTAGATCCAGCCACCTCATCTAAGGAATTTTTGTTTTTGGATTCAGATACACTTTAGACATATTTGGGAGTCAGATAAAATTTCTTACCTGGAAACAAAACTTGGTCTGGCTGGAGGCTTTAGTGACCGGCGGAAGCTGTAAGAAGTCTCCGCAGATGATGAGCTGGATCCCTCCGAAGGGCTCGTCCCGGCCGCGTACAGATCTGTAAGAGACGCGGTCACCCTTCAATATTCATCAACTGGTCATTGGGTCTACAGACCCCAGATACGGGCTTGTACATACCGGGCAACCGTCTCCAGCTTGTCAAAGAACTCGCCCTCCACCATGGAGATCTCATCGATGATCAGGTGACGGCAACTTATCCAGTGCTGGCGGACTCCGGGCCGCATCGCCAATTCAATACACTGCTCCAGGGGAGCCTTCCCAGAGCCGATACCTGCAACACAAAAAAAATAAATAAGGATTGTCCAAGGGACTCCAATGAAAGAAGTGGGGTCAGCAGTAAGGGGTTCTTCTCTAAAGAGCACATGGCTTGCTATAGGAGGCACCTGCAGCAGAAGCCTACAGCAGGGGGAGAGTGATGTTTTACACAGAGAAGGGAAAGCGTTACTTTTATTTTCTTTTTTTCTTCATTAGGTTTGATGTCCTCCTATTCCTTTGGGCCTGGCATGTAACTTGATATTTACCAACCTGCAAAGGCATGTAAAGTGGTGCCACCGATATGACAGGCCGCCACTCCTGTACTCGCTGTGGCGTAAGTGCTTTTTGGAGGAAGAGCGCCGATGATCCTCTTTAGCAGATAAGACTTCCCTGTGCCTGGAGGGAAAACAAAATACCAACATGAAGAACAGACAGAATACTATATACACTATACAGGTCAACTGCCACCCAGAGGATACCATTCCAGTCACTAAAAAGTGCATAGCGCACTGAGAACATAATAATAAAAAATTATATATATATATATATATATATATATATATATATATATATATATATATATATATATATATATATATATATATATATATATATATATATATATATATATATATATATATATATATATATATATATACATACATACATACACACAATACAAAAAATAAATAAAAAAAATGATAATAAAACTATATATTAGTTTTTCATGAGAATATCGGTTGAAAAGGTCCATTTCAGGTGGTTCTGACCAACCTGCACTGCCAGTGAAGAAGACGTTTTTCCCGCTGAGGATGGTGCTGAGAACCAGCGACTGTTCGGTGGAGAGGTGCATCCGTTGCGGCATGCTGAGCGTGGGCTTCTTGCTGGGACGCAGCTCCGAAATCTAAAAACGTTGGTTTAGAGTCACATATACACATTATGCCTTTCAAAAGGAAACAGAAGATTTACCCCCCCCCCCCCCCCCCCCCCCTCCTTTATGACCAGGCCATTTTTTTGCAAAATGACACTGCGTTTAACTGACAATTGTGTGGTCATGCAACACTGTACATAAATGAAATTCATATAATTTTTTCCCACAAATAGAGCTTTCTTTTGGTGTTATTTGATCACCACTGCGGTTTTTATTTTTTGCTAAACAAAAAAAAAAAAACAAAAAAAGTTTTTTATATTTTTTGCAAACAGGTAAATTTTTCTACTTCACTGATGGCCACTGATAGGCTGCACTGATCAGGAGGCACTGGTGGGGCACAGCACTGGGGGCACTGATGAGGTGGCATTGGTGGGGCTGCACTGATCAGGAGGCACTGCTGGGCACTGATAGGTGGCATTGGTGGGGCTGCACTGATCAGGAGGCAATGTGGTGGGTGGGGCACTGATATGATGAGGTGGCACTTAGTGGGGCAGCACTGATGGGCAGTGCTGATTCCACTGATGAGGTGCCATTGGTGGGGCTGCACTGATCAGGAGGAGGGCACTGATGGGTCAGAAAATGGCAAGCACTGATGAGACTTTGGGGCATTGGGGGGCTGCACTGATCAGGAGGCACTGCTGGGCACTGATAGGCTGGTGGGCATTGGTGGGGCTGCACTGATCAGGAGGCACTGCTGGGCACTGATAGGTGGCCCCATTGGGGGGGTTTTTTTGATCAGGAGGCAATGGTGGGCACTGATGAGGTGGGGGGCACTTGGTGGGGCAGCACTGATGGGGCACTGATGAGGTGCCATTGGTGGGGCTGCACTGATCAGGAGGCACTGATGGCACTGATAAGGTGGCATTGGTGGGGCTGCACTGATCAGGAGGCACTGACTGATAGGTGGCACTGATTAGCAGCAATGATGAGGTGGCACTGAGCACTGATAAGGAGGCACTGATTAGCAGCACTGGTGAGCAATGATGAGGCGACACTGATGAGGTGGCATTGGTGGGGCTGCACTAATCAGGAGGCACTGGTTAGCAGCACTGGACGGCACTAAGGGAACAGATGTCTCTCCAACAGAAGCCGTTTAATAGCTTTCTTTTTTCCTTCATGCTGACAGAGTGAAGAAAAAAAAAAAAAGCCGGAAACCGGCTTCTGTTTACTTTTGTGATCAGCTGTCATTGGCTGACACCTGATCACGTGGTAAAAAGCCGCTGTGATTGGCCCTTTATCCTGCTCTGTGAACAGCCGAGTCCCAAGGACTCGGCAAATAACAAAGCGCGCCGATGGTGGCGCGAGAGCGGGAGGACGTCCATGTACCACCTTCTGGCAATTTAAGCCCCCCGCTGTAGCTGTCTTTTGGCGATAGCGTGGGCACAAAGTGGTTTAAAAAAAAAAAAAAAAAATAATATATATATATAATAATAATAAAATAATAAAATAATAATACTAAAAAAAAATAATAAAACATAATTTTTAACTTTTGGCTATAAAACATATCCAATAAAAAAAAAGAAAAAAATGTATATTGATTGGTTTACTCATAATCTATATATCTATCTAATCTAGATAGATATAATATATATATATATCAATCTCTCTATCTATCTATCTATCTATCTATCTATCTATCTATCTATCTATCTATCTTTTTTTTAATTTTTATTTAACTTTTTATTTTTTTGATTTATTTTATACAAGTAATGTGCGTCCAATCAGGAACGCTTAGCTAGCGGGACTACATTATTGCGGCAGGCAGTTTGACACTAACTGACACTTTTGATACATTTTTTTTGCAAACAAAAAAATAAAAAAAAAATATAAAAAAAATTAGGGGGGGTACAACAGGGGGGGCCAAGTATCCAATACGTTTCAAGGGTCAGTGAGCACCTCCTTCATCGGGGCTTGATTGAAAATTATGTTAACAAACCAGAAGTGAACTGGATCTACCCTGTTTCCCCGAAAATAAGACCTAGCATGATTGTCGGTGATGGCTGCAATATAAGCCCTACCCCCCAAATAAGCCCTAGTTAAAGTCCTTGTAGGTCTTATTTTTAGGGTAGGGCTTATTTTTCGGGTAGGGCTTATTTGGGGGGTAGGGCTTATATTGCAGCCATCACCGACAATCACGCTCAGTGTTATTTTCGGGGGAAAACAGGGTACAATGGTGTTCTTCCCAGTGTGAGTTCATCAGCAGCTTGTTTGGCCAAACTCTTGGACCCCCTGAAATACGTTGGGTACTTTTTGGGTTGGACCCCTGACTTTTAATGAAATAAAGTTGTATGTGGACCTCTTAACATTGGTGTGGAGCTTCAATTTCAATCCTCATTACATTACACTACAAGCCAAGGAGAATGTGGAGATCGTCTGGGGTGTAGAGGGGAAATTGATCATTTACGCCAACCTTAATACCAGCCAGATAACCCTACAGGTCCAGCGCTATCTTTCCACTTTCCTCAAACTTTCATTCATTGGACACTCACCAGACTGTTCTCAGAAGACTCCGTCCTGGCCCGTTTTTGTGGACATCCCTTGGCTACATTGGGCCCTCGGTTGCTCAGCCCCTTCCTCTTTATGGGGGTCTCTGTATTGGCTTTGGCTCGCAGCTCATTGGCTTGCTCCACGTCTTTCTTCTGCACGGGGCTGATGGTCTCGAACGAGCGGGGGAGCCCGGCCAACAGCCGCATGCGGTCGTTCACCGGCTTCTCCTTCTTCCCGGCCTCGTGTTTGATCATCAGCGTCCTCATGAAGTGCTTCAGCTTGTCGGAGGGGCAGTTGGAGATCAGCAGCTGGACGTTGTCTGGTTGGAGGACGATGGAGCTCTTCCCGTCTCGGACGAAGCGGGTGAAGAGTTGGATCTGCTTGAGGACGAAGTTTTGGGGGAGTTTCCCATCGCTCACCTTCAGGCACAGCTCCCGGAACTCGTTGCGGCCCAGAGAGGTCAGCGCGTTGCGGATGACTTTCCTCTTGAGCGTCTGGCCGGACCCATTGAGATATTCTATGGTGACGCTGCTCTGGATCTCTGTGGATAAATGGTCGGCCAGGTTCATCTTCGTCCTAAAACAGGAAAAATAAAAATAAAAGAATTCACATGCGATGTCTGTGTTGGTATATGTGTGAACCGAGGCTAAAGGGGGTTGTAAAATCTCCATGTTTTTTCAGCTTAATGCATTCAAGGGGTTGTAAAGCTTCGTGTTTTTTCACCTGAATGCATCCTAGGTGAAAAAACACCTTGCACTCTCCGCCCCCCCAGCCCCCGTTTTACTTACCTGAGCCGCGAATCTCCGTGGGCGTGATCCCGCGTTGCTTTCCCCCAGCTCCTGTGGGCTCTTCATTGGATGATTGCTAGCAGCGCAGCCAATGGCTCCCGCTGCTGTCAATCAAATCAATGACGCAGTGGCTGGGGGCGGGGCCGAGTGATTACAGTCGGCGGCTATGGCCGCCGACTGTATCACATGGGAGCGCGCCCACAAGCCAACTTCCTTGGGAGAGCACTTCCCAGAGGGGGGGTTAGCTCTTGCGGGGGAGGAGCCGAGACAGCCGCCGAGGGACCCCAGAAGACAAGGATTGGGGGGCCACTGTGCAAAACGAACTGCACAGTGGAGGGAAGTATGACGACATGTTTGTTATTTTTTTTTTTTTTTTTTTAACTGCTTAAGGACCACCTCCTGCACATTTACATCAGCAGAATGGCACATCAACGTACAGGTACGTTGCTCTTTAAGAGCCCAGCCGGCGGGGCTCTCGCGACCCGGTCCTGAGCTCCATGAACGTGGTCGCGGGACCCGATCGCCGCTGGTGTCCCGCGATCGGGTCACAGAGCTGAAGAACGGGGAGAGGTCTGTGTAAACAAACCTCACCCTTCTGCTTCCTATTGAGGCTGTCACTGATCGTGTTCCATGTCATAGGGAAAGACGATCAGTGATGTCACACGCCAAGCCACGCCCCCTACAGTAAAAAAAAAAAAAAAAAAAAAAAAAAAAAAAACACACACAGGTCACACTTAACCCCTCCCCGCCCCCTAGTGGTTAACCCCTCCACTGCCAGTGTCATTTACACAGGAATCAGTGCATTTAAATAGCACTGATTGCTGTATAAATGACAATGGTCCCAAAAATGTCCAATGTGTCCGCCATAATGTCGCGACCGCGCAATTGTCAGTTAAAGCGACCGCGCAATTGTCAGTTAAAGCTGAATCGCAAAAAGGGGCCTGGTCCTTTGGCTCCAAATTGGTCCGGGGCTGAAGTGGTTAAACTGAACCTCTACAACCCCATTAAAGCTGAAAAACCTGTGCTGCAGCTGCCCCCTACCTACCCTTTTCTTACCTAAAACAGATCGTTCCAGCGATGCGCATGAGCCCAGCGACTCCAGCCGCTGTCTCTCTCCTCATTGGATAGCAGCCGGGCCCTCCCACTTGCTGTCAATCAAAGCCAGTGACACGGGGGGGGGGGGCGAGTCATACATTTGGCGGCTAAGGACACCGAATGCTGGACTCAGGAGCACGCCCGCAAGGTAACCCCCTCGGGAGAGCGCTTCTCCCAGGGGGGTTGTCTGATGTGGGGAGGAGCCACGAGCCGCACGGGGACCCCAGAAGACGAGGTTCGGGGCCACTCTGTGCAAAACGAGATGCACAGTGGAGGGAAGTATGACATGTTTGTTATTTAAAAAATTAAAAAAATAAAAGAACCCTTACAATCACTTTAAAGTGGTTGTAAACCCCCTAAAAAATAAATACAATTAAAAAAACCTGCAAGAAAAAAAAAAAAGGCACAATGAGCTACAATTTTATTGGCTCCTGTCCAAATTGTCCCCTAGTATGTGTAGATATGTATGAATGTGAGATCGGGGAACTTAGATTGTAAGCTCCTTGAGGGCAGAGACTGATGTGATTGTACAATATAGATATAAAGCGCTGTGTAAATTGAAAGCCTTATAAGTACCCAAAATAAATAAAATAAATATATACAAATGTTTTCAAGCCCAATTAAAAAAAAAAAAAAAAAAAAAAAAAAAAAAATCACATTACTGAGCGACTACAAAAGAAAAAAAAAAAGTGATAGATAGATAGATATATAGAAAGATAGATTTTTATTTATTTATAAAAATAAAAAAAAATTTATATCAAAAAAAAAAAAAAAAAGAATGAATCAAAAAAAATAAAATTAAATATATAGAGAGAAAAATATATATATATATATATATATATATATATAAACAAACACACACATTTTTCTCTCTTTTTTTTGATTAGAAAAAAAGAAAAAATATATATTAATTAAAAAAAAATAAAAAATTCGAGTTGAATTTCTGTGACTGCAGCATGTGTGTGAATAGAGATTCCCCTCCCATGTGTACCTGGATGGGGGGAGAGTCTCCGCTCCTCGGATCCCCCACTATCCGTCCTTCTTCCCCGGCACTCACCTCCTCCGCTCTCCCCTCCGTGTGCTCTCCGCTCCGGCTTCACCGCTGTCTCCCCATCTCACCAGTTCAAATTTGCCGGTTTGGCTCATCCGCCAATCAGCGGAGAGACCTTTAAAAAAACAGCCAATCGGCTTTCACCGAAATCACGCCCACAGGACCGTTGGCCGTCAGGGTTGTTGTGGTCACGTGATCGTGCGTGCGGCCGCGCCAGCCGCCATCTTGGTTGAGGGCGGATCTTCTGTAAAGCCGCTGTTACCGGTGTCCTATCATTACCTGTCCCCTGTCACAATCTGTCCGACCTTCAGTGTCAGAACACCGGGAGTTTTTCCAGAATACCAGAGGCACCTGCATGGGCACACGGCGGGGTGCTTAGGTAAGCGAGTTTTTTTTCTCCTGTCAGGCACCGAGAAAGGCACACGGCGGGGTCCTGACAGTCTCCATGGTAACGGGACGCGCTAGATCTCCGTGAGGAGGAAGATGGCGGCGGCTGCAGCGGCGGCGGCAGGCCGGGAGAGAGCGGTGCGGAATGAGGTGACACAGAACGCCATTCACCGGGAGACCATCCGGAAGGAGAATCGCTGCCAGAGGCTGGTCACCGAATTCACCATCAACCCCTTCCACCAGAGTAAGCCTGTAACCATGGCAACCAGAGACCCTGGACACCACGGGGGAGGGGCAGTGTGGTCAGTGCCCCTCCCCCATTACTTGTCCCTGTGTGTGGTTTATCTTTACTTAATTTTTTTTTTTTACTTTATTGCTGTTACAAGAAGTCTGACATGTAACAGTGCGGGTGACGCCTTCTCTGTAACCGCTTCACATTTTCTGTTTGGCGTTTCTGCGGTTGAAGTTGATGGGGGGGGAGGAGGGGGAGTTTCTGCGGTTGAAGTTGATGGGAGGGGGGGAGGCGTTTCTACGGTCTTAGTTGATGGGAGGGGGGGGGCGTTTTTGCGGTTGAAGTCGGTGGGAGGGGTGGGGAGGCGTTTCTGCGGTTGAAGTTGATGGGAGGGGTGGGGAGGCGTTTCTGCGGTTGAAGTTGATGGGAGGGGGGGAGGCGTTTCTACAGTCTTAGTTGATGGGAGGGGGCGTTTTTGCGGTTGAAGTCGATGGGGGGGGGGAGGGGGCGTTTCTGCGGTTGAAGTCGATGGGAGGGGGAGGTGTTTCTGTGGTTGAAGTCGATGGGAGGGGGGAGGTGTTTCTGTGGTTGAAGTTGATGGGAGGGGGGAGGAGGCGTTTCTGCGGTTGAAGTTGATGGGAGGGGTGGGGAGGCGTTTCTGCAGTTGAAGTCGAAGGGGGGGGGGGGAGGTGTTTCTGCGGTTTAAGTCGATGGGAGGGGGGGCGTTTTTACGGTTGAAGTCGATGGGGGGGGGGCATTTCTGCGGTTGAAGTCGATGGGGGTGGGGAGGCGTTTCTGCGGTTGAAGTCGATGGGAGGGGTGGGGAGGCGTTTCTGCGGTTGAAGTTGATGGGAGGGGGGGAGGCGTTTCTGCGGTTGAAGTTGATGGGAGGGGGGGAGGCGTTTCTACAGTCTTAGTTGATGGGAGGGGGGGGGGGCGTTTTTGCGGTTGAAGTCGATGGGGGTGGGGAGGCGTTTCTGCGGTTGAAGTCGATGGGGGGGGGGGAGGAGGCGTTTCTGCGGTTGAAGTCGATGGGGGGGGGGGGAGGGGGCGTTTCTGCGGTTGAAGTCGATGGGGGGGGGGGAGGGGGCGTTTCTGCGGTTGAAGTCGATGGGAGGGGGCATTTCTGCGGTTGAAGTCGATGGGGGGGGGGGGGGGGTGGGGAGGTGTTTCTGTGGTTGAAGTTGATGGGAGGGGGGAGGAGGCGTTTCTGCGGTTGAAGTTGATGGGAGGGGTGGGGAGGTGTTTCTGTGGTTGAAGTTGATGGGAGGGGGCGTTTCTGCAGTTGAAGTCGATGGGGGGGGAGGAGGTGTTTCTGCGGTTGAAGTCAATGGGGGGGGGGGTTTTTTACGGTTGAAGTCGATGGGGGGGGGGGGGTGGAAGTCATGGGGGGGGGGGGGGGGGGGGGGTTCTGCGGGTTTGAAGTGGGGGGTGTTTCGAAGTGGGGGGGGGCGTTTCTGCAGTTGAAGTCGATGGGGGGGGAGGCGTTTCTGCGGTTGAAGATTTCTGCGGTTGAAGTCGATGGGGGGTTGGGGAGAGGCGTTTCTGCTAGAAAATTACTCGGAACCCCCCAAAAAAAATTTCTAGGTATCTCTGCCACTTCCTGTATGCCCTCTCCATACTGACCACGGTGGTCCTGGCTGCTGAGCCCTGACCACTGTGGTCACAGTGTGTCCCTCTGTCATACACAGCCTGCTCTCGGCTCTTCTCTCACCCCCCCCCCCCTTCCTGCCTGTCAGCTCCTTCCTGTGCGTTTTCTTCCCCCACTATTTGTAAATTTTTAAATAATAGACATTCTCACTGGCAGCTGTGTATTATATCCTGGCAGAGCGCACTGTGTTATTCTTTTCTAAAAAGGAGCGTTGTAAATACCCGTTAAGCCTGATCTTCAGACTCTCGGCCGGTTTCCAGGGCTACTGCAGGAAGGGCTGAGCGTCCATGTGATCTCCTCAGCTGACGCCAGAGGGAGCTCACAGCCCATCCTGCAGAAGACTTGCGGCTGCTGTACAGCTCCGATGGCTGTCATGTGACCGGCCTGAAGACGGCTCTAAACAGGTATTTACAGCACTCGTTTTTAGAAAAAATTGTAAACAGTTTTCAATGCTCACTGACATTCCATTCATAACTGATCACTGACTCTGTGCATTAGGAAAAGGAAGGAGCTGGTAAATGGCATATTTACTGGCTCCTTCCTCCGCTCTCGATCTGGGACATGGGACCGGAAAAGGAGAGGGGGGGGGGGGCCCGGAGGAGGACACAGAGGGGAGCTGGAAGAGGATACCCGTATCTCGGGGCCACTTGGTGCTAGGAACCCCAGCTGGATATGTTGTAGTGCTGGTTCCACTGGGTTTGCACACCAAATTTGGTGCCTAGCACTAAGTGACCCCGAGATACAGGGCCCCAAAGTCGGTCAACTGTGTCCATCTGCAGCAATGACATTTCGGGACCCTTTGGGTCCAGAAACCCCAAATTGGCGGCAGCTAGGGGGCATCTAGGAACCCTTAACTACCAAGTTTGAAGTTCGGGGGACCTATGGCTGCAAATGGGCACAGTGAGGCTGCAAATGGGCATTGTTGACCCTCTTTTCCACTTACAGTAGCTGCGCATTTCTCACCCTAGGCTTATACTCGAGTCAATACGTTTTCCCAGTTGTTTGTGGTAAAATTAGTCTCTGTTTGAGATGTTTTTTCTATACATGTTCAGGGGTTGAACAGTTAGTGTACATGTAGAACCAGTATCCATTCCTGGATGCAAACAAGCCTCCCTTCCATACATTGTTTAACCAGCTTATACTCGAGTGTATACGGTATTTGGGATTTTTTTTTTTTGTAGTAGAATACATTTGGCCTAAATGTATGAAGAAATTTAGATTTTTTTTTTTTTTCTCTTTATTGGATATGGTTTATAACAGTAAGTACAAAATATAATTTTTAAATATTTTTTTTTTTTTTTTGTTTTTGTATTTTTTTTTATATAATAAAAAAAGGAAATAAAACTCCAGAGGTGATCAGATACCACCAAAAGAAAGCTGTATTTGTGTGAAAAAAATGATATAAATTTAATTTGGCTACCGTGTTGCGTGACCGCGTAATTACCAGTTAAAGTAGCTCAGTGCTGAAAAACCCAAAAAATAGTCTAGTCTTGAAGGGGGGTAAAACCTTCCAGAGGTCAAGTGGTAAATAAAATAAAAAAAAAAACAGAATAGTTGGTTGCGCTATCAGAAAACAATCATCTTTTATTACTTGTTGTTCTGAACCGGCCAAATCTGATTGCTATGGAGTTGATGCGTCACAATAATTAACCACTTCCCGCCCGGTCAATAGCATATTGACGTCCGGGAAGTGGTTTCGTTATCCTGACTGGGCGTCATATGACGTCCTTCAGGATAACAGCCGCCGCGCGCCCGTGGGGGCGCGCATCGCAGCGATCGGTGGAGCGGTGTGTCACTCTGACACACCGCTACACTGATCTCGGTAAAGAGCCTCCGGCGGAGACTCTCTTTACCACGTGATCAGCCGTGTCCAATCACGGCTGATCACGATGTACACAGGAAGAGCCGTTGATCGGCTTTTCCTCACTCGCGTCTGACAGACGCAAGTAGAGGGGAGCCGATCGGCGGCTCTCCTGACAGGGGGGGTCTGCGCTGATTGTTTATCAGCGCAGCCCCCCCTCAGATGCCCACACTAGACCACTAGGGAAGCCCCCAGCATGTGGATGGCCAGGTACATCCCCCATGGCCATCCACATGTTAAAAAAAATTCAAAAAATATGCCAATCAGTGCCCACAGATGGGCACTGATTGGCACATCATATTTAATTTAAAAAAAAAAGTAAAAAAAAGGGATGCCCAGCAATGCCACCTATCAGTGCCCACCCATGCCCACCTATCAGTGCCCATGCATGCCACCTATCAGTGCCCACCCATGCCCACCTATCAGTGCCCATGCATGCCACCTATCAGTGCCCATCCATGCCACCTATCAGTGCCACCTATATGTGTGCGTCAGTGCCACCCATAAGTACCCGTCAGTGCCGCCTATGAGTGCCCATCAGTGCCACCTGAGTGCCCATCAGTGTTGCATACCAGTGCCGCCTATCAGTGCCGCCTATCGGTGCCCCCTAATTGGTGCCACCTCATCGGTGCCCATCAGTGCCGCCTTTTCAGTGCCCATTAGTGCCGCCTTATCAGTGCCCGTCATTGAAGAAGAAAACGCACTTATTTACAAAAAAAAGTAACAGTGACAAAGAAAAACTTGTTTTTTTGCAAAATTTTCGGTCTTTTTTTGTTTGTTGCGCAAAAAATAAAAATCGCAGAGGTGATCAAATACCACCAAAAGAAAGCTCTATTTGTTGGAACAAAATGATAAAAAATTTGTTTGGGTACAGTGTAGTATGACCGCGCAATTGTCATTCAAATTGCGACATCGCTGAAAGCTGAAAATTGGCCTGGGCGGGAAGGTGTCTAAGTGTCTGGTATTGAAGTGGTTAAAGCACGCCGTCCACCTCAGTAAGATGTCCCCCTATATAAATTTCCTCCCCCGCTATTTCTCTGAAATGCTACATAAAAGTACGGGGGGGGGGATAAATAAATAATACACTTGGGTTTCCCCACCTTCCTCCACAGTGCCCAGGTGGGGGTGACGTCTTCCCGCTTCCAGACGGATTTCTGTTGCGTAGCCCACAGATCCTGTACTGTGGCTTCTCTTCATGAGATTTGGGATACTTGGTATTCCCCGGGATCCTGCTGACAGAAGGATGACATTACCCCCCCGCCCCCCTCCCCCACCACAGAGGTCAGGGAAAGGTGAGTATGTTATCTAAATACCCCTCACAGGTGTGTTGATGCAGCATTTATAGGACACGGAATAAACAGGTTTGGCCACTGAGGTGGGAGGTTTGCGTTTGGTTTCCACTATTGTGACCGCAAAGTCACATGACCAGCCGCACCCCATGATTTCCAATGAGTGCCGTTCATATCTGTGCGACTTCAATGTAGTCCCTGCACTGCTTTGGTCTCACTTTGATGCGACTTGAGGTCCACAGACCGCAAGAATACTCAGGTGTTGCATCAAAATCCTGCGACTTTCAGGTCGCACTAGTGGAAGCCGAGGCTAAAGCTCCGAAACGTTCTATGAACTGAGCGGAAATATATGAAGCTGAAGGCAGTTCTGAATTTCTTCTCTTTTGTTCCCCTCTCCATAGTTCACGCCGTTACCGGGAAGCCGATGGCAAGACATGACAATCAGAACGAGGTCGCTGATGGTAAGAGCACCGCCGATGGCAAAGGGCCAATCACAGCCTCCATAGACTGTCAGAATAAATCTGTCAGTTTAGGGGAAATTAGTATTCTTCAAAAACTTGATGCCATTCCTGGTTTTCAGATGGGCTTTAAAATTGTCGTCATGTAATTTCCCCAACAAACCTCTAGGAATCAAACTGTGTGCCCAATATAAATGAGGGAAAGAGACCGGGGTTCTGCCCACTGATCACCAATGTAAGGAACATTCTTCCCACTGACCACCAATGTAAGGAACATTCTTCCCACTGATCACCAATGTAAGGAACATTCTTCCCACTGACCACCAATGTAAGGAACATTCTTCCCACTGATCACCAATGTAAGGAACATTCTTCCCACTGACCACCAATGTAAGGAACATTCTTCCCACTGATCACCAATGTAAGGAACATTCTTCCCACTGATCACCAATGTAAGGAGCATTCTTCTCACTGATCACCAATGTAAGGAACATTCTTCTCACTGATCACCAATGTAAGGAACATTCTTCCCACTGACCACCAATGTAAGGAGCATTCTTCCCTCTGATCACCAATGTAAGGAACATTCTTCTCACTGATCACCAATGTAAGGAACATTCTTCTCACTGACCACCAATGTAAGGAGCATTCTTCCCTCTGATCACCAATGTAAGGAACATTCTTCTCACTGATCACCAATGTAAGGAACATTCTTCTCACTGATCACCAATGTAAGGAACATTCTTCCCACTGATCACCAATGTAAGGAACATTCTTCCCACTGATCACCAATGTAAGGAACATTCTTCCCACTGATCACCAATGTAAGGAACATTCTTCCCACTGATCACCAATGTAAGGAACATTCTTCCCACTGACCACCAATGTAAGGAACATTCTTCCCACTGATCACCAATGTAAGGAACATTCTTCTCACTGATCACCAATGTAAGGAACATTCTTCCCACTGATCACCAATGTAAGGAACATTCTTCCCACTGATCACCAATGTAAGGAACATTCTTCCCACTGATCACCAATGTAAGGAACATTCTTCCCACTGACCACCAATGTAAGGAACATTCTTCTCACTGATCACCAATGTAAGGAACATTCTTCTCACTGATCACCAATGTAAGGAACATTCTTCCCACTGATCACCAATGTAAGGAACATTCTTCCCACTGATCACCAATGTAAGGAACATTCTTCCCACTGACCACCAATGTAAGGAACATTCTTCCCACTGATCACCAATGTAAGGAACATTCTTCCCACTGACCACCAATGTAAGGAACATTCTTCCCACTGATCACCAATGTAAGGAACATTCTTCTCACTGATCACCAATGTAAGGAACATTCTTCCCACTGATCACCAATGTAAGGAACATTCTTCCCACTGATCACCAATGTAAGGAACATTCTTCCCACTGATCACCAATGTAAGGAACATTCTTCCCACTGACCACCAATGTAAGGAACATTCTTCCCACTGATCACCAATGTAAGGAACATTCTCCCCACTGATCACCAATGTAAGGAACATTCTTCTCACTGATCACCAATGTAAGGAACATTCTTCTCACTGACCACCAATGTAAGGAACATTCTTCCCACTGATCACCAATGTAAGGAGCATTCTTCCCACTGACCACCAATGTAAGGAACATTCTTCTTCCTACTGATCACCAATGTAAGGAACATTCTTCCCACTGATCACCAATGTAAGGAACATTCTTCCCACTGATCACCAATGTAAGGAGCATTCTTCCTACTGATCACCAATGTAAGGAACATTCTTCTCACTGATCACCAATGTAAGGAACATTCTTCCCACTGATCACCAATGTAAGGAACATTCTTCTCACTGATCACCAATGTAAGGAACATTCTTCCCACTGATCACCAATGTAAGGAACATTCTTCTCACTGACCACCAATGTAAGGAACATTCTTCTCACTGATCACCAATGTAAGGAACATTCTTCCCACTGACCACCAATGTAAGGAACATTCTTCCCACTGATCACCAATGTAAGGAACATTCTTCCCACTGATCACCAATGTAAGGAACATTCTTCCCACTGATCACCAATGTAAGGAACATTCTTCCCACTGATCACCAATGTAAGGAACATTCTTCCCACTGATCACCAATGTAAGGAGCATTCTTCCCACTGACCACCAATGTAAGGAGCATTCTTCCCACTGACCACCAATGTAAGGAACATTCTTCCCACTGATCACCAATGTAAGGAACATTCTTCCCACTGACCACCAATGTAAGGAACATTCTTCCCACTGACCACCAATGTAAGGAACATTCTTCCCACTGACCACCAATGTAAGGAACATTCTTCCCACTGACCACCAATGTAAGGAACATTCTTCCCACTGATCACCAATGTAAGGAACATTCTTCTCACTGATCACCAATGTAAGGAACATTCTTCCCACTGATCACCAATGTAAGGGACATTCTTCCCACTGACCACCAATGTAAGGAACATTCTTCCCACTGACCACCAATGTAAGGAACATTCTTCCCACTGATCACCAATGTAAGGAACATTCTTCCCACTGATCACCAATGTAAGGAACATTCTTCCCACTGATCACCAATGTAAGGAACATTCTTCCCACTGATCACCAATGTAAGGAACATTCTTCCCACTGATCACCAATGTAAGGAACATTCTTCTCACTGATCACCAATGTAAGGAACATTCTTCTCACTGATCACCAATGTAAGGGACATTCTTCCCACTGATCACCAATGTAAGGAACATTCTTCCCACTGATCACCAATGTAAGGAACATTCTTCCCACTGATCACCAATGTAAGGAACATTCTTCCCACTGATCACCAATGTAAGGAACATTCTTCCCACTGACCACCAATGTAAGGAACATTCTTCCCACTGATCACCAATGTAAGGAACATTCTTCCCACTGATCACCAATGTAAGGAGCATTCTTCCCACTGATCACCAATGTAAGGAACATTCTTCTCACTGACCACCAATGTAAGGAGCATTCTTCTCACTGATCACCAATGTAAGGAGCATTCTTCTCACTGATCACCAATGTAAAGGGGGCACCACGATTTTCAACACACACTACTTTTCTGGTCATTGTTATCCACAATTGACTGTTCATAGTAATGCCCCTTGAGCTGTAGATATAATAATTTTGAGCAGGGCTCCCCTGAGACCTGAAGTTATTTCAGGGGTTCCTCCGTGGTAAAGTTGAGAAATGGTGGACGATTTTGATTAATGAAAAATAAAATGCATTTTAAACTGAAGATTTTTGTTCACTTGCACAGAAAACTTCCTGAAGATTTTCCATCACAATGCTCTGGAGCCAACCAAGAAATACACCGAACCTCAAACCACCAGCCAGGAGATTGGTTGGATCACACAGCCATTGGTAGGTACTTTATACCACCAGCAGGGGGAGATCTTTAAAGGAGCACCTAGCAAAGCAATATAGAATGCACAGTTCTCTCTTAAAGTTATGGTAAACCCAAAAGAAAACATTATATTGCAGCTTATCAGCTCTTCTATTTTTTTTTTTTTATTTTTTTTTTTTTAAGGCTCTCTCCTATATTTTCACCTGGTGAGATCCAGGCAATAACTTCTCCAGCCAAATGTATCGGTTTACATGGATGAGACAAACCACTTAACACTGCCAGAGGTGCTGACAATGATCAGCTTTTATTTATCTATATAAAACCTTTATCCCAAAAGGGGGAGGGGGGAAATAATAAAAAAAAAAAAACAGTTTGCTGTAACTGCTTATAAAGTGTGAGCTGGAGTTTGGCTTCAATGTGTTAGTGTATCTAAATCTGCTAGTAGATCTAATGCACCCCCCTCCCCCCAAACTGACACTGCTGTGGTCCAAAAGGTGCCCCCTGTGCTCTTTCACCCAGAGGGGGCGCTCTAATACAGAAGATGCGTTACTGGCCAGATCACCCGGTGAAAACAAAGGGGGGGGGGGGAATAAGAAAAGTAATGCAGCCACCACATCTAATGATTAGTAAGCTGCAATAATGAAATTCCATTTTAGGTTTAATACTGTTTTAAAGTGATTGTAAAGGTCAGAAGGTGTGTTATATTTTTATTTATTTATTTTTTTAAATGAGGGTTTACAACCCCTTTAACCCCTTCAGCCCCGGACCAATTTGCAGCCAAAGGACCAGGCCCCTTTTTGCGATTCGGCACCGCGTCGCTTTAACTGACAATTGCGCGGTCGTGCGACGTGGCTCCCAAACAAAATTGGCGTTTTTTTTTCCCACAAATAGAGCTTTCTTTTGGTGGTATTTGATCGCCCCTGCGGTTTTTATTTTTTGCACTATAAACAAAAATAGAGCGACAATTTTGAAAAAAATGCAATATTTTTTACTTTTTGCTATAATAAATATCCCTCAAAAAAAATGCATAAACTTTTTTTTCCTCAGTTTAGGCCGATACGTATTCTTCTACATATTTTTGGTAAAAAAAATCGCAATTAGCGATTTATTGATTGGTTTTCGCAAAAGTTATAGCGTTTACAAAATAGGGGATAGTTTTATAGCATTTTTATTAATTTTTTTTTTTTTTTTTACTAGTAATGGCGGCGATCAGCGATTTTTTTTTTTTTTTTTTTTTTTTTTTTTTATTGTGACTGCGACATTATGGTGGACACATCGGACATTTTTGGTACCATTTGTCATTTTATATAGAAATCAATGCTATTTAAATGCACTGATTCCTGTGTAAATGACACTGGCAGTGCAAGAGTTAACCACTAGTGTGTTTTTACATTAGGGGGCGGGGCTGACGTCTGACGTCACTGATCGGCTTTCCTGATGACAGGGAACAGCCAATCAATGACAGGCAGAGTAGGAAGCGCGGGGAGAGGTTTGTTTACACAGACCTCGCCCCGTTCTTCAGCTCTGTGACCCGATCGCGGGACACCAGCGGCGATCGGGTCCGCTGGTCCCACGGTTAGGCATTCTGCCGACTTAAATGTGCAGGAGGCGGTCAGGAAGCGGTTAAAATGTATTAAGATAGGTGTGTTTTTTTTTTTTTTTCTATCTTAATACATTTTAAAGGGATTGTAAACCCTCATTTTTGCTCAGTGGCCCCGATCCTCGACTTCTTCTGGGGTCCCCCGGCAGCGCTCCTGGCTTCTTTTGCGCATAGGAAAACCCCTTAGAATTGCTCTCCCGGGGGGCTACCATGCAGGCGCGCTCCTGAGTCCATAGACACAGAATGCCCAACTTGGCCCCGGCGTCATTGGACTTGATTGACGGCAGCCAATGGCTGCGCTGCTATCAATCTATCCAATCAAGCGCTGAGACCCAGCCAGAGAGGGTTTGCGTGTCTCCAGTGTGGGAACGATCGGGCTCGGGTGAGTAAAACGGGGGGGCTGGTCAGTGACAGAAGTTTTTTGACCTTAATGCATAGGATGTATTAAGATGGAAAAAACATGAAGGTTTACAACCACTTTAACCTGTTTATGACCGCCCACAGTCATATTACGGCGGCAAGAAACATTTGTTCTGGGCCACCGTCATATGACGGCACTTCCTTTGCGGCCACTAGGGGGCATGCCCGCCGCGTCGCTGGGGACCCGATGCGCGTGCCCGGCGGCCGCGATGTACGCCGGGCACCCGCGATTGCCCAGTAACTGAGCAGGCGTGGATCTGTGTATGTAAACACACAGATCCACGTGCTGTCAGAGGAGACCGATCGTGTGTCCCTTGTACATAGGGACAACGATCGGTCCCCTCCCCCCACAGTTAGAATCACTCCCATAGGGAACATATTAACCCCTTGATCACCCCCCTAGTGTTAACCCCTTCCCTGCCAGTCACATTTATACAGTAATCAATGCATTTTTATAGCACGGATCGCTGTATAAATGTGAATGGTCCCAAAAATTTGTCAAAAGTGTCCGATCTGTCCGCCGCAATATCAGTCACAATAAAAATCGCAGATCGCCGCCATTACTAGTAAAAAAAAATAAAAAAAATAAAAATGAAAAAAAATAATAAAAATGCTATAAATCTATCCCCTATTTTGTAGACGTTATAACTTTTGCGCAAACCAATCATTATACGCTTATTGGGATTTTTTTTTTTTTTTTTTTTTTTTTTTTAACCAAAAAAATTTAGAAGAATACTTTATTTTATCGACCTAAACTGAGGAAAAAAACTTTGTTTTTAAAAAAAAAAAAAAATTGGATATTTATTATAGTAAAAAATATTGCGTTTTTTCAAACTTGTCCCTCTTCTTTTGTTTATAGCGCAAGAAATAAAAAAACCGCAGAGGTGATCAAATACCACCAAAAAAAGCTCTATTTGTGGGGGAAAAAAGGATAATTTTATTTGGGTACATCGTTGCATGACCGCGCAATTGTCATTCAAAATGCGACAGCTGAAAAAATGGCCTGGTCAGGAAGGGGGTGTTCGTGCCTGGTAGGCAAGTGGTTAAAGGGGTTGTAAAGGTTTGTTTTTTATTTTCTAAATGGGTTCCTTTTAGGCTAGTGCATTGTTGGTTCACTTACCTTTTCCTTCGATTTCCCTTCTAAATGTTTTTTTTCTTTGTCTGAATTGAATTTGTCTTCCTGTTTCTCCTCATTAAACTTCACACCATCATCCGAGCGGTGTTTAGTCAGCCAGAACAGCTTACTGAGGAGGAACAGGAAGTGAAAATTTCAGACAAAGAAAAAAAAAACATTTAGAAGGGAAATCGAAGGAAAAGGTAAGTGAACCAACAATTCACTGGCTTAAAGGAACCTATTTAGAAAATAAAAAAAACGAACCTTTACAACCCCTTTAAGATAAAAAGCTTTCTGTGTGCAGCAGCCCCCCTAATACTTATCTGAGGTCATCTAGATCCAGCCATGTTGCAGGAGTGTCTCGGCTGCCCAGAACTCCCCTCCTTTTATTGGCTGGGACAGCAGCGTGGTGCCATTGGCTCCCGCTGCTATCAACCAAGGTCAATCAGCCAATGAGGAGAAAGGGCCCTATGTCTGGACACAGGAAACTGTGCCGTGGCTTGGGTGCCCCCATAGCAAGCTGCTGGCTGTGGGGGCACTCAACAGGAGGGAAAAGCCAGGAGCAAAGAGAAGGGAATCTGAGGAGGATCGGCGCTGCTCTGTGTAAATCTTCTATAGCAGGGGTCTTCAAACTACGGCCCTCCAGTTGTTCGGGAACTACAATTCCCATCATGCCTAGTCATGTCTGTGAATGTCAGAGTTTTACAATGCCTCATGGGATGTGTAGTTCTGCAACAGCTGGAGGGCCGTAGTTTGAGGATGCCTGTTCTACAGGTTTTTCACCTTAATGCATTAAGGTGAAAAACCTTCTGTACTGCAAATTCCCCCCTCCATTTTCCTTACTTGAGCCCGATCCAGCAATGTGCACGAGCGCAGCAACTGCAGCTGCTGTCACTCTCCTCATTGGAAAGATGATGAGCAGCAGGAGCCATTGGCTCCCACTGCTGTCATTTAAAAGCTGTGACACGGGGAGGGGACGAGTCCCGCGTTTCGCTGTCTGTCATCGGATGCAGCACACCTCGGGAGCGTTCTAGATGAAGAGGAGGTGCCTGGAGCACCGGCAGGCACCCCACAAGAGAAGGATCGGAGCTGCTCTGTGCAAAACCATTACACAGAGCAGGTAAGTAGAGACTTGTTTGTTATAAAAAAAAAAAAACTTTGAAACCACTTTAACCGCTTCCCGACCGCCTCATGTAGATATACGTCTACAGAATGGCACGGGCAGGCAAAAGCACGTACGGGTACGTCCCCTTTAATTTGCCTGCCCGGGGAGCGGCGCGCGCGCGCGACCCGGTCGGGAGCTCCGTGACCACGGCCGCGGGACCAGCGGACCCGATCGCCGCTGGTATCCTGCGATCGGGTTACGGAGCTGAAGAACGGGGAGAGGTCTGTGTAAACAAACCTCTCCCCGCGCTTCCTACACTGACTGTCACTGATCGGCGGTTCCCTGTCATCGGGAAAGCCGATCAATGACGTCAGATGTACAGCCACGCCCCCCTACTGTAAAAAAAAAAAACACAACACGTCACACTGACTCCTCCCCGCCCCCTAGTGGTTAACCCTTCACTACAACTGTCATTTACATAGGAATCAATGCTATTTAAATAGCACTGATTTCTGTATAAATGACAAATGTGTCAAAAATGTCCGATGTGTCCGCCATAATGTCGCAGTCACAATAAAAATCGCTGATCGCCGCCATTACTAATAAAAAAAAAAAAATATTAATAAAAATGCTATAAAACTATCCCCTATTTTGTAAACGCTATAACTTTTGCGCAAACTAATCAATAATCGCTAATTGCGATTTTTACCAAAAATATGTAGAAGAATACGTATCGGCCGAAACTGAGGAAAAAAAAAAGTTTTTTTTTTATATATTTTTGGGGGATATTTAGTATAGCAAAAAGTAAAAAATATTGCATTTTTTTTCAAAATTGTCGCTCTATTTTTGTTTATAGCGCAAAAAATAAAAACCGCAGGGGCGATCAAATACCACCAAAAGAAAGCTCTATTTGTGGGAAAAAAAAGGACGCCAATTTTGTTTGGGAGCCACGTCGCACAACCGCGCAATTGTCAGTTAAAGCGACGCAGTGCCGAATCGCAAAAAGGGGCCTGGTCCTTTGGCTGCCAATTGGTCCGGGGCTGAAGTGGTTAAAGTGGTTGTAAACGTCCTGAAATGAAATATGAACAAAGCATATCCCTCTAAGTGTGGATTTGTGTCTCTTCAAAGCACAGAGTGAGATTTCTGTCTGTATGAGTCACTTCTGACAGTTTATGCCGACACCATCCAATCCCGGGAGACAGCAAGGAGCTCACTTGTGGTCTTTCTTCTTTCACAGATTAGTATTGACCGGACTGACAGAAGATTACATCATCAGCGCCAGAAAACCGAGATCACCACCTACATGGAGGCTGCATGGAAACTGAAAGAGCAGAGTGTCAACCTACAATAGTACTAATCAGTGAATATCCAGCAGGGTGGGGGTGTACTTTACAGACAAGGGAGAGGTCATCTCTGCTCCCCGTTTATCTGAAATTGTCATGGTGGCCCCATATGATCAGTTGTGACACCAGCCATCCCATGGCTTTATAGTTCGGTTGAAAGCACAAGCAACTGTGACAGTTATTATTCGCTGCATACATTGAATGTAATTGCTTAGTGAAAACCATTAAAAATTGTTGGGTTTAGTTCCATTATTAGTACTTCATTTTCCCATCGCACACGTTCCTGGAAATGCTCTCAGTTTTGGGTGCTGCAGCAACAACCAGCTGGATACTGGTTCAAGTCACAATGAAGATATTTGCCAGCACACCATGGAGCGACACAAATAGCGTCCAAAAGGTTGATTTATTGCATCACAATATGGGGATAGTGCAACGTTTCGGAGCCACGCAGGGCCCCTTCCTCATCACATGCCTGACGAAGGGGCCCTGCGTGGCTCCGAAACGTTGCACTATCCCCATATTGTGATCATGCAATAAATCAACCTTTTGGACGCTATTTGTGTCGCTCCGTGGTGTGCTGGCAAATAGTTCCATTATTAGCCCTCGTTTCACACTGCCATGAATTCAGTCGCATGACAACTCGCCCCTCGTTGCCGACAATGGAACTATTCTAATTGCTGCACTACTCTGGTGGGACTTCGACACGACTTGCATTGACTTGTTAAAGCGGAAGTAAATCCCGATGGGTTTTACTTCCTTTGTTTCCCTGCAAAGGTAAAGCATAATGGAATACTATGCATCGCATCGCATAGTAGCCCATTATGTGTCACTGACCTGACACAGGAGCCAGCGATGTCACCGCTGTCCCCTCTTCCACAAAGCGTCCATCTTCCTTCTGGGGTATCATGGCTCTGTGATTGGCCGGAGCCGCGATGACGTCACGGGAGCTGCCACTAACGGCATGCTCAGTGCGCCTTCGTGCCGCTGTCTACGGCGCATGTCTTTTGCAAATATCTCCTAAACAGTGCAGGTTTAGGAGATGTTTCTTGCACCTACAGGTAAGCCTTAATCTAGGCTTATCTGTAGGTAAGTGGTCTATAAGGCTCGATTCACATCTATGCATTTTGCTTTTGAGCGTTTTTTGGACACGCGCTTTTACTGCGATTTGCGTTTTTTTTTTTTACACTGTGGTTGCTTAGCAACCAGCTGTGTAAAAAAAAAAACACGCAAATCGCAGCACTTGCGTTTTGGATGCTGGTCCATTGACTTCTATTACATGCAAAACGCTGCATTTTGCATGAAAAAAAAAAAGTCCCTGACCCTTTCTAAAAACGCTTTGATGTGAACATGTTCCATAGGAACCCATGTTAAAAAAATTCCCTGCATTTCTGCAAAATGCATCAAAAACGCGCTAGTGTGAATGGAGCCTTACAACCACTTTAAAGAAGTCATATGCAAGTCGCACAGGATGTTGGATTCACGCTGGGTACACACTGGTGTGCGGCGGAAAACCTTGCGAATCCTGTGCGCGTTCCTTCATCACACCTGAAACGCAGACAGTTCACACTGACATCTGTGAACCGATTCAAGCGTCTATACAAAGTTAACGACGCACCCAGAACGCAGTGCAGTTCGCACTGCGATCTGGGTGCGTCATTAACTTTGAAATGGTACAGGAATTGGATCGCATGGATGTGAACACCCATGTGATCCAATTCCAGTGCAGACCAAAAAGGGTCCTGCACCGTTTTGCTCCGCATGCGATGCGAATTCAGCCATACAGTTTGCATGGCTAAATTTGCATCGCATTGTGATCGGCACAGCAATGGGGTGCGAATCACATGCGATGTCTGCGTTTGCACTAGATCAGTGTTCATCAACTCTGTCCTCAGGACCCACTAACAGGCCAGATTTTATGGATTACCTTGGGGGGGGAGATGCAGACTAGAATCCAGCAGTCATTGAGCAGCAAATTATATCACCTGAGATGTATTTCAGTTATTTTGCAAACCTGGCCTGTTAGGCTCGATTCACATCTATGCATTTTGCTTTTGAGCGTTTTTGGACACGCGTTTTTGCAGTTTTTTTTTTTTTTTTTTACTGTGGTTGCACAGCAACCAGCTATATACAGTGTAAAATTTTTTTTTAAAAGACTGCAAATCGCAGCAAAAGCGTTTTGGATGCGGGTCCATTATCTTCTATTACATGCAAAACGCTGCATTTTGCATGGAAAAAAAAAGTCCCGACCCTTTCCAAAAACGCAGAGGCACAAAAATGCATTGATGTGAACATGTTCCATAGGAACCCATGTTAAAAAATTTCCCTGCATTTCTGCAAAATGCATCAAAAACACGCTAGTGTGAAAGGAGCCTTAGTGGGTCCTGAGGACAGGGGTTGATGACCACTGCACTAGTGTGAACCCAGCCTCAAAGTCACGGCAGTGTGAAAAGGGGCTAAAAGTGGAAGTAAACACCATGATTTCGGGCCCATTCGCACTAGGAACTCTATGTGAATCGCACAGGAAGGCTGATGCAGGAACTCTATGTGAATCGCACAGGAAGGCTGATGCAGGAACTCTATGCGAATCGCACATGCAGTTCTGTGCAATCTCTGTCCTATTAATTTTGAATGTGCTGAAATCGCACCAAAAGTAGTGCATGCACTACTTTTTGAAACGCACAGCCACTGCATCTCATGGTACTTTTGTACCATGCATGCCAAAAAAAAATGCACTGTTTGCAACCTGCGTTTTCAATATCGTAGACTTTTAACTGACCTCCCCCACCGCAGATTGCAAGCGCAGTGCGGGAAGCCACGCGGAAACGCGGCTCTCCTGCACTACATTCTAGTGGGAATGGGCCCCTCAACGGTTTCCCAAAACAGATCCAAGGCCTTGGGTTAGAACTGTCACACAGTTGGACAAGTACAATTCCCAGCATCCTGATAGGATGGGGGGGGGGGGGGGGATCTTGGAATTCTGAATAATCGTTTTTGGGCATGTGAATATTAAAGTGATGTAAAAATTTCTCAAACACCTAAAATAAATAAGTAAAATTAACAAACGCTCTGCGACTTTTATCTAATTACGGTGAAACATATAAGCCTGTTTAAAGAAAAAAAAAAGACCTTGTGGTTAGTGGATGTTACTTACAGTGCACCGCTCCAATTGGACAAAGTGACTGCTGGCCTGCCAGGGTGCTGGAAATTTCTGCCAGCTAAAGTGGAACTAAATACGATCATCATGAACCATCTTTAATCCTTACACTGCTAGCATTAAATAGCTAGAAAGGTAGGTGTGTGTGTGTGTATATATTATATATCATTTTTTTTTTACATTTCTTCAGCTGCTTCCTAGTTTCTGGTCTAGGCCAAAAAGCACTTCTGTAGTACTTCACATATCAGCTCACAGGCAAGCACAGAATCTTGGAGCGAGCCTTAAAAATTATATACTCGAGTATAAGCCAACCCGAATATAAGCCGAGGCACCTAATTTTACCACAAAAAAAAAAAAAACTGGGAAAACGTATTGACTCGAGTATAAGCCTAGGGTGAGAAATGCGCAGCTACTGTAAGTGGAAAAGGGTCAACAATGCCCATTTGCAGCCTCACTGTGCCCATTTGCAGCCATAGGTCACCCGAACTTCAAACTTGGTAGTAAAGCCGCTGAACTTTTTTTTTTTTTTTAACACCTGTAAAGGAAAAGGCATAATGAGCTAGTATGCACCGCATACTAGCTCATTATGAAATACTTACCTTAGAACGAAGCGTCGCTGACATGTTGCCTCGGCGTGTCCTCCGGGTATCGCGGCTCCAGCGCTGTGAGTGGCTGGAGCCGCGATGTCGTCACTCCCGCGCATGCGCATGGGAGACTTCTTCCCGGCAGGGTTCGGATTCTGCCGGCCCTTCAGCCGAGAATCCCCCGTGCGCATGCGCCGCTGCAGTCAGCGGCGTATTGCACGGGGAATATCTCCTAAACCGTACAGGTTTTAGGAGATATTTTTTTTACCTACAGGTAAGCCTCATTATAGGCTTACCTGTAGGTGAAAGTTATAATTTTGACTTTACTTCCACTTTAAGGGTTCCTAAATGCCCCCTAGCTGTAGACAAAATTTGGGGTCTCTGGACCCAAAGGGTCCCAAAATTACATTGCTGCAGATGGACACAGTTGACCAACTTTGGGGCCCCGTATCTCGGGGTCACTTGGTGATAGGAACCCCAAATTTGGTATGCAAACCCAGTGGAACTATCACTATAACATATGGGGTTCCTAGCACCTAGTGGCCCCGAGATACGGGGCCCCAAAGTCTGTTTGGAAAATGTCAAGCACTTTTCTGCAGCAGAGAATTACATTTTCCGACCCGACTTTGGGGCCCCAAATTTCGGGGCCACTTGGTGCCCCAAAGTCGGGTTGGAAAAATGTCATTCTCTGCTGCAGAAAACTGCTTGACTCAAGTCTAAGCCGAGGGGGCCACTTTCAGCACAAAAAAAAAAAAAAAAACGTGCTGAAAAACTCGGCTTATACTTGAGTATATACGGTAAGTATGAATACTTTCTTCAGCTCTGTGTATACAAAGGTGCATGGGGGAGCTCATGTCCACAATGGGGGTGATATTTACACAGCCCCAAATGATCCACAATGGCTCAAAAGTGATATGATCCAGAAATATTTAGACAGAATAAAGGTGGATAAAGCACCTGGACCAGATGGCATTCAACCACGGATCCTAAAAGAATTGAGCTCTGTCATGTCAAAGCCATTGTATCTAATTTTTAGGGACTCATTAATGATGGGAATAGTACCACTGGATTGGTGTAGGGCCAACGTGATGGGTGTGAACACTCATGCAATACAAGTCCAGTACGGACCAACAAAAAAAAAAAAAAGGGGTTATGCACCATTTTGGCGCGAATGCGATTTCAGCCAGCCATACAGTTTATCACCCGCATCTCGCCATCGCATACAGCGGTACACACCGCGATCCACCTGTCCTAGCTGTTTTTTACAGTGTTGGCTGTTATCTGTTCATCCATTCAATTTTTGGCATTTCTTATGCGCATGCCCTCTAAAGAGAGAAGGTCGTGTTGCGCTTTAGTCCATCCACTTCTATACTTGCTGGACTTATTAGGCTTGTATGCTTTGTAAGGCACACATGGTGTGTTGCTTACATGTAAGCATTTTTTCGTTTTGTTTTTATCACTTTTAAAATAAAAGAGAAGTTTTTCAGTCTACACTTAGATTGCCTGCTTTTTCTTTTTTTGGGGATTTTTCCTGGATCCATATCATCCATGGTCATTCTGATCGCATGAAGTTATACTCTTGGGAGAAAAGATATCCTCAAATTTCCTGATTATCACGCAGTTCCAGATGGCATACAGCTTGGATTGGAACCTCATGTATATCCCTGATTGGGTCCATACGTATGTGCATAGCACACTTGGTAAGAGTACCTTATACGTGTTTGGTGGAGGATTTATCACTTCAAGATTTATATGAATTCTGATCTAGTCACCTGGGTGTTCATCCATATTACTTCACTCATTCACATTATTTTGTATCTTCTGGATATGAACTTTGGTCTCGTTATTTAATTTTAACATAATTTTTGTATTTTATGCGCTGCACTATTTTCACCTTTTTATATTGTACTAATTTGTGATTTGCCTTTTTTGTGTTCAGCTTGCACTTGTTTTAACCGCTTCAGCACCAGGCCATTTTTTACCCTTCCTTACCAGAGAACTTTTTGCGATTCGGCACTGCGTCGCTTTAACTAACAATTGCGCGGTCGTGCGACGTTACACCCAAACAAAATTGACGTCCTTTTTTTCCCACAAATAGAGCTTTCTTATGGTGGTATTTGATCACCTCTGCGGTTATTTTTTGCGCTATAAACAAAAGAAGAGCGACAATTTTGAAAAAAAACACAATATTTTTTTACTTTTGCTATAATAAATATCCCATTTTTTAAAAAAAAAAACGTTTTTTCCTCAGTTTAGGCCGATACGTATTCTTCTACATATTTTTGGTAAAAAAAAAAATAAAAAATAAAATCGCAATAAGCGTATATAGATCGGTTTGCGCAAAAGTTAGAGCGTCTACAAAATAGGGGATAGATTCATTGAATTTTTTTTTTTCACTAGTAATGGCAGCGATCTGCGATTTTTTTTTTTTTCTTTCGTGACTGCGACATTGCACGGGCACTTCGGACACTTGACACATTTTTGGAACCATTCACATTTACACAGCGATCGTTGCTATAAAATTGCATTGATTACTGTGTAAATGTGACTGTCAGGGAAGAGGTTAACACTAGGGGGCGCTGCAGCGGTTAATGTGTTCCCTAGATAAGTGATTCTAACTGTGGGGGGGAGGGGACTCAAGGGGAGAAGACCGATCATGTGTTCCTCCGTACTGGGATCACATGATCGGTCTCCTCCTCGCTGACAGGACGTGAAGCTGTGTGTTTGCACACACAGCTCCACGGTCCCGTTGTTTTAACGGGCAATCGCGGCTGCCGGGCACTCGCACCGGGTCCCGGGCGCGCGCCCCCCAGGCGGCCGGGAATGTAAGGACGTCATATGACACCCACCCAGGATGGGAGATTCACCTTGTGGGTGTCATATGACTATAGGCCGGTATTGAAGTGGTTAATTTTTGGATTTCGCTGATTGTTTCATATATTGCATAGAGTTTGTATGGCTGAATTTGCTTTGCGCAGCCATCGCATGAGATCTGTGCGGCGGTGTGAACCACATGCGATGTCTGATCACACAAGTGTGAACCCAGCCTTAAAAGCGGAGGTACATCTAAAACAAGACAAATTCTCATAAGTGAGAGCTCTGATATTGTAACTGACATTCATATGTGAGAAGTCACTGCTGGTCCTGCAGGGAAGTCACTTTCGCACATATACATTATATACTTATATATTTAATAGAACCAAAATGACAAACAGCTCTGTATATAAAAACAATGGTGGCTGGAGACTAGCATGGTCTCCGGAGGAGATCTATTATAGTCATGTATGTCCTTTGTCATCACTGAGAATAGTGACAATAGAGTAAATCCATTTCCAGTGTGATGTTTAAAAACCCAGAAAGGTGATATTCAGTCACGCGTTCCAGGCGGAGGATAATGGCGACTATTATCAAGCTGGTAGCGTACGCCGGTGGCAATTCTCATCTCCCTTTATTCTTCATCCTCTGTCTCACATTCTTACCCGGCCGTTTCTGAAGAGGAGAGGAGAACATTAGTGTTGGGCAATAAAAAAACAGAACTCTCACCCATCTCTGCTGCGCATTCTACTCACATTGGCATTCTTCCCGGCATTTTTCCCGCCCTTCTTCCCGGGCCGGTGAGGGCCTCTCCCGTGTGCCACATTCGCTTTGAAGCGCGACACGTCATTGAAACTCTCCTTTGTATTCATTTTCGAGCCTTTCTTCCTTCCTCCAAAGCCAAACTTCTGGTCTTTGTACTTTCTCTTGGCACTAGGTCTTAAAAAAATAAAAAAACATTTAAAAATACAATGCAAGGATGTATACAAGAACTTGGAAAAAATAAAATACAAACAAATGCCAAAACACCATCATATATGAGCACCAATACACTCATAAATGGCTCCTCAGGGAAAGCAAAAAATAAAATAAAACTGTCCTTATGACACTGAAAGCAGATTCTCTGCTTCCTGGTAAATTAGTTGTGTTGCCCTCAAATGTTACTAAACCCACAACAGTAAAATCAGTCTGTATATGCAGTAAAGCGTGCTTGTTATAGTCACTGTGGAACCTAAGGGGCTTAATCCTCTGCCTTGTGTAAAAAGGCTGTTTGATCCTGTCTTCTCTGATCCTCCCCTTCTTCCACTGTCCCCAATCCATCTCCTGATAGTACAGAGCCTTGGGGACAAGCTGCACATTGTTTTTTTTTTTTTCTTGGGGAGGGTGCGTGTGATCAGAACAGGGCCAATCAGCACTGTCCAGACAGAGGGTCAAGTGTCCTGCAGCCTCATAGGACAGTCAGAGGAGAATGAAAACGCCTCCTATAAGCTTTAACCAGACACTAATAGAAGCCATAATACTGCTGATGAGAAAAGGTATTTAGCAGCTTAGAGTTACTAAAATAATTGCATTTCCATTTGGTGAATGCAGGCTCCTGACTCACAGCTAAAGTACAACTAAAACTCTCTTTAGTTGTGGTAAGGGATTAGAACGCCTGTCAGTTTTTACTGCCATTTTGGTTGAAAGGGGAAGCTTTATACTGTATAGTCACTGCACCTTTCTGTCCTCAGGGAGCTTACAATCTAAAGTCCCCATCTCTCACACATGTAGAAAGCCAGAGGGAACCCCATGCAATTTCAATGCAGGGATTGTCCTGGTCAGGATGAGAACTGAGGACTCCAGAGCTATAAGACACGTGATAATCACCAAGGGGCTGTGCTGCCCATTTAACAACACTGGGAAATGTTAGATTAGGCAATAGTCAGCTGTTTGCACACTGCCTGAACACAATTGCAAACACAGTAGTGGACTGTTCAGATTAAACAGCCCATAAAAAGTTAAAGTGAATGGATGACTTGCATAGCGCTACCTATGCAAACTGAATTGAAAGTGATTGTAAAAAGGCACAAGTTTTTTTTTTTTTTTTTACATTCTGTGCATGAAGGTAAAAAAAAATAAATAAATAAATAAATAAAAAAAACTGTGTGCAGCAGCAGCATCACCCCCCCCCCCCCCCCCCCCATTTACATACCCGAGCCCCCTCTGAATCCAGCGATGTCCATGAGATGCGTTGCCTCTCCGGGGACTCGCACTCCCAAAACGGCTTTTGGCAGCAGCGGGAGCCAATCAGGAGCTGGAGGGGGTGGGGCCGAGCCTCAGCTCTGTGTGTGAATAGAAGCACACAGCTGTAGGTCGGGAGGCGTGGCTGCTTAGGGTACCCCCAGGAGCAACCCGCTTAACTCTGGGGGCACCAGGAGCGCTGGTGTGGGACCCGAGAAGGATCCGGACTGCTCTCTGCAAAACCATTGCACAGAGGAGATAAGTATGACATGTTTTTTGTTTAAAATGAGACTTTAATAAATTGCTTGAACCCTCCCCTTGGCTATTTTAGCTGTAGGGATATCATAGCTGTAACCCATTCATGTTTATTGGCCAGCAAACATGCAGTGTGCGTACACTTACCCTTTTTTACCCTTTCCTGCTGCACCAGTTTTCTTTTGAGGCTGATCTCCTTCTAGAAAATCCAGTTTATCAGAAAGGCCTAAAGAAACAAACCAGATATCATGTTATAATACCATTAAAGAAAAACAAAAAATTCAGTTAAAAAAATAAAAAATAAACTTGGCCTAACATTGCCTTCTTCCTAACCTAAAATCTTCTCTAGAACCCCCAAAACGATGAATGGTTTGGTGTTTAAACAGTCAGGCATTAAGCTTTGGCACCGGCTGCAACACCATAGTAACTCCACACAGACTTGAAGGGGTAGTACTACAGAGGATATAGGGGGGTATGGCACTATTAAAGTCTGCTGGCAGTTACAAAGAGTGTGTGTGAGTGTGTACCGCTCCATCCACAGCTGGAGGATCTTCCAGTTTTGTTTCGGTCATATCTGTTAACCACTTGACCTCCAGAATATTTACCCCCCCCCCTATGACCAGACCATTATTTGCCATACGGCACTGCATTGTTACCCCTTGAAGAACAAGGTTAGGACTCAGGGATTAGAATATGAACCGCCTCCAAAAAGGTCAGTAGGCAGGTCCCCAGAGGTCAATGGTCAAGAGGCATGGCTGACCCACCCCCAAAGTGTTCCGCCTACCCCAACTAAGTCAGGGGAATTAACAAATTGGGGAAAAATATTTTGTACTTTCCGCTATAGAACATATCCAATACAAAAAAAAAAAAAAAAAGTATATATATATATATATATATATATATATATATATATATATATATATATATATATATATATGTATATGTGTGTAATATACATACATATTATATATATATATATATATATATATATATATATATATATATATAGTTTCATAGTAAGGTTGAATAAAGACACCAGTCCATCCAGTTCAACCTGAGTGAGTGTCTACAATTGTCCCCATCCCTGTACATTGCACACTCACATCAGTCCCTATATATATATATTTGGGTGCTCCAAGTAATTTTCTAGCAGAAAAGAACGATTTTTAATTGTAAGCAACAAATATCAGAAAAGGTTCGGTCTTTAAATGGTTTGACTTCCCTCATCTACACACCGCAGTTCTTTCCTTTGATAAAATAATGAAAAGATACATTTGTGTGTTTTAATAAAGCTTTGGCAGGCTGCCTGTATTTATTTTTTTTTCAGCTGTGAGAACTCTCTGCACTTGTTAGAAAGAATCGTGACATGCTGTTTTGACGATCGGTAAAAGGAAAGAAAAGATTGAGATTACAATTAATCCTGCAGAATACACACACAATCCGGCGCACAGCTGCTGCCAGGGGCGGACTGACAACTCATGGGGCCCCCAGGCAATAGGAGATTATGGGGCCCCCAGGAAATCAGAGGTTATGGGGCCACACAATATACACAGACATGTTTCTATTGGCTGAGAAGGTACTGGAGAGGTGGGGCAGCTATAATCTCTGGATTTTTAGACCAAAAGGATGTCGGTAAGGGACATTTCAGAGACAGATGTAAAAAAAAAAAAAAAAAAAGTTTTACATACTGTCCCTGGTTTTACTGAGGCTGGCAACCCCTCGGGAAGTGCCCGAGTGGCCAGTCCGCCCCTGGACTATAAAGTGCTATAGAGCAGTCAGCAAGAGGTTAAGTGGCAGAGAGGCTCCAGTCTGCAGGTGAGAGCTTGTGTGGGCCAGGATATGATTATGCCGATTGCGGTGGTGGGATTCTTAGCAGGATCAGCAGTGATGCACAGTGTCTCACATCCTACACCATGGACCACCCCCCCCTGTGACATCTACTGTATTCGTTATCTGCATCATTGGCAATGAACTCTTTCTGGGTGACCTATAGAGAAAGTCTATGTAACTATACCTATAAATATCCTTTCCTTGTGTAATACTCACCTTTCTGGTATTTTTTAATCTGGCTCATCATATTAGATTTCTCCTTCTGTCTCTTCTGCATAACTTCAACTTGTACCTGTAAATCAGAGAAAAGATTGTCATTTGGATCCAACACGATAATAAAAATGAACCCAAAACGAGGCCAGTATGTAACAAGTCACATGTCGGTCGCTGACCTTTTTGCCGTATTTCCTCAGGGCTCGCAGCTGTTTGGCTTTTTCCGATTTCTCCATCGACTGCTGCTTGGTCTGAAGTTTATGTCGAATCTACAAATACAAAAACCAACCGGAAACACGTCAGACAAAGTTCTTTGTAATTCCCTGTGAGTGCAAAGCCCAGCATTCCGAGAACAAGCAGTGCTGTCAGCCAGTGTTCCAGTTCTACAATCAGAAGTCTTGTATCCCATTTCTTCAATATACAACATTGCAAAAGGGAAATGGGGCAAAGTAAAAGATTCTCCTAAAAGGTCATCCTCTGATCCACTATTATCCACCATTCTCACCCCCCCCCCCGTCCCCATCACCGATCCTTTCCATCAGAGCTGGAGATAACAGGAGTTCAAGTGTTACTAAACCCAAGACTCTGCACTCTCTATATCTGGTCTCCCACAGAACATGGAAATGCAATTTTACTAACTATAAACTGCTAAATACCTTTTCTCATCAGCAGTATATAGCAGTCTTGTGACTTCCATCAGTGTCTGGTTAAAGCTTTTTGGAGGAGTTTTCATTCTCCTCTGACTGTCCTATGAGGCTGCAGGACCCCTGATTCTCTGTTTGGAAAGTGCTGATAGGCCCTGTGCCGATCACATGCCGCCCGGGTATACAATTGGGACTGATATGCATTATATTTTTTTTTATTTTGCACTGTATTTATATATTTTCACTTTATGGTTACCTAAAGTGAATATTGCACTTGTGCGAGTTATAAACTGTCATGTAAAGCACGGCAATCTGTAGTGGGGAGGAACACAACAGTCGCTTGGAGCTGGGCTGACATCATTGATGCATCTCTTGTAGGGCTGCAACTAATGATTATTTTTATAATCGATTAGTTGGCTGATTGTTTCAATTAATAACCTTAAAAAAAAAAAAAATAATTTAGTTAATATTAAAAGTTAAAAAAAAAAAAAAAAAAAGTGTATAATTTAGTTAATATGTAAAAGTTTAAAAAAAAAAGTAAAAAAATATACTCTATACACTATTAGAGGAGATATACTCTATACACTATTAGAGGAGATATACTCTATACACTATTAGAGGAGATATACTCTATACACTATTAGAGGAGATATACTCTATACACTATTAGAGGAGATATACTCTATACACTATTAGAGGAGATATACTCTATACACTATTAGAGGAGATATACTCTATACACTATTAGAGGAGATATACTCTATACACTATTAGAGGAGATATACTCTATACACTATTAGAGGAGATATACTCTATACACTATTAGAGGAGATATACTCTATACACTATTAGAGGAGATATACTCTATACACTATTAGAGGAGATAGTATATACACTATATTAGAAGAGACAATGTTTTTTGGCAAATTTGTTGTTGGGCAGATTAAAAAAAAACACAAAATGCTGCAAAAATGTATTACATGCTTTTCTGCAGCTTCTCCATTGAAGTCTATTGAACCAAAAAAAAAAAAAAAAAAAAAATAACTGTTTTGCGTTAAAAAAAAAAAAGTCCCTGACCCTTTCCAAATACGCAGCAGCAGCTGAAAAAAGCGTAGATGTGAACGTGTCCCATAGGAAACCATGTAAATGAACTGTAGTGCGTTTCTGCAAAAAGCACCAAAAAACACATAGATGTGAACCAGGTCTAAGACGTTTAGTAACATAATGGGGGGTTAAAAAAAAAAAAAAAAAAAAATAAAATTAGCCCTTTATAGTACAAAATTTTTTTTTTTTTTTTTTTACTGTAGAACTGTGAAAGTAATATATACCGTAGCGATTATTTGCTCTTTTTGTACTATAAAGAGCTTGTTTTAGTTTTTTTTTTAACCCCATTATGTTACTGGCCGATTAATCGATTATGAAAATGGTAATCGATTAATTTCATAGTCGATTAGTTGTTTCAGCCCTAATCTCTTGGCATGGAGGAGAGCCACACACACACTTTACAATTTGCCGCTGCTTAAAGTGTTAGTTCGCCTTTTGTAGTTCGGCAACAGCTGGAGGGCCTACAGGTTGGGCACCCCTGCCGTACACCCTCCGCCCATGCAGCGGATACCTGCTCTTCTCTGTGCAGCGCTTTCAGGATGCACTATAACGATTTTTATTGGCCAGCGCCTGCATAGAGAATTGCTCTGGTCCGTCCGGCGGGGGAGGGGGGGGAGAGGCTGTACAATGTTGGCTCACCTTTTAAATTTTCTTCTCCAAAGGGGGAAACACTTTAAACCTTACAGGCAGCCTACCTTCTGCATGTGCTGGTCCGTCTGCCATCTCAGCAAAGTAGTCATCCGGGCGCCTTGTGGAAACTTTCAGCTTCTCCAGACGTGGCAGAGCGAAGAGCACAGCCGCCTGCGCTTGCCGGTAACTGGGGAAAAGAATGAAGAATTCGAAATTGAAAAGAGCGTCACCTGCTGGAATTTAACTGCATGTACTCCGACACAGAACTTCACAAAACTAGATGAACAAAGTGACGATTGCTGCTGTGAAGAAAATCATTGGCAGCTTCCAAGCAAAGGCTTTCAATAAAGCAAAGGGCAATGAAATATTAACCACTTGCCCCCCGGAAGATTTACCCCCTTTCATGACCAGGCCATTTTTGGCGATAAGGCACTGCGTTACTTTAACCGACAATTGCGCAGTCGTGTGACGCTGTACATTAATGAAATTTATGCCATTTTTTTTTCCTACAAGTAGAGTTCTCTTTTGATGGTATTTGATTACCTCTGCATTATTTTTTCAGTATAAAAACAAAAAAAATTCTGCTACAATTTTGGTAAAAAAAAAAATCCCAATAAACGTATATTGATTGGTTTACACAAACATTATAGCGTCTACAAACTATGGTATACATCTACCCTACCCTGTCCACCTTTAGGAGATCCCTGAAAATGAAAACTTTATTCAGGGAAGCCGATCCCACACCCACCTAACAACAACTGTCCCCGAGCCCCCCCCATCAAATCATTCTCTGCAGCTATTACCTTTTGTACCACCACCCCCTCCCTTTAGAATGTAAGCTCTACGAGCCGGCCCTCCTGTATTCAACTGTAATTGTGTTGTCCCCCCTCTACATTGTAAAGCGCTGTGTAAACTGTTGGCGCTATATGAGAGAGAGAGAGAGAGAGAGAGAGAGTTATAGCGATACTGCGGCGGACTATCGGACACTTTCCAGGAACCAGGGACACCAATACAGTGATCAGTGCTAAAAATATGCACCGTCACTGTACTAATGACACTGGCTGGGAAGGGGTTAAAAATCTAGGGCTATCAAAGGATTAAATGTGTGGCTAGCCAATGTTTTTGTGTAATGTGCTGCTTTTACTAGAGGAAGATATTAGTTCTAGTCCCTGCTTTGCAGACACAGGGTCAGTCCCTCCCCCACACCACCCCCTTCAGAACTGAGATATGCCTTGCTTACATAGCCATCTCTCGGTTCTCTGTCTTTTACCAATGATCTGTGGGTGCCGGAGGCCATCGAGTCCCACAATGTATATATGTATGTGTGTGTTCCTGCCCACAGCTGCTGCCCTGTAGCAGTAAAAGTGCTATAGGGTGGTCAGCAAGTGGTTAAAATTACATCAGTCTAGACCAGTGATGGAGAACCTTGGCACCCCAGATGTTTTTGAACTACAGTTCCCATGATGCTCGACTACACTGCAGAGTGCATGAGCATCATGTAAATGTAGTTCCAAAAAAAAACTGGGGTGCCAAGGTTCTCCATCGCTGGTCTAGACAGACTCCATCCAGTGACCTGCCACAGTCTGGGCTTCCCAGGATCTGCCTCCTCCCCACATTCCATGCAAAGTCGTGAGGAACTTTGACATCAGCAAGCAAAAGTCACAGAGACATCCTTTACCCGTCTAATATGGCTCCACCCCTGACATGGGTACTAAGACCATATTGTGGGCAAAACGCATCAGTGGCAGAGCCAGATCAGATGGGTGAAGGATATGTCAGAGTGACCTTGCTTGCTCTCTTGTTTTGCTGTCCACATGTCAGAGTTCATCACATTTAAAAAAAAAAAAAAAAAACAGCAGTGCGCAGCTTGAATTTTGCAATGCAGAGTACTGTGCAGAGTTTGGGAACCTCCAGCACCCAATCACTAATCAGATTATAGTGTCCAAGTGGTTCCAAGCTGATGAAAGCCAAAATGTGGTTGGTGCTTTGCACACCATTGTGACAAACGCTGCCCAGGGAGTACTGTGCTATCCTTGTGTACGAAACGTGCGCGGGAACTCTTTATATGTACTTTATAAACCAGCTGCCGTGAGCTGCATAAAGACACGTTTTATCTTTAGAAGTTCAGCAGTAAAAATCACTCACAAGCACATTTCCCTCTGGAAATCATCCTCCGCATTGACGTCGGAGCTCTGAGCCGCCTCCACCCCGTTCTGTTCCGTCTTGCCTGGTACTGGAGCCGTCGTTACATCCAGACGCTCCAACCACTCCAGATCTTTCTTGAGATCCCGAAGGCATTGTCTTAGTCCATCCTGAGGAGAAACATGAATGGCATGTTAAAAACTTATGAAAGGAAGAGAGTGCAATTAGATTCCCTTTTTTAATGGAAACCTCTTGGGCCCCCCACCCAGTTTACATTTGCAGTTTGGGGGGGGGTGAAACCCCATAGTTAAGACATGATTTTATCACCCGCACTTGTGGCCAGGGGTGTACACACGTAACAGCCGCAGCAGGAGTCACATGCCCTGTCATGGTTGGTGGGTGTACCACCTGCCAAGCATGACCCATTCAAGTGAATGAGGCCACTGCTTTAACCCCCTTGGACACTGCAGAAGCATGCAGTTGCGGGGGGAGGGCGCTTGCTTACTTAAATGGGTCGGGATTGGCAGGCGGTAGCACCCACCAAAAGCAACATGGGGTTTAATTCCTGCCGCAGAATGTGTGCACCTTTGCTTGCTGCCTCAGCAGATAAAGGGGGTAGGGATTGGGAGTAGTAAAACCGCAGGGTTTTACCACACCCCCTAACTTTACGTGTAAATAAGACCTAAGAGTGCAGCTGCTGAATGCAACTAAGGGCTCATTCACAAGTAAAACATGCACTGCTGCTCCTCTGAAAAGCGATCAGTGTGTTTGACAGATGGCGAGATGTTGCCTCCTCACCACCCGATTTAAACCCTTGAATTCCCACGCAATTGTATCACAGTAGTAAGGCAATTAGCAGTTTAAATCAGATGTGAGGAGGAGACACTGTCAGGTGATCTTTGTCTGCTCCCATGTTGTTCAGTCAGATCTCCACCACTTTAAGGTTTCCTACCCTCTGCTTTAGAGGTTACTAGGGGCCCCCTGAGAAAATTTCTGTCTCAGATAATTTCCCACTGACACCAATAATTTTTTTTAGTTATCTGTAAGGGGTTAATCCTTCCCAATGATCACAAGTGTAAGGCCCCTTTCACACCGGAGGCGCTTTGCAGGCGCTAAAGTTCTAAAAATAGCGCCTTCAAACAGCCGCTGCCGTCTCTCCAGTGTGAAATCCCAAGGGCCCTGACACTGGAGCGGTGCGCTTGCAGGACGCTGACAAAATGTCCTGCAAGCTGCATCTTTGGAGCGCTCCATTTACTGCTCCTAAAGCGACCCTTCCCATTGAAAACAATGGGGCAGCGCTCCAAACCCCCCTGCCAAGCGCCATGGTTTTAACCCTTTTTCGGCCGCTAGCGCCGGGGGGGGGGGCAAAACTGCCCCGCTAGTGGCCAAAAAGCCTCTAAAACGACGGTAAAGCGCCGCTAAATATAGCGCCGCTTTGCCGCCAGAGCCTCAGTGTGAACGTAGCCTAAGGATCATTCTTCCCACTGACCATCCCCCTATTGTATCATGAGTTGTTGATATGGTCATTTTTAAACAGGGATTCTCCGAGACCGGACAGTTATTTTTATAGGGGTCCTCTGTGTTGAAAAGGTAGAGAAAGATCGAAAGCATACCTTTCCGGTATAGGTGTATATCGATTCATACGCTTATAGCAGCGCACCCAACGATCACCTCAAAGTGGAGGACATATAATGCACCCAACGTATCAAATGTAATTACTTGAGCTAAAGCCCAACCTCTTTACGAATTTTTTTTTTTTGCATACTCCCAACTCCATGTCCCAATTTTTAGATAGATGGCAACTTTGGGTGGCAAAATTTCCAGAAACTGCTCTGTGAAATACTGACCCTGGGTTCAGTACTGTATATACTCGAGTATAAGCCGACCCAAATATAAGCCGAGGCACCTAATTTTACCACAGAAAACTGGGAAAACGTATTGACTCGAGTATAAGCCTAGGGTGAGAAATGCGCAGCTACTGTAAGTGGAAAAGAGGGTCAACAATGCCCATTTGCAGCCTCACTGTGCCCATTTGCAGCCTCACTGTGCCCATTTGCAGCCTCACTGTGCCCATTTGCAGCCATAGGTCCCCCAAACTTCAAACTTGGTAGTTAAGAGTTCCTAGATGCCCCCTATCTGCAGCCAAAATTTGGGGTCTCTGGACCCAAAGGGTACCGAAATGATATTGCTGCAGATGGACACAGTTGACCGAATATGGAGCCCCTTATCTCGGGGTCACTTGGTTCTAGGAACCCCATCTTTGGATATGTTCTAGTGCTGGTTCCACTTGGGGATCCTAGCACCAAGTAGCCCCGAGATACGGGGCCCCAAAGTCGGTTTGGAAAATAATTCTCTGCTGCAAAAAAGTGCTCAACTCCAGTATAAGCGAGGGGGGCACTTTCAGCACAACAAAAAAAAATAAAAAAAAAGGGGGGGGGGGCTGAAAAACTCGGCTTATACGGTAAATTGCTTAAAGGGTAAACCAATCTATCAGAGTCTTAGTAACAGTGGTCCATTTACAGGCAGTCCCCGAGTTACGAAACACAATATTGACGGGAAGTTTGTTTGTAAGTGGAATTTGTTCGTAAGTCAGAACACTGCATTTGTAAGTGTAACGTCCGCCTGTGCCTGGATGTGGGATGTGCCGGGCGCTTGTTATGCTATATGGGGCTCTTCTGGCCATGCAGTACTTTCATGTGGGATGTGCCCAGAGGTGCTCAGGAGGTATTCAGAGCCAGCATGGAGCACAAGTGTCCGGAATTTGAGGCCGTTCGTAAGTAGTAGTTCGTAACTCGGGGACTGCCTGTCTAAACATAAGGCGCAAATGATTAAAATGCATACAAGGAGGGGGGGTCAAAGAAAAACAAATAACTAAAAAAAAAATTAGAATTAAAAACAGTACCACAATTGTTTTTGTTATAAGCAAGCATTAAAGTGTAAGTTCACATTTACGGAAAAATCTCTCGCTGACCTGGGACCGCGGCAATCTCCAGTTCTAAGCTCCGGTATGTCCGCACCAGGAATCTGGGGCTTAGAAAGCCTTTTAAGCTGAATGTCCAAAATCTAAAATCTCCCTCTTCAGGAGAGACCTTTTGGAGCATTCTAATTGGTCAGCGCCATCACATGGGCGGTGCCGACCAAGACACGTGGATGCAGAGTGGTTTTCTAAGCCCTGGATTCCTGGGCTTAGAACCGGAGATTACGGCGGTCCAGGCCAGCGAGGGAGGGGGACCCGTGTGAGTTCACCTACAGATTTGTCTGTAAAAGGTGAACTTACACTTTAACGCTTACTTATAACAAAAGCAAACGGTGGTAATGTTTAATTCTAATTTTAGTTATTTGTTTTTCTTTGACCCCTTTGTATGCATTTCAATCGTTTGTGCCTTATGCTTATACAGGCAGTCCCCTGAGTTACGAACGATTCCTACTTAGGAACGACCTCAAATGCCGGCCACTTGTGCTTCATGCTGGTCCTGGATACCTCTGAGCACCTCCGGACACATCCCACACTGCAGTACTAAATGTATTGCATGGCCAGAAGAGCCCCAGATAAGATAACAAGCGCCCGGAACATCCCACATCCCTGCACAGGCGGAAGTTACACCTACAAATGCAGTGTTCCGACTTACGAACAAACCTACAGTCCTTATTAGGTTATAAAACTCGGGGACTGCCTGTATATGGACCAATGTTACCAAGACTCTGATTAATAGATTGGTTTCACTTTTTGACAAGTACTATGCATACATACCTTACTCATAAGTTCTTGTTTTACCTCTAAAAACATTCAAATTACTATTCTACTGTCATTATTTGACACTGTTAGTATCTTGTGAACTGTTCATCTTCAATAAAAAACAATTGAAAGGAAAGAAAAAAAAAAAAAAAAGTAGAGAAAGGTGGGTGTAGAACATGTAAAAATATAACACCAGCACACCTAGGAGTTTGTTGCAAAGCTAAAGAAAATTGAAAGATTACACAACATTTGAAGTCACATAAAGAGGGGGGGGGGGGGCTTGCAATAAAACTTTTTCGGATTTACTGCAAAGCTCCCTAGGTGTGCTGGTGACATTTCCCCCCCCCATGTTCCCGGTAAAAGGACAAAAGAAAATCCACAGAAGAGAAGCTCCGCGTTTCAGTCCTCACCACATCATTGGAAGCTTTCGGTTTTCCTTCCAGCACCACATTTAATCCCGGCTTCAGTTTTCCCTGAGCAAAGGCTTCTTGTAGCTGCAACACAAAAAGCATTTGTAGGACAAACTTTAGAATAGAAATGCAAAACAAAAAACGCAACATACCGTAATTATATTATAAGCAGCAAATTAGGTGGAATGTCACCCTGATTTTTATCATTTGAAAGCACGCGCTTCAACGATTGATCTTTAGACGATCCCTAAAAAAAAAAAAAAAAACTCATCCCTTCAGGAAAGCCCCCCCCCCAACCTATTGACTTTACTTTCACACAGTCAGGTTGAAAACAAAACACCAAGTCCCTCTAGTTCAACCAAAAGGAAAAAAAAAAAAATATAATACACATACATATATATATATATATATATATATATATATACACATACACACACACACACACACACACACACACACACACACGAAGAGGGCACACAGGCGGAGAGAAGAAGAGAGGGGAGAGGAGGAGAGAAGAGGGCACACAGGCGAAGAGCCGGAGAGAGGAGAGAAGAGGGCACACAGGCGAAGAGCCGGAGAGGAGGAGAGAAGAGGGCACACAGACGAAGAGCCGGAGAGAAGAAGAGGGCACACAGGCGGAGAGAAGAAGAGGGCACACAGGCGGAGAGAAGAAGAGGGCACACAGGCGGAGAGAAGAAGAGGGCACACAGGCGGAGAGAAGAAGAGGGCACACAGGCGGAGAGAAGAAGAGGGCACACAGGCGGAGAGAAGAAGAGGGCACACAGGCGGAGAGAAGAAGAGGGCACACAGGCGGAGAGAAGAAGAGGGCACACAGTTGAAGAGTCTCATCACCTCTTTATCAGTCAGTGCAGACGGATCGATGTCAGAATCCGAGTCTGAAAAACTCTCCTCATCGTGATCCAACATGATGTCTTCTGATCCTGGGAGGAAATATAAAGAGACAATGTAATTAAACGACACAATCCAGAATTCTCCTCTATACTGATCAGGGGGGGAAGACTGCGAGCCGATCAACCAAACGGGTTCTACTGGGGGGGTATTGGGGAAGAGTGGAGAAAGGGATGGTGGAGGAGGGGGGATTAAGGGGTAGGTGGAGGAGGGATTGTGGGGTAGGAGGAGGGGGGGGGGTTGTGGGGGGGTGAGGAGACGATGGGTGCTCAACCTGTGGCCCTCCAGCTATTGCTGAACTACAAGTCCCATGAAGCATTGCAAGCCTGACAGTGAAAAGCATGACCCCCCCCCCCCCCCCCCCCAGGTAGAGGCATAATGGGACTTGTTCTGAAACAGCTGGAGGGCCGCAGGTTGAGCCCCACCTACAAGGTGTGTAGCCGGGAACAAAGGTGTACGGTGTGAAGCTCGGAGTCCTCCGGGGGACAGAACAGATTACAAATCTTCTCTACATCATCCATACAATCCCCCCACTCACCGCACACACTGCTCTCCTCTCCTCACGTGTAGCACAGCGGAAGTCTCACAACTCTCATTTCCGCTTACGTCACCGGACATCACGTGACAGACCGGAGAGCCCGTTGTCATGGCGACCCTCCCCCTACCAATTGTTTTCCTACCAACCCCCCACCCCTACCCACCTACCTACCTGTATATACCACCCCACCCCTACCTACCTGTATATACCACCCCACCCCTACCGACCTGTATATACCACCCCACCCCTACCTACCTAACTGTATATACCATCCCCCCACCCCTACCTACATGTATATACCACCCTCACCTACCTGTATATACCACCCCCCACCCCTACCTACCTGTATATACAATCCCCCCACCCCTACCGACCTGTATATACAATCCCCCCACTCCTACCCACCTGTATATACAATCCCCCCACTCCTACCTTGCGTTATATACCATCCCCCCACCCCTACCTACCTGTATATACCACCCCCCCCTACCTACCTGTATATACCACCCCTACCTACCTGTATATACCACCCCTACCTACCTGTATATACCACCCCACCCCTACCCACCTGTATATACCACCCCCACCTGTATATACCAACCTTACCTACCTGTATATACCACCCCTACCTACCTGTATATACCACCCCACCCCTACCCACCTGTATATACCACCCCTACCTACCTGTATATACCACCCCTACCCACCTGTATATACCACCCTCACCTACCTGTATATACCACCCCCCACCCCTACCCACCTGTATATACCACCCTCACCTACCTGTATATACCATCCCCCCACCCCTACCTACCTGTATATACCATCCCCCCACCCCTACCTACCTGTATATACCATCCCCCCACCCCAACCTATCTGTATATACCATCCCCCCACCCCTACCTACCTGTATATACCATCTGTTTCCCCATCTCAGAGATTTCCTCTTTCACCTGGACAGGAAGTGAGGGGAAGTCTCTCCAATCACAGGGTGGGGGATGGGGAAGTTTCCTGATGATAGAAGTGTGACGTTGTCTCCTTCACAGATCCAGTGATTGGTCGGTTGGCGCGCCATGTCGGCGATCGTGGCTCAGTCACACCACATCTTCGGCCTTCGCTCTCAGGTCATTAATAACATCGGTTACTTCGATGAGCAGACCATCATCTTCCCCTCCGGGAACAATTGTATCAAATACAATGTGGACCAGAAGTGGCAGAAGTTCATTCCGGGTAAGAGAGATCCCTATAGATCCATCCACCAATAAGGAGACTCCTCTTTCCTCTTTTATTAATGAGCGCGCCAAGCTGTCCAGATAGGGAGATAGGCGTCTAGGAAGAGCTGCCAGCCGACATGTTTCAGGGGGGTCACCCCTCTTCATCAGGGCCTCTATGAAGCTGTAGTCAGACGAACACTCAGAGAAATTGTCTGACAGAAAAAACAACTTCATTCAATAATAATAGTTATTAGTCTTTAGAAAATGATACTATATTATGTCATAATAGAGAAAATCCACATTGAAAGCTGAACTCCTGACTACTACAAGGATGGTAAAAACAACCTTGACAACAAATAAAACACAAGCTACTGTCTGCCTGACGTAAATAGCGCAAAACACGGGAAACTATGTACATTAATTAGGACGGGTCCATAGATACGGGTCCATAGATACGGGTCCATAGATACGGGTCTGCCTGAGTCTTAACCACTTCAATACGGGGGGGGCACTTATACACCTTCCTGCCCAGGCCATTTTTCAGCTTTCAGCGCTGTCGCATTTTGAATGACAATTGCGCGGTCATTCTACACTGTACCCAAACTACATTTTTATAATTCTTTCCCCACAAATAGAGATTTCTTTTGCTGGTATTTGATCACCTCTGCGATTTTTATTTTTTGCTAAACAAATAAAAAAAGACCGAAAATTTTGCAAAAAAAAAAAGTTTTGGTATTGTTTCTGTTATAAAATTTGGTAAATAAGTAAGTTTTCTCTTTCACTGATGGGCACTGATAAGGCGGCACTGATGGGCACTGATAAGGCGGCACCAATGAGGTGGCACCAATGAGCAGGCACTGACGGGCACCAACGATGGGCACTGATATGTGGCACTGATGGGCACTTCCATCAGCTCATTCCCCACAGTTAAAACCTTTTGTACCACCTCCCCCACCCTATTAGATTGTAAGCTCTTCTGAGCAGGGCCCTCTTAATCCTCTTGTATTTTATTCTATTATAACTGTATTGTCTCCCTTTTTATATTGTAAAGCGCTGCGTAAACTGTTGGCGCTATATAAATCCTGCAATAATAATAATAATAATAACTGGTAGGCGGCACTGATATGCAGCACTGATGGGCATTGACAGGTGGCACTGGTGGGCACTCATGGGTGGCACAGGTGGGCACTGATGGGCACTGATAGGCGACACTGATGGGCACTGAAAGGATGAAAAGATGGGTACTTGGGTGGCACTGATAGGTGGCACTGCTGGGTACTGATGGGAATTGATACGTGGCACTGATGGGTACTGATACACGGCACTGATATGAGGCACTGATGGGCATCCCTGGTGGCACTGGCAGTGGTAGGCATTGTCAGTGGGCATTGATTGGCAGCTGCCTGGGCACAGATGTGCATTTCCCTGGGGGTCTGGGGGGGCATACCTGGTGGTCCAGTGTGGTGGCGTCCCTGGTGGTCCTGGGCGGCATTATGGTGGCCATGGGCAGGATCCGAGGGGGGGCTGCGCTGATAAACAATCATCACAGACCCCCCCCCCCCCCGGCTCTCCTCTACTGGCGTCTGTCAGACATGGATGAGGAAAAGCCGATCACCGGCTCTTCCTATTTACATCGTGATCAGATGTGATTGGACACGGCTGATTACGTGGTAAAGAGTCTCCGTCAGAGACTCTTTACCTAGATCGGTGTTGCGGGTGTCAGACTGACACCCCGCAACAACGATCGCCGCAATACGCGCCCCCGGGGGCACGCAGCAGCTTAATATCCTGAGGACGTCATATGACGCCCAGTCAGGATATTGAATCCACTTTGCCTCCGTCATTCTGCTATATGGCGGGCAGCAAGTGGGTAACTAAGACTCCGAAATATACGTGAATAGGAAAACACTTTGGGGTTTATTTACTAAAGCTGCAGAGTGGAAAATCAGGCTCACTTCTGCATGGGAACCAATCAGCTTCCAGGTTTTATTTCCAAAATAATTGAACAAGCTGAGGTCAGAAGCTGATTGGTTTCTGTGCCGCAGTGAGTCTGATTTTGTCCAGTCTTGGTAAATAAACTCCTATGTGTAATACCAGTATATACACTATATTGTCAAAAGTATTGGGACATTTGGTAATATACATGCAGGTCTCAACATTTCAAGTCCTGAGCTACTAGCCAGGCCTTAACCACTTGCTTACTGTGCACTTAAACCCCCTTCCTGCCCAGACCAATTTTCAGCTTTCAGCGCTTTTAGCGCTAGAAATATCGCCTGAAAACCGCCTCCCATTCATTTCACTGTGACTTTTCACACTGGGGGTGGTACGCTTGCGGTAAGTTAGGAAAAGTCCTGCAAGTAGCATCTTTGGGGTGGTTTGGGAGGGCTGTATACATCGCTCCCAAAACGCCCTGCCCATTGAAATGAATAGGCAGCGCTTCCAGAGCGCCTGAAAAGTGCTTTGGGGGACCAGCGATGCGGGCGTACGAAGCCGCGCTCCTCTCCCCCTCCTCTCTGCAGCGCCGGCATTGTAACTGTGGGCGCCCGGCTGTGGCTTCACAGCCGGGCACCCACTGCGCAAGTGCGAGCCGTGCTGTGACTGGCCGGGCAATCATCTGGGACCTGCGACGTGTCCCAGATGATTGCCGAGAGGGAGGGGGAGAGGTGATCTCCCCTCCGGTGCCGCGGTGCACCGGGAGGAAGTGGGAGCTGGGACCCTCTAAAAAGAGGGTATTCGCGCCCCCCCCCAAAAAAATGACATGCCAAATGTGGCATGTCAGGGGGGTCACCTCCCTTAAAGCAGACGTTCCATTTTTGGGTTGAACTCCGCTTTAAAAAGTTTTATGCAGAATTAAGTTACAAAAATAAATATTAACAACATTATTTTTTCACATGAGCCATTCGATGTCGGGTTCCAATATCAATCATGTGTTACTATTTTTCTTGTGGACTGCTGAACTATGAATTTATTATATATGTAAAATAAATGTTATAGAACACTTTTTCAATGATGGGGACTAGAGTAACTATAGATATGCAGGTAACATTTTTGTGTAAAAAAAAAATATATATATATATATATATATATATATATATATATATTGATTATGAATTGTTAACATCTGTTACTGTGGTATAGAGTACCAGAAAATATTGTAGATATGTATCCAAAAAATAAATATAATATAATTTTTATTCAATATAATATTTTGGCCCACCGCGTACTTCATTTAAAGTCCCATTTTTTTGCTTTTCGTCCAAATATTACCCAACTTTATCAGTGCCCATCAGTGCCCATCAGTGCAGCTTCATCAGGGCTCACCACTGCAGCCTATCAGTGCCCATCAGCACAGCCTCACCGGTGCCCATCAATGCAGCCTGACCTGTGCCCATCAATGCAGCCTGACCTGTGCCCATCAATGCAGCCTGACCCGTGCCCATCAATGCAGCCTGACCCGTGCCCATCAATGCAGCCTGACCCGTGCCCATCAATGCAGCCTGACCCGTGCCCATCAATGCAGCCTGACCCGTGCCCATCAATGCAGCCTGACCCGTGCCTATCAATGCAGCCTGACCCGTGCCTATCAATGCAGCCTGACCTGTGCCTATCAATGCAGCCTGACCCGTGCCTATCAATGCAGCCTGACCTGTGCCTATCAATGCAGCCTGACCTGTGCCTATCAATGCAGCCTGACCTGTGCCTATCAATGCAGCCTGACCTGTGCCTATCAATGCAGCCTGACCTGTGCCTATCAATGCAGCCTGACCTGTGCCTATCAATGCAGCCTGACCTGTGCCTATCAATGCAGCATGACCTGTGCCTATCAATGCAGCATGACCTGTGCCCATTAATGCAGCGTAACCAATGCCCATCAATACAGGCTCACCTGTGCAGAGGAAGAGGCGAGCTG